>OY982970.1:23402785-24637369 GCA_963890685.1 Plagodis pulveraria
TTTTTTATTCATGATAGGTTAACCTTTGACCACTGTCGCACCTGATGGTAAGTGATGATGTGGTCGTAGATGTTGTTCAGGCTAGCCTAGAAGTTATACTTTGGGACGGTTACCATAGCTTTACATAAGTAAATAAAATATAAGTAGATGTTACCAGAGAATTTGTTAAACAAGTATAAATTGATTAAAAAAGTAAAAAACCCGACTGCAAAAAAAATATATTCGTTTTATTGTTCCATCGAAATTAAAACTATTAGTTATATAAATTCATGGAATCGTTTTATAAAGCTCTTCATGTTGATATACCATTCAGTGGGCTTGTATGAAAAAAAAATCTCACACAATGGCTTCTAAGCCTTTTGATCACACCCTTTTGATTCTTTTCCATTAGCCACATCGTTATGCGAAAGTTATGGTGGAATTAGGAAACTCATACACATACATACACACATGAACCAAACACCTAACCGTGTATTCCGGCAGCTGTCCTTGAGAGCCAGTAATTCTAGGTTAGTCTAAACAACATCTTCAACCATTCACTTATACCATCAGGTGAGATAGTGGTCAAAGGATAACCTATCAAGCATAAAAAAAAATATATGTCTTTATTAAATTAAAACAGCTTATTAATTTACACTACAATAAAAGTATATGATTATTAATAAAATTATCATATTTTTTTATAAATTATTTCGAAGCGCTCGTAGCTCAGTTTGCTTAGCTGTTCTTAACGGATCAGACGTCCGCCGCGGTGATGAGTTGCATAGGTGACCGCTAGTGTCATTACTACTGAGCGCTTCCGTGCTTCGGAGGGCACGTTAAGCCGTCAGTACTGGATGTCGTCTTAGGATGGCAGCTATGATAGCATAGTGGTAGGGCATTTTCTGAATGCCCGCCTGGCTAGCTACCACCCTCAAGTAGAAAATCTGTCACCAAGCACCTAACGGTGTGTTCCGGCAGCTGTCCTTGAGAGCCAGTAATTCTAGGGTAGCCTGAAGAACATCTTCGACCACATCGTCACTTACCATTAGGTGAGATAGTTGTCATAAGCAAACCTATCAAGCATAAAAAATTATATATAATAAGAAAACGGTTCCTTTAGTTATATTAAGAAATACAATGGTAGAGAATTTAAAATTTCTGTATTCTATGTTAACGTTTTTTAAAAAAATTACAAATACACGAGGAAAAATTTAAGTCACGTGCGGGATTCGAACCCGCGTCCATACACTCCTTTAGCCGTGGTATGCTCTAACCAATTGAGCTTACGTGACAATGTCATGTCATAACTCAATTTTTTCCTATCGTTCTTTAACTATCGTTTGGGCTGGAGCAACATCTATAGTACAACTTACGTGATACTACAAACAACGGCTTCATTATCGTAAAAATATTATAGGTCAGGCCAAAATATTGTATGCACGAATAAAAAAAAACAAAAATGATAATAATCACTTATCATCAATTGTGTTCTTTTTAATGTGTGTACTATTTAATAAAATAGATTACTGTAAGTTAAAACAAATTGTTAATATTTTACTTCTCTCATCGATAATATAACCTATAAAACTTGAAATTCATAATTAATATCACAATAATTTTACGACACTATTTTATCACACGTTATATATGATTACATATCCACTTTTTCCAATAAATAAATACATATATTTTTTATTTATATTTGGTACTATCGTGTTAGAGTTCTCTACTGATTCCATCCATTATGGAATGTTTCAACGTTTATACGAGTATTATGTATTAAAAAATATATTATATAAATAATATTGATAATTATATTTATCAAGTAAATATAGTATATATACATATAATATGTTATAGGCAGAGGTTAGACCGTTAAAATCAGATGGGCCTCGAGCTTGTTCCGTCACAATAAAAAAAGTAAAGTGCCGTGCCTATCCAATAAGATTGTATAAATTAAAAAAATAAAACATTTTGAAGTTCTAACTGGATCTGATTTAAGGTAAGGAATAACGAATTAATTAAAATATAGTTCATTAATAATGTTAGAGAGAATTGTACCTAAAGGAAAATACCTAGTTTTAAATGTTTGTTAAAATGTTCGAAACATACATTTAATTATAACAATGCTTTATAATGTAATGTATTTTATGTGGTTATGCTTTGAAAAGATGATCCTCCTATAATTTTGTATCATTTTTATAAACAAAATATTTCTCAACAGTCAGCGATATCAATAAGCGGTTAACAATAATAAAATAGACTATGTAGTGAAACTTAAACTTACAAAAATCCTTTTTTGCGAAATGCGCCTGCTTCTTGATCCAATCGTCTAATATATTTATAGCTGCATCCATTTGCCCTGGTTTATCCAAACCAAATTCTTGCCTCAAACACTGAAACGTATCTGGATTGAACTGCAATATTCTATGTCCTGGAAGCTTTTCCATCTCGATCGTATTTTATTTATCAGATATGCTGTAGATTATTCTAGAAACGTTTGTGTAATAATCTGCCTCTTAGCTACTAATTCTCTATCCTTGAATGATTGATTGAAATTCACAATTTTTTTCATGTATAGCTTCTTAAGTTAATTTCAATGCGATCGCCTGTTTAAAGCGAAGTCTAAAGCCGTACTGATTGTTATTACACGTGTTCACCAACATTATATTGACGTCTATACTTTATAAGTATAAATTGATCCAAGGATAGGCGAGATGCCTTCGCTTGTTATATCAGAACTCGTTTGCTGAGTAATTTTATGCTCTACTCTACGAATAAATATTCATATTTATTCGTAGGCTCTACTCTAATGTTAGTTTAAAATATATTTTCAATATAGCGAAACGCTGTGTGTTATAACGAGGTTGTTTTTTTGATGCCTGATTAGTGATGATGTGGTCTAAGATATTGTTCAGGGTCACCTAGAATTAATTCTGTGCGTGTATTCGTTGATTTGATAACTAACCATATATTCGAATGTTTCAAGTCCGAATTTCAATAGACCGAAAACTATTCAAAGAATTTTCAAGTGCCAGCTGTAATTATTATCATTCTCGACACAATTTTGTCACTCTGTAAATACAACTTATAAAATTATAATTTGCCAGAAATACTACGATGTAATATTTACCTCCATTGTGTATTTTATGAAACTTCATTAGTAGCTAGAAGGATTTTCTTGGATTTGTCATTATATATAAAGCTTATTGTCAATAAGTTTACACCTGCAGCCAGTGGTTTAATTGTTTTCAAAAAGTTTTAGGTTACCGTAGCATCCCACGAGTTCTTAAATAAATTAAACAATCAGATTTAAGAAACATTAGATCATTTCTATTTAAGTTTCACAACATTATTTAAAATATAATTTTAAAATGTGAATTAAATTTTATTTTTATGTACGTTCCTATAATTATTATGAAAAAGATTCTATAAGGTTGTATTTTATTATAAAGTTATGATGATGGAAAATTATGTACAATACAAATCATTTCTGAAATAAATGAATTGAATTGAATATTTATTAGTTATATTCAATATTCAGCTATGCGAAATTGCAACCTTTTTTTTAAAATGCGGTATTTATTTTGCACTATATAACTTTTTTATTCGTGGTCTTACCGAAAATGTTTTTTGTTGGCCAATACTGAATAGTTAGGTAGACGCCAGTGGAATCGCCGACGCGAATTAATCCCTTTGTAAGTCTCTTAGTATGTATTAATTGTATTGCTTGTATATTTTATTGTTTTCAGCCCCGTGGATCACGGGCAAAAGTTAAGTTTTCAAAACAGATTGTCCAGGTGGAAGCCTCTGCTTAACATACCTGCCCGGACAATCTGGAATCCTAACAATCTATGTTCAACAGGTTTCGTGATGTCGGCCTTCTTATTTTGACAGCTGTCACCCGAAATTAAGATCGCAATGTAAGCTATTACTTCTTTAAATTAAACAGTAGTCTAGAATCAATAGTATCTCACAAACGAATGACAACGCTCATTTAAATTTAATAGCTGAACTAAAGTTCACAATGAGAGTTATAACTTCAAAGAAACAAGTGGTCTATCTGCAATCGTTTTTTAGATGTATGCTTTTTAACTTTGACAGATTGAACTGTCAGTTTGATACTTGTTATGTTTATATCCCGGTGATATGCTTGTTTTGACTCTATTTTAGCTTCAATGTTAAATTAAAATTGAAAAATACGATTTTAATGAAAAACTATCGCTTCGACAGCTGTCACATCGATCTCCCTTCAGGTATTAGGTTAGAGTCGATTTTGTCCTACATCAGTCCAACATTCGTTCTGAAACGTCCTCAAGCGCCAACTACACTGGTTGCGATCACCCCTAGTGGTCTCCAACATTAAAAAATGTTATAAAACCTACTCTGATATAAATGATAGCTGTATAATGCAAAAAAAATCAAATCAGTCCAGTAGTTTCCGGAAAAAATGGTAATAGACATATAAATAAACAACCTCTTACCCCAAACGTACAAGTAAACGGCCTCCGTTCCGTTCCGTCCGTAGTGAGTTAATAACATTTTATACACAATTTTGTACAAACATTAGTAAATTAAGTGTACTTACTGTGTAAAAATTTGTAGGCTAAATACTATAAATTATATTCTTTATAAAACACATATATATCACAAATTTTTTGTCAGTGTTTAAAAGCTGCAATTGGTGTGAACAGTTGTTTTCATTAGTTTGAGAGTAACACGAGCTACGAATGCGTCGAGTTTACCGATATTGATACGTTTTTTTATACAATATTTAATTTTCGGTCCAATCTATAAAAATAAATGTTCAATGCCATTTTGTTTTCATTATTGTAAAGCTGTGAAATAGTTTGGCATCTCTTTCGAAAGTCAATTCGCGAATGATATACGCAGAGTTGTTCCTTCCATGATACTTTTATCTCAAATGTTGGTTTGGTTTTCATTCCTTCTTCTTTGAATTCTTCCTTCTTCTTTTGAATGATTATAAAAGCCACAACAGTATCAACAGTCTCACGGCAACATGAGTTCATAACTAGCTGAGCATATTATATTCGACACTCTGAGAACAGCTATTAAAATATTGACTCCCCCGCGCACTTGCTGTGGGCGAACGTTGTTGAGTTAGTTGCACTGCGTATTTGCACTTGTAAATATTCGATGTCTGCCAATTCAGACTATGACATGATTCGTTAACTTACAAAAACTGTGCTCTCAATGTAAAACAGAATCATTTCACTGGAAAACATCATATCGGAACAAAACTCGCTTAATTTTTTAGACAGTGTGGTCGTGTGGGGAGAGCGTAATCACCTGGAGTTTAATAGTTCCAGGTGTACTTACAACTATTTCTTTCACACGATCACAGAGACCCATCAGGTACGTCTGATGTTTTCCTGAATCGCGTTGAAGAAATACGCGATTTGGATGTTACATTGGATGTCGAATTAAAGTTTAACAACCATATGACATATATCTGTGGTAAAGCTTTTAAATCACTCGGTTTTCTTATGCGACAAGCAACCAAATTTCAGGATTGGAACGCTATTATTATATTATTCTATGCCTATGTTCGCAGCATTTTAGAATACAACTCAATAATTTGGGATCCACATGATAAAAATACTCGATTATGATAGAACGCGTGCAGCGAAAGTTTGCTCGCTATTTGTACAAAAAGTTACATATACGGATATCCCTTTCTTTATCCTTCTCTGTTTATGTTTGGAATGTTAGGCATTGATTCGCTGGTTTGAAGACGCAAATGTGCACTACTGTTGCATTTTATCAGCTTCTTAACGGTCAAATACATAACACGAGTGCACAGGCTCGTCTACCCTGTTCGCGCCGAATCGGCAGTGGCAGTCGCGCGAGTGCAGCGTTCGTCAGCTATTCGCATTGTCGCACGTACACACGCAAACCTCCCAGCAAGCCCCTACGTCACAAGCTATCAACTTGCCTAATGCCCTGATTGCTCAGAACAGAGATGTCGATGTGTTTTTTGTAATTATAGGTTATTTAATAGTGAGTGTCGTAGGGTCTTTAGTAAGTAAATTAGTATTAAATTTACTATATCCGGATGTGGTCTTGACGGCTTAATGTTTGTGTAGGCGTAGGTTTAAAGTATGTGTAGTACATACGTTATTGAAATACATAAAAAATTACGGAACGTTCATTTTGTTCCCTTGAGCACGTACAGATGAGCGGTTCGTTTAACCAAGTTGCTCCAGAAGACACGCCTTAGCGCTCTCGGGTCAGGCAAGTCTGAACATGCTCAAAGTGAATCCACATCTTTTCGATTTTTAAACGCTCTCAAAGGCGGTCAATATACGTTTGGAGTTTGCACTTAATTAAATGTGTTAGTTTAAAAAAATATAAACTAATTATATAATAATAAAAATATAAACTGTTGAAGATTACATATTTCAATTGTATATGACATGCGTTAATAAAAATTTTCTTCTGCAAACATCCATTTGAAAATATGCCTGGCATAAGATGCCTTTAGAATTTAAACGTAGGTATAATAACGTTAGAATTAAGGTCAATAATATTCACCATTGCTAATAAACTAGTTATCTCGTGATTAAACATTATAAAATGACCTAATTTCATTAAAGATTGTGTTATTTACCTGTGATAAATATGCATTTATTGATTTACAAAAACGTTTTATAACAAACACTTAAACTTTTTAAACACTAATTATATTGTATCCTGTTTAAGAGAATGCAAAAATGTTGCGTCACTGAGCGAAGTATACAAATAACTATACTACAAGGCTGTATAAGGGTTAAGGTTGCTATTGTAATTATTCATTCATTACATGTCATTTTATATGGGTATTATAAAAGCAAAAGGAAGTGTGTGTACTTATTTCAAATTGTCTCCCAAATGGATTATTTATTTATTTGTAGCTGATAGGCTAGCCTTTGACTGCTATCTCACCTGATGGTAAGCGATGATGTGGTCGAAGATCTTATACATACTTAGAATTACTGGCTCTCAAGGACAGCTGCTGGAACACATCGATAGGCACTTGGTAACAGATTTTCTACATCAGGATGGTAGCTAGGGTACAGGCGGGCATTCGCAAAAGGCCCTACTACCATGCTATATCGACTGCCATAAGACAACAACCGGGATCGGCGGCTTAATGGCCCTCCAAAGCACGGAAGCGCTCATTAGTAATGGCACTAGCGGTCACCCATCCAAGTCATCCAACCGCTTCACAAAGAGCGCTTCAATATGCTTCAACTTCCAGGTGATCATTGCGTTAAGATAGTAAGGAGCCATTTTGTGTGACCAATGTGCAGTCAAATTGACGTGATCGAAGCATGCTGCTCATAAGCAGCATTTTTCCTTTAATTACTGTTTAAAAACTTGTAGGAAAACTAACTCAAAAAAAAATTTACAATGCAGAACTAAACCGCTGTATGTGGATATGACCGTGGTATAGTTAGATCAGATTATGATCCTGAAATACTAATCTGTTTTCTGTGTCTTTAAGGACTTATTCAGAAAGACTTGGCATATTAATTAACGCGGGTAAAGTTGCGGGTAACAGCTAAAGTACTCATGGATGTATTATTTTTATTATATAATAAATTCCACTTGGTATGAATGATGATAACGTAGTGGCAAAAATCGAGAAAGGTATGTTAAGACATTCTGAAAAAAGGCCAGGTCAGGTGTACCCTGAACCGACGCATATGAATTAAAAGATTGATGAGTGTAGATGAAGCGAAAGATATATGTAGGGATTTTAGTAAGGGGAAATCCGTGGTCTCTGCCTACCCCTTCGGGAAAGAGGCGTGATTTTATGTATGTATGCATAATAAATTCCATACAATTATTCCCTCGTCAGCTAGATAATACCTTATTGCACTTGTCATAATTATCAGTGGTTACAAAATGTTCCTTGTTAAAATAGTACAATCAGCGACGTTATTGCTAGGCAGTAATCTCTTCCAGGCAACTGTAAGTAGAAATAAACAATTTTATTGACATCGGGGTAGAGTGTAGAAATAAGTGGAATAAGTAAACTAGTTACATACTTATATATAAACAAGTACCTAATCTATATATAATATACATACATACATACAAACATACATAAAATCACGCCTCTTTCCAGTAGGGGTAGGCAGAGACCACGGATTTCCACTTACTACGATCCTTACATATCTCTTTCGCTTCATCTACACTCATCAATCCTTTCATACATAAGCTTCGGTTTAGTGTACTCTTGACCTGGCCTTTTCTCAGAACGTCTTCAATCTGATTTCGGAACGTTCGCTTAGGTCTTCCCCTTCCAAAACTTCCGTTCACTTGTACCATGTATATCTGTTTAGTCATTCTTATTTCATTTGTTCTCTCCAGATGTCCAAACCATCTTAACATACCTTTCTCGATTTTTGTCACTACATCCTCATTCACACCACATCGTTCCCTTATCACACTATTCCTTATCCTGTCACTCCGTTTGACTTCAATCATGCTCCTCATTGCTCTCATCTCCACGGCATTTATTCTACTTTCATGCTTTTTCTGCCACACCCAACTTTCACTACCATACATTAGTGTCGGAACCAATATATAATATAATATGAAATATAACACATATCGTATTAATGTCTACTCAAAAAATAAAACATAAACAAATATTAAATAATACATATTATTTAAACATATAGATACAAAAATATAATTGTTAGTTACAGCAAATAGTTGATCGTGACCTATTGAAGAAAGGTAATATATTTTTTAAATGAAAGGAGAGATGGCGCTTTTCTTAATAAACTGGTAATGAGTTTCACGAGCAGCTTAAATGGTGAATGACTTGTCATAAAACGAACTCGAGTGTATCGGTGACACCAAAACAACATTTTCTGATGACCTCAGATTCAGTTGTGAGATAAATTTTATCTGTATATTATATCAAACAGGCAACTGACCTTCGTCTCCCTGTTTTTGTAAAGTACTTTTGTAAGTAACCAAACGGCAGAAAGATGAACCAAACAAACTGATATAATAAATATAATGAAATACGCTGCCTTGGAATTCGCGTACGAGTTCGTGCCGTTCTGTGTGGAGGTGATGGGGCCTTGGTGTTCAGAGGCCAAGAAGTTCGCGGCGGATCTATGGCGGTGCTTGCGAGATAGGACACGAGACCCACGGTCAGGAGAATACCTCGTACAAAGGATTTCCCTCGCAATACAGCGGGGGAACGCGGCTAGCCTAATGGGCACGTTTGGGCGAGGGAATAATATTATGACGTAATCTTTTAGATTTAAGGTTTTTGTTTTCTTTTGACGAAATGTATCATTGATTTCTATTAATGTTTGAATTCCAAATATATATACAACCGCATGATCATTTTCATTAAATGCTTCTTTTTAATATATTGAAACACTAGTAGAAAACTGTACCCAAATGAGGAGAGTGATATTGTTTTTTTTTTTACCGTTGGTTTGCCTTTATTAACAAAATATTACGAACTATTTACAACACTACACCAACTACAATAAAAGCATTTCGATCCCTATAAGTCATTGCAGACTCTTGGGCAGTCCAAATGCTCTAGCCCACTACCAGTTGGCAGCGTGCCCACCATGCTGTTGCAGCATGCGTTAGCTCAACAAGAAATGTCAAAAAGCTATTGTATAAATAAGCTAATGAAACTAACTTCAGGGGCTCAAAGGAGCTCTACAAACAATACCTCGCAAAATTCTAGTAGGAAGAATGCGGTTGATGGGCAGACAATGCCTATATACTATCTAAAAATTAAATTATCTGATATTTACTGACCTGTCAGTTCGATAGATCATAGACAACTTGTAATTGTTAAATGTGTAGCATAATATTGTACAGTGAGTAAGAGCTCAGCTGTTTATAGACAAAGATATAATATTATGTAGATTACTAGATAGATAGATAACACATTATGGACACATTAAAATTTGCAAATTTATAACTCAAAACAATAACTAAGAGTAGGTGTGACAATGGGCGGTCTTATCGCTGAGAGCGATCTCTTCCAGACTACCCTATATAAAGTAATATTTAAAAATAGATATGGACGGAGGTATATCTATAACAATACTGATAATAATAACAATTAAACAATAATTTCCAACACAAGAATCGGACAATAAATAAATTAAGACTTAAATTACCTACATCATAAAAGTTATCATTTAACGAACCAAAGTACCTTAAAATAAATAACAATAATAGTAATATATAAATAAATATCTATATGTATAACTATCCATACATAAAACATCAGATATACATACATTATATTATAATGTTATATTATTACAATATTTGCAGTGACTTGAGTCCAAACACACAAAACTATGGAATTAGTTTTACAATAGTAGTAGCAGCGTTAATAGTTATCAAGAAAGGTAGTGAGTTTTAACCAGGTTTTTGAATACATATATAGAGGGTGCACGTTTTATTTCGAGCAGCAAGGAGATCCATAAACGTACAGCTTCAGTGGAAAATGATACTATAGATAGAGAATGAACTACAAAAGTACGGAGATAATTTTTTTCTGACATTATTTTTTAGTATCCATGGTCGGCCTTCGCAGTTATCCGTTAATATGCGCATTTTGAAAATATACAAAACGCTACGGTTTTGTATATTTTAAAAGTACCGGACGTTTACATAACGTATTTATTAAATAACGGTGTTACATAATTGCGTTATTTTTATTTTTTTATCATTGATAGGCTAGCCTTTGACCACTATCTCATCTCTTTTCCACTACCGGACTACAAGACGTACGGAAACACGGCATCCGTGTATGGTTAACATTCATCCTGTCCACAAAACGATTTGCGTCCACCTTTATAATACGGACAGCGAAGGAATGGAATATGCTCCCAGTGTCTTTTTTTTTTTTTTTTTTTTTTTTTTTTTTTTATGCTTGATAAGTTAGCCTTTGACCACTATCTCACCTGATGGTAAGTGATGATATGGTCGAAGATGTTGTTCAGGCTAACCTAGAATTACTGGCTCTCAAGGACAGCTGCCGGAACACACCGTTAGGTGCTTGGCGACAGATTTTCTACTTGAGGGTGGTAGCTAGCCAGGCGGGCATACGCAAAATGCCCTACCACCATGCATAACGACTGCCATCCTAAGATGACAACCGGGACCGACGGCTTAACGTGCCCTCCGAAGCACGGAAGCGCTCAGTAGTAATGTCACTAGCGGTCACCCATCCAACTCATGACCGCAGGCGACTTTGCTTAACTTTGCTGATCGGTTAAGAACAGCCAAGTAAACTTCGCTACGAGCGCTTCAAAAAAGTCTTTGTTCCCCGAGAGGTACAATCTGGATGTCTTCAAATATAGAGTCTATCTTCTAGGCAAGCATGCTCCACCGTCGATCGCGTCATCACTTACCATCAGGTGAGACTGCCGTCAAATGTTAGTCTTCCGAATAAAAAATATAAAAAAACTGATGGTAAATGATAATGTGGTCGAAGATGTTCTTCAGGCTAACCTAGAATTACTGGCTCTGCTGCCAGAACACACCGTTAAGTGCTTGGCGACAGGTTTCATACTTGAGGGTGGTAGCTAGCCAGGCGGGCATTCGCAAATTGCCCTACCACCATGCTATAACGACTGCCATCCTAAGACGACAACCGGGACCGACGGCTTAACGTGCCCTCCGAAGCACGGAAGCGCTCAGTAGTAATGTCACTAGCGGTCACCCATCCAACTCATGACCGCAGGCGACGTTGCTTAACTTTGCTGATCGGTTAAGAACAGCCAAGTAAACTTCGCTACGAGCGCTTCAAAAAAGTCTTTGTTCCCCGAGAGGTACAATCTGGATGTCTTCAAATATAGAGTCTATCTTCTAGGCAAGCATGCTCCACCGTCGATCGCGTCATCACTTACCATCAGGTGAGACTGCCGTCAAATGTTAGTCTTCCGAATAAAAAATATAAAAAAACTGATGGTAAATGATAATGTGGTCGAAGATGTTCTTCAGGCTAACCTAGAATTACTGGCTCTGCTGCCAGAACACACCGTTAAGTGCTTGGCGACAGGTTTCATACTTGAGGGTGGTAGCTAGCCAGGCGGGCATTCGCAAATTGCCCTACCACCATGCTATAACGACTGCCATCCTAAGACAAAAACCGGGACCGATGGTTTTACATGCCCTCCGAAGCACGGAAGCGCTCAGTAGTAATGTCACTAGCGGTCACCCATCCAACTCATAACCGCGGCGGACATTGCTTAACTTTGCTGATCGGTTAAGAACAGTTAAGTAAACTTCGCGGCTAGCGCTTCAAAGTTATTTTTGAAATAATACTGCTTCTGTAATTTCTTACATACAAAATGATTATCCATTTATTTCAATGCTTTGCAAAATCTAATATCTAGTCTAGTTTTAAGAAAAGCCGCCGTTCTTATAAAGTATATTTTACTTGTGGTGTCAACGTAAAATTGCGGTTAACGCGGCACCCCTGAATGAAATTGGATGGCAAACGCAATTTTACCGTGAGACGGGTCGACTGCTATTTTACAAATAAATATAGCGTTAAACTTTAGGGAGAGGAATTTTTTATACTGGCGGGCAATTTTTTTTTTTTTATTAAGGTTTTTCTGTCGTAACAAGTTCGAGGCCCACCTGATGTTAAACGGACTAACCTCTGCCTATAACAGATGCATTTCGCTATAAGTCACGAATTGCACTGCGCCATCACCTTTGATACATAGTTGTTAAGTCTCATGTGCCTGTAATTTCTGCTGGCAGAACACACCGATAGGTGCTTGGCGACAGATTTTCTACTTAAGGGTGGTCACTAACCAGGCGGGTATTCGCAAAATGCCCTTCCACCATGCGGTGAAGCTCAAGCCCGCGAAGGGATTCGAACCATGGACCTGCTGCACGGCAGTCCACAGCCAATGGCACTGAGCTATCACAGCTTCACTTAGATCACCTTTAAATTGAACATAGTGGAGTTAGTTCTCGAGATCTGAACGTATTTTTTTTTTATTCTTAGCAAAAGGGAACAGAGCTCTCTTAAAGAGATTTTCTGTTTGTCTGTTGGTCCGTCCAGATATCACGGGTATCTACCTCGTAAATGAAATGAGTAAACACAAATAAGAAATTTAGATATGTTTGTATAATATTGACCAAACTAAAAGGATTATGGTGTTACAAAATCACAAATATACGATAGGAAAAATTTAAGTCATGTGCGGTATTCAAACCCGCGTCCATCTACCCCTTGAGCCGGGGTATGCTCTAACCAATTGAGCTAACATGAGATGACGTCATAACTCGAATCTTTCCTATCGTTCTTTTAACCATCGTATTGAGATGGAGCGACATCTATAGTACCACTTGCGTTGTACTACAAACAAGACCAATTTTGCAATTGGTTTTATACTTGTAAATGATGACGCAACCTTATAATTTTAATATTGTTATTATTCAGATTCAGATTAATCGTAGCTTGTATAATTTTTGTCTTGGATAGAGAATGAACTACAAAATTACGTTTTTTTTTTTTTTCTGAAACTGGTTTTAGTGGTCGGCCTTCGCAGTTATCCGTTAATATACAAAAATGAATTAATTATTTAAATGAAATACACAAAAACGTAGCGTGTTGTATATTTTACATTGTAAAACTTATATTTATGTAAAGGTAAGTAATTTTTACTAATTTATCTAAGTTATAACAAATGTCACCTTTTGTCGAAGAACAAATTCAGTGTTTTAGATGTCAAACAAAAAATGTGTGTTTGAATCACGATTATTCAAAGTCAACGCCCTTGTACTTTTGAACTATCATGGTACTGACTTCAACAATCTTCAAGTTATTTCACACTTTTGAGTGTTGAAGTTGGTTCCATTTTTAGGTAAAAATAAATCACTTCTTTCTGCGACCTTTGCTACTTACGGGACCAATTGTCATTCACTGTCTATGACTATATCATCAAAATACAAAAATACTTTTCAGTTTGGTTTGTAACTCAAAACCGGGTAAACCGATTTTGATGAAATTTAAATCGGATCACACGGGAAGCATCAGGTTTCTAATAAAATCTACGTACATTACTTATTCGTAGAATAAAATAGAACCATTAAAATCGGTTCACCCAATCATAAGTTGTGACTTTTATATTAATTATATTATGCCTTTTTGTTCCTAAATTTACATATAATTTGAGATGCTGTCATACGTAAACCTCTTTTGGCGATTGTAAAGTAATTATATTGATGAGAAGCTATCTAGAAGTATTTATACCAGGCTTTGCGGTAGTTGGAAAATGGCACCCATGAATTACGTTTATATCATCATCATTAATCGGCAGTAGATCTGTTCAATTTCGCCATCGGACATCCCGACAAAGCATGATGTTTCACCAATTTCATGTCGACGTCTGGAAGTCCACAACCTTGCGATTTTCACAGCATTTTCTACCTCGCACTGCCACAATATGGAACCAGCTGCCAGATGCAGTATTTACGAACAGATACGACTTAAGGGCCTTCAAGAAGGGAGCATATTCGCTCCTCAAAGGCCGGCAACGCATCCTCGATACCTCTGGTGTTGTGGATGTTCGTGGGCGTCGGTGATCACTTACCACCAGGTAAGCCGCCTGCTCGTTTGCCCTACAATCCCTTAAAAAAACGCTCGTTTTCCAGAAGTTGTATAACTTTTTTTATGCCTGATAGGTTAGCCTTTGACCACTATCTCACCTGATAATAAGTGATGGTGTGGTCGAAAATTCTCTTCAGGTTAACCTAGAATTACTGGCTTTCATAGACAGCTGCTGGAACACACCATTAAGTGCTTGGCGACAGATTTTCTACTTGAGAGTGGTATCTAACCAAGCGGGCATTTGCAAAATGCCATACCTTTTTTTTTTTTTTTTTTTTTCGCTGGGAGAACGCCTTACGCTTAAAGACTGCCATCCTAAGTCGACAACCGAGACCTGCGGCCTCCGATGCACGGAAGCGCTCAGTAGTAGTGCCACTAGTGGTCACCCATCCAAGTCATGACCGCGGCGGACATTGCTTAACTTTACTGATCGCTTAAGAACAGCTAAGCAAACTTCTCTACGAGCGCTTCAAGACAACCAAAAGTTAAACGATACATAGTGAAGCTACAGAGAAATTGGAAGGTAAAAAAGGGTTAATATATAAAAAACATGGTCACCGACAATCATATATTTTATCAACGATCAAGGTAAAAAATCATGTTTCACAGAATTGTTACCAAAATGTATACAAAATTTGTGATATTAAAATGTTTTTACGCAAACAATTTTCGACGCGGCTCCCCTTTGAATATATCATGGAAAGGAAGGCAAAAGACATGCAAATATTTTATTTACAAGCCAGGCTCCCATTTTTGTTGCTCGAGACTTAAATCGACGTAAAAAATATAGCCAAACATATTTTTTTCGCTGAGCACAGCAAATTTAGGTAACATTTATGTGCATTGCTGATTGAGAGTTTTCTTACAGGCGCTAAAATTTTAAAATCTTACTATAAGCACATATTTTCCGATAACTTAAAATGTTATGCTTATTTGCACTAAAATTAATTATGCCCGCATGCCTTTGTGTAATTCAAAGGTCCAAGTCGATTTAATTTGCTGATAAAAACCAAATGCTGAAACAATAAAAAGAAGAAGCCATCAGACAAAGATTATTTCAAAAATACGATAGACAACGATAAATAATAATATGTTTTACGAAAATACTTGCCTGTTTAAGGTACCATTATAAAATTATTTAAAAAAAATTTTTGAAGGAATAATTTTTTTTTTGTATGTAGGACTGAATATGAAATACAAAATTAAATAAAAAAAAATCACATGCATTCTGATGATAAAAAGTAGCGTTAAAGTTCAAGCCACCGGTAGGGTTCGAACCATACACCTGCCGCACGGCAGTCGGGTGTTCGGGTACGAAGTAAAGAATTGGTTACAATGTTTCTTAAATTTATAGTATTAAGATTTATAGTATCTTGACAGGCCATTTAATTCTGTTTATCAAAGCGTAAAACTTTAATGGTCAATAAATAATCAAATACTAGAATAATCACAATGTTTGAACTACGACTATATCTAAACAACGATATATAGGAAACAATATATAAAACCTAAAGTTAAATGATAAAAGCAGTGGCTCTAAACAATTTATTTGCTGAACGTGGCAGTACAATGTAGAATATTTCGATACTAAAATTTGTATTTGACCTTCATAAGAGCGTCGTATACGCCTAAGTTGATTAAATGGTGTTGACTTTGAAATTTATTTATAAATAGCTTTATTTTGAAAGGTGGTTTCGGCATTTTATACAACCAATGCGGTATATGTATATATTTTAATGCCTTAGTACTGATTTCAAGCGACGTAAAAATGTTACCGTCACAAAATACTTATATGGGAGGCAACTAGTATTCAGCGGCCTCCACCACTGATCTAGGCTTGCAGCTAGACCTTTGCGTGTGCAAGAGCCTAGCAGTAACATGTTAACATAAATGGCATAGACACTAGAGCCCGCCTTTTCTCCCACGCTACCTAATTCAATTGCCATCGTCAAGGATTCTTCACTAGGTATGTTGATGGTGGCTAGATCTCACTGTGTAATATCGTTAAAAGACCCACGGTGGAAAAACCTGCATGCCCTTTTTTGATACAAAAACAGATACACAGTACTAATTTATGTCACTTCTATAAGAACACCGATGAGTCTTGCAAATTGGCACACCGACATTAGTCTGAATCTGAAAAACTATCGAAAAACTGTATCAACGTGTAGAGTTCCAATAGTTTTAACAGTTACAGCATATAAATTAAGTACACAATTTTTTTTTTTTTTTTTTTTATTATGTTATTGTGATGGAACAAGCGCGAGGCCCACCTGATTAAGCGGTATCCTCTGCCTATAACAGATGCATTTCATCACAAGTGACGAACTGCACTGCGCCCATCACCTTGAGACAGTTGTTAAGTCTCATTATGCCTGTTATTTCACTGGCTCTCAAGGACTGCTGCCGGAACACACCGTTAGGTGCTTGGAGACAGATTTTCTACTTGAGGGTGGTCGCTAGCCAGGCGGGCATTCGCAAAATGCCCTTCCACCATGCGGTGAAGCTCAAGCTCTGGGCGGGATTCGAACCATGGACCTGCTGCGCGGCAGTCCATAGCTAATGCCACTGAGCCATCACTGCTTCAAAATTTGTTTTTATTTAGTGGCCTGTAGATATATGAAATACCAATCGTCTCAGAAATTTTGAAGTATTTTTTATAAGTGTCCATCAGATGAGTCCATCAATTGAAAACTGTGTCCAAGATAGATTAAGATTTTGTAGATGACCGTTCTATTACGAGACCACCGTGTCTTTACTTCGCGGTAAAATCTATTTTTGCTTTTGCTACCGAGAGACTCACCGCTTCTCGTTTGATTTCGAGGTCTCTATCGTGGCAACGACGTGTGTAATATCCCCAATCAGAGAAGAATTTACAACTTTACAGTCAGTTCTTTTCTGTACGTACTGCTTCACGACAAATACAGCGAGACTTTTCTGTGGCTTCGCCCCATCTTACCAATTAACTTTGGTCTAGGAGGGCCACCTCGAAGGGGTTGAGATAGAGTTTTAATAAGGCAGGAGACCAATCGTATATTAAGGCACTACTTAACGCCAAGGGAGGGGATACAGTACTCACCTATGATTAGCGAATCGCAATGCATTTCTAAGCTATTTTCATGCACTTTGTAGCTATCATTTCCGTTTTTTGTACAAAAGTTTTTCGTCTTTATTCTCAATTTTCTTTCTTGACCACAACCCAGCTATGATGGACTGTGCGCCTACAAACTGTTTATGATATTTAAGTATTGAATCAAGGTAAAGGCATTTTTGTCTTTTGGGAAAGATGCGACTATATTTTACGCCTGTAACATTCCAATCTCTTAAGGTAAGCGTAAACCAACGCGATCATTTGCGTTTGCGAAGGCGTTCAAGGAGGCGATCACTTGATATTATCTATATTTTTCAGTTTTTAAAGTTACCTTTTTTCATTTATTTAATATTATATAAGGGGAAATCAACAGCTGAAGTAGGCAACTTAAATATAACACTAATAGTAACACTAGGTTTTCACCTGTTGTGACAAAAACAAAGTGTAAATAATAAAAATACCGCGTGAAAAACTAAATTATACAGCATATCTTGAAATAAGGGATCATTAACCAATATCAAAATTTACTTATTAAATTTATGATTAACAGTAAAGAAATGAGTGTTCAAATGTTGTCTGGCTGAGATTACGCTCGTGCAAAATAGATCCAGATCATTTCGCCTGCAGAGTTTATTGAATTGATAGCCAGTTCGCCACAAAAATGAATTTTGTCTAATGCAGGTTGTTCCTACATAACAGTGGGAGCACAAATAGTAGCAGTCAACAGATATCGAGTGATATTAAAAGTGTCGTTAAAAGATTTTATTCTCAGCTCCAGAAAAAGAAGGCCAGCAATTTCGCGTCTACTAAGGTGATAGAAATTGAAACTGTTTGCAGAGTTCATCGCGTAATTCTAAAAATTAATGATACCGTCTTTAGTTGAACCTAAACAGTGCTTTAACCGCCTACTTGAGCTTCACCGCATGGTGGGAGGAAATATTGCGAATGCTCGCCTGGCTACCTATCGCTCTCAAGTAGAAAATATGTCACCAAGCACCTAACAGTGTGTTCCTGCAGCAGTCCGTGAGAGCCAGTAAAATAACAGGCATACGAGACTCAACAACTGTATGTCTCAGTGTGACGGGCACAATCTGTTATAGGCAGAGATTACCGCTTAATATCGGGTAGGCCTCCTGCTTGTTCCATCACAAAAACATGAAATTAAAAGGACCATATTTTTTTAATAAACAATGAATAGAACTGGTTGCCAACTTAAACTTGTTAACGGTTAGAATTTGCCATATTCCCCACACCACCTTCCAGCTCACTGGAATGAAAGTGTGACAGAAGTAAAAGTTAGGTTAACCTGCACTACTTGATGGCCATGGGTAATCAGTTAACTTGGTAGTCAGTTCACTGTTAAAAGAGACAAAACAACCCTCTTTGCATGTAAATATCATTTGCTTCGCTTCCTTTGCAAGTATATAAAAAGTTACTACGTTTTATGAGATGTTTTACCTACTTGGTAATGTGCTTAGTAGAAGGCAGTCCACCTTTAAAAATAAAAACTCTAATTGCATGTTAATAATTATGACCTTGCATCGCTTCCTCTACAAATACCTACGTAAAGAAAATGTTATATCAAACAAACTTTACGGTAGTTGTGAGAAAAATGCAAAACATCCTATTTACATGCAAGTTCTTATAGTTAAACTTATAAAAACACTTATACTATTAAACATTTCTTATAAAGCGACAGAAGTTAGAGCCACTGACACTTGATGATTTTAGCACAAATGAGCTAAGTCAACTGTAGTACAAATCATCAAGTCTCATATTCCCTTATCCTAGCTTGCAGTTACTTATGGCTTAATGTGTTATAGTTGGAAATTTAAGTCTGTTTTATGGCCTGGACACAACAAGATGTTGTAAATACCTGTTATATATCTATGTGCCCAATGTGCCGCAACACTCCACAAAATACGAATAAATAATAGTAATATTTGTGATGTTTACGCACTAATTTGGAGCATTATTCACACAAAAGCCTTGATTTTTAAGCCGGAAACTGTACGGCTGACCTATATCTGTTTTTTTTAATGCTGCTAAGCTACGAATAACAATATTTATGTTATTCGTAGCTGCTAAGTAAGTTTTTCACCACAATGGCACTATCTGTTGATAAGTGATCGTGTGGTTAAGTTATGCTAATGGGGATTATTGTTTAGTTAACCTATGAGGCAAGCGGAGGTGCTCAGACCTCCCATTAACTCGTTGTCATTGGCTGACCCACTATGGCCAATTTATGAATGAAATTCTATTGTTATCATTATCGCAGATTTCAATGGGTTTATGCCACAGTGGCAGACGAAAGCTATTTTATATAGAAGGCTCAAGGCAGAACTTTTAGCACAAAACGGAATATACTCGTACATATTTCGCACACGTACTTGTGAATGCTTCTATCGTCTGATCGTAGTTTTTTTCTCCATAATGTAAGCCACTGAACGGTTTATTCCACTAAACCCCAAAAATCATTCCACTTCAACTTCAAGACGATTTGTTGGTATGATTAAATATTCTGTATTTTGTTCCTCTCCAACCCCAAGAATTAGAGGTAGAGTCAGTAAGTCAAAATGTTAACGAAATCGACAATGGCACAACTAGAAAGGAAAGAATCGCCGGTGCGACGACGACACGAAACAAATCGTGCTCTCCTGCTCTTCCAACTAATCAGATGATGATTTCCTCAGAAACAAATCGTGCTCTCCTGCTCTACCAACTAATCAGATGATGATTTCCTATGTTCAGGAGGTAGGAGTGTAGGAGTCTTCTACCCCGTGGGGTGCTGGGTTAGAATGTCACCCCCTCATTTCTACCTGTGCGTGTCGTAAGAGGCGACTAAAGGTAAAAACCGGAAGGTGGGCAGCAGCACCTTCGGAGAACTGATATCTTAAATTGCGATCGCCACGACGCATGCAACTTACATTTTATGAGCACATACTATTATTTCATTCATGCATCTTGCAATTTTGCTGTTGACTCTACCAAAACTGTTTTGGGGTTGAAGTGGAATTGAAGTATGGAAATATTTTTTGATTCAATTTAATACCTAAAATCGCTTTGGGGTTCAAAGTGGAATGAATGTATGGACCGCAGAGTTTTGAGAACAATGGCTTTGGGGTTTAGTAGCATAAGCCAACTGAACAATTATTGACAGAAAATACTCAACTACCTAGAACTACAAACACCCTTTTCATGACCCGGAATTCCAATTAAAGTCCAGTAAGATTTATGTTGAAGTTCCTTTTTGGTCGCTATTTTGGCACCAGGTATTGTTTAATTACTCTAAGTATTAAGGCAATATATGCATGGTCGTAGGACATTACACGATTTTTCTATCACTGTCAACAAGAAATTTTTTCATGAAGCACCTAACGGTGTGTTGCAGCTGCTGTTTTTGAGAACCAGAAATTCGAGGTTAAAACTGTCAAGACCTTCGTTCACGATATCATTTGACGATTACGGTCGTGATTACATTTTAAACTAATCTATCTAAAAATATAAAAAGAACTTGTCGATTAAAAAGTTCATTTATCTTAAGACAATTTTCAAATCCACCGTTGGGTTCATAAAATCTTATAAACTCATTTATTTACAAACATTTCATGAACAACTTTTCGAACCAATTATAAAACAAGTATACTGACAAACCGGTTCACTTGTGCAAATAACAAGCAATAATGTTCTCCACAACTATAATTCTTGTTGCACTATATACCCTCATAAAACATACGATCATAAAGGTCTTACATTAAATCTTACATAAAACCACTAAACTACATATTGCTATAAAGTTGGTATATATTTTTATTTTATAGTGAACGTAAATCAGCGGGCATTACTAGGGCTACTTTTAGAATATTTGAAGGACCCACTCTCGATGGAACAACTCTGTAGTATCTGGACTAATATTTTATTTCCGCTTCTCTTGGTTTTTCTCGTTGAACTAATGTTGAAATAGCCGCAGGTTGCGGTGTTGTACGGGCGCCACCGCAACTGAGGCTGGCAGTGGTTTTATATGGACAGGATCGGGGCAAGGCTGTGGTGGGAGAGGAGTACCGGTATCACAGTGCGTGGTGCACTGTGATACCGGTACTCCTATATATATTATTATATACTATATCATATTCTTATTAACTTCTACAGCCTTAACGGGGCCGCCGGAGAAGAGGAGTGATGGTATGGTGTTGGGTGCCTAACCCTATCCTCTGCGGCCTAAGGGGCAGGCGACGAGGCTACTCATCTGACCCAGAAGGAGCTAGGGTGTCCAGTCATGAGGTTAATTTGGTGCCAGTTTGCAGGCTTGGTCCCCGAGATGATAGTACATGGTAGGTAGGCACGCCATATATCCTAAAGTATTACAATGAGGAGTCTTTTCTAGGGAAGAACAGCTCGGAGAAAAAAAAAAGAGTCCTGAGAAGAACAGCCACGGTGAGTTCGCGGTTGGTTTGAAAGTGTTCGACAAAAAAACAAAACGATCATAAACAAAAAAGTCGTCTTCAATTTCTCCCGAATATAATATTTAAATGCTTCTAATGACAAGCCATGTTTTGTCTGTTATCTTAATTGAACCTGCCACAGATTATATCGTATCTACATAAATTGTTATAAAGATTTGGCGTCGGTTTCATAACCGGCTGCCACCATGACGCCCAAACTCCTTGTGAGTTCTTTGGTTGACATATACACAATACTTTTTGGCTAATTACTCAACTTGAGTATTGCTATGCTCCACCATTATTTCCCTTAGTCGCATTTTACAATCATACAACGAGAGGATATACAACAGTCCTTACATTTGTTATCTGGGAACTGTTTAGTACATTTATTGGTATACATAATGAAGACTCATTAAACTTTGTCGCATTAAAAAATCATTGTCAAGCCAGTACATTGAAATAATACAGCTGCAAACTGTGTATACTATGTGTTAAAAGATAATATAGAACGTGGCACGTGTTAAAGAAATAAAAGGATAATATAAAATTTTATTTCGGTGCCTTGTATCTAGTGTTCCTTTGAGTTCCGTTGCGAGCATACCTACGTGTTTACTACATCAAAATACAAGTTTTAAAATATATAAAAACAAGTTAACCTCTGATTATACTGTCATATTTCAAGGGTAAGTTGAAAGGAGCAAAATACTTGCTGTTATTATTCTCAAGCTGCTGTTTCAATAACATAGTATTATTGTATTGTTTGTTGACGTATACTTCTAGTTCGTTCTTAGTTACCTTAGAGTAATTTCTCAGACAAGATTGGGTAATTTCTTGCAGGTAAGTATATGTATACACCTACGCGTCACAGAACCATGGATTAGTTATGGCGAGGCACTTGCTCATTTAATTCTATACCTAATACTAAAATACTGTGCTGTATCAGCCGAACACAGGGTCCTTCATTTAAGGTTGAACTGGCCGGTCACTTCTCCATACAAACGCCGTAGGGTGATCACTCCCTTATTTGAGATTTTAGGTCCAGACTTAAGCATAATACCGATTGATATCGTCATTATCTAGGCTTGTATGATGCCAAAATTTTAAAAAGATAATTAAATTGTAAGTTATGAGCCTCGAAAACTTTATATGAAAATGTTTCGAGGCTCATAATTCTCAGGTTAATTATTTTATTAAAATTTCGGCATCATACAAGCCTAGATAATGACGAGATCAATCGGTATTATGCTTTATTTTGGACCTAAATCCTCCAATAAGGGAGTGATCACCCCACGGCGTTTGTATGGAGAACGGGCCGGCCAGTTCACCCTTAAGGGCCCTTAATTGCACGTTTGGCAGGAATCTTGGGCATATCAGTGTAAAAGAGTACTTCTTCAGAAGACACTGCTGCCCACCTTTTGGATAATGACCTTTCACATTGTTCCTCTAGTTAAGGCAAAGTATAAGGATCACTTGGATAATCTGGAATTAAATATAAAATTATCTGCTACATATATTGTATCGCCTTGGTTTGGGCATACGATTCTGCAGCTACTCGTCAAAAAGAGGATGCTATCATTTGGATGGATTTTTTATTGAAATTGCAGTAATATATATTTTTTTAAGAAATATAAACGACGTGTATATATTATATATAATATGTGAAGTTATTGCATGCTATGGTAAAAATAAACTGGTATTATGAATATGAAAGGTATCTCTTTTTTGTAAGTGCGTATCATGGTAGATACCCTAAAATGATAGAAAAAATTACAAGCATTTTTAAATCATGAAGGTATTTAAATAAATGATATTCTTGATAGTATCAACATAATAATTCTACATAGGTACATCAAGTATGTATATAGAAATGCTGACACTTTATCTAGGGTCTTGTCAACGCTTAGACCTATAATAAATGAAGAAGTTTCAATCCTTGCACTAAAACAAAGTTGATGCAAGTTCTAACCTAACTCATATGTTTTTGTATTTTTAGGTTATAATGGACTGTATACCAGAAGACAAATTACTAAAATACAACCCAGATACACTTGTAGCTATACGAAGGTTGTATAATTTGGAAAAACCAGGTCAAATGGACGAAGCTATAGATCTCCTAGATGATTGGGTAAAAAAACAAACACACTTTGTGAGAAAAGATTACCGTAAGTACCTATATATATATATATATACGATTATTGTTTAAACTAGTATTTTGGGCAGTGTAAGTATGTATTTTGTATTTTGCCGCAAGCAACACGGCATTTATCATACTCAGTAGGAATTGTCATAAAACCTCTTAAAACGTGAAAAAAATATGTTAGTCCAATTGAAATTTTTACGTCCGATATAAATTCTTAAAACAGGTGAGAACTGTACTGTCACTTTTAAATAAAATTTACCCTACCGCCTTATGGCGGTATTTATTAAGTACTTATTGACAAAGTGAAATTGACTCAGAACCTAGGTACGATTCTAACCGTAAGGAACCTAGGTAAATGATAAGGAACTTGGTGGAGCTTCGGTTATCGTGGGCCGTTACAATGGATACGAGTTTGAGATTTGGAAAATACTCCCTTAGTAACTCCAAAGACGGAGCCCGGCCTTTGGCCAGGCAAGTTACTAACACGGTTCGGCCTGCGGCCTCGCCTGGCTCTCGCCCTTTGGGCTCACGCACCATCCGCTCGCACTCTAGGCTGAAAATTCGGCCGTTGGCCACACCAGTAGCTTACCCTTCGGGGTTGCCAAACTTGACTTGCCAAATAATAAGACAGTTACTCCAGATCCAACGTAAAATCTTCATACGGTCAAAATATTAGGTCAAACAATCCAAATGCATTATGAAGAATATGAAGAGCTTGTTGTAGGACAAATCCAAAATGTTAGAATTCATTTTGGCCACTCAACAAAACACTCAGATCTCGTTGATTGTGGGTGCTCCAGCACTATGTATGGCATCCATTTTGAATCCACCATTTTGGAATTGTGACATATGTCCATTCGACTGCTCCCCCAGTTCATAATGACATTTGGTCAAACACCTCCTACCTATTTCTTACCTTTTCCGAGATACGCCATCCAAATCTACTTGGCATACGTCATCTTCAAGTTCCCGGATTTTTTCCATACAACCTAAACCCTCTCTACATTTTTACGATACAACACTTTTACCTCCCATGACTCGTTCTCGGAGAACAATTAGGCAAAATTTTGAAGCAGTGATAGCTCAGTGGCATGGGCTATGGACTGCCGCGCAGCAGATCCTTGGTTCGAATCCCGCCGCGGGCTTGATCTTCACCGCATGGTGGTAGGGCGTTTTGCGAATGCCCGCCAGCCTAGCGACCAACCTCAAGTAGAAAATCTGACGCCAAGCACCTAACAGTGTGTTCCGGAAGCAGTCCTTGAGAGCCAGTGCAATTACAGGCAGATGAGACCTAAAAACTGTACGTCTCAGTGTGACGGGCACAGTGCAATACGTCGTTGACGAAATGCGTCTGTTATATGCAGAGGTTTGTCCACTTAACATCAGGTGGGCCTCGGGCTTGTTCCATCACAATAAAATAAAAAAAAACAGTCTATGTATTGTAATAGCACTTTATATAATATGAACATGGTGATGATGATAATAAATTTAAGAATAATTATTTATTTTTTCTAGCTTGCCACAGTTAATGATTTTCATGACCTATGTGATATGTACAAAAACCACAAGAAGTACCTACATATTCTTTATTATTCGGCTCAGATATATTGTTCTGAATTATTTACCAAAATATTGTTAGTATTAACCGGTTCTTTAATATTTGGTGGCAATTAAACATGGCGTATTGTAACGATGCATAAGTAGTAATTTAGCCTCAAGAGAAAATTAACAATGCTGACGTCACCGTTTCATCTTTGATCAGTTCCACTATAATAGAACTAGAAGCGCTGTCACAGATTACTTGCGCTGCTTTTTAAACTTATATGTACCTTACATTCTAATCTATTCTAAGCTGACTAGCCAGTTTGCGCTTTCTTAATTGTTAACACAGATTATGGCTTATAAATGCAATATACTTATCAAACTCGGCTCTTTTACAGGTCGAAGCAAGAATGGTATGGAAATAGTTATTTAAGTAACAAAATCAAAATTGTTTATCCAGTTTAGGCACCTACGACACTTTAATGAAGGTCTTTACAAATTTTAATATTGTAATATTCCACTGCCACGTTCAGAAATAAAATGATTAAGATCTACTGCGAGAATAACGGGCAAAAAACTCTGGTACATTCTTTTTAAACGTTTTTTACCATGTGTAACAAAATATATTCCTAAATTATTACAATATTTGTTTGAATTACAAAAGATAGGTAAAGCCATGTTTAAGCTTTTTTTCATATATATAATCACAATCTATATAGTAGGATTTCTCCATCAGAATATTTTTACGTGAAAATCAAAATTTACTTCTGTTAGCATTGTTATATTTTGGGATCTTTATTATAAAACCGCACACACTTCCTTAATCCCTTTTATTTGTTTTTGCTAATCTAAAACCTGGCACTACAATTTTATTTGTATTCCTAGTGTAACAATGGTGATTTTCACTATTTCATTTATTTTAATATTTTTTTTTTAATCATTATATAATATTTTCAAGTTATAAATACAGACTCGGAATATGAGTAATACCAATTACTTGAAAAATCTCTCAGATATTCCCTTGAATCTATTATATATATGTCTAGAATTACCCGCTTTTTTTTTGGATAAATTTTGTGTCTATCTCAGCAACACACCATACGCCATAATACTATGGAAATGAACGAAATAAACTAGTATCACAGTAGCTACGTCTGTATTATCTTACGAAATCATATGCAGCAGAGCAAAGTCTTCATAGATCATGTATATGACGATCCCACTGTAAAGTTGAATTCAATTTTATTCATTGCCAGGAAGACTATCGCTTTGTCAATAGAGAGTTTATCTAGGCGAAGCTTAATGTTTGGTTCACCAAAAGTAACATTTGGTTAAGAAAACTACAACAATGTAGACTTTTTTTTAATCTAAGAGGTAGATTAACCATTTCGAGATCATACATAACACATTATTTACTTGAATCTTTTCTAATTACATACTTTAAAAATCAGAGAGGTTTGCGAATAAAGCAATATCACAGAAATCTCTGAACAGGTAAGGGTAAACATTAATATATGCTCGAAACAGAAATGGCCCTAAAATGTATCTTTACAGCGCTCCAAATTTATCCAAAGAACCGAATACGTGTTGCCATTTATTTCAAATTTCTTTGGCCTGTCTGACACATATGACACTAAGATTCGGAGCTTTTTCACGAATACCATAGTGTGGAAGTTTACAAATCAGAGCGCAAGGCTCTACACAGTCGAATTCCTTGGAAAGATTACGGAATAGGCCGATATAAATATATATATATAATGCTAGCCAGGCGGCTAGCGACCACCCTCAAGTACGTGACTGGTGACGAAATGCATCTGTTATAGGCAGAGGTAAGACCGCTTAACATCAGGTGGGCCTAAAGTTTGTTCCGTCACAATACTATAAAAAAGAAAAAAAAAACTTCGTGTTACTGACTATATATTTTAAGTAATAAATATATTTTTGCTTCGTGGGCGTTATTTTGAATTCAGAGTGAAGTGAATAATTCTCTAACAGAATGCCAAACTTCTGTATAACTTCTATAGATATACGCCAAGTACAAAAATAATGTGACCCCGAATGATATACACTATTTTTGAGTACGAAAAAACAAAAAGCTACGTGTACCTACATATTTATGACTCGTATATATAGATACTATTATTAATCTAAAACAATAATTATTTTTGGCGACTCCGGAAGTAATGTCAGATTTTATTTACAACTTAATGAAATTATATTGTTTATTGAATTTGCCATGACGGGTTGACATGTATTTGACAAGTATGGCGCTAAATTAACCTAGATTCATAAGTTAAAATAATTGTATCATCTCTACACGATTTTTTAAGAACGTGCAATTTGAAACAGTTTTTTGGACGCTAATTTTTAAGTTTATTATAAAATCGATTTTATATATGAATGATATAATGGTGATAGGCTTGCCTTTGACCATTACTTCACCTGATGGAAAATGATGATGTTGTCGTAGGTGTTGTTCAGGCTACCCTAACATTACTGGCTCTCAAAGACAGTTGGTGGACTGTTAGGTGATTTTGTACTTGAGGGTGGCAGCTAGCCAAGCGGGCATTCGCAAAATGCCCTACTACTATGCAAAAAGTAGTTAAGATAAAAAACGCCAATTTTTAACAATTTTCACATAAAATTTTATGTTTTCTCTTCCGCGGTAGTCCAGGTTGCCTTACGTGATTATGTTTAAATGCATAGTAGCGTGCGAGTTATGCAAGTTTTTCAACCGATACACATTGTAGTGTTAGAAGCAAAGTCGAAAATGGTTTGATATTAAAATAGCCGGATTTTTTCGCCATTTTCGAAAACGTGTGATGAAAAATCTAGGTTAATATAATAAAGGAATGCAACTTTTAAATCTATGACGAAATCAAATATGGATTAAATAATTTGTCGTGCATTTTTATTTAACTCTATGACCTTCAAATTTATATAAAACGTAACAAGGAAAATGTACCAATTACTTGCATAAAGAATCATTAACTATGTCCTTCGATTATCTCTCACGGAATAAATACATAATTATACTGTTTCTATAAAATTATTGAATAATTATCAGCTGTTTTATTTTATAATCACACTAGCTTTAGACCACGGCTCCACCCACGTTGGATTTGGTTAACCTGTTCCGCTCACTTACGGAAGACTTAAGTGCGAGTTTTGTCATATCAGTACTAATGTGACAAAATTATGATCATTGATAAATTAAGCACTCTCACACATGTTTTAAATATCATAAATATATATTATGTCAAATCCCGTTGATTGTGGGTGCTCCAGCACTATGTATGGCGTCCATCTTGAATCCACCATATTAGAACGACCACAATCGAGAATTTCTCGATCATGCGCTCGTAGAGTCAAGACCTTCTGAGGATGCTTCGAAAATTCTTCCGGTTTAGCTGTGTGGCGTTAGTGACGTCATGTCAGCTTCACAGGAAAATTTGGTAGAATTGTCACTAGATATATTTTTATATTTTTGAAGTTATCTTAACTTATTTTAAAAATATGTGTTATTCAAAATAACGCCTGAATCTATTCATTAAAATAAAGTTTTATTTTCGGTTTTTTCATGCTACGATTTACTTAAGTGAAAAGAAAAATAATATCGGCTTTGGTTACCTTGGCTTCGGATTTTTACGTTTGTATTACTAGGTACTTACATCTTTAAATTTGTTATTTACAGCTAGGGAATATTTGGAACGGATAATAATACTGCTGAAAGGGTCAGTCGAACGAGCTAAATGGCAACTTGACAAAATCAGCACACTTCGAACATTGTTACCAAACTTCTTTAATAAACTAGATGCAAAAAACGACCTGAAAATTATACAGGGTTTCGTGTAAGTATTTGATTTTTAATATGTATAATAAATTAAAGGTAAAAGATTTGTATTATCTATTAATTACTACCAGTAGTTCCCTTCGCAGTTATGCTCAAGTAAAATCATTAGTTTATATAAAGCTCAATCAGGAACACCTCTTAAATTAATTAATTTTGAACCTCTTAGCTTCCCAAAAGACTTTACTTCGCTCTGCGAAAAAAATAACACTTTTCATTGTACAGACGGTAGAATCATCTGAACAACGAAGTGTTTTTTTATTGCTGATAGGTAACCCTTTGACCACAATCTCACCTGATAGTGATGATGATGATAGGTCGAAGGTGTTAACAGGCTTAACCTAGAATTACTTGCTCTCTTACGAGCTTCTGCGATAGACTACGCAACGGTTCTCTAGAAGATTTCTACTACTTCTTCCCGCTGAGGTCTTTCCTCTGCTTCACGATATGAGGTTGTTTAAAGAGGGTGTTATTGAATTCCTTAGAGGAGTAACGGGTCTGGTGTTACAAAGGTGCATCGGCGACGGGGACCATTTTCGATCAGGTGGCCCGACTACCTGTCAGCCTGCTGTTAATCATAAAAAAACATATATTTAGAATTGTGTTTGTCTAATATCCAAAATTTATCAAAGCGCTTGGTTGATGCGATGCGTGATCAAAATGCTGGAACTTATTTAGCTCAACGAATATGGATTGCAATCCAATGGGGCAATGCAACTAGCACGCTGGCCATGCTGGTGAACTCGTAGTGGGCTGAAGCATTTGGACTACCTGTGAGTCTTCAATGGCTTGTAGGTTTTCAAATTCTTTTATTGTAGTAGATGTAGTATTGAATATAGTTAATTATATTTAACACGCATACTTGCTTACAAACTGATACAATCGCATTTATTTAAAACATGAACTGATATGTCAAATCTTATCATATTAAAATAATAGGGTTATTTTATTACGTAGATAAAATTGTATTTTAAGCCATTTAAATCTGGGATACATTTGCTATAAGATAGAAAATGTTGCAATCCAAATGTTCTATAAACATCAAACCTAGTAGCAGATTTAAAATGTGTTGAATTCCTGTCGGTCCTTTTAATAAATACAGAATAAAACTTTTTTTTACTACGATATTAAATGAAAAATAAGCAAACAATACGCCTGATGGAAAGTGATCAACTGCTTCAATAAATATTTTCATCACTCCTATTGCTGCTTATGCGGTGCCTACTCAGAAGTACTTTTCACGTGAATTTCCAAAAATAGGAGTATAATAGTTTCAGGGTTAATGTATTTATGTACACCATAACTTTTAAACGGCTCAACCGATTTTAATGTATGAGATATCATTAGATTTGCCTTGGCACAGACGTGACACAAAGTACATAAAAAAACAAATTAAAACAACTGGCGAACTTTTAGACGCCACCAGAGTGGTGTATGGAAATGAAGGGCTCAAAAAAACTATTCCTTAAATTTATATAACTTGCAGTTTTCATTTTAATGGAACGATAAAACCCTTAACAAAATAAATAATTTGCAGTCGGGTTTTTTAATTGTTAATGAATATGTACTTGTTTCACTTATTTATAGAGTACCTATTTAATTGTCTGTTACCTTTTTGCATTCTGCATATACTGCAGTTTCACGGAAAAATTTGATATGCCACCTCCAAAACGAACTGTTTTAAACTATTCAACCAGTGTATAGTCTCAAAAGGGCAGACAGGGAGATCTAAAGTTCTACATTATGCCCGCCATGTTTTTAGGTTCAATATTACAGGCTACATATGCAGGTACTAGACCAGAAGAAATGGTAAAATAATTGATCTCAAACAAGCATAGCCGACCCCCGACTAACAGAAAATTCAAATTGCAGAAGGTAATCATTATAATGATTTTTTCTGTGATGTGAAGAGAAGTAATAGTTTTAAATATAGTTTTTCTTATGTAATTTTCAGATACATATCACTACTGCCGAAGCTTACTAAAGACAACTACAGAATAGTTGTGACAAAATTGACACCAGATATGCCTGGCAAGCCCAATGTTTTATCTTCTATGTACATAGCATTTGTTTTGGTAAGTAGACAATTTTGATTACAAAACTATTGAGTAAATATTAAAACAGAACCTCCATCCACCTGGAACAATGCAAACAGATTCTTCAATACGCCGATTAAAGTTCATCTTTTACTACCTTTGTCCCACGCTAAATAGAGTCAGTAAGAAGTGTTTTTCCCTTATTCAACAGATTGGTTAAGCAAGTTATACTACACACACCTTTTTCAAACATAACAAACGTTTGACCTTAAAGGGTACGGAAGATTTTTGGGGTATGTCAGTAAAAGTTACAAAATCTACTGTATGCACTATGCACCGTATATAGATAGTTACATTATAATATTGTAACACTTACAGGTAAAAAAGTCTAAAATAATCTAAATATTCTGCATATTAGCTTGTAATATTGTTGCATATTGTCTTAAAAGCGCAAAAATGACTTCCGTCTTTCACTACTTATTGACGTGCAGAATAATTAATAATGCTCATGCCTGTAATAATATCATGAGTATGATGAAATAGCACGAAGGCAGATATAATTCAGATTTCATCCATACAAGTTTCAATTCAGATTACAACAAAATGCCATGACAGCCTTTCATTTAAAAATGAAAACTAAATACGAAATTATTTTTATTACGATATACCTGCTTATTAACAGGAATTGCATAATTAATTTTCAAGTTTGTCGTGAGCAAAATGTAGCACGACAATTATTCAAGAATTGGTGAAGATTAGTGTATAACCGAAAATAAAATATCAAGACCGAGCATGACAAAAAAACATAATTTTCTACCCAAAAAAATGTAATTGAATCATAAGTAGTAATGGGTTTTTATCAATAATGACCTAGATTTTTTTTTTTTAGTTTTTGTTATGGAAAAAACTTAAGGCCCACCTGATGTTAAGTGGACTTACCTCTGCCTATAACAGTTGCAATTCATCACAAGTCACGAATTGCACTGCGCCCGTCACATTGAGACATAGTTATTAAGTCTCATTGTGCCTGTAATTTCACTGGCTCTCAAGGACTACTGCCGGAACACACCTTTCGGTGCTTGGTGACAGACTTTCTACTTGAGGGTGGTAGCTAGCCAGGCGGGCAATCGCAAAATGCCCTTCCACCATGCGGTGAAGATCAAGCTGGCGGTGGGGATCGAACCAGGGTACTGCGGCACGGCAGTCCATAGCTATTACCGCTCGGCCATCACTGCTTCAAATAAACGTTCTAAATAATCATTGAAATATTTATTTGTTGGGAAAAAAATAAAAGATTGTAATGTCATGTTCAACTTTCGTGACCGACACAACGTCCCTTGCATATAAGTTGCATTGACGCGAATGCTTGCCTAGCTGGCTACCGCCCTCAAGAGAATGAGAAAAATTATTAGAAATTCTGACTAGCTAAGCTAATGGGTTTTTATTTAAGGTCACGTTGAAGCCAACACCCATTCTAGATCTTCCAGTGCCCATTCTAGCTTTAGCCTGTTGGTCAAAAAATTTTAAACAATGAGTCATCATCAGAGATTCATCTACATCTTTGTGGTATCGAGTAATGCTATATTAAATGAACTAATGTTATCAAGATATTTCTTCATAATGCACACTATTCACTCCCTGTAATTTCATGAAGATCTGTTCAGCCATATTAATGTCAAAAAGTTCAAACTGGCAGTTCCTAACCTAGATTAATTATTGGTGTACTTAATATGCGATTGATACAAAATGCGTCCGAATGTATTAAATTCTGCATCGCGCTAACGAAATAATCCGACGTTTCCGGAAGATATTCAGCTAACATTATACTAAATATATTGACATCGGCAGCAATCGGCAACACTCGCCAGTCTGGTGCAGCAGAATCACCTGGAAAATACGCATTTAAAGTTATTGGCCCACGATAATTTAAGAGAAAGTTTTTTGAGAATGTCATGTTAATATGGACAAGACATCAAAACATTCCCGTTTAGTTGTTAGATTTTTTTTTATTAGGGTGAATTTTACAATAGTGTATCGTTTCATTATTCAAACTATACCATTCATTCTTTAGTTTTTATGATTCCCTTAACGACTTTTTGTCATTACTGTTAGGGGTAATTCAGAGTTGGTCATGATATTTTGTCATGGCGCGTACTGACAAAACATGAGTATTCAGCGCTAAGAAATTTTGTGCTGTTGCCTTATTTTTTATCACAACATCAATTCATGGTAATTTCTTGTGATTCACATGCAAATTATAATTAAATTATCTTGGTCCGTTTTTATTGGGATTACGGATATTTATTTCCAAATTCCTTTACAATTATCATGAATCATGATGGTAATTTTTCTCAGTTTCATTCGTAGCGAAGTTTGCTTAGCCGTTCTTATCCGATCAGCAAAGTTAAGCAGCGTCCACTGCGGTCATGAGCTTCTAGCGCTTCTGTGCTTCGGAGGGCACGTTAAGCCGTCGGTCTTGGTTGTTGTCTTTGGATGGCAGTCGTTATAGCATGATGGCAGGGCATTACGCAAATGCCCGCCTGGCTAGCTACCACCTTGTAGTAGAAAATCTGTCTCCAAGCACCTAACGGTGTGTTCCGGCATAAAAATCTATTAAACTAAATCCTTTCATACATTTTTTTTTGTTAAAATTAAAGATATGGATATTAAAACATATATTTCTGTCATGAGAAATGTTAAAACATATAAGTTTTCCTCATTCAAAATATCTAGAAGAGAAACTTAAATACCATAGGCCGTATAAAAAATATGATACGAGAGATTATGAAACATTTGATATGGAACATATAATTGTTGATGGATGCGAACTTTTTAAAAAAAACAAGCTGCCTTATGCGACGCTCAAGTCAATCAGTTAAAGTACATTTATAAATCTTCTCCCACGATACATACCTAGAGAATAAATAGAACGAGTGTTAAAAAGACAAGGTTAGATTTTTCATTGGAGCAAAGTACCCCAAAATTGAACAATAAACATGTATTAGTCAAAAAACTTGAAGAAGTAGGTTGGAACAAAAAGACGAATAATGAGATAGACGAAATTCAATCTAAAGAGACGGAGAACAATTAAGAAATTCTACCATTCAAATTTTAACACTTGTCGTCACTTTCTTCTTATCGGCAATAAGAAGAAAGTGACCATAATTGGCGATGAACAAATAAAGGGATTAGCATCATAATTGACTTACAACTGTTCATTTAAACACAAATATCCAAATGCCACATCGAGTGAAATCTTGGACAGTTCTAATAACTTAAACAATTTAGTATACAAAGGCGATATCGTTATTTTATCTGTAGGAAATAATGATAATTATCCATACGAAATGTTGATGAACGTAAGCAATGCATCAAAAAATCTAAATAATTTTAAAGTTCTGTTTATTAATGTTTTTAAAAATAAATTTATTAATGTCAGTGAATTTAATTTTAAATAAAAAATGCTATTTAAAGATTATGATTATTGCAAATTCATAAAATTTAAGGATTTATTTGTAAACAGTGGCCTGAAGAAAGTTTGGATAGATATTGTGTTTTGAAGTCAATTTATTAAACGCTTATGCCGTTATCAGTTTATAACTGCTTACCAAATAGCATACAAATACTGTCTGGAAATAAATTCAAATAATAATTGACTGCATGGCTGCGGAGTTCAAATAATATATATGTATAAATCAAGTTAAGCAAAATATAAGACTTATTTAAATTCCAATGTAAATGCATGAAATATTCGCACGTCTGTGTCTGTGTATTCTTGCAAATAAACTATTATTATTATGATTTAATATGATCAAGAAAACAATTCAAAAATGTTACAAATATTTTTTAATGGATAATTTAAAACTGTTTTTAGGTTTTAGTAAAAAGTTAGGTAAATAACAAAAAATCTAACAATTCAATTCCTCAAACCATGACAATGATAAGACAAGTAATGTAACAAATATGCTATATGAACTGTTTTGGGAAGAATTCGAGGAAGAAAATTGAGGATAAGGACATTGTAAAATCTTTTCTACAACAAGACGAAAATGATAGCTATAAAGTGCATGCAATGAGCTTGGAAATGCAAAGCTTACGATAAGTGAATTTTGTATCCCTCTGGGATTACAGAGGTGCACTTTGATCTACGATTACCTGCCTTATAAAAATTCTATCTTAACACCTTTCAGATGGCCCTCCCAGAACAAAGTAATTTAGTAAGATGGGGGAAAGCCACCGAAAAGTCTTGCGGTATTTGTCGGGAGGCCATATGAACAGCAAGATACTTATTGTAAGGATGCAAGGTGCTCCTTGATAGGGGTAATTATTCCCGTCCTCACGATAGCGTCCTCGAAATCATACGAGAAGCGGCGAGTCTCTCGGTAGCTAGAGCAAAAAAATGTTTGACCACGAACAAACGACACGTTGTTTTTGTAAAAGAAGGGTCATCTACAAAATCTAAATCCAAGTTCCATCTTGGGCGGTTAATCCGCCCTTGGATCCGTTGGAGGTTAATCCGCTTCACATCAGATGGGCCTAAAGCTTGTTCCGTCACAATAACGTAACGAAAAAAAATACTCAAAAAATCTAAAACGCATAGTACTTATAGAACTTACTGTGCCGTGGGAAACAATCATACCTAAAGACCACACAATAAAAACTAACATTTATTATGACTAAACAAATGAATAATAAAAAAATGGTTATGTGGTTAATTTATATGCTGTAGAAGTCGGAGCAAGGGGTACACCAGCAAAATCCCTATACAACCTACTAAAAGGGGCCCTTACTCACTGGGTTGCAAGTTCCAGGCACCTTGACCTGGGCCACTTTCTCTGCAACGCTATGGACCCAGCATCCGCACGGTGAATCCATGGAATGCTAAGTAAATTCGTCTCGTCTCAGCCAACTTGTCCACTGTTCAACACAGCCCCCATTAGGAAGGGCTGTGCCATAAGTCACATCTTGGCAGGCATCTTGAGAATTGCTGTGTGAGATAGCATTTCTTCAGAAGTCGCTGCTGCCCATCTTCTGGTATTTTACCGTCGGTCGCCTCTTACGACACCCATTAGTAGAGATGGGGTGTGAAATTCTAGCCTGACACCCCACGGGTAGAGGAAGAGTAATTTTTAACTGTACATACAAAAAATTTGAATAACCTGTAAATAATTATATCTTTCAGATATGCGAGTATCTAAAAGCGCACGATTATAGTGATGGTCTCATAAATATAACTGACTTACGAGATGTGAACATAATGGAATTGGTTACACATCAAATAAATCTAACTGAGATCCGTCAGTTCATGACTATAGCAATGGTAAGTAAATTTTTTATTAATTCAATATCTTGTAAATACTTCTTAAGCAAACTTCGTGTCTTTTCTGGGCAAAAAAAAACAAATGAAATAAAAATTACAAAACCGATAAATGCATAAATTGGCATATTTAATCGCTATTTATTGACGGTGCAGTCTGTCACACGGTGCTATATCCTACTATTACTTCTACTGAGAGGTATGCAGCCGTTTTTAATTTCTGCAGATGTGATGGTCCAGGAGGTGTCGGCCTATTATCATCTACTTGGCACAGTCCTGTACTCCGCACTGCTATTGAAAATACCTTTATCAGAAATACTTAGTTAATATATTGTGATCTTGGGATTATTGGGGCGGTACATCTATATTATCTATCCATTTTTAGCCAACAAAATTACAAAAAATACATAAGATTCTTAATTTTATACGCATACCAACCGCCCAGACCGCTTCAGAGTTTTTTAAATATTTGGATAATATTACAGCGTACTAATACGCGATCTATCCTAGAAACCATACGCAGTATTTCATTTATGCGTTTGTTGTTAAATAGTTCCACGTTCAATATATACAGGGTTATTGGTAAAATGCTAACAGCTTCTTAGGGTTGGCTTCTGCAAGTCCCAACAAACATTTTGAGATGTTCTTTTTTTGTATTTGACGGAATAATCACGAGTACCACCTAATGTTAAAAGTATCTTGTGCCCGTAATTTAATATTTCATATTTTATATTACTAAGCTCGGTGTTAATATTTAAAGTCTATTCAAAGGGAGCGCGGCGCGGTCCAGTGTTGCCGCATCGGGCTGTTGTTTGTTAGGACTAGCAGAAGCCAACCCTAAGAAGTTGTAGCATTTTACCAATAACCCTGTATATTTACCACTAACTTTTCTGTCGTGGGTACTAGTTTTCTCTGATATACTTATTGCTTAAATTTTTCCATTCTAGTAATATCGAACCTCTGTCTCATATTTGCCAATTTCTTTATTTTTTTGCTCATAGCCTTTGAACATTGTAAGCTATCGCATTGTAGTTGTGTTTCTCAAGTCTAATGGGTGCCTTTACAAAAGTCTAATAGTTATGTTATGATGTATTTATTATAATTTTAAGGAAGGCTACGATTGCAGAGCCAAAAGCTTTGTTTTCATGACAAAATCCAAGGCAATAGACGTACTTTTGAAAATTTTTAAGCAAATAATAAGCGAAAAACTTGGCAAAAGAATTGCCGTGGTCAGGGATATAGAAGGACTACACGAGCATGTGGATAAAAAGCTGCTTCCTTCAGATTACGGTGGCGAAGAACAACCTTTGGAAAGTTTACATGGTAGGTAAAAATACTTTTAGTAAAACAATGGTGTGTTATATTGATGGCCTGTCAGGCAATATATGGGATCAAATGTATGTTTTATCTAATCTACGCATCTAACAATTATCAAACCGTAAAAAATTTTATCATATCGCAAAAAAAATATGTATGGTCACTAACCACTTCTAGTCAACTCTTGGACAACTGCCGGACATGCCACGTATCTGCAAACTGTTCTTAAGAAATAAATCTCAATCAAGATCTCGCCTGCTTTCGATCTTTGACCAGATTATATGAAATCAAAAAGTGCTAAATTTTCTTTTACTATCAACATTATTTGTGACGTAGGTAATTAGTCTCTCCATTAGACATAATTTTTCGCAGATGTATTATGGACGTATTGTTATGTAAAGTGTGTCTTCCAGCGAGTACATCTCTTTGGGTTATTGTCCGTCCCTGACACATAACAGCTAATTAGGCATGTTCCCGCTCTAGTCACTTCTTATAGCCCTGGGTAGTCAAATAAAATGCCAAGGTGTTCGGGTATTTCTTGATAAACTGGTGGTAGGACTCATTCGCATTTCTATTTTTTTCATTCATAGTGCTCATTTTCAGGTTTTTAATGCATTTAGGTGTTAGTGATATACCATGATACATTTCTTATTGCTGTGTACGGTTGTGTGTTGCATTTTTTGGAGCTTTGGGATATGTAACTTTTTTGCAGTGCTCTATAATTGCATTTCGTAAGTCCACGCGGGTTTGAACATGCTTTTTTTAGATAAGAAGTTTTTTCTCATAAAAGTGTCGTAGGCGCCTAAATTGTATTAATGATTTTGACTTTGACTTTCTCATACGGAAGTTTGCTATTTCGGCTTACGAGCCAGTATAAAACTTTATATCATATAATGTTGAGTTCCAATTTTTTGTTATGATAGGAACAAAACATAATCATCACATCTTGGCAAGTCTTTCGACGATCAAGGTCAGGTATCTGACGTTGTTTTTGTATGGTAGGGTTACTCCTTCCAAGTTTACTGGAGGACAGTCACCCCTCCGAAGTATAAAGGTTGCCTGCTAATTTAGTGGCAGTACAAATCATCCTCTGTATTTAAAGGCATCTCTGACCATTTGATTTTGTCCTTCAATCCCTTTTAAAGAGTTGCAAAAATAATTACCGGATCCGCGGGGCGATTATAAACTTTCACATTGGCTGATTTGTTCACAAAACATGGTGTCTTGGGGTCACTGGTTGCACTGTTCCAGTTCCACTGGAATTTATCTTTTTCCATCCGAAATAGTTTATATGTTTTCGGCTAGCTTGCGTCAATGCTCTGTAAATAATAATTAGTCTAACACGTCGTGTTGCTGTTAACCATGAATTCTGCTATTCATTATAAATAAATATAACTACCTACTATCTTTATTGCTTGGCTACTTACAATAATTGACACAAATTATAAAATGATTGTTTTAAAATAACAGGTAACCTCAGTTATGCCCAAGTCGCATAATTGGTACTATTATATCCATTTACATTATGCAATTTCTCACCTGTGGATTACCACAAAGGCAGGTGTTACGGAGCATACAACGCACAAGATTTGTGATGATGTGTGATTTATTTTAAGTAAATTTAGAATGATTACGATGTGGTAAAAATAAACTTTGTCAGAGAAATAATTTGAAACGTACTTATCGTTACATATTAATGATATAGAGACCATCTTTATATAGCAAAAGCGGGGGCACTCGTGCCATATATGGAATGGATTATGAATCACTGAGAATTTTTTAATATTTCAACATGTTAACTTAACCAAGTCTTTTATATTTTTGAGAGTATATTGTATGCCGAAAAAACTTAGGAAAATGTAGAATAAACGGCTACCAGTACAATTACAATACTATGAATAAAAATAAATTAGCCGTGCCAGGTTTTAGATGAGCAAATACAAAGAAAAAGTATTACTTATGTAATTGTGTGCGATTTTATAGAACAATTCATAAAGATATTACAGTTTCCAAAGAAGAAAAATTCAAGCTGTATGTAAAATGATTTTTATGAAAAAAGCATATGAATTAATTTTATAAAATAGTTGATTATATAGAAGACAATAATGTTAAGGATATTCCACCTTTCCCAAACCACCCGCCACCTATCTAATATATATAATACAATTACAAATCGTAAAAGAGTAATCACATACAAAAAAAAATGTCCCCAAGTTTTTTGCCCGCTCATCTTTTAGGTGCTCTATACCATTTTTGTTGAACGCGACAATAGAATATTTTAATATTATTTTTTAAATTTCATATGACGTCGTTGACGCCCAAATTGAATTTAATTTGGTGTCTTAATTATTACATAATAACTTCGCAGGTGGTGATTTTCTCAGACGATTTTGAATAGTTCTCAGTTACACGTATTAGTAGTGCTTCTTATCAGCTGCAATCGTTGCTTTAATAATTTTGCTGAATTATTTCGTGCACAGGACATTTATAAAACAAATCACAAAAAAACCTTAATCATATAGAAAAAGTTTTGAACCCGCGAAATTTGGTCAAGTTATTTAATAATATATTTCATTATATTATTTACTTATTAAAAAGCAAGCGAGATCATACGATAGATCAATTGATAGTAAGAAGTAAACTATAGGATCGCATGCGACCTGTAACTTCTATACTACAAATTGTATGCAGCATAGCAAAGTCCAGCAACACGTGTATATTGAGTAAGAAATCTGACTTTCATTCAATAAACAATGCAATTTATCGTATGCGTCATGAATTGCATTGCAGATATTCCATATTTTTATCAGAAAGTAACCTTAACTACCTACGAAAACTAAATACAACACTACAGCTACTACAATGAAAGTATTTAGGCCGCCTAAAGAAACAATGATGGCCGAGCGGTAATAGCTATGAACTGCCGTGCCGCAGTTCCCTGGTTCGATCCCCATCGCCGGCTTGAGCTTCACTGCAAGGTGAAAGGGCATTTTGCAATTGCCCGCCTGGCTAGCTACCAAGCAGAAAATATATCACCAAGCACCTAACTATGTGTTCAGTGTGCAGCAGTACTTGAGAGCCAGTGAAATGACAGGATGACATAAGAATTAACAACCATGTCTCAAAGTGACGGGCGCAGTGCAATTCGTGACTTGTGATGAAATGCATCTGTTATAGGCAGAAGTTAGTCCGCTAACATCAGGTAGGCCTCGAACTTGTTCCGTCACAGTAACATAAAAACAAGCTCATTGCAGGCCCGCAGGCAGTCCAAATACAAGCCTACAAGGTCTGTGTAATATATGTAAAATGTGGAATAAAACCTTTCCGCAGTTATATTTATAGAGTTAGGTATATCCTTCAAAAAGTATGTAAAAAGGGCAGGATGCCGGGGTACGATGTTCATAAGCGACGGCATCTGCATATCATAAGACAAGCCGCTAGCTACGTAGTATTATTATATGTTCTATGCCGCTAGTATGCTTACTACCTTAAGCAAAAGAAATTAATTTTGTTCCAAATGAATTCCTTTTAGCTTAAATGGGGATTGAATACGCTGTCGTGTTACGTGGGTGTGGTAAGTTCAAATCATACGAAAAGTTCTAGCTAGCAACTAGAGCTATTAACATCGCTTTGTCGTCTAGTATGTATGCCTTCCTTCAAGTATGCACTGAAAATATGTTGCCAAGGACTCTCAGTGTTTTTGAGCAGCTGTCCTTGAATTAGTTTCGATTTTAGATTAAGGCCATAGGGACTTTAAACCACATTTGAATGTCACTTCAGGGGAAATACTAACGTCTTATTTATCAGAAATATAAAAAGTTTTACAGTCATTTATTTTCGCAGATCAACTCTTTGAAGTTCTGGGCTCAAAAGAAAACATCGATTACTTGAAAGATATGAGCGCATCCCGCACTGATGAATCGCTGCGGACCACCTCGAAGTATCATGACCAATTCTTGGAATTAACTGGGACTTTCCGATCTTTAAACGTAGATTGAATTCATAACGCTCAAATGTGACTTACTAGACTACTGTTTTTTATATTTTTCCTTCGCTTATATTGTTAAGTTAGTGATTTTATTTGTATACCCGCCCTTCAAAATTCAGGTGTAATGATATATTATATTTTGTTATTAATCAAGGCTGTGTTTTTTTAATTCTTAAATGTTTGTGATGCTACAATAAATGCTTAATCTACGTTATTTTTTTGATAAATTACATGTCACAACTTTTTCGCATATAAAAATAATGTTAGGCAACTATCTAAATAATCATGAGTATGTGTCCTTAAAAGTTTGTGTATATTTATTGGGATTAAATGGAATCCTTTTAAGGGCGTGCAATATTAATCTTACATACAATAGCATATAATGGAATGCTGTAATTTAATTAACAATTAAATGAAATAAAAATTTCAAATTAGAATTCAAAATAAATTACAGTTTATCCTCATAATGACATTTGACAAATGTCATTGTGAGATAAATTAAAATTTCCATTACCTACCTAATTATAATCTATGACGTATGTGAAGTGTAATTTTGTCAACGAATTTCAATTAAATTACTAAAAACAAGATTACTTATTTATCAACAGGGTTATCGTTCATTAATTCATTAATTTTGTAATAACATTTGTTTAATAATATCGTTCTTAGCTCTCTCTAAAACAATGAGGTTGGCAATTCTCTCAATGAAAGAGGTATTTTGTAGTAAATAAATGAAGCCATACTGAAGATGCTTTTGCGCATCAATGTTGTCTTTAGGGTGACGAACGCAAAACACACTGAGTATTTCAGAATTGTCATGAAGACGCTGACGGTTCAAGCCAAGTTTAGCCACACAATAATAAACTTTTTTTTAAGAAAATGTTTTACGCACTCTCGTCCACCCATCAGAATATACTGCACTCGACACAAACTATTCCCACAGCAAGTGCTGCTGCGGGAATAGTTTCCGTACCGAGAAAAAAACCGCACACTTTCACACCTCGCCCGCAGTTACACGGAAACGCTTCGTACACGACCGCGAACCCACCGTGGGTGTCCACTTAAGGGCCCTTCCCTAGGAGAGACCCCCCATTGTGACCTCCGGCAACCATCTCGGTAACCAAGCTTGCAAAATGGGAGCCAGACGACATCGTGCCTGGACGCCCTAGCTAGGTTTTCCTGTGGCGGGTCAGATAAGTAATCCCGCTGCCTGCTTCTTTGGCCGCAGAGGAAAGGAAGAGGGCCTATTGCTATGTTGACGCTCCTCGTACCCTGCGGCCACACCCCGTCCGCTATCTAACGATGGCGGCCCCGTTAAGACTACGGAACGACGCACCATGATACTTTCCGCTGTGGCCTCCGTCTCTCAGCGCGTCTTTTCCACCGATATGACACCACTGCCCGCCTTAGTTGCGGTTGCCACCCGTACAACACCACAACATACGAGTAGACTTGAGCAGCGAAGCGACCTCATTTTGGCTTCACTTCACAGTGGTGACTCTCCCACGGTTACTAAAGCCCCTCCACAATAATACGAAGGGATTCTAGAGCAAAACTTGTTTGTCACCCCGTGAAAAGTCTAAGTAACTAACTAGTAATCTAGTTAGTTAGTTAGACTTGAGTGCTCTCAACTCAATTACTAACTTCAATTCGCGTGTGCTTTCTTTTATCCCCATTATAGAGTGAGAGATTTATTCTGTGACCTAAACCTAACCTCTCTCTTACTTATGTTTTACTGTGTTTAATTCAGTGCTATTACTATCGGTACGTAACCATGTATATGCTTAATTGAGTGTTAAATATAACGTTATTCTATATGCATATTAGCTCTTCAAGCTTATAGCATTATGTGACTATGTGCTTGCTATCTACATAATCTTTTCAATATTCTTCACTGTAAAATTAGCTTTAACCTTTTAACATCTTCTAGATGTCTACGCTTTTTAGGCTGAAATATTAAGTCCTTATGACTACCTAATGCGGCTGGTGGTTCACTAGGCTAGTCCCTTTATGCTCGGTAGTGGAAGGCCATAGTGGGTGTGAACTAATCACCTTCAACATTCTTTCCAATCTCAGCCCTTCAGGCACACCTAATATTTGTTGGCGGGCCACATCCTTGAAGGCCCTCTGCCACTCTGCTAGCCCCTTCAAGCTCGGTAGCAGAAGGACAGTGGGCTTACCAGCTCCTACAACAGGATTTATCTTAACCGGAGCCCCCGTGTATTCCCGGGTTCCAGTACCAGGTTCCAGTAGCAGACTCCGTATCAGGTTTCCTGCAGTCTACCTGCACCTGCACCAGACCACTGCCCCCTACGGTCGGCAACCGCGGACAGAATCTACAGCTAAGGCTGGAACAACCTACCAGCACGGTTCCTGTGTGCAGCGTACTTCAAGGCCTAAACATCTCAGGCATCTACTGCTGAGCAACTCCTCACCACCAACGGAACTGGAGATAAGTCTTTCAACAAGGAAGACTATCATAACCTGTATATATAACCTGTATGTCATCCACGACCCTTCTGTATTATACAGCTATCTGTTCTTCTTCTTCTATTATTTACGCTCACAACTGTAGGAAGGTGTCATGTCTCATAGTGCTAGTGCATCTTTAGCGCCCACAAGAGTGCGCAAGTGCATCTTTTGCGCCAACTTCAAGAAGAGTGACTTCTAAATAAATCATATATTGAGTGTAGATAGATAGGCGGAGTCCTTATGGAAACCATAATTTTCACCTATTTATCAAACAAATAAGAAAGCTACAATGCGGTCTGATCGCTCAAAACAATATCATCCAGACAACCCATTTGCCGTAAGAAAGATTGTAATAGTGTCTGGTAGTATCTTGACACCGGCATAGACATGAAAAGTTTTTTTATGTTATTGTGACGGAACAAGCTCGAGGCCCACCTGGTTTTCAACAGACTAACCTCTGCCTAGAACAGATGCATTTCATAACAAGTGACGAATTGCACTACGCCCGTCACCTTGAGACAAAGTTGTTAAATCTCATGTGCCTGTAATTTCACTAGCTCTCAAGGACTGCTACCGGAACACACCGGTACTGTTACCACACAAACCTGTTGCCAAGCACCTTAAAGTTTGTTCCGGCAGCAGTCCTAGAGAGCCAATAAAATAACATATTCTAGCCCGGCACCTCACGGGCACTATCACACAAAACATATTATTTCCATTAATTACTGAGACAAGGATAACAATAATTAAATGTTATCGAGGTCAATTATTATAACAAAGACAGTTCACACGTTTTTTCTATTATATTCTACTGTACTATCTAATCTGCGGCACTGAATGATGGTTGGAATACGGTAGATGATAGAATATATAATAGATACTGGCTATTACATTACAATTCTTCCTTGTAATGTGGCACTACAAGGTACATGCGCACCATTTCTCTAAAAGATGCGCACTGGCAAGGCCGAAAGCCATCCTTGCTTACAGTTTTATTTTATATAGTGTGCATTTACAAAAAAAGTGAATTACGCACTATATTAAACGTGCTCATGTAAAAATCAAATACCTACTCAGATTGTCTGACTGATCATTAATTTTTTTTTTCTTGACGAATCACTTATTACAATTTTATGAAATTACAATAGAATTGCACCTTGTTTTTTTTTAATTCTGATATGTTAGCCTTTGACCACAATCTCACATGATGGTAAGTGATTATGTGGTCGAAGGTGTTGTTCAGGCTAGCCTAGAATTACTGGCTCTCAAGGACAGCTGCCGGAACACACCGTTAGGTGCTTGGCGACAGATTTTCTACTATAGGTTGTCGTTAGCCAGGCGAGCATTCGCAACGTACCCTCCCGCCATCCGGTGAAGCTCAAGCCCGCGGCGGGATTCGATCCATGGACCTGCTGCGCTGCAGTCCATAGCTAATGCCACTGAACCATCACTTGAACTTCTAACTCGCATTTGGTTAGTTTTTTCTTTTGTATTTTTATTATTTATCATAAACTTAAACTTGGGAGTGCCAGCCTAGAAATGTACCTCTCATATGTGGAAGTCGAAAGAGGCGATGAAGAGTAAGGCGCCAGAAGGTATGGGCAGTATAGCCTTTTATAGATCTGCCATCTCACACTAAGATCACTTGAACGCCTGCCAAACGTGGGAATTATGCAATATATGCCCCTCTAATGACAGACGTATTTGTTTGACAGTAAGTGTCATAGCTTTCGATGATGATTTTGAAGAGACATATTAAAGAGCCTAAAACTCTTTTACAATGATACTACCGCTTTTTTTGCTACTTTGTTTCGTCGTTAAGAGCAACTGTCGAGCGATTGGAGAACCCACACCTAAATAACTTAGGCCTCTTTCAGGGGCATAGAAGCGCAACAGCGGCTTGTGGTCCCACTGTAGATCCCATTGAAAGACCCAATGTCGTTGATTATAGCCTCTAAGCGGCTTTAGTACGGATAGTTATAGATTGCCCACGCATAGTGTTGTCAATTCCGAGTTCTAAGAAGTTAATGTTTTTGTAGACAATCAGAGAACCATTGTTAATAGCCTGATTCTATGTAAGTTAATGAAACTTCATGAGAGCACTGCTTCTGACATCTAGATGTCATGAACAGTGTGCTCAAGATGTAGCTAAGTATATACATAGTAAGTATATTTTTTTTTTACCGGCGATATGCCTTTATTAACAAAATACTACGAACTATATACAATACTACAGCTACTACAATGAAAGCATTTGGATCCCTATAAGTCATTACAGACTCATGCTCATGCTCTAGCCTACTACCAGTTGGCAGCGTGCCTAGCATGCTGGCAGCATTGCCTCGTTGTAAGTATAATAATACTGTAATATGTAATTATTGAAGATGGTAAGCGTCTTGGTTTTAACTCTAAGCTTGCTATTAGAAACTGAGTTAATGATTAAATAAATGTAGTATGCTAGTTGGGCATTGTGAAATATTGATAAACTTTTAAGAACGTCAAGACACTTTGTGTGGACAAAGGCTAGCCTATCAGCTTAAATTATTTATATATAATAATATTGTATCAGTATAAATACACCTTATTATCAAACGAACTTGATATGCTTGAAGGCGATACGTAAGTAAACATAAATATAATAATTGAAAATCTGTCGCCAAGCACCTAACGGTGTGTTCCGGCAGCAGTCCTTGAGAGCCAGTGAAATAACAGGCACATGAGACTTAACAACTATGTCTCAAGGTGACGGGTGCAGTGCAATTCGTGTCTTGTGACGAAATGCATCTGTTATAGGCAGAGGTTAGTCCCCTTATCATCAGTTGGGCCTCGAGCTTGTTCCGTCACAATAACATAAAGAAAACACTTTAGTTGTGATATTAAGGGTGAACTGGCCGGCCCGTTCTCCATACAAACGTGGTATGGAGAACGGTCACTCCCCTATTTGAAGATTTAGGTCCAAAACGAAGCATAATATCAATTGATCTTGGCATTATCTAGGCTTGTATGATGCCGAAATTTTAATAAGATAATTAACTTGAGAGTTATGAGCTTTGAAACATTTTCATATAACATTTTCGAGGCTCATAACTTTCAACTTAACTATCTTTTTATAATTCCGGCAACATACAAGCCTAGATAATGACGAGATCAATCGGTGTTATGCTTAATTCTGGACCTTAAATCTCAAATAAGGGAGTGATCATCCTACGGCGTTTGTGTGGAAAAGAGACCGGCCAGTTCAACCTTAATACACAGGATACGATGAATCTACATCAGTGTTATTAAACAGTTTGGTCGAAACATCTGCTTGTTTAAGATATTATTATTAATATCGTTATTAAACATTCCTATTATTCAAATTGAACCTAAAGAAGATATTTTAAAATATTTAAATAAGCACAATATCAACTTTTATTCATTTATTTATATAGCTATCACTTACGTCTTCGGTATACATACCTATTTACAATATCGGGGTGCGGCTAATGCGTTGCCTGCTCCGGACTAGTTTAGTATTTTCTTAAAGTACCTATAATATATCTCCATGCACAGCCAAATGTGCCCTTTTGAACACATTCTGCCCGTGGGGTGCCGGGCTAGAATGTCACCTCCCCATCTCTACCGTGGGTGTCCTAAGAGGCGACTAAGGGTGATACACCAGAAGGTGGGCAGCAGCGCTTTCTGATGAACTGATATCTGACACTGCGATCCCAAAGACGCCTGCCAAGCGTATGGATTATGGCAAAACCCCCCATGATGGGGGAGGCTGTGTTCAGTAGTGGACAATCCGGCTGATACAGAACACATTCTAACTTCATAAAGGCATGTTACGCTGTGTTCTTAATTTTCTAACCAATTTTAGACGATCGGTAATAGCTATAGACTGGCATGCAGCAGGTCCATGGTTCGATCCCCACTTGGCTTGAGCTTTACCGCATGGTGCAATGGCATTTTGCGATTGCTCACCTGGCTAACTGCCACTATTGAAGAGGCTTATCTAGAGTGACTGCCTCTCAAAGATGGCTGAACGCACCGCCACGCTTCCGTGCATCAAAGACAAAGAAAAAAATTGTTCTCAAGCATCTTGTACAACCTTGTTGCACATTATGTTCCGGCAACAGTCCTTGAGAGTCAGAAAGAAATAACATTGATATGAGACTTAACAACAACTGTATGTCTTGGTGATAGGCGCAACGAAATTTGTCACTTGTGACGAAATGCATCTGTTATAGGCAGAGCTTACCGCTTAACATCAAGTGGCCTCATGCTAGTTCTATTTTAATAGCTTAAAAGAAACTAATCAACAAGTTAGGGAAGCCCACGATGCTAAATGGGGATTTACTCGAGCGTTATGGATACCTATTGGGTTGCAAAGCTTAGATAATAAGAAGAAAACAATGTTATACAATGTATACCTTTTCATCGGTGGGGGAGCGCCTATAGATATTTAAATATGTAAAAAAACACTGTTGCATGGGCATACTCTAGCGCGTTAGATATTGATAGCATCAATGTCCTACGTATTTTTATATATATGAATATATCAATATGAATCTAAAATGGACTCGGCCTGGTAAATTTTGTCAGTTAGGTAGTCTACTAACTTCATATTGAGTCAATATTTTTTTATTTTTTTTTTCTTATGATGTACTTAGTACGTCATTATATTACAATCTAGTCAACAATACGGACTAATGAGTAACTTTAGCTTGACTTAAACTGCTAAATAGAGTAAAATTAAGAATGTGTCCATTAACACCTATCTTATTGTCTCTATTAAGGGGAAGACACTATGTGTTCTTGTGTTCCTTATATGTAGCACTCACTTCACTACTTATCACTGACACTCAACTACACTAACTCAAAAGGTTTTGTCCTTTTTAGCCTTCTCACTATGTCTGTGTTGTCAAGGAGCTGGATTGCCTCAACATTCACGTGGCGGTGAAGTCTATATTCGTGAGCTTCTGCGTGTTTTTTTATTATATCGACAACGACATCCATTTTCAGGTCACGATGGAGGTCGACAGTTCTAATGTACCATGGTGCATTGACTATACCTTTGAGTACTTTATTCTGGAATCGTTGGATTATCTGGATGTTGCTTTGTTTGGTACAGCCCCATAGCTGAGCTCCATAAGTCCATACTGGCATAAGGACTTGCTTGTACAAGAGAATTTTATTTTGTACAGACAACGTGGAATGCTTCCCAAGTAGCCAGTACATCTTCTTGTAACGAAGTTCTAACTCTTCGCGTTTCTTTTTCACATGAGCTGAGAGTCAATATTGATTCAATCTTGGTTTCATATGAAACTTGGCTAATTTGCAACAGGGCACCCCGAAACCACTCTGCTTTGAACTCAACCTCGACCGGTCCTTCCGGGAGAGACTGCCAGGCTTGGACAATGGAGGTCTCTACGAGGGCTTCTCTGTCCATGCTTTTAAGAACCCATCTGGGGGAATACGGGAAGGCACTTCCTAAGCGACGAGCTCTGGGAGTATCTGAGGATGCAGAGACATCAAATCGAACAATCGTGGTACAAATTTCATACATGGAGCCGAGATTTTAGTTTGCTGACATAGGTATTCATTTACGTAAAGTTTACTAGTAAACTTAGAGAGTTAATTACGGTCTGAAACACTTTGTTTGTTGTAAGAATTTGGTCGGAAATGTGTGTTAGTGTATTCTCTGTTGAAATAGAACACTTGTTTCTGTTTGACACATTTTGGCGTTCATTGACCCCGTGGATACCCAAAAGCACTAAATAAATGAGTGTAGGAGGTACCATGAGCCGTTAGCAGTCCTCTCGGAGACCTTCCAATGCAGAATCTTTCAAGATATATTTTTTTTTTTTTTTTTTTTTTTTTATTTATTTATTACATAAGAACGGCAATGCCAGTTATACTTAGTACATAGAGTGAAACACTAATAAAATTATACATCGATTGACATAATTTTCATTCCAAAAACACAAAAAGTTATACAGAAACTACAAAATAGTTAATTAATGTCCTACAAATTAAAATAATAGTAAAAAATTGGTAAAACAATAGTCAAAAATAAAATAAAATCTAGAAATAAGTAGTTGCTGTCATACAAATAACAACATCATCATTTAACATGTCAAAAATACAAATTCAAAAATAATAAAATAATATTGCTGTCACACTATTTAAATTCATTTTACATGTCAAAAAAATAGGATAATTAATTAAGTAGGAATAGTTGATGTCATACATATATTATAGTTTTCACAAAATGACAATAATAAATTAAAAATAGCGCTCAATTTGTCATTGAAAATATCACATTCAGTGCTGGCAGTCAGGAATGCATTTAGTCCATCCAGGGCACGGCACAGAGGGGTTTTAGAGCGGGCCACAGTGCTGCGGTCCAAGACAGCAAATAATTTTGCCTCTATTAAGTCAAAAGTCGAAGAAGTTTGAATCGAAATGATGTCTAAACCGTATCAGGGTATCACATTCCGACTCCTGTTGCGTTTTACAAAACACATGGTGAGTAAAAATAAAAACTTTGAACACAACATACCTATTTTTTTATCCATCTGCAAAAACTAATGAAAACACTACAACAAATAAACAAATCTACAATTACGCACCACATACAAAAAGTTTAGATTTATATTTATTTTAATTTATTAACAAAATAATGAGATTTTAATAACTAAATTTTATTCATAATTACACTATTTATAAAGATCCTAAAAAGAGTAACAATACAAACTAGTTTTTTTACAGACCTAGGTACAATTAAAAAACAGTGGATATAATAAGTATGCCAAGGAAGTAATATAATGCATAGTTAGGTACCTACTTTGTTTTACAATAGACTTTTAAAACAATTATTGTTAATTTAGAATTATATGTATGTAATATTTTCATGACATGATTGAAGGATGATAAGGACTGTCCAGTTTTCGCCATGCATTACCACAGAAAATGTACTTGAACGTCCTAACTGCAGACATTGGTATCTGTGTCTTCAACGGTAGTGGTAGGTAGGACAAAAGTTGACGAAGTGTAGATCAAAATGCTGCCTGAACAGAATTAGGATATCACATTCCCTCTGCTGGGACATGAAATTTCCCCAGGAAGACAGAAATAAATGTGGGTCATGTGCCACTATGAAGGCGTATTGAAGATTGAAAGGAATGCTAAAGTTATAAATATTTTCAGACCACCTCTAAGTCTCAATAGCAGTCACCTATCTAATCAATGAATGCATCAGTGAATGATAATTAATATTGTTAAAGCTCATGAACTAGGCAAGCCCCAGCTACAATCACTATTTATACATATACACATATTTATTTATTATTACATATAAGTTAAAAGCTTGTTCCAATGCCCTTTACCCTAACGTAGTTTTCTCGCAGTCTATGCTTTACATTATAGCCATTATAATGTAAAGCATAGACTGATGATGTGCTCGAAGGTGTTAACAGGCTTAACCTAGAATTACTGGCTTTTAAGGACAGCTGCGGGAATACACCGTTAGGTGATCTTATTTGTATGTCTGATGTCAGTACATTCATAACAATGAGGTATAAATAAAGACTCAAAGCGGGTCCTTGGTGTGTGTCTACATCAAATTTGAATGTCTCAGACTTGGGTACATAAAACGCACGACTGTACATAAAACTGGTATACTGTGAGTACTGCCGTGGCATTTTTTTTTCATTTAGATGCCTAAACACAACCTCTCTCTTTACACGATAGCACGCCTTATGTAGGGCAGGTTTATGTGTGTGCGCACATCTATAGTTGCGAAGTAAATAATGGCGTTAATTGTAAAATCAATTCCAAGCTACTTCTGGGTCACCTTTATATCTTGTCAAGTTTGTCTCGAATCACCTTTTAAAAACCGACTTAAATTTTAATAAAGTCATGCACAAGTGAATGACAGTTGATACCCTAAGTAGCAAGGGTCACTAAAAGCGTGAAAACAAATTTTTAACTTAACATGGAACTGACTTCAACAAGTTATTTCACACTTTTGAGTGTTCAAGTCAAATCTATTTTAAAGTATTTGACATGAGCTTTGTTTTTTTATTGTTATCCTCTAATCTTGTGATTGCCCGTGTATGGCAAGCATGTTAAAGATAGGCACTAGCAAACTGTGCAGCATTCATCGCCTAATTGCATCAACTAATTAAAAGTCAAAGTAAAATCACTCATTAAATTTAGGCATCCACGATGTTCTTATGAAGGTCAATCACAAATGTTTATCATTGCAATATTCTATATTGTACTGCCACGTTCAGCAAAAAAATGTTGTTTGGTAAATGCAATAACAACGGGCAAAAAAATCTAATTAACGATGTGCTACAATAGTTATTTGTGGACATGAAGAGATCAGAGTGAGTTTTTATTTGAGTGCTGAATCTGAATCCCGAGTTCCCGACTTAGATTCATAATATGAGTACATATTTCAGATAAAATATGATATATCTCAGACAAAATATGAGTACATATTTTGTACATGATTGTTTTCACTGTATTTTTTTTTGCCTTTCGGTGTAAACAGGCAGCAAGAATTTACGTCAAGAGTAACCAACAAGCAGTACCAAACAGTCCTACTACCTATGCTATATCCTACTAGCCATTAATACCGAGTAGACCGTCGACGAGAGATGCACTGAGTGGGAGCTGGCATGCCAAAATTCTTTCTCGCTACTTTTCAAAGGTGTTTTTGAAACTCCACTCGTAATATTATATTTCGAGGTTTAAGATTGTTAGAATTCTTAGCATGGTGGTAGGGCATTTTGCGAATGCCCAACTGGCTACCTATTATCCTCAAGTAGAAAATCTGTCGCTAAACTCATAACGGTGTTTTCCGGCAGCAGTCCTCGAGAGCCAGTGAAATTACAGGCACATGAGACTTAACAACTATGTGTCAAAGTGACGGGTGCAGAGCAATTCGTGGCTTGTGATGAAATGCATCTGTTATAGGCAGAGGTAAGTCCGCTTAACATCAGTTAGGCCTCGAGCTTGTTCTGTCACAATAACATAAAAAACAGAAAGTGACGAAAACTTTGCCCGCTTACTGAGCTGGTTCTAAACGGTTCCACATGAGCGGGCATCGCAGTGGCCGCTGCAACCCCGCGCGTCTTGTCAATAACTAGTTGTAGTAAAGCTTTCCTTCCGTACTGTTATTTGTTTATGTGTTCCGGGCACATGAATATATATAAGTACAGAATGAACTGACAGCTTTTATCTATGGTTCAATTTCAAACACTATTTTTTCTGTGTGCAATGCAATACCAACCTCTACTTTCTCTGTCAGACGACCCAAGTTTTTCCATCCCAATGAAAATTTATAATTTGAACTCGTTTATATCATGTTAGTAAGCACATTAAGCACACGAGTATAAATTATTTTTAAAAGTAAAAAACCCGACTGCACTTTATTTATTTTCGGTAAGCGCTTTAGCGTTCCATTGAAATTAAAACTGCAAGTTACATATATTTGTGGAATCGTTTCTCAAAGCCTTAAATCTTGATAAAAAATGCATATATTAAAATAAGGCGTTTAAAATCTGCCATATTGTTTTTTTTTTTTCATGTACCTACTGTTACTGCGCTATCAAGACAAATCTAATGATGTATAATACATTTAAATCAGTTAAGCCGTTTAGAAGTTATTGTGGAATAAATAAACTCACAAATATACATGCATACACGAACCCTGAAGCATAACTCTCCGTTTTTGCGGCAGTCGTGTAAAAATTGAAAAATATTTTTTATTAATAAGGATCACAAAATTGTATACAGAGAGAAATTATAATAATCTATATTTAATAATAGGGAACACATTGTATTTAGAATATAAGTATATTTATTTTAACTGCTTGAGTTATCACAGTATCTTTAGACCTTTTTTAATTTAGGTTTTTGCTAGGAAATCTAAATTAAATTATTAGGTCAAAATCAGGTTTCCTCAAAAGAACTATTGAGTTACTATTGTGGTTAATAGCCCTTCCCCCATGCGGTGAAGCTCAAGCCCGCGGTGGGATTCGAACCATGGACCTGCTGCGCGGCAGTCCTTTGGAATGCCACTGAGCCATCATTGCTTCGAAAACCACTAAGGTTTGTGATAAATGCTACACAAGATTCTACAACGACGAAGCACAATCTACTACAGTACTTAATAAAACAAATAAAATAAGAATTTAGCTTAGCAAGATATATTAACATAGTTATTCGTAGATAGTATTAAAAAATAAAATCAGTAAATTAATACATAACTGAAGTCATGGAAGGTCAGTACATATTTAGCCTTAAACATTATTTGAATACTGCAGAAAATGAATAATTTATATTTAATATTAGTTGGTGGTTTGGGTTCGAACCATGGGCCTGCTGCGCGGCAGTCCATAGCTAATGCCACTGCGCACACTGCTTCAACTAATACTATTTATACTAGTTACACTTTACTTAGCTCCTCCTAAACAGCTGGACGTATTTTGATGAATATTTTTGTGTAAGAGTAAGTGTGCTTGTGGTGCTGTGATAGAAAAACTTTTTTGAAGTATTATGTCTGCTGGTTGGCTAGTATATGTCTGGCCATAAAATGATTTTTGTTAGGTTTACTACAAATTAAGAGAGAAAAAATTATTTCTCCCACATGACTATGATTTTTTCTCTGTAATCGGCCGAGCAGGCGTAATTGCAAACATGACACTATATTAAAAAAAAGATTAAACAATCCTACCCGTAGTCTGTTTGTTGTGCTCAGTTGTGGAATACGTTTAACCTTATGTACTTAAAAAAAATAACACAATTATCCGGCAAAATTAAAAAAATATTACATCAGAAACGTAACCTAGTATCTAATTGACATTTAAAAAAATATCCCTTGGATCAGATTCTCTAGAGAATTTGTGGTAAAAATCTCTTGGTGGTCTAAAGATCCTTTCTAAACAATTTTGTTCATGGCATACTGTTCCAAGAGTCCTAAAACCCCAGTATTCTGGTCAATAATTACAGTATAATATCTATAAACCTAAACTAATATTATAAATAGGAAAAAAATCGTATTTTTGTATGCAACGAATAAACTTAAAAACTAAGGGACCTATTTGGATGAAATTTTGTATGGAAATACTTTGGAATAGTTTTTATCCAAACGCGCATTAGGCGATAACCGATATAGGTGCGGGCGGAGCCGCGGCCGGACAGCTAGTAATGTAATTATTGTAGCACAACCAAATTTGTGTTCTTCTACCTTTTCTTAGAGATAAGGTGATATCTATTTGAAATGAAGCATCATCATCAATTGACCTCTCAGCATAGAACATATAATAATGCTACGTATAGAATGGACACTCCTCACCCCCCACCAAAACGAGCCTTCCTCACCCCGCCACTGATCCTGAGCTGTCGCTGAGCCTACTTGAGTACGGGACTCGCAACTCCCGCACGATGACGTGACGACGAAGCGTGACGATTGTACGAGTATTCTAAAAGTTGAGAATGGGGTAATCTTGTGCTGTTTACGGTTGCTTATCAACTAAACGAGAAAAGGATAGGAGTTTTTATAGATTCCCTAACTAAACTAAGTACCTACCTATTGGTCGTCCTTCAGTTATCCAGTAGGTAACTTATAAAAACCGGTAATTTACAGTAGGTATTGAAACAAATACAAACATAATACTTTATCTTTGTATTTTATTCAAACTGCTATTCAGATAAAGATATTTTTAGAAGAATTTCGTTTGCAAAAAATATCCGTGGATATCGACTTCGTTTGCAGCAAAACAAGTGTCTTTGTAACCTATACCTAGACCTATACCTACCATAGAGAATAGCAATACACATACCGACCTTCGCCACGGTTGACAGGCGGCACACTTCATGATTGTTTATTATACGAGAAGAAGAAGAACATAAATTATTATTGTGATTGTATTTATTACCATTACTTGTATAAAATGTGAACTTGGAATGATACTTTTTGTATACTTATAGGTATGTAAGTGAAATGTGAAGTAATATTACCTACTTGGTTGTATGTTGCATATTCCTACGTCGTACATGGAGTCGAAATGTTTCTAAAGGTAGGTAAGGTACGCATAGCCTACGAAATCTAATAAGTCATATTAACAGCATCAAAAGATTGTTAGGTAGGTAGGTACAACAATTATTCATACGGTGAGAACCTTAGACTTCACGCACACATTTACGCGTGTACAATAACAACATTTGTGTAGTGTCTGTGTAATAGGTAGTTAGAACGCGGCTTTTGTATAGAGAATGAGTCGAGTGTCCAGGCTGTACTCTCAGTGCCAATACAATAAAATAATCCTGGCCCTCATATTAAATATGGTAATCCGCCTCATATAACCAAACTATGGACTGCATATACTTACGTAACCTAACAAAATTAATTTTATGGCCAGACATATACTAGCCAACCAGCAGACATAATACTTAAAAAAAGTGTTTCTATGACAGCACCACAAGTCGGTTTCAATGGTGAATTTAAATCATCCAAGAACTTACTCTTATACAAAAATATTCATCAAAATACGTCCAGCTGTTAAGGAGGAACTAAGTGAAGTACAACAAGTAAAATAGTATTAGTTGAAGCAGTGTGCGCAGTGGCATTGGCTATGGACTGCCGCGCAGCAGGCCCATTGTTCGAAACCAAACCACCAACTAATATTAAATATAAGTTTATAATTTTCTGCAGTATTCAAATAATGTTTCATGCAAAATATGTTCTGACCTTCCATGGCTTCGGTTATTTACTGATTATATTTTTAAATACTATCTACGAATAACTATGTTAATTTATCTTGTTAAGCTAAATTCTTATCTTATTTGTTTTATTAAGTACTGTAGTAGATTGTGCTTCGTCGTTGTAGAATCTTGTGTAGCATTCATCACAAACCTTAGTGGTTTTCGAAGCAGTGATGACTCAGTAGCATTGGCTATGGACTGCCACGCAGCAGGTCCATGGTTCGAATCCCACCACGGGTTTCAGCTTCACGGCATGGTGGAAGAGCATTTTGAGAATGCCCGCCTGGCTAGCGACTACCCTCAAGTAGAAAATCTGTCGCCAAGCATCTAACGGTGTGTTCCGGCAAGTGTCCTTGAGAGCCAGTAATTCTAGGTTAAGCCTGTTAACACCTTCGACCATATCATCACTTACCATCAGGATAAACTGTGACCTAAATCTAATAATGTATTGTTTATATATGGTAATAAATAAAATAAAAAATACTACAGTAATCGAGATAATTCTAACAACCTCTCGTGGACCACAATCGTTTAGCATGACTTTATTGAAAACCTAATGCATTCCTCAGAAAAAAAAAAAAAATTTTCAGTAACGTCTGACACTTTTAAGTTGTTTTTTAGCAACAATGTCTTCCATAAGCTATAAGCCGTGACGTACCGCGTACCGTTTGAATAGGTTAACGACTACTTAGAACAAGAAAATTAATTATTCTATGGAAAAAATACAACAGCTAAATAATAAAAACATTCAATTATACATATTTGTTTCGTATAATGAATAGATTCAGGCGTTACTTTGCGGAAATCCATATTTAATCATGTTTGCGCGGGTTAAGCGAAATTTGCGAAATATATATATTTGAATCAGGCTGATGCGGCGAGAGAATTGGATGACAATAGAACTGCACGGGAGTTGAAAAGAAAAAATCAGTTCTATATAAAGAAGGTGCAAAATACCTTTATTGGTCGATGCTGGTGTTTATCAGTCTTTCCAATAGTTATGATGCATCCCACTTGACACAAATTCACAAGTACTCGTAAATTTGTAATTTTGTATTATTTAATCTTTTTTTTCAGTGCTCGTAGCGAAGTATCTTTAGTCTTCTTTATCGATCAGCTAAGTTCAGCAACATCCGCCGCGGTCAGGAGTTAGATGGGGTGACCGCTATTGTTAGTGACATTACTACTCAGCGCGTCCGTGCTTTGGAGGGCACTTTAAACCGTCGGGCCCGGTTGTTGGCCTAGGATGGCAGTCGATGTAGCATGGTGGTAATGCAATTTGCGAATGCCGGCCTGGCTAGCTACCACCCTCAAGGTGATCTGACAGTGTGTTCCGGCAGTTGTCCTTGTGAGCCAGTAATTCTAGGTTAGCCTGAACAACATCTTCGACCAACTCATCACTTACCACCAGATGAGATAGTGGTCAAAGGCTAACCTATCATCAATAAAAAAAGAAATCTTAAATAATAACAATTACTTTAAGAAAACATTAAATTAATATATTAATTAAACACTTCAAAAATATAAAAAATATATCTAGGTACAATTCCGCCTAATTTTCCTGTTAAGCCGACATGACGTCACACACGCCACGCAGCCAAACCGGAATAATTTTCGTTGTGTTTCGATTCTACACGAAGCATTCTCAGGAGGCCTTGACTCTTTGAACGCGATCGTGCGCTTGAACTTAATGTTCACCCTAAATATTTTTAAATATAATATATTATAACTAATATAGCTGACCCGGCAAACGTTGCTTTGCCATATAAATAATTTTGGCTATTAAAAAATAAGGGTTGATCGTAGAAGGGTGAAAATTGAGGATTGTATGTATTTTTGTATGTTGTATCATAAAAAAATAGAAATTAAAAATGTTGTCTAAAAAATAAAATAAAATTTAGGGGTGGACTACCCCTAACATTTAGGGGGATGAAAAATAGATGTTGGCCGATTCTCATAGATACCGGATAAGCACAAAAAATTTCATCAAAATCGGTCAAGCCGTTTCGGAGGAGTATGGCAACGAAAACTGTGACACGAGAATTTTATATATAAGATATGGATTTTCGCAAAGTAACGCCTGAATCTATTTATTATTTTTGTAAGTTTTCTTTATTTGGTTCTTTATTTCCTATTAACGAGTACTTACGAGTAGTTCTGTAGACTTGTCGTCAACTGCATACATACACTTAAAGAGAATATAAGTGAACGAGAAGGTCAAAAGCAATATGCAAATAGAATATTTACGTTATACTAAATGCTACAAGACACACCTTCATTGACAGTTTACACTCAATAAAGAATTTTTTTCACAATCATTAGTCCACATAAATATTTAAAACTATCACCCAATAGTGGCTTTACGAGTGTTTTAAAAAAAAAATGATATATCGCATCGCTTTGGGAACTTAGAAATCGGACTAAAAAGTTTATTTAGAATTTTAATATTGTTAGGTTTGCAATAACGCCTGCTATGCGGATTACATTACAAAATCACAAATATACGAAAGGAAAAATTAAAGTCATGTGCGGGATTCGAATTATTTAGAATGTCCAAATGCCATCAAAGTCGTTTATCCGTTGCAGTACGTTGATAAGAATAACAGACATGCATACTGATATACATAATTTGATGCGCTCGTAGCGAAGTTTGCTTAGCTGTTCTTATCAGATCAGCAAAGTTAAGCAACGTTCGCCGCCGTCATGAGTTGGATGGGGGACCGCTAGTGACATTACTACTGAGCGCTTCCGTGCTTCGAAGGGCACGTTATGCCGTCGGTCCCGGTTGTCGTCTTTGGATGGCAGTCGTTATAGCATGGTGATAAGGCATTTTGCGAATGCCCGCCTGGCTAGCTACCACCCTCAAGTAGAAAATATGTCGCCAAGCACTAGCACCTAACGGTGTGTTCCAGCAGCTGTCCTTGAGAGCCAGTAGTTCTAGGTTATCCTGAACAACATTTTCGACCACATATCATTTACCATCAGGTGAGATAGTGGTCAAAGGTTAACCTATCAAGCATAAAAAAAAACAAATTTAAAGTTAGTGTTTGAATGCATAATGCTATGAAAGAGACTCACATTACACACAAAAACTGGCCTATTCATATACATTAAGCCAGTTTTTATTATTAAATAATTCCATAAACATATTAGTTTTTGCCCAGAGTATACTTAAGTGTCCAAGTTGAGTGACGTCAAAGTCTCATAAAGCAGCACATTCGAGTGCTTAGTAAATTCTCACATTACCGTACGTAATATTAACACTCCAGTCTTTTTTTATTTAAATATAAGTCATTGCCGAACATAGAGCGCGTTTAGTCTAAACTTGACATCGAACAAATTTAATGTTGCTCGGTTTAGTGAATTCGAACCTGATAATTCTATAGGAACGCTGCAAATAATAATTCAGAGGTATTTAATTTTTATGGCATAAGTAGCCTATATCATAAAGACTAATTTTAATTGGAATTGCTTTAGCGGAATCAATTAATAATTAGTGATTAAGTAATTGTAAGATAACAGAAAAGTAATTGACTTAATTTTCTTAGATACATACTTGTTTTAAAGTGATTGATCGTCATGGAATCTCTCCCGAGTGATATAATGCTAAAATACAATCCTGATACACTGATAGCGGTCAGAAGACAGTACAATTTGCACAAACTGAGAAGGATGGATGAAGCTATCGATTTATTAGATGATTGGGTTAAGAAGCAGAATCATTTTTTAAAGAAAGATTTCCGTAAGTATTTTTCGTAATATTTTAAAAGACAATTTTCTATTTTAACCGATTTTTAAAAAGGAGGAGGTTTGTGTTTGACCTACAATTTATTATTTGTGTTTTTTGATTTTTTTCCCGTTTGTGGATTTTCAAAATTATTTGGGAAGGGAAATCGTATAAATTTCATCAAAATCGGTTTATAAGTTTTAGTCAATTCACTGAAAAATATATTCGCATATCTGCATGATTAAATGGTATTTGCTGTTATCGACGCGATGATTAACACTATTTTAGGCAAGTGATCTTGTAAGCTGTCTTCATCACTAAAAAGAGTTTAAAAAATGATTAAGGAAAAAACGGAACCCACTTCCGACACTGGAAGTATGAAATAACTTCTGCAAGTAGGACCATATTTTTTTTTTCTTTATTCCTTATTGTTTAGCCTTTTACCACTATCTCACCTGATGGTAAGTAATGATGTGGTCGAAGATGTTGTTCAGGCTAACCTAGAAGTACTGGCTCTCAAGGACAGCTGTCGGACCACACCGTTAGATGCTTGGCGACTGATTTTCTACTTGAGAGTGGTAGCTAGCCAGGCGGGTATTCGCAAAATGCCCTACCACCATGCTATAACGACTGTCGTCCTTAGACAACGATCAGGACCGACGGCTTAACGTGTCCTCCGAGGCACGGAAACGCTCAGTAGTAATGTCACTAGCGGTCACCCATCCAACTCATGACCGCGAGCGACGTTGCTTAACTTTGATGATCGGTTAAGAACAGCTAAGTAAACTTCGCTACGAGCACTTCAAAATGTATCTGGACTATCTCTCAAAAAGAGTACAACTGCTACAAAAATCTTTCTTCAAAGTTGTACATAAGGAACAGGGCTATAACAGTCCACAAAGCAAATAATTTTAAACTTGTTTATCTTATTATTACTAGATAGAAACCACAATTGGAAACTTAATGTAAATGCAGTTTGTAAGAAACTATGCTGTTTTGTTTTCGCTCTCAAGAAACTGAGGCAGACAGTTTCTGTAGAGGCAGCCCTAGCAGCTTATCATGGCTATGTGTCGTCAGACCTTAGCTATGGCCTTATTATGTGGGGAAACTCTGTTGATTTGGATGCAACTTATAAACTACAAAAAAAGGTGCATCCGAGTCATAAACAAGGCATGGTTTTTAGACACTTGTAAGCCTTTATTTAAAAAATGTAAAATATGTATATTTGAGAATTATGTATTTTTGCTAAAACACATTCTACTTATTTCAAAAAACGCAGTGAGGTCTTCATACAACAGAAAAGGGCTATAAATGTAAACCTATTGTACCATCCCCCATGCCATAAAATGATCTATAAAAAGAATGTTTGCAACATGTGTCATAATATACAACAAATTACCAAATGAATTAAAACTTCTGCAGGGCAATGTATTTAAAACTAAATTGACTTATTGGCTGTTAGAAAAATTTATGAAAAATACTGTGTCTGAATATTTTAATAGCTAACTTGCCTTTATTAACTATATTTTATATTTGTATTTTTAATTTTATTATTTTATATTTGCGTATGAGGGCGGTACTCAAGTAGAAAACTGTCACCATTTGCTAAGTCTCATGTGCCTGTAACTTCACTGGCTCTCAAGGACTGCTGCCGGAACACACCATGCTTGGCGACAGATTTTCTACTTGAGGGTCGTCGTTAGCCAGGCGGCACCACACCTTGACATGATTTGGATGAATATGTATAAGGATGATGACCTCGAATGACCTGGTGTTGGAAATTCAAGAAGGGTTCAATTTCACCTAAGCTATAAGCCCAATCAGATCAAAGACAGAAAATTAAAAAAATGGCTCATGTACAAACAATATTTAGGCCTCTGTTCCATGGCAGGTATCTTCTAATAACTTTAGAACATACGCCTCGCTCTGATTTTCAGGCAAAAGTCAGTATTCCATAACAAACTTGTAAAATATAAAATTTGTTTTTTACAGCACGAGATTATCTAGAGAGGATCATCATTGCCACCAAAGGATCGTTGGAGCGAGCCAAAATACGGATCGATAAGTTGAGCACTTTTAGAACAGTGTTACCCGACTTTTTCGATTTCACGGAAGAAACTACAGTCCAAAAGATATTCACAGACCTTAATGTGCTAATGTGAGTTGTTAATAGTAAATTATATTATGCTCAATGAAAGTTGTTTCTACAATAGATCAAAACGAATAGATTCGTCTGGAACAAATTATCTTCATCAGTCGAAATTTTATAAGCCCATTGCCGTACTTTGTTGTGTCCGCAATATAACGCACCGTCTAAATCCTTTTACAGAATGTAGATCTTATTCCCATTTTAATATATGTGTGGTGTGCTAGACAAGTTGTCCGCCAAATTATTAGCATTTTGCTTGACCATTACAGTTTTAATGTCTTTTTCTCCACTTCAATGTGCTTGCCACTCCGGGACATAAGTTCTTTGTCTGCGTCACCCAGTAAGCACACCACGCCTTAGCACAGTAATGTTTGCTAAGTACTGCTTGGAGGCAGCATATCTGACACTGAGGTCCACCTCAACACGTCATTAGGTGCTTGGCAGATTTTCTACTTGAGGGTGGTGGCTAGCCAGGCGGGCATTCGCATAATGCCTTTCCACCATGCGGTGAATCTCAAGCCCGCGAAGGGATTCGAACCATGGACCTGCTGCGCGGCAATCCATAGACAATGCCACTGAGCCATAACTGCTTCAAAAATTTGAGACAGTATGTTCTTCATTAAATAAATGGTGTTAATAAGCTGTTATATCAGTGTTCATAGTAACCCAATTCTTAATTATATGAAAAGAGGTTTAATATTCGTTTTAAAGAATATATTAGTTTATTTACCCAAGTGTCCCACTTGGATAAATAAACTAATATATTGTTATAGTGAAAAAATAAAAGTATAATTAGTTGATGTATCTGTGAAAGATAAGTTACTCTTTCATTAGTTAAAATACTATTAGTTGAAGTACCGAATCTCTTGTCAGGCTCGTGTTTAGTCAAGATGCTTGTTTACTACAATCAGAATTTTGTTTGAAACGACCGATCTTTTTTTAGTGTGTACTTTTGTCATATACCTACCAAATGTTTTAATTCTGTGAAGTTCGCACCCATGTTCTTAAGGCAAAAGACAATGACCAAATAACTATGGGAAGTGGCGCATTTGATTTTTTCCACGGCCATCGCTGACGTTTGGTGTGAGTTGGGAAAAATTAATATGAAAATTAATGTATGAACGATTTTTTAATATATGCAGTCTGAGATTAGATATTACTTCGAGTTTCTGAAGCGCTCGTAGCGAAGTTTACTTAGCTGTTCTTAACCGATCAGCAAAGTTAAGCAACGTCGCGCGCGGTCATGAGTTGGATGGGTGACCGCTAGTGACATTACTACTGAGCGTTTCCGTGCTTCGGAGGGCACGTTAAGCCGTCGGTCCCGGTTGTTGTCTTAAGATGGCAGTCGTTATAGCATGGTGGTAGGGCATTTTGCGAATGCCCGCCTGGCTAGCTACCACCCTCAAGTAGAAAATCTGTCGCCAAGCACCTAACGGTGTGTTCCGGCAGCTGTCCTTGAGAGCCAGTACTTCTAGGTTAGCCTGAACAACATCTTCGACCACATCATCACTTACCATCAGGTGAGATACTGGTCAAAGGCTAACCATAAAAGCATAAAAAAATGAGTAAAAAATTTAATAGTCTCAGTCTAGGTAAATGAAAAATACGTTTTCAACATATTACGTGGTAACATTTCAGATCTAATAAAATCGTACTTAAGCAATAGAAAACATCGTACTGAGATAACAAAAGTAAATTATTCGACAAGAAATGAAGAAGTCTACCTTTCCGATGAACGCTCGCCAAGATATGGTGTGCCACAAGGTAGTGTATTAGGTCCTCTTTTGTTCTTGCTGTACATTAATGATTTACCTAGAGCTATAAATCAACCTATGATGCTTTTTGCAGACGACAGTACGGTAACAATCATATGCAAAGATAAAATCACTTATGAACGTGAAATTAATGAATCTTTGACATCTATAATAAAATGGTTAGACAGTAATAATTTAAAAATAAATTTGGACAAGACTAGCATTATGCATTTTAGCCAACGAGATATTGACATTAGTTTAAAAGTAAAATATAGGAATAAAACACTCGAAAATGTTGAAACTACAAAGTTTCTTGGTCTTGTAATAGATAACAGACTTAACTGGAAGCCACACATAGAACAATTAAACAAGAAAGTAAACTCTTCAGCATATGCCCTGTTTAAATTAGCCCCAGTCATTAGTTCAAATGCGTTAGTAACTGCCTACCATGGATTGGTGGCATCAGTTCTGCGTTACGGCATAATTTTTTGGGGAAATTCTACAGAACGGGAATCTGCATGTAAGTCTCAAAAGAGGTGTATAAGAGCTATGTTTAATTTGAGGCAAACTGATAGCTGCAAACCATTTTTTATAAATCACAGGATATTAACTCTACCATCAATGTACATACTTGACATAGTTATGTTTGTAAAGGAAAATCCAAAACTGTTTCTACGACTAACAGATTTAGCCGTTCATAACAGACGAGACAACAGGAAACTGTGCTTGCAAAAGTGTAATACTGCACTTATGCATAAGAGCGTCATTTGTATGGCTCCTCTACTATATAATAATGTACCAGATTCTATTAAATGTTTAAATACAGATTTTTTTAAGAAAAAGATGAAATATATATTGTTAGATAAATGTTATTATAACATAGGTGAGTTCCTGACTGACAAATTGTAACTATTGTAAATCTAATTATATTATGAGTAATGACATTTTTTATTTCAATTTGACATTTTTTATCATGTGTAGTTAACCGAACGTCTTCTATTTTAACTAAATTGACATTTTAATTTTATACCTATAATTTGATTAAGTGTTTTGATTGTATTAAATGTAATCTATGTAATTTGAAATCCTAGATTTGTATGCCTCATAGGGCGAAACATGTTTGTGCTAACTTACTTTATAATAAGACCATGCATGCTAAATAAGTATGTATACTTACACATGTTTACAAATAAACGATTTGATTTGATTTGATTTGATTACACATAGACATATTTTATGGCGAAGTTGCGTCTGTGTATAACACATAAATACCATTTATATACATATGTTTATTCATATACTAAATAACTAGCAAAAGGGTTTAATTTTTTTTTGTTCAAAATGAATAAAACATAGTTGTAAACAATCCTAGGCCTTTGATTGGGCGGACTCGCTGAGGGTTTGCCCTTCTGTATCTTAGATAAGGCAACGGCAGCGATGCGACATTATAAAATTACTAAAAAATTAGTTATAAATGCTAGTTACATGTTAATAAAAACCGAATTTTAATTCATTTTGTAAATCTGTATAACTTAGTTCAGACTGATTTTAGGTTATCACATAATAACTTTTGAAATTATTTTACACTTAATAACCTAGGTTTGGTTGATGGCCGAGGTAAAAAAAAAAACTCAAGGTCATTTTGCGCCAATTTTGGTCATTGGCTTTTATATGATCCTAATATGCCATTTTCAATGTGTATTAAGTATTAAATCTATGAATGTTAGAAAACTTTACTAAGAATATAAAAAGAATGTTTAGGGTTAATTTTATAAATTGTGATGAAATTTAATTTAATTTATCCCATCGTGTCGGACATGAAAATAACTTGTTTTACGACTTGCTAGGGTGAAATAATTTTACTAAATCAGCTGACCGATGCCGATTCTATTATTCATAAAGTTCTCCTGTTCAGACCGAAGCAGCATCCGGCAGTTTTACTGTCAATTCATGTTTGACTTTGTCTTTGTCACTATAATGCATAGATCTATGATTAAATATATGTCCATGATAGTATACAGACCCCCCAACTTATCTGTTCAGGTGGCAAAAAAAAGAACTAAAACTTTCCCTTTATTTGTGACAGTCTGTAGTTGATTTCCATGACCAGTAGCGCCCTCGAAAACTGCACAGTTATGTTGGTGGTACTATATAATGAAAGACTTGACTGTGATTGGCCGCGCGACTAATGCAAGTTTTCAAACGATACTATGCATTATAGTGATAGGGACAAGGTCGAAAACGGTTTGCGGTAAAACTACGCCGACCCTCACCATTTCAGTGTGATTTGAACCTTACATCCACGGAATCTTTCGGACTTCACTCTCTTTTGTTTCAGTTCCCATGCGCATCTACCCAACCTAACTGAGGATAACTACAGAGTTTACTTATTAAAACTTATCGGTGATGAAGGAGATTCTTCTCATGTATTCAGCTACTATAAGTACATATGTATGGTAAGTACCTTCAGGAGGACTAGCCTTAAAAATCGGGTTTTAATATATCTTCCAATAGAATGTCATCATCTAAAATCCAATAAAGAGAGAGTTACTGGTCTAGGTCGAGTTTCGAGGTGAAGAAATCGCAAATCCGAAAAATATATATTTTATTTTTCGCTCATGATGAAGGTTTTTTGCTTAAAAGACTTGTACGCTTAGCATGATTCAGTGCTTGATTTCATAAATGCGTGAGTAATCTTGTATAACATACATGACCTCGACTTAAAGTATGTGTGATCAAAACTTAAAAGGTACTTAACATAGAAAAGAAAATACGCAAGGAGCACTCACCATAATTTATATAAATAATATTGCTTTAAATTAATGCCATCACACTTATATATATTCTAGCAAAATATATAGGTGAGCCAGTAAAAGCGCGATGTGTCCTGACATATGAGCTATTATAAGAAGAATGTGTAGTGACATTTGAGCCAGTAAAAGCAAAATGTCACTATACATTCCGCTTGTACTGGCTGAACATGATATAAAAAATATTTATATAATATAATATAAGAAAAGATGGATTGGTGTCCTTGTGCTGCCGATTACGCATAAGTGAAGCACTCATTTTTGTTATGAGTGCGTACTCGTAACCACAACAACACCTCAAGCATCGTGTTACTACTTTTTATCTTCCTTGGTGAATAAAGGCATTGGGTTCCTATTTTAAACTTTAACCTAATATGTTCAAGATATACAAATGTAAATAGATTGGCATACTTGAGTTGATGAATAAATAAAATATGAAGTACTTACTTAAATAATGTACTTTGAGCACAGTGTGTACTTTTATCTTTTTCAGTCAATAAAAGCATTTTTCAGTTCATAATTAAACAAAAACTTATTTTTGAATTTGATAAACTAGGTACATGTGGATCGGCGTACTTGAGTTGGCGATTGCACACAAGTGAAGCAATCTCTTTCGTTACGCAGAAGTTACTTTTTTTTTTTCGATATATGTTCTCATTTGACCGCACCCTGCCTGTTAAGCATTTATGTGGTCTAAGATGAAGCACGCTTACCTAGGAGAAACCTATATACTCTCGATTATAAGACGCCTATGTAACATTCATCGGGAAAAACTGACTACGGTAAGGAGTTCCACTGGAAAAGGTAAAGTTTTTTTTTTTGCGGTACTGTCTCTTTTTCTTACTTTTCATCCGGGTTTGTGAATACACCTCTACCATATACCACAAAAAATATAATTATAACAATTAGGCAACATTATGTTTTATTTATAAAATAAATTTCATTATACATTCTTATATATGTTTCAGGTAAGTGAGTATATTAAAAAGTATGACTATTGTAACGGATTCGTTCTGGTGTTGGATTACACAGACGCAACAATAATGAGCTTTGTATCTAAATTGAATTTGATGGAATTTCGTCATGCTCTCACAATACTAATGGTAAGTTATATGTGATATTAGTTACCCTCTGAATTAATAACAAATACCTCGTAGAACCGATGCCAAGCTGTCCATTGCGGCGTTTATATGGGAGGCTTATTGGAATGGTACGGCGTATCTTCCATCTGCAGCTAAAAAATCATTACCTACTAAGTTTTTTTCAAGTAGAAGTATTAATGATAATCCTGCAAGGAAAATAATTCTCCATTCTTAGTTTTTAGAGATGAGTTGAATAGTGTACATTGTTCGGTTGTTTATGACGAAATTAAAGATTTTATTTGGAAGCGTCGAATGATGAATAAAATGGACGGTCGTATCCAAAATTTTAACTTTATCAAATTCTTATTCCATTTTTTTTTTTTTTATTAACCTAATGAGTAAATTAATTATAATTTCAATAAAATAATCAAAACGGTAGGTCAAATAAGTGTTTTTAAACTCATATATAGATACCACGTTCGCGGATTTTCCTCATACTTTAGTAAGAGTTTCTTTGAAAAGCAATCTTTTTTTGTGCACAGTTTTATAGCTAGTATAACCAGATTTAAATAAGAGGTAAAAGTAAGGATGGACAAGGTTACTGCCAATTAATTGATGATATATATGACCGGATTGATGGGTGTCGATAAAAAACACAAACATTGAAAAAAGAAAAACAAAAACTTACTTTTTCGATGTGGTTTTTGCGGGGGGGCTTGGTGGGAGTCCGATCTGCATATGGCCAATATTTATTATTTGTTGTTATTATTTATAATCCTTAGATATTGGAATACAATTTTGCATGGTGGTAGGGCATTTTGCGAATGCCCGCCTGGCTAGCTACCACCCTCAAGTAGAAAATCTGTCGCCAAGCACCTAACGATGTGTTCCGGCAGCTGTCCTTGGGAGCCAGTACTTCTAGAATAGCCTGAACAACCACATCATCACTTACCATCAGGTGAGATAGTGGTCACAGGCTAACCTATCAAGCATAAAAAAAAAGTACAATCAAATCAAGTTTGACGCTTCTATTTGTCACCCTTTTTCGATAGAGCACAAACATAAATGTAAAATGAAACTCGTTTATTTAATAGAAACATTGATAATTAAAATATTGTAGTAATTTTTGAATACTGATACATATTCTGTGAAAAATACAACCGAAAAATGATTACTGTTCCAAAATATACAAACTCCGACGATTAGAAATAGGACTTTTCTTTCGACCTTTGACGAATTGCAACTCATACTTTCAGTTAACAATTTTGGACACAGTAGGAACGTTTTATTCTATTTATTCATGTGCTAGTAGTCAGTACTTTTTTGTCGGTGTTAGAACTAACATAAAATTAAGACGAAAATAAGTTTATCATACTTATAACTGACAATGCTTTGGGGTACCGGGCTAGAATGTCACAACCCCCCCTATTGCATCTTGTGGGTGTCGTAAGAGACGACTAAAGGTAAAATACCGGAAGGTGGACCGCAGCGCCTTTTGAGGAACTGATATCTTTAATCGCGCCAAGCCAAGGGATTATGGTAAACCCCCCTTAACGGGGGATGCTGTGTTCAGCAGTGGACAATCCGGCTGATACAGTGCAGTACAGTACTTATAACTAGTTTTCTATTAAACTTTGCAATTGTATTTTGTTCATATAAGGCATATTGCAATGTAAGCAGCATCACAACGTTTAAATCATCCATTTTAGATTACGCCTGTTTACCACCCTCAACCATACGATCACTTACCGAGAGGTGAAATTTTGGCCAAAGGCTAGCTAAAGCGTCAGACTTCAAAGTATCAGTTCACATCATGCGACTAATAAGGTTTATTTTTTTATTACAGGAAGGATACGGTATGAGAATTAAAGGCATACACTTCATAACCCCCTCTAAAATGATAGATGCACTTGTGTCTATCTTCAAATCAGTGCTCAGCGAAAAATTAAGTAAAAGATTACACATACATAAATCTATTGAAACTTTATACGAACACGTGCCCAAAGATATATTACCTGTGGAATATGGAGGAAAAGAGAAGCCCTTAAAAACTTTACACGGTAAGATTTTAATAGAAAAAAAAGTACAGGCTTCCAATACTTTTCGAATTGCTCGTAGCCAAGTTTGCTTAGCCGTTCTGAACTGATCAGCAAAGTTAAGCAACGTCCGCCGCGGTCATGAGTTGGATGAGTGACCGCTGGTGATAATACTACTGAGCGTTTCCGTGCTTCGGAGGGCACTTTAAGCCGTCGGTCCCGGTTGTTGTTTTAGGATGGCGAATGTCTATGCGAATGCCCGCCTGGCTAGCTACTACCGGTTCAAGTACAAAATCTGTCGCCAAGCACCTAACGGTGTGTTCCGGCAGCTGCCTTTTTTTTTTTTTATGCCTGAAAGATTAGCCTTTGACCACTATCTCACCTGATGGTAAGTGATGATGTAGTCGAAGATGTTGTTCAGGCTAACCTAGAAGTACTGGCTCTCAAGGACAGCTGCCGGAACACACCGTTAGGTGCTTGGCGACAGATTTTCAAAAAAACTTGAGAGCCAGTAACTCTAGGTTAGCCTGAACAACATCTTCGACCACATCATCACTCACCATTAGGTGAGATAGTGCTCATAGGCTAACTTATAAGGCATAAAAAAAACTGCAAACTGTGAATTACCAGACGGTACCATGCAGATTTAAAACAAACTAAGCTCACATTTTTATGGAAAGCCATTACATACTTATAGTATTGGAATTCGTTTATTTTCTATTTTTTTTTTATTCTTTATTAATAATAATTGAACAAAACAATAGCATAGAAAAAAAACCACTAAGCTTTGAATAGACAATGCTATATGAATCAGTCTACATCAATAAGTATGAAATAGTAATAAAACTAAGTAGGTATTAATAGTAGAATTACAATGGTTCCTTAAGGTATTGATTGAATAAGTCAGAAGAACTAGGTAAGTGCATAATTATAGAACTTAATACTTCTTTAAATTTGCTGAAAAATAAGATTGTATTTTTTTTTAAATGTTTTTTTAGCTATCACGCAAATCGGTAGGTAGTTCATTTATTAACCGAGGAAGCTGTCCTCTCACCAACACAAATAATGCCACCAATTTCGTGTACCCTGTCTAACAAAAAAATAATCTTAGGAATGGGTGATCCAGTTATAAGTTATGCGTAGTCTTAGCTAAAAATGAAACAGATATAAACGAGTTGACTTGAAAACCTACTATCTTTGTTTTGGAAGTTGGTTGAATCAGCGGGATGAATATTTTGGTAATAACAAATATTAGCGCTCCAATCAAAATTGCCTTGACATCAATCACATTTTATTATCTAAGTTTTTCTGTGGTTTTGTCCAACTTAAGCTGACCTTCATCAAACTAGGGTAATATAGGAGAACAACTTTAACATCTGTATCCAACATCATTTGATATACCTCTGTCACCATAGAGGTCCAATGAAAACGTTGTAAAAAAACACATGCTAGGAACCTGTTTTTCTTCTACATTCTCAATGAATAGGAGCTCGCCTGAAAAGTTGAATTTCTATTTAAACATTTATGTTTCCGTTCTTCACAAAATATTATAATTCCAGGTTTGCAACTTATTCCATTAAATAGCTAGAGACAGAAAACATACAGGATGGACAGACAGATAACCAGACAGCGTAGATACTCCACTTAAAACTAATAAAGTATCGAAATAATACATGAATTAAATATTGAATTTTATTTTTCAGAAGAGTGGTGGAACATTATGATTTCTAAGGAACATCTAGAATACCTGAAAGAGATGAACGAAGCTAAGACAAATGAATCTTGTAGGCAAGGAGATAATTTCAGCGATAACTATATTGGAATACCCGGATCTTTTAGAAGTTTAAGCGTAGACTAGAAATCCCAATGTATAGTTGCAAATAGATGAGAATCCCTATTAATTCTAAGATTTGATCATATGTGGTTAAAAGTAAAATAAAATTAGCTCTAGTTGTGTACGATTTTTCTGTTATGTATTCGGTATGAACAGTTTTCTGCCTTAAATTAATTATTATTCTAAATCTTCCATATTCGTATCATTGTAAAACCTGGATCAATAAGAGGATATGCACAGTATATTACAACTACGACGTAAGGAGCAGCAACACATACTGTACTGTACTACAGTTATAAAATAAATAAAATGATAAGTAAGGTATACATCTTTCCGGAGTGACAATCAGTCCTTAGAACGCCTTTTCGTCCAAGGAAAAGTGAAAGGCACTAGACCGCGCGGAAGGTCACCCACACGTTAGACTGACCAGACCAGTTCTGCCATCGGAGGTTCACTGAACCTATGGAGTAGAACCAGCAGGCAAAGGTGGCGAAATATCGTGAGGCACAACACATCTGCCCCTGCCAGTATTACTACTGCATAGCAATCACGACCGCTCCGTCAAGAGCGTACCGGATAAAAAGAAGAAAAAAGTATACTACAAACACAGCATGGACACTCGACTCATTCTATATAAAAAAGCCGCGTTCTAACTACCTATTACACACACTACACAAATGTTGATTTTGTACACGCGTAAATGTGTGTGTGAAGTCTAAGGTTGTCATCGTATGAATAATTGTTGTACTTACCTACCTAACAACCTTTTGATGCTGTTATTATGACTTATTAGATTTCGTAAGTTATGCGTACCATACCTACCTTCAAGGAGGCATGGTAAGGTCCTTGTAGGAAATCTTAACTTAAGCACTTTTCGTTACTTTACTTAAAATCACTTGCACATGTCACAAACTTTCGTCTTGAAATGAGTCTCAGGCCATTTTCATTATACCACCTACCCACAAAACTTTTTGTCTTATTATTCAGCAACTGACGAAGTTATCTCGTTAAATGCACCAAGAGTTTGCAAGGACAAGAGCCCAAGTTTCGTACCCAGTAACCAGAATAAAATGAGCTCCAAGATAGAGCAAGTAAACGAAAGTTTGTTCACAAAATTGAAATCCAGAAGGCCTAGCTCGGCTGGATGATCAACTCAATGCAGAATTTAAGGTACTTCATCATATTTGTCTTCGTTGAAACGAGCCGAGGAAATTGGAATCTGTCGCTGAGATTAACAGTTTACAAGAAAAGGTTAACGAAGTGAATAACTTTGTGAATTATGTAACTATATTACAGGAAAGAGAGGAAAAGAAGAAAACTTTGAATGTTGTATTTTTTTTTATGCATGATAGGGTAGCCTTTGACCACTATCTCACCTGATGGTAAGTGATGATGTGGTCGAAGATGTTGTTCAGGCTAACCTAGAAGTACTGGCTCTCAAGGACAGCTGCCGGAACACACCGTTACGTGCTTGGAGACAGATTTTCTACTTGAGGGTGGTAGCTAGCCAGGCGGGCATTCGCAAAAGGGCACTGCAATACTCATAAAATTTTCTGAGATGGCGGTGAAAGTTGGGTATGGCCGAAAAAGCATGAAAGTAGAATAAATGCAGTAGAGATGAGAGTATAATATATAGTAAATTATAGGTTATATCAAATTAAAGACTTTCTGAAAAAAGGTTAGGTCAGGAGTACCCTAGAACGACGCTTATGTATGAAAGGATTGGCAAGTGTAGAAGAAGCGAAATATACAGGGTGCCCGGTAACCAATGGATAACCTTAAATTAGGTATTTGTATATCTAATGGCCATTCAGAAAAAAAAACAGAACAAAAAAAAAAAAAAAAATAATAATAAAGATAAAAATAATTTAAATAATAAAACAAATACCATTTTGAAACCGGCTTTAGGCACACTTTATTTTAAAATGATTGGTCACATGTGTATTCATACTTTTTTTTTACGCTATGGATGCTTAAACTTTGGCAAAATGAATATGTTTGTTTATTAAAAAGACCATAACTTTGGTACTACTTGAATTTTTTTTGTTCTGTTTTTTTTTTCTGAATGGCCATTAGATATACAAATACCTAATTTAAGGTTATCCATTCATTACCGGGCACCCTGTATATGCAAGGATCGTAGCAAGTGGAAATCTGTGGTATCTGCCTACCCCTACGGGAAAGAGACGTGATGTTATGTATGTATATTTTCTGAGATTTATTTTAGCATACGAGGTTGATAATTTCAATGCGTACTTTGTTTAAATATAATCATACATTACATCTAAGTAATAACTGACCATGATTAAATTGTACCTACAAGGACCTAGCAGTCCTAGCACCGTACCCATCTATACATCTCTTTTTTGTCCAAAACAAGCCAACTTCTCTTTTACTTTAAATCTACTGCCAAATATTCAAGATATATTAATGGCCATCGCGGTATTACATTACGTGTTCCACTCTATTACTAACTATGTTTTGAAGCAATGATGGCCGAGCGGTTATAGCTATGGACTGTGGTGCCGCAGATCCATGGTTCGATCCCCGCCGCCAGCTTGAGCTTCAACGCATGGTGGAAGGGCATTTTGCGAATGCCCACCTGGCTAGCTACCACCCTCAAGTAGAAAATCTGCCGCCAAACACCTAACAGTGTGTTACGGCAGCAGTCCTTGAAAGCCAGTAAAATTACAGGCACATTTTGAGACTTAACAACTGTATGTCTCAGGGTGACTGTTCTAGTCAGAGGTTAGTCCGCTTAACATCAGGTGGGCCCCGTGCTTGTTCCGTCACAATCACTTAAAAAAAAGAATAAAGAAATTTTTTTTCCACCAATTTGTAACATTGACATAACTTTTTAAGTAGTGATTTTTTTCTTTGAATATATTTTTATTTAATTATGATTAAACAAATAAGCTTTGTAGACAGTTATGATCTACATATTAGATTCTGTCATCTGTGTCTAAAGTGCCTACAAATAAATATTTATCGACTTCACGACACTTTGATAAGTATAAAAAAATAACAGTATGATATTATCTACATAATACTAAGTAATTCACAAAATATGGAAAATATCTCATTACGAAATCGTCTCTCATTAGTAATTAAAACAGACATATCTTTATAGATATGATATTCGTTACAGTAAATTGAAATATAGCTCTATACAGGGTTATTAGAAAAAGGTTAACAACCTCTAAGAGTTGACTTCTGTTCGTCCTAACACACTTTTATACTACAATGTTTATTCTTTTATTTATTTTGTGATGGAATAAGCAGATGACCTGGCCTCCTATTACTTCATGACATTGAAAGAGCATAGTTAACTTTGATGCATGTAACTTCTCAGCTTAGCATCGGGATCGCGTTTGTGATCGTTGGTGTGGTCGCAATAAATACATTATACATGTCATCAGACTTTTCATAATGTTTGCAATGACGCCTGGTATGCGGATTACATTACAAAATTCCAAATATACGATAGGAAAAATTAAAGTCATGTGCGGGATTCAAACCCGAGTCCATCCACCCCTTTAGCTGGGGTATGCTCAAACCAATTGAACTAATATGACAATGACGTCGTAACACAAATTTTTCCTATCGTTCTTTAACATCGTGTTGGGATGGAGCGACATCTATAGTACAACTTACGTTGTACTATTTGTTGGTTTTAAACTTGTTAATGATGACGCAACCTTAAAATTTTAATAATGATGACTTTAACTTTTCCTATCGTATATTTGTAATTTTGTAATGTCATCAGAATTGTTTGATGTGGGGGGTTTTATTGTTTTGTTTTATTTTATATGCAATTATTTTCATCTAACCTTTAATTTGAAACGGCTGATTCAATTTAAGCTAATTTTGAATTTATGTAGTAAAGGTCTTGTATACTTTTCATTATCATTACTACTTTTCATTATTGTCTATGCGTCAAACTTTAAATCGCGGGGTGCGTTTAGTTGATTTTTTTTTAATTTATTGTCATGTTATGTTTATATTATGCTTATCTTCTTTTTACATCCATATAAAAAAACCTCACAAACTCACAAATAGATGAAACTTTTTGAAGGATGTGTACCTAAACTAATAAAAGAAGTCTACGCTGGCATAATATCTGTGATGAGACTAATGAGGTACATTTTTTAGCGTGAAATATTCACGAATAATAAACGCTGAAAGAAACGATCCGTTAAGATTAAGCTTATTTCGCAAAAAGTCCTGAAAATGAGTGTTAATTAGTAGAACGATTCAATTATTATTCAAATACCAAAATTAAGTAGGTAATAAAGATTTGATAACGAAGTAAAAAATCCAATGTGAATTTCATTGTCTAACTTTTAAATACCGCCGAAACAATCCTATTATTTTAGGATAGCACAATATTTACAAAATAAAATCACAGATCGCGATACGAGAAATAATGTACTATATAGATTCTACACTATACGAAAGGGATTGTTATGCAAATAAAAAAAAATAAGTTTTAAAATTGTATGCCTTATTTTTTTTTTATGCCTGATAGGTTAGCCTTTGACCACTATCTCACCTGATGGTAAGTGATGATGTGGTCGAAGATGTTGTTCAGGCTAACCTAGAAGTACTGGCTCTCAAGGACAGCTGCCGGAACACACCGTTAGGTGATTGGAGACAGATTTTCTACTTGAGGGTGGTAGCTAGCCAGGCAAAATGCCCTACCACCATGCTATAACGACTGCCATCCTTAGACAACAACCGGGACCGACGGCTTAACGTGCCCTTCAAAGCACGGAAACGCTCAGTAGTAATGTCACTAGCGGTCACCCATCCAACTCATGACCGCGCGCGACGTTGCTTAACTTTGCTGATCGGTTGAGAACAGCTAAGTAAACTTCGCTACGAGCGCTTCTCCAGTAAGAAATGTGTATTTTAAAAATACCATGTAAGTAACAAGCAAGTTTACTACTGCATCTTGTCATAACTTGCACTGCAATTTGTCATAATACATTATATGCAGCGCTCGTAGCGTTACTTGCCTAATCGTTTAAAATGGATCAGCTGGTTACCTAAGCAACGTTCTCTGCGGACATTACTTGGATAGTTGACCGCTAGTGGAATTTATTACAGAGCGTTTCTATGTTTTAGAAGGCACGTAAAGGCGTGGATCTTGGTTCTAGGCTAGTGTCTTGGTAGCCATATAATCGTTTCGCAAATTTTTATATACCAAGTGTTCAAACTTGTTGAAAATTTACATGCATGTCTTTGGACCTACAATCTATGCTTCAAGTTTGTCAGATTTCCAAATTTCCAAAAACATACACATTTTTACGGGTAACTGGGTGACCAGCTTCGCGAGCAGGATTGTCAATAGGATGAGCTTTTTACGTCGATATACTGTTTTATCTATCACATTCACATTGTCACATTGTCGATATTCCGTTACCATCATTCTAGCCACAATAACTTAAGCGGGGGGTCTGTCGCGATAGATAGCTTATCACAATCATATAGTTTATAAAACGGCAATACAGAAGATTTAATTCTAGTAATGTATAAACCTTAAAAAAAAGTGACTTAAATTAAAAAGTGGTGAGTGTGAGACAATGATGAAAAATATGTTTTGATGTTTTTAAAAAGTACAGCCATAAAGAGCGTCGAAATGTATTTTTTAATGAATATATTATCTATCCATGGTGTTAAAGAAGGGTCGGAATTGAAATTTTTTAAATAAAATAGCCTCAAAGTAACGATGAAACATAAGTTTAAGCACTATTATCATTGGCTGCGCCTACCAGTACTATAACATACTGGTGCATTGAAACACCAGTTGGCTCGGCACGTTAAAATAAGTGCAATGGAACAAAGTGTGGCTGAGGAAGTAGAAATCTGCTACATATGATACCCAACCAAACCAATGCTGTGAGTTTGTCTGCTTACTACTACTTACATATAATGCTCATCAATTTTGTAAGTCTCTACTTTTCATTTCTCTTTGCAGCATGCAGTCATTGCAGCTTTGGTAGGTACCCATCGTGTAGAAGTATACATTGAAGGCAAAGAAGGACCTAGATAATTTTTTTAGAGCATGCACAGTTCTGAAATGTATATAGAATATGTTAAGTACCAGGCGTGTTTGTGCAGGCAAACCTCTTCTTTTATGTCATATACACACAATCTTCTGTACAATACAAGTATTTTATACAAGTTTTATTAGATTTGACATAGCATGGTGGAAGGGCTTTTTGCGATTACCCACCTTGGTAGCTACCACCCTCAAGTAGAAAATCTGTCGCCAAGCACCTAACAATGTGTTCCGGGAGCAGTCCTTGAGAGCCAGTAAAATTACAGGCACTTGAGATCTAACAACTATAGTCTCAGTGTGACGGACGCAGTGCAGTTCGTCACTTGTGGCGAAATGCATTTGTTATAGGCAGGTATTTAGTCCACTTAACATCAGGTGGGCCTCGGGCTTGTTCCATCACAATAACATAACAAAACAAAACAAATTACATTTGAATAAGAGTATGAAATATGGCACTAATGACAGTATGTACACTACTATACAAGTAGGTATGTACAGAGTGTCCGTTCTTCCAAGTCGTTCTCTAATCTTGTTCAATAATCTGACCCTATGTCATTGATGAGTGCGGTTTCTTCTCTAATGAAAGAGTCTTCAATATTTATTCTCTTATACGTTAAAACGGATTAATAATACTTATTAGTCTCTTTAGTCATCTTCACATGCCCTCCTATGGCCGATATCCTTAATAATGTGCCCAAAATGTTTTTTTTGTGAAATTAAAAAAAAAAATAGCCTCTCAAATTTAACAAACCAATATAATTTTACTGACGATTTTTCAAAACCCGATAAAATTCACTAACATATCCTACAGATCGATAATATTTTATGGAATACAAATTTGAGGTCATGCTAGGGTATCTCGTCAAAAAATCCATAATTTGGACAGAATTTGCTGACGTTATAGAGCGATGGATAAATAAAGTTCATGTTACATGCCCGACCATGCTCGCACTGTAGAAGCATAGATATTAGGCTCAAGGACATTATACGTGCAAAATTTCACGGAGTAAATACACTAGGTATTAAAAATATGATGTAACTCCTTTTGTACGAAAACCAATGAAGACACTTCCCTTAGGGTGTCCTTAGGGTGGCTTGAATATTCTGACACTTATTGTTAAGATTATATATTTATTACATATTTATTAAATTAAAAGACTGGCTAGCTACCACCATTTCTCCAAGCACTTACCCACAGGCTTTAGCAGCTGTTTTTGAGAACCAGTTCCAAATCATCACTTACTGTCAGGGAAGATTGTGTTCAAAGGCTGTTGATGTTTCTGATAAGTTCAGAAACATCACTCCATGAGTCTGAGGGATGAGAGGGTATCTTATCAAAGTAAAACTAAATTGATCAACCTTCTGAATGTACTCGGAATACATATATAAATATTCTCCAAATCATTGTTTGCAACATGTGAGTAATACGTAGCTCATATTAAAAGTTTCTGGATTCTGATAAATATGGCCAGATTAACTTATGATACTTTTATTGTTTTACTGGGCTGTGTGGCGGATTTAGTTATCTGTTCTACATTTGAAACTTTCAAATGCGCAGTTACCTTAGTAGAATGAGGACGCAGTTTACGTGGTGAAGAGCAAAATTGCTTTAAAGAAGATCTTCAAAAGATACTGTTGTATATAATCCAGATTTGCCACAAAAAGACGCAACCATTTTCTTACCAATGCATCTATTTGTCTTAACTTTCGTCAGTTAATCCTCAAAACGATATACCCATTTGGCTGTCTGGTTTTTTCTTTCTGGTTCAAAGCAGTACACCAAGGTTAAGAAGCAGTGATGGCTCCGTGGCATTGGGTATGGACTGCCGTGCCGCAGGTCCATGGTTCGAATCCCGCCGCGGGCTTGAGCTTCAACGAATGGTGGAAGGGCATTTTGCGAATGCCCGCCTGGCTAGCGACCACCCTCAAGTAGAAAATGTGTCGCCAAGCACCTAACGGTGTGTTCCAGCAGCAGTCCTTGAGAGCCAGTGAAATTACAGGCACATGAAACTGTACACAGAGCAGCAATTTAGGGCTTCATCATAAAATGCCAATTTAACTCACTGGACACTCTGCCACACCAAAATTCGTAAAATGCATTGAACGAACATTTTTACAAGTTTTTTTTTTGTTGCTAGGTAATCCGTCGACCACACTCTCACCTGATGGTAAATGATAATGTGGTCGAAGGTGTTAACAGGCTTAACCTAGAATTACTCACTCTTAAGGACAGCTGCCGGAACACACCGTTAGGTGCTTGGCGACAGATTTTCTACCTAAGGGTTGTCGCAAGCCAGGCGGGCATTCGTGAAAATGCCCTACCAACATGCGGTGAAGCTCAAGCCTGCAGCGGGATTCGAACCATGGACCTGCAGCTAAAAGTTATTCGTTTTTAAATTGTAAATTATATCAAAAAGGTAATTATATCAAAAAATAATTATATTTTTAAATTGTAAATTATATCAATTATAATTTTAATATTGTTGTTTGTTATAACGCCTGCTATGCGGATTACATTACAAAATATCAATTTTACGAAAGAAAAAAATATGGTTATGTGCGGGATTCGAAACGGCGTCCATCCACCCCGTTAGCCGGGGTATACTCTAACCAGTTGAGCTAATATGACAAAGTGACTCAGAACTGTAATTTTTGCTCTCGTTCTTCACCCATCGTATCGGGATGGAGCGACACCTAAAAGTTTAACTTACGTTGTACTACAAACAAGACCAGTTTTTCAATTGGTGTTATACTTGTAAATGATGACGCAACCTTATAATTTTAATATTGTTATGTTTGCAATACGCTTGCTATGCGGATAACATAATTTGGTTGGGGTCATCATTTACAAGTATAAAACTATATTTTTTTCTCTCTTATATTTGTAATTTGGTAATATATCAAAAAGGGTTTTAAATTGCTAAAAAACTAATGAAGTAAAAATTATCGTAAAAATGCTTTAAAATTATTTAATAACTACTTTTTAATTTTATTTCATAAAATGTGCGCAGTACGGTGGCTTCCACATTGATCCAGTAACAGGAGTTTGTATTTGTATTTGTATTTGTAATATAGTGGGGAACGATCACAAAAAATACACACATAAAATCACGTCTGTATTCCCCGAAGGGATGGAGTAGGTAGAGGTTTGTAAACACCCACGTTTCGTGAATTGGGTTTTGGTCCCATGTAATAGGGGGCGAGCTTATTTCCTTTCACCGGGCGCAGTTTCAGGGTCATACAAAATGGTTTTCTCTAACTCACTGGACAAAATCGAAGAACATATTACGAATAATATGTTTAGTTTACGCTAACAACATATAAGACAGGAATACAAGAAGATATTGTATGGAGCCCTTGCAGGACACTAAAAATACGCAACAGTATTGATGAAACCAACTAAATCTGTTAAGCAGTGAACTGCCAAGATTATGTTTTATATTTTTCTGTTTCAACATACACAATTGGAATTCTTTCTAGGCTATGTGGCGTTTATGACATCATGTCAGCTTAGCACGAAAGTTAGGCGGAATTATCACTATTTATTATATTTTTAAGTTTTATAGTAAAATGTTCTTTTAATGTTGTTTGAATTTTTTTTGGTCTTATATTAAATATAATAATATATAACATTTATTTACTCAAATATATGTACTACAAAATACATCTATTACTCTATATATTGAGTGGGAAATTGTACATACCATTGAGTCCGTCTTTTTAGTACGTTTTAACTCTAGGCGGGTATGTGCGTATTTTATTAACTTAGTGATTAGAGGAATTCCCTAGCCCTCACTGTAGGATACCCTGAGTTTGTGAGGACTAGTTCACTTCCAAGGTGCTTGTTACATAGCGTTAGTTCGTGAGCAGTGTTCTATGCAAGATTCATGAAGTGTATCGTAATTGTGTGTTATTTAAAAAATTTCGACTAAAGCAGTGATCAAGAAAACAGTTTTTTTTGTATTTGATTATGCAATAAAATAAAAATATAAACATGTACTATTCTGTTATGTAATCCGCATAGCAAGCGTTTTTGCAAACCTAAAAATATTAAAAATGTACTATTATGTTCATTATTCAAAAAAGTAATGTAATTTTCGAATTTCGTTCTATATTTAGCAATTTTCCTAAGTCATACAAATTCAAGCTTATTATAATTGTGTTGATTTGTGATGACATATAGATTTTCACAAAGTAACGCCTAAATGTATTAAATAAAAACTTATATATTTTGCGAGTTCATAATGCAGCTTTATTTGGAGCTATATTTTATTGTAAGTGTAAATTTCTTTAAATTTTTATACCTGGTTAATTTAGCCAAAAAGCTGATTTCGTAGTCAAAAACAAAGTTGAGCAAACATTTCTATTATGAACAATCAGCTTTTAGCCCGTAAGAAAGCTTCCAAATAACGCCTTGGATTTTTAAACTCTTCCCACTTTAAACTTTTTGCTAAGTAGAGATGAGATTCAACCAGGTTTGGCCTAATAGATAAACTTTTTTTGGACCCAAGGAAAGCTGACATATCTGTGCCTTCAGAGGTAGATACCGGTCAGAATTTATCAATATTTTGAGTGTTATTGTTAGAAAATATATATGGGTGTTCCGACGAACCATTTGCGCGTCTAGCTGAATCCAAAACGAACCTAGCTGTCACTTTTGTAGTTGTCAAATTTGTTTTGAATAGTCGTCGTGGTAATTTTGTGCTAACCTTTGATAAAATAGATTTTTCGATCATCTGGGAAAGGATCCTTGCTTGTGGATTCAGATTACTAATTGTTGTTCTACGTAAATAAGTGAGTAGCCGTTGTGCGAGTACAAGGGGAGTTCTTTATTGACCGATTTGACAGATAGATATGATTGACGACGACTGACTTGACGAGTGATCCAATTCAATAAATAAATAAATAAAATTCCTTCCCCATTCTCCGACTTTGACCGAATATTTACTAAAATCTTCGGTCAAAATTGGAGACTTTGACCTATGACATTACTCGTGCATCGGATCCCGAGGAATGCATCGCCGGTGAACAATTGTCCTACAAGTACCATTCGTAGGCGAAGTTAGTTAGTAGTTAGCTCCGCGAAACGCGGACAAGTATCCGTCCGTCAGTTAGGGCTGTTCCAACAGACGAGAATTTCCTTCTGCTCACATTATTTCCTGCTAGAACGATTCCTGGACGATACAATGGGTCTTTATTAATACACTAGAGCATAAAAAACCGTTACAGTCCGCTTACACCGTGCATAAAATAGAATTTTACGAGTGTTAGAAGTGAAATGTTTTTTTCTGTAGTATGGACCTAATTGTGTAGATTAGAAATTATATCTTAAGAGACTAATGCCTAAAATTTTGTAGGCCAAAATTACATGGTTTCTTATTATAGAAAACACAAATAAATATTTTATTTTCTTGATCTAGACATTTGCCGAAAAAACCCCAATGTACATCTGTTTTTTGATAATTCCCAGAAATTTCTTCGCACATAGCAGTCAAATAAAAAAAAACGAAGTACATATAAAACAGTAATTCGATTGATTGCGTAATTTTCGTATAATCCGGCATCCGCTGTAATTTAATGGTAGCTGGTTTTTGCTCAGTGTATACAACACTTATGTGAAAACGTGCCTAAGTAGATCCAAAGCGGAAAACTTCGCCGATATCCGACAAAAACATCTTGTTAATATTTAAGTCTCGTTTCTGTATAAAGTTGGCCTTTTTACCCCAATTTAATAAAGAAAATCTGACGGACCCCTTATCGAAATTCTTGTTATGTCACTAAGTTGATTCGGTCACTACATTTACATCTGAACGATTTTCGCATTGATCCTTATTTGTTCGGAATAAAGTTTAGTATACAATATCGTATACCTTTCGTTATGCCAGTTTTGCTGACACTTGCTACTACTGTGGTCTTTCAAATTTAACCCACAGTATCAGATTTGGTTTGTTACATTTATTATTATCATTATCATAACTTATGTGAGTTATTTTTGTTCAGATGTTTATTTTCACCAAACTTTTAGACAGGCCTTAATTCCTAGGCTTATTTCTAAGTAGCAGTAATTATTTACAAGGATCCATTTTTATAAGCTGTTTGAAATACTATTCAATGATATTTCACTTGGCAGTAACGGATTAAATAGATTCTTGGCGTTTTAAAACTAAAATTAAAACTGTTTTAAATCGTATCCAATTTAGTGAATAACGGGATAGATCCAATTCTGCTGTTTGAGTGATATTATAATATTAAAGCAGTTTATTGACATTCACTTCATTCGTAATACTAATCAAGTACAAATAAATCGTATCATATTAAATAAACACAAATGTCGTTAGGTACTAATCACTCCTTTGGATGAACGAATTAGTTATGCAATACGTAAAGTAGACCAAATCTTTATAATATTTATGAATGTCCCGATGCAACAAAAAGTATGCGTCTTGGTAGACGCATACGTTTTGTTGCAGTTCTAAAAAGTTCTTGTAAGCAAATATTGTAGAATTGTAACAAAACAGTTTGCTGACATAAAATATACTACAGCAGAAAACTTACATATAACTAGGAATTAAAAAAATCTGTTGCAAAAGTGCTAACAGGATAGCGAGGTAATATTTTAATATATAATATAATATATTGACATAAAATATTTTATATTGCTAGAGGATTTGGACTGCCTATGAATCTGCAATTGTTTATAGGGATTTAAATGCTTTTATTGTAGTAGCTGTAGTGTTGTATATTATTATAGTTCTTAGTATTTTGTAAATAAAAACAAAAAATTGTATATTTATTAAAAATTAAAAAATAAAATACTCAGTGACTTCGATGCCAATTAAATCTATAATAAGTTTGGATAATAACCTGGTAACTTCTCAATATGTAACGATTCCTGATATATTATTACTATTATGATATATTGAGCTGTAACATCTGGATTGTCAACACAGCCTCCCCTATTAAGGAGATATTCGCCATGATTATGTAAAGTGTGAGGACACTTGGTAGGCGTCTTGGGGATCGCACCTCGCAGTTTTTAAGATATCAGTTTTTCAGAAGGCTTTGCTGCATTATTATAACTACAAAGAGGTGGGGTTTCCATCTACTTTTATAACAACTTAGAGATTATTGTTATAAAGATGCGTACTAGAATTTAAAAAAAAATATTACCTGAATTCGCTTTAAATATTGTAGCAATTTATAAGTTGGTGTATATATATATATACCAACTAAACATATTTTTAGACACTTGCGACACTTATAAATATGTAAAAGAGATAAAGTTTTCGGAGATTTTAAATTGGATCTTCTTTGTGATAAAAACGAAATGTTGGAACACAAAAATATGATCTTGAAAAAAAGATATATCTACATTTTTTATGAATTATGTAGAAAACTGTTTGTGTTCGATAAACACCCATCACTTAAACTACTTTAGATTTGTTTGTGTACATTTGAATGAACGAAACCTTTTTATCATCTTAGTCTAAACTGCAAGCAAATTTAATGAATAGATTCAGGCGTTTCTTTGCGGAAATCCATATTTAATAATTTAAACAAATGTTTAAAAAATATTTTAAGAAAACATTAAATTAATATTGTAATAAAACAATTAAAAGATATTAAAAATATATCTAGTGACACTTTCGCCTAATTTACCTGTTAAGCTGACGTGACGTAACAAACGCCACGCAGCCAAACCAGAAGAATTTTCGACGCGTTTCGCTTCTACACGAAGCATCCTCAGGAAGTCTTGACTCTACGAGCGCACGATCAAGAAAACGTTTATAAATGTTTTCTTGATCGTGCGCTCGTCTCGTTTCTACTTTACTTTTCATCCGGGTTTGTGAATACACCCCTACCATATACCACAAAAAAAAATAACAATTAGGCAACATTATGTTTTATTTAAAAAATAAATTTCATTATACATTCTTATATTTGTTTCAGGTAAGTGAGTATATTAAAAAGTATGACTATTGTAATGGATTCGTTCTAGTGTTGGATTACACAGACGCAACAATAATGAGCTTTGTATCTAAATTGAATTTGATAGAATTTCGTCATGCTCTCACAATACTAATGGTAAGTTATGTGTGATATTAGTTACCCTCTGAATTAATAACAAATACCTCGTAGAACCGATGCCAAGCTGTCCATTGCGGCGTTTATATGGGAGGCTTATTGGAATGGTACGGCGTATCTTCCATCTGCAGCTAAAAAATCATTACCTACTAAGTTTTTTTCAAGTAGAAGTATTAATTATAATCCAGCAAGGAAAATAATTCTCCATCCTTAGTTTTTAGAGATGAGTTGAATAGTGTACATTGTTCGGTTGTTTATGACGAAATTAAAGATTTTATTTGGAAGCGTCGAATGATGAATAAAATGGACGGTCGTATCCAAAATTTTAACTTTATCAAATTCTTATTCCATTTTTTTTTTATTAACCTAATGAGTAAATTAATTATAATTTCAATAAAATAATCAAAACGGTAGGTCAAATAAGTGTTTTTAAACTCATATATAGATACCACGTTCGCGGATTTTCCTCATACTTTAGTAAGAGTTTCTTTGAAAAGCAATCTTTTTTTGTGCACAGTTTTATAGCTAGTATAACCAGATTTAAATAAGAGGTAAAAGTAAGGATGGACAAGGTTACTGCCAATTAATTGATGATATATATGACCGGATTGATGGGTGTCGATAAAAAACACAAACATTGAAAAAAGAAAAACAAAAACTTACTTTTTCGATGTGGTTTTTGCGGGGGGGCTTGGTGGGAGTCCGATCTGCATATGGCCAATATTTATTATTTGTTGTTATTATTTATAATCCTTAGATATTGGAATACAATTTTGCATGGTGGTAGGGCATTTTGCGAATGCCCGCCTGGCTAGCTACCACCCTCAAGTAGAAAATCTGTCGCCAAGCACCTAACGATGTGTTCCGGCAGCTGTCCTTGGGAGCCAGTACTTCTAGAATAGCCTGAACAACCACATCATCACTTACCATCAGGTGAGATAGTGGTCACAGGCTAACCTATCAAGCATAAAAAAAAAGTACAATCAAATCAAGTTTGACGCTTCTATTTGTCACCCTTTTTCGATAGAGCACAAACATAAATGTAAAATGAAACTCGTTTATTTAATAGAAACATTGATAATTAAAATATTGTAGTAATTTTTGAATACTGATACATATTCTGTGAAAAATACAACCGAAAAATGATTACTGTTCCAAAATATACAAACTCCGACGATTAGAAATAGGACTTTTCTTTCGACCTTTGACGAATTGCAACTCATACTTTCAGTTAACAATTTTGGACACAGTAGGAACGTTTTATTCTATTTATTCATGTGCTAGTAGTCAGTACTTTTTTGTCGGTGTTAGAACTAACATAAAATTAAGACGAAAATAAGTTTATCATACTTATAACTGACAATGCTTTGGGGTACCGGGCTAGAATGTCACAACCCCCCCTATTGCATCTTGTGGGTGTCGTAAGAGACGACTAAAGGTAAAATACCGGAAGGTGGACCGCAGCGCCTTTTGAGGAACTGATATCTTTAATCGCGCCAAGCCAAGGGATTATGGTAAACCCCCCTTAACGGGGGATGCTGTGTTCAGCAGTGGACAATCCGGCTGATACAGTGCAGTACAGTACTTATAACTAGTTTTCTATTAAACTTTGCAATTGTATTTTGTTCATATAAGGCATATTGCAATGTAAGCAGCATCACAACGTTTAAATCATCCATTTTAGATTACGCCTGTTTACCACCCTCAACCATACGATCACTTACCGAGAGGTGAAATTTTGGCCAAAGGCTAGCTAAAGCGTCAGACTTCAAAGTATCAGTTCACATCATGCGACTAATAAGGTTTATTTTTTTATTACAGGAAGGATACGGTATGAGAATTAAAGGCATACACTTCATAACCCCCTCTAAAATGATAGATGCACTTGTGTCTATCTTCAAATCAGTGCTCAGCGAAAAATTAAGTAAAAGATTACACATACATAAATCTATTGAAACTTTATACGAACACGTGCCCAAAGATATATTACCTGTGGAATATGGAGGAAAAGAGAAGCCCTTAAAAACTTTACACGGTAAGATTTTAATAGAAAAAAAAGTACAGGCTTCCAATACTTTTCGAATTGCTCGTAGCCAAGTTTGCTTAGCCGTTCTGAACTGATCAGCAAAGTTAAGCAACGTCCGCCGCGGTCATGAGTTGGATGAGTGACCGCTGGTGATAATACTACTGAGCGTTTCCGTGCTTCGGAGGGCACTTTAAGCCGTCGGTCCCGGTTGTTGTTTTAGGATGGCGAATGTCTATGCGAATGCCCGCCTGGCTAGCTACTACCGGTTCAAGTACAAAATCTGTCGCCAAGCACCTAACGGTGTGTTCCGGCAGCTGCCTTTTTTTTTTTATGCCTGAAAGATTAGCCTTTGACCACTATCTCACCTGATGGTAAGTGATGATGTAGTCGAAGATGTTGTTTAGGCTAACCTAGAAGTACTGGCTCTCAAGGACAGCTGCCGGAACACACAGTTAGGTGCTTGGCGACAGATTTTCAAAAAAACTTGAGAGCCAGTAACTCTAGGTTAGCCTGAACAACATCTTCGACCACATCATCACTCACCATTAGGTGAGATAGTGCTCATAGGCTAACTTATAAGGCATAAAAAAAACTGCAAAGTGTGAATTACCAGACGGTACCATGCAGATTTAAAACAAACTAAGCTCACATTTTTATGGAAAGCCATTACATACTTTTAGTATTGGAATTCGTTTATTTTCTATTTTTTTTTTTATTCTTTATTAATAATAATTGAACAAAACAATAGCATAGAAAAAAAAACCACTAAGCTTTGAATAGACAATGCTATATGAATCAGTCTACATCAATAAGTATGAAATAGTAATAAAACTAAGTAGGTATTTACTTAGTATACAATGGTTCCTTAAGGTATTGATTGAATAAGTCAGAAGAACTAGGTAAGTGCATAATTATAGAACTTAATACTTCTTTAAATTTGCTAAAAAATAAGATTGAATTTTTTTTTAAATGTTTTTTTAGCTATCACGCAAATCGGTAGGTAGTTCATTTATTAACCGAGGAAGCTGTCCTCTCACCAACACAAATAATGCCACCAATTTCGTGTACCCTGTCTAACAAAAAAATAATCTTAGGAATGGGTGATCCAGTTATAAGTTATGCGTAGTCTTAGCTAAAAATGAAACAGATATAAACGAGTTGACTTGAAAACCTACTATCTTTGTTTTGGAAGTTGGTTGAATCAGCGGGATGAATATTTTGGTAATAACAAATATTAGCGCTCCAATCAAAATTGCCTTGACATCAATCACATTTTATTATCTAAGTTTTTCTGTGGTTTTGTCCAACTTAAGCTGACCTTCATCAAACTAGGGTAATATAGGAGAATAACTTTAACATCTGTATCCAACATCATTTGATATACCTCTGTCACCATAAAGGTCCAATGAAAACGTTGTAAAAAAACACATGCTAGGAACCTGTTTTTCTTCTACATTCTCAATGAATAGGAGCTCGCCTGAAAAGTTGAATTTCTATTTAAACATTTATGTTTCCGTTCTTCACAAAATATTATAATTCCAGGTTTGCAACTTATTCCATTAAATAGCTAGAGACAGAAAACGTACAGGATGGACAGACAGACAACCAGACAGCGTAGATACTCCACTTAAAACTAATAAAGTATCGAAATAATACATGAATTAAATATTGAATTTTATTTTTCAGAAGAGTGGTGGAACATTATGAGTTCTAAAGAACATCTAGAATACCTGAAAGAGATGAACGAAGCTAAGACAAATGAATCTTGTAGGCAAGGAGATAATTTCAGCGATAACTATATTGGAATACCCGGATCTTTTAGAAGTTTAAGCGTAGACTAGAAATCCCAATGTATAGTTGCAAATAGATAAGAATCCCTATTAATTCTAAGATTTGATCATATGTGGTTAAAAGTAAAATAAAATTAGCTCTAGTTGTGTACGATTTTTCTGTTATGTATTCGGTATGAACAGTTTTCTGCCTTAAATTAATTATTATTCTAAATCTTCCATATTCGTATCATTGTAAAACCTGGATCAATAAGAGGATATGCACAGTATATTACAACTACGACGTAAGGAGCAGCAACACATACTGTACTGTACTACAGTTATAAAATAAATAAAATGATAAGTAAGGTATACATCTTTCCGGAGTGACAATCAGTCCTTAGAACGCCTTTTCGTCCAAGGAAAAGTGAAAGGCACTAGACCGCGCGGAAGGTCACCCACACGTTAGACTGACCAGACCAGTTCTGCCATCGGAGGTTCACTGAACCAATGGAGTAGAACCAGCAGGCAAAGGTGGCGAAATATCGTGAGGCACAACACATCTGCCCCTGCCAGTATTACTACTGCATAGCAATCACGACCGCTCCGTCAAGAGCGTACCGGATAAAAAGAAGAAAAAAGTATACTACAAACACAGCATGGACACTCGACTCATTCTATATACAAAAGCCGCGTTCTAACTACCTATTACACACACTACACAAATGTTGATTTTGTACACGCGTAAATGTGTGTGTGAAGTCTAAGGTTGTCATCGTATGAATAATTGTTGTACTTACCTACCTAACAACCGTTTGATGCTGTTATTATGACTTATTAGATTTCGTAAGTTATGCGTACCATACCTACCTTCAAGGAGGCATGGTAAGGTCCTTGTAGGAAATCTTAACTTAAGCACTTTTCGTTACTTTACTTAAAATCACTTGCACATGTCACAAACTTTCGTCTTGAAATGAGTCTCAGGCCATTTTCATTATACCACCTACCCACAAAACTTTTTGTCTTATTATTCAGCAACTGACGAAGTTATCTCGTTAAATGCACCAAGAGTTTGCAAGGACAAGAGCCCAAGTTTCGCACCCAGTAACCAGAATAAAATGAGCTCCAAGATAGAGCAAGTAAACGAAAGTTTGTTCACAAAATTGAAATCCAGAAGGCCTAGCTCGGCTGGATGATTAACTCAATGCAGAATTTAAGGTACTTCATCATATTTGTCTTCGTTGAAACGAGCCGAGGAAATTGGAATCTGTCGCTGAGATTAACAGTTTACAAGAAAAGGTTAACGAAGTGATTAACTTTGTGAATTATGTAACTATATTACAGGAAAGAGAGGAAAAGAAGAAAACTTTGAATGCTCCATTTTTTTTTTTATGCATGATAGGTTAGCCTTTGACCACTATCTCACCTGATGGTAAGTGATGATGTGGTCGAAGATGTTGTTCAGGCTAACCTAGAAGTACTGGCTCTCAAGGACAGCTGCCGGAACACACCGTTACGTGCTTGGCGACAGATTTTCTACTTTTGGGTGGTAGCTAGCCAGGCGGGCATTCGCAAAAGAGCACTGCAATACTCATTAAATTGTCTGAGATGGCCGTGAAAGTTGGGTATGGCCGAAAAAGCATGAAAGTAGAATAAATGCAGTAGAGATGAGAGTATTGAATAGTAAATTATAGGTTATATCAAATTAAAGACTTTCTGAAAAAAGGTTAGGTCAGGAGTACCCTAGAACGACGCTTATGTATGAAAGGATTGGCAAGTGTAGAAGAAGCGAAATATATATGCGCAAGGATCGTAGCAAGTGGAAATCTGTGGTATCTGCCTACCCCTACGGGAAAGAGACGTGATGATGACATGAGAAATCTCAGAAAATATACATACATAAGTATGTATATTTTCTGAGATTTCTTTTAGCATACGAGGTTGATAATTTCAATGCGTACTTTGTTTAAATATAATCATACATTACATCTAAGTAATAACTGACCATGATTAAATTGTACCTACAAGGACCTAGCACCGCACCCATCTACATCTCTTTTTTGTCCAAAACAAGCCAACTTCTCTTTTACTTTAAATCTACTGCCAAATGTTCAAGATATATGAATGGCCATCGCGGTATTACATTACGTGTTCCACTCTATTACTAACTAGGTTTTGAAGCAATGATGGCCGAGCGGTTATTAGCTATGGACTGCGGTGCCGCAGATCCATGGTTCGATCCCCGCTTGAGCTTCAACGCATGGTGGAAGGGCATTTTGCGAATGCCCACCTGGCTAGCTACCACCCTCAAGTAGAAAATCTGTCGCCAAACACCTAACAGTGTGTTACGGCAGCAGTCCTTGAGAGCCAGTAAAATTACAGGCACATTTTGAGACTTAACAACTGTATGTCTCAGGGTGACTGTTCTAGTCAGAGGTTAGTCCGCTTAACATCAGGTGGGCCCCGTGCTTGTTCCGTCACAATCACTTAAAAAAAAGAATAAGGAAATATATTTTTCCACCAATTTGTAACATTGACATAACTTTTTAAGTAGTGATTTTTTTCTTTTAATATTAGGTCCTTACATATGAAATTGGCGTTTTTCGTACTGGCCACTTTAATCACGAATTTCTCCTCTTTGGTAAGGAATTCCAAATTCAAATTTGTACAGCTATAGACTCATGTATTTGTGCTTCGATGATCGTCATTCATTTGTTTTTTTTCTTCTGTTTTTTTCTGTTTGCGTCACTCATTTTACAAAATGGAAAACCTTAAATATCGCATTATTTACGAGTACGAGTTCCGCCGTGGCACTAGTGCTGCGGAAACAACTCGAAGGGTGAATGGTGTGTATGGCGGTCGTGTTGCAAAAGAAAACACAGTTCGTTTTTGGTTCCAACGTTTTCGTTCTGGAAATTTCGACCTGCAGAACAAGCCCCGTGGACGGCCTGAGACTCAAGTTGATAATGAAGAGTTGAAGGCTATTGTGGAAGCGGATCCATCGCAAACCACGTCCGAGTTAGCTGCAGGCTGCAATGTTAGTGATAAAACTGTTTTAATTCACTTGAAGCAAATTGGGAAGATTAAAAAGCTTGAAAGGTGGGTACCTCACGAATTGACTGAAACAAACCGGCAAACGCGCGTCGACTGCTGCGTTACATTACTAAACCGGCACAATAATGAAGGTATTTTAAACCGAATCATTACCTGTGATGAAAAATGGGTTCTTTACGATAATCGGAAGCGCTCAGCGCAATGGTTAGATCCTGGCCAGCCAGCCAAATCCTGCCCCAAGCGAAAATTAACCCCAAAAAGTTACTTGTAAGCGTTTGGTGGACTAGTGCCGGTATTGTTCATTACAGTTTTTCCAAATCTGGCCAGACTATTACGGCTGATGTCTATTGTCAGGAATTGCAAACCATGATGGAAAAGCTAGCGGCTAAACAACCTAGGCTGGTCAATCGCTCCACGCCACTGCTGCTTCACGACAACGCTAGACCACACACTGCGCTACAGACGGCTACTAAATTAGAAGAGCTTCAATTGGAAAGTCTAAGACATCCTCCGTACTCCCCGGACCTTGCTCCAACAGATTACCATTTTTTTCGAAATTTGGATAACTTCTTGCAAGGGAAAAAATTCAACTCCGATGGGGCAGTCCAAATCGCCTTCAAAGATTTTATTGATTCCCGTCCAACTGGTTTTTTTAGTAAAGGGATCAATGAACTACCTATGAGATGGCAAAAGTGCATAGAAAATAATGGTTCATACTTTGATTAATTAAATATATTATATTAAAAAATATTCGACTTTTTGTTCCTCCCATACAAAACGCCAATTTCATATGTAAGGACCTAATATATTTTTATTTAATTATGATTAAACAAATAAGCTTTGTAGACAGTTATGATCTACATATTAGATTCTGTCATCTGTGTCTAAAGTGCCTACAAATAAATATTTATCGACTTCACGACACTTTTATAAGTATATAAAAATAACAGTATGATATTATCTACATAATACTAAGTAATTCACAAAATATGGAAAATATCTTAATACGAAATCGTCTCTCATTAGTAATTAAAACAGACAAATCTTTATAGATATGATACTCGTTACAGTAAATTGAAATATAGCTCTATACAGGTTTATTAGAAAAATGTTAACAACCTCTAAGAGTTGACTTCTGTTCGTCCTAACAAACTTTTATAGTACAATGTTTATTCTTTTATTTATTTTGTGATGGAATAAGCAGATGACCTGGCCTCCTATTACTTCATGACATTGAAAGAGCATAGTTAACTTTGATGAATGTAACTTCTCAGCTTAGCATCGGGATCGCGTTTGTAATCGTTGGTGTGGTCGCAATAAATACATTATACGTGTCATCAGACTTTTCATAATGTTTGCAATAACGCCTGGTATGCGGATTACATTACAAAATTACAAATATACGATAGGAAAAATTAAAGTCATGTGCGGGATTCAAACCCGCGTCCATCCACCCCTTTAGCTGGGGTATGCTCAAACCAATTGAACTAACATGACAATGACGTCGTAACACAAATTTTTCCTATCGTTCTTTAACATAGTATTGGGATGGAGCGACATCTATAGTACAACTTACGTTGTACTATTTGTTGGTTTTAAACTTGTTAATGATGACGCAACCTTAAAATTTTAATAATGATGACTTTAACTTTTCCTATTGTATATTTGTAATTTTGTAATGTCATCAGAATTGTTTGATGTGGGGGGTTTTATTGTTTTGTTTTATTTTATATGCAATTATTTTCATCTAACCTTTAATTTGAAACGGCTAATTCAATTTAAGCTAATTTTGAATTTATGTAGTAAAGGTCTTGTATACTTTTCATTATCATTACTACTTTTCATTATTGTCTATGCGTCAAACTTTAAATCGCGGGGTGCGTTTAGTTGATTTTTTTTTAATTGATTGTCATGTTATGTTTATATTATGCTTATCTTCTTTTTACATCCATATAAAAAAACCTCACAAACTCACAAATAGATGAAACTTTTTGAAGGATGTGTACCTAAACAAATAAAAAGAAGTCTACTTTGGCATAATATCTGTGATGAGACTAATGAGGTACATTTTTTAGCGTGAGATATTCACGAATAATAAACGCTGAAAGAAACGATCCGTTAAAATTAAGCTTATTTCGCAAAAAGTCCTGAAAATGAGTGTTAATTAGTAGAACGATTCAATTATTATTCAAATACCAAAATTAAGTAGGTAATAAAGATTTGATAACGAAGTAAAAAATCCAATGTGAATTTCATTGTCTAACTTTTAAATACCGCCGAAACAATCCTATTATTTTAGGATAGCACAATATTTACAAAATAAAATCACAGATCGCGATACGAGAAATAATGTACTATATAGATTCTACACTATACGAAAGGGATTGTTATGCAAATAAAAAAAAATAAGTTTTAAAATTGTATGCCTTATTTTTTTTTTATGCCTGATAGGTTAGCCTTTGACCACTATCTCACCTGATGGTAAGTGATGATGTGGTCGAAGATGTTGTTCAGGCTAACCTAGAAGTACTGGCTCTCAAGGACAGCTGCCGGAACACACCGTTAGGTGATTGGAGACAGATTTTCTACTTGAGGGTGGTAGCTAGCCAGGCAAAATGCCCTACCACCATGCTATAACGACTGCCATCCTTAGACAACAACCGGGACCGACGGCTTAACGTGCCCTTCAAAGCACGGAAACGCTCAGTAGTAATGTCACTAGCGGTCACCCATCCAACTCATGACCGCGCGCGACGTTGCTTAACTTTGCTGATCGGTTGAGAACAGCTAAGTAAACTTCGCTACGAGCGCTTCTCCAGTAAGAAATGTGTATTTTAAAAATACCATGTAAGTAACAAGCAAGTTTACTACTGCATCTTGTCATAACTTGCACTGCAATTTGTCATAATACATTATATGCAGCGCTCGTAGCGTTACTTGCCTAATCGTTTAAAATGGATCAGCTGGTTACCTAAGCAACGTTCTCTGCGGACATTACTTGGATAGTTGACCGCTAGTGGAATTTATTACAGAGCGTTTCTATGTTTTAGAAGGCACGTAAAGGCGTGGATCTTGGTTCTAGGCTAGTGTCTTGGTAGCCATATAATCGTTTCGCAAATTTTTATATACCAAGTGTTCAAACTTGTTGAAAATTTACATGCATGTCTTTGGACCTACAATCTATGCTTCAAGTTTGTCAGATTTCCAAATTTCCAAAAACATACACATTTTTACGGGTAACTGGGTGACCAGCTTCGCGAGCAGGATTGTCAATAGGATGAGCTTTTTACGTCGATATACTGTTTTATCTATCACATTCACATTGTCACATTGTCGATATTCCGTTACCATCATTCTAGCCACAATAACTTAAGCGGGGGGTCTGTCGCGATAGATAGCTTATCACAATCATATAGTTTATAAAACGGCAATACAGAAGATTTAATTCTAGTAATGTATAAACCTTAAAAAAAAGTGACTTAAATTAAAAAGTGGTGAGTGTGAGACAATGATGAAAAATATGTTTTGATGTTTTTAAAAAGTACAGCCATAAAGAGCGTCGAAATGTATTTTTTAATGAATATATTATCTATCCATGGTGTTAAAGAAGGGTCGGAATTGAAATTTTTTAAATAAAATAGCCTCAAAGTAACGATGAAACATAAGTTTAAGCACTATTATCATTGGCTGCGCCTACCAGTACTATAACATACTGGTGCATTGAAACACCAGTTGGCTCGGCACGTTAAAATAAGTGCAATGGAACAAAGTGTGGCTGAGGAAGTAGAAATCTGCTACATATGATACCCAACCAAACCAATGCTGTGAGTTTGTCTGCTTACTACTACTTACATATAATGCTCATCAATTTTGTAAGTCTCTACTTTTCATTTCTCTTTGCAGCATGCAGTCATTGCAGCTTTGGTAGGTACCCATCGTGTAGAAGTATACATTGAAGGCAAAGAAGGACCTAGATAATTTTTTTAGAGCATGCACAGTTCTGAAATGTATATAGAATATGTTAAGTACCAGGCGTGTTTGTGCAGGCAAACCTCTTCTTTTATGTCATATACACACAATCTTCTGTACAATACAAGTATTTTATACAAGTTTTATTAGATTTGACATAGCATGGTGGAAGGGCTTTTTGCGATTACCCACCTTGGTAGCTACCACCCTCAAGTAGAAAATCTGTCGCCAAGCACCTAACAATGTGTTCCGGGAGCAGTCCTTGAGAGCCAGTAAAATTACAGGCACTTGAGATCTAACAACTATAGTCTCAGTGTGACGGACGCAGTGCAGTTCGTCACTTGTGGCGAAATGCATTTGTTATAGGCAGGTATTTAGTCCACTTAACATCAGGTGGGCCTCGGGCTTGTTCCATCACAATAACATAACAAAACAAAACAAATTACATTTGAATAAGAGTATGAAATATGGCACTAATGACAGTATGTACACTACTATACAAGTAGGTATGTACAGAGTGTCCGTTCTTCCAAGTCGTTCTCTAATCTTGTTCAATAATCTGACCCTATGTCATTGATGAGTGCGGTTTCTTCTCTAATGAAAGAGTCTTCAATATTTATTCTCTTATACGTTAAAACGGATTAATAATACTTATTAGTCTCTTTAGTCATCTTCACATGCCCTCCTATGGCCGATATCCTTAATAATGTGCCCAAAATGTTTTTTTTGTGAAATTAAAAAAAAAAATAGCCTCTCAAATTTAACAAACCAATATAATTTTACTGACGATTTTTCAAAACCCGATAAAATTCACTAACATATCCTACAGATCGATAATATTTTATGGAATACAAATTTGAGGTCATGCTAGGGTATCTCGTCAAAAAATCCATAATTTGGACAGAATTTGCTGACGTTATAGAGCGATGGATAAATAAAGTTCATGTTACATGCCCGACCATGCTCGCACTGTAGAAGCATAGATATTAGGCTCAAGGACATTATACGTGCAAAATTTCACGGAGTAAATACACTAGGTATTAAAAATATGATGTAACTCCTTTTGTACGAAAACCAATGAAGACACTTCCCTTAGGGTGTCCTTAGGGTGGCTTGAATATTCTGACACTTATTGTTAAGATTATATATTTATTACATATTTATTAAATTAAAAGACTGGCTAGCTACCACCATTTCTCCAAGCACTTACCCACAGGCTTTAGCAGCTGTTTTTGAGAACCAGTTCCAAATCATCACTTACTGTCAGGGAAGATTGTGTTCAAAGGCTGTTGATGTTTCTGATAAGTTCAGAAACATCACTCCATGAGTCTGAGGGATGAGAGGGTATCTTATCAAAGTAAAACTAAATTGATCAACCTTCTGAATGTACTCGGAATACATATATAAATATTCTCCAAATCATTGTTTGCAACATGTGAGTAATACGTAGCTCATATTAAAAGTTTCTGGATTCTGATAAATATGGCCAGATTAACTTATGATACTTTTATTGTTTTACTGGGCTGTGTGGCGGATTTAGTTATCTGTTCTACATTTGAAACTTTCAAATGCGCAGTTACCTTAGTAGAATGAGGACGCAGTTTACGTGGTGAAGAGCAAAATTGCTTTAAAGAAGATCTTCAAAAGATACTGTTGTATATAATCCAGATTTGCCACAAAAAGACGCAACCATTTTCTTACCAATGCATCTATTTGTCTTAACTTTCGTCAGTTAATCCTCAAAACGATATACCCATTTGGCTGTCTGGTTTTTTCTTTCTGGTTCAAAGCAGTACACCAAGGTTAAGAAGCAGTGATGGCTCCGTGGCATTGGGTATGGACTGCCGTGCCGCAGGTCCATGGTTCGAATCCCGCCGCGGGCTTGAGCTTCAACGAATGGTGGAAGGGCATTTTGCGAATGCCCGCCTGGCTAGCGACCACCCTCAAGTAGAAAATGTGTCGCCAAGCACCTAACGGTGTGTTCCAGCAGCAGTCCTTGAGAGCCAGTGAAATTACAGGCACATGAAACTGTACACAGAGCAGCAATTTAGGGCTTCATCATAAAATGCCAATTTAACTCACTGGACACTCTGCCACACCAAAATTCGTAAAATGCATTGAACGAACATTTTTACAAGTTTTTTTTTTGTTGCTAGGTAATCCGTCGACCACACTCTCACCTGATGGTAAATGATAATGTGGTCGAAGGTGTTAACAGGCTTAACCTAGAATTACTCACTCTTAAGGACAGCTGCCGGAACACACCGTTAGGTGCTTGGCGACAGATTTTCTACCTAAGGGTTGTCGCAAGCCAGGCGGGCATTCGTGAAAATGCCCTACCAACATGCGGTGAAGCTCAAGCCTGCAGCGGGATTCGAACCATGGACCTGCAGCTAAAAGTTATTCGTTTTTAAATTGTAAATTATATCAAAAAGGTAATTATATCAAAAAATAATTATATTTTTAAATTGTAAATTATATCAATTATAATTTTAATATTGTTGTTTGTTATAACGCCTGCTATGCGGATTACATTACAAAATATCAATTTTACGAAAGAAAAAAATATGGTTATGTGCGGGATTCGAAACGGCGTCCATCCACCCCGTTAGCCGGGGTATACTCTAACCAGTTGAGCTAATATGACAAAGTGACTCAGAACTGTAATTTTTGCTCTCGTTCTTCACCCATCGTATCGGGATGGAGCGACACCTAAAAGTTTAACTTACGTTGTACTACAAACAAGACCAGTTTTTCAATTGGTGTTATACTTGTAAATGATGACGCAACCTTATAATTTTAATATTGTTATGTTTGCAATACGCTTGCTATGCGGATAACATAATTTGGTTGGGGTCATCATTTACAAGTATAAAACTATATTTTTTTCTCTCTTATATTTGTAATTTGGTAATATATCAAAAAGGGTTTTAAATTGCTAAAAAACTAATGAAGTAAAAATTATCGTAAAAATGCTTTAAAATTATTTAATAACTACTTTTTAATTTTATTTCATAAAATGTGCGCAGTACGGTGGCTTCCACATTGATCCAGTAACAGGAGTTTGTATTTGTATTTGTATTTGTAATATAGTGGGGAACGATCACAAAAAATACACACATAAAATCACGTCTGTATTCCCCGAAGGGATGGAGTAGGTAGAGGTTTGTAAACACCCACGTTTCGTGAATTGGGTTTTGGTCCCATGTAATAGGGGGCGAGCTTATTTCCTTTCACCGGGCGCAGTTTCAGGGTCATACAAAATGGTTTTCTCTAACTCACTGGACAAAATCGAAGAACATATTACGAATAATATGTTTAGTTTACGCTAACAACATATAAGACAGGAATACAAGAAGATATTGTATGGAGCCCTTGCAGGACACTAAAAATACGCAACAGTATTGATGAAACCAACTAAATCTGTTAAGCAGTGAACTGCCAAGATTATGTTTTATATTTTTCTGTTTCAACATACACAATTGGAATTCTTTCTAGGCTATGTGGCGTTTATGACATCATGTCAGCTTAGCACGAAAGTTAGGCGGAATTATCACTATTTATTATATTTTTAAGTTTTATAGTAAAATGTTCTTTTAATGTTGTTTGAATTTTTTTTGGTCTTATATTAAATATAATAATATATAACATTTATTTACTCAAATATATGTACTACAAAATACATCTATTACTCTATATATTGAGTGGGAAATTGTACATACCATTGAGTCCGTCTTTTTAGTACGTTTTAACTCTAGGCGGGTATGTGCGTATTTTATTAACTTAGTGATTAGAGGAATTCCCTAGCCCTCACTGTAGGATACCCTGAGTTTGTGAGGACTAGTTCACTTCCAAGGTGCTTGTTACATAGCGTTAGTTCGTGAGCAGTGTTCTATGCAAGATTCATGAAGTGTATCGTAATTGTGTGTTATTTAAAAAATTTCGACTAAAGCAGTGATCAAGAAAACAGTTTTTTTTGTATTTGATTATGCAATAAAATAAAAATATAAACATGTACTATTCTGTTATGTAATCCGCATAGCAAGCGTTTTTGCAAACCTAAAAATATTAAAAATGTACTATTATGTTCATTATTCAAAAAAGTAATGTAATTTTCGAATTTCGTTCTATATTTAGCAATTTTCCTAAGTCATACAAATTCAAGCTTATTATAATTGTGTTGATTTGTGATGACATATAGATTTTCACAAAGTAACGCCTAAATGTATTAAATAAAAACTTATATATTTTGCGAGTTCATAATGCAGCTTTATTTGGAGCTATATTTTATTGTAAGTGTAAATTTCTTTAAATTTTTATACCTGGTTAATTTAGCCAAAAAGCTGATTTCGTAGTCAAAAACAAAGTTGAGCAAACATTTCTATTATGAACAATCAGCTTTTAGCCCGTAAGAAAGCTTCCAAATAACGCCTTGGATTTTTAAACTCTTCCCACTTTAAACTTTTTGCTAAGTAGAGATGAGATTCAACCAGGTTTGGCCTAATAGATAAACTTTTTTTGGACCCAAGGAAAGCTGACATATCTGTGCCTTCAGAGGTAGATACCGGTCAGAATTTATCAATATTTTGAGTGTTATTGTTAGAAAATATATATGGGTGTTCCGACGAACCATTTGCGCGTCTAGCTGAATCCAAAACGAACCTAGCTGTCACTTTTGTAGTTGTCAAATTTGTTTTGAATAGTCGTCGTGGTAATTTTGTGCTAACCTTTGATAAAATAGATTTTTCGATCATCTGGGAAAGGATCCTTGCTTGTGGATTCAGATTACTAATTGTTGTTCTACGTAAATAAGTGAGTAGCCGTTGTGCGAGTACAAGGGGAGTTCTTTATTGACCGATTTGACAGATAGATATGATTGACGACGACTGACTTGACGAGTGATCCAATTCAATAAATAAATAAATAAAATTCCTTCCCCATTCTCCGACTTTGACCGAATATTTACTAAAATCTTCGGTCAAAATTGGAGACTTTGACCTATGACATTACTCGTGCATCGGATCCCGAGGAATGCATCGCCGGTGAACAATTGTCCTACAAGTACCATTCGTAGGCGAAGTTAGTTAGTAGTTAGCTCCGCGAAACGCGGACAAGTATCCGTCCGTCAGTTAGGGCTGTTCCAACAGACGAGAATTTCCTTCTGCTCACATTATTTCCTGCTAGAACGATTCCTGGACGATACAATGGGTCTTTATTAATACACTAGAGCATAAAAAACCGTTACAGTCCGCTTACACCGTGCATAAAATAGAATTTTACGAGTGTTAGAAGTGAAATGTTTTTTTCTGTAGTATGGACCTAATTGTGTAGATTAGAAATTATATCTTAAGAGACTAATGCCTAAAATTTTGTAGGCCAAAATTACATGGTTTCTTATTATAGAAAACACAAATAAATATTTTATTTTCTTGATCTAGACATTTGCCGAAAAAACCCCAATGTACATCTGTTTTTTGATAATTCCCAGAAATTTCTTCGCACATAGCAGTCAAATAAAAAAAAACGAAGTACATATAAAACAGTAATTCGATTGATTGCGTAATTTTCGTATAATCCGGCATCCGCTGTAATTTAATGGTAGCTGGTTTTTGCTCAGTGTATACAACACTTATGTGAAAACGTGCCTAAGTAGATCCAAAGCGGAAAACTTCGCCGATATCCGACAAAAACATCTTGTTAATATTTAAGTCTCGTTTCTGTATAAAGTTGGCCTTTTTACCCCAATTTAATAAAGAAAATCTGACGGACCCCTTATCGAAATTCTTGTTATGTCACTAAGTTGATTCGGTCACTACATTTACATCTGAACGATTTTCGCATTGATCCTTATTTGTTCGGAATAAAGTTTAGTATACAATATCGTATACCTTTCGTTATGCCAGTTTTGCTGACACTTGCTACTACTGTGGTCTTTCAAATTTAACCCACAGTATCAGATTTGGTTTGTTACATTTATTATTATCATTATCATAACTTATGTGAGTTATTTTTGTTCAGATGTTTATTTTCACCAAACTTTTAGACAGGCCTTAATTCCTAGGCTTATTTCTAAGTAGCAGTAATTATTTACAAGGATCCATTTTTATAAGCTGTTTGAAATACTATTCAATGATATTTCACTTGGCAGTAACGGATTAAATAGATTCTTGGCGTTTTAAAACTAAAATTAAAACTGTTTTAAATCGTATCCAATTTAGTGAATAACGGGATAGATCCAATTCTGCTGTTTGAGTGATATTATAATATTAAAGCAGTTTATTGACATTCACTTCATTCGTAATACTAATCAAGTACAAATAAATCGTATCATATTAAATAAACACAAATGTCGTTAGGTACTAATCACTCCTTTGGATGAACGAATTAGTTATGCAATACGTAAAGTAGACCAAATCTTTATAATATTTATGAATGTCCCGATGCAACAAAAAGTATGCGTCTTGGTAGACGCATACGTTTTGTTGCAGTTCTAAAAAGTTCTTGTAAGCAAATATTGTAGAATTGTAACAAAACAGTTTGCTGACATAAAATATACTACAGCAGAAAACTTACATATAACTAGGAATTAAAAAAATCTGTTGCAAAAGTGCTAACAGGATAGCGAGGTAATATTTTAATATATAATATAATATATTGACATAAAATATTTTATATTGCTAGAGGATTTGGACTGCCTATGAATCTGCAATTGTTTATAGGGATTTAAATGCTTTTATTGTAGTAGCTGTAGTGTTGTATATTATTATAGTTCTTAGTATTTTGTAAATAAAAACAAAAAATTGTATATTTATTAAAAATTAAAAAATAAAATACTCAGTGACTTCGATGCCAATTAAATCTATAATAAGTTTGGATAATAACCTGGTAACTTCTCAATATGTAACGATTCCTGATATATTATTACTATTATGATATATTGAGCTGTAACATCTGGATTGTCAACACAGCCTCCCCTATTAAGGAGATATTCGCCATGATTATGTAAAGTGTGAGGACACTTGGTAGGCGTCTTGGGGATCGCACCTCGCAGTTTTTAAGATATCAGTTTTTCAGAAGGCTTTGCTGCATTATTATAACTACAAAGAGGTGGGGTTTCCATCTACTTTTATAACAACTTAGAGATTATTGTTATAAAGATGCGTACTAGAATTTAAAAAAAAATATTACCTGAATTCGCTTTAAATATTGTAGCAATTTATAAGTTGGTGTATATATATATATACCAACTAAACATATTTTTAGACACTTGCGACACTTATAAATATGTAAAAGAGATAAAGTTTTCGGAGATTTTAAATTGGATCTTCTTTGTGATAAAAACGAAATGTTGGAACACAAAAATATGATCTTGAAAAAAAGATATATCTACATTTTTTATGAATTATGTAGAAAACTGTTTGTGTTCGATAAACACCCATCACTTAAACTACTTTAGATTTGTTTGTGTACATTTGAATGAACGAAACCTTTTTATCATCTTAGTCTAAACTGCAAGCAAATTTAATGAATAGATTCAGGCGTTTCTTTGCGGAAATCCATATTTAATAATTTAAACAAATGTTTAAAAAATATTTTAAGAAAACATTAAATTAATATTGTAATAAAACAATTAAAAGATATTAAAAATATATCTAGTGACACTTTCGCCTAATTTACCTGTTAAGCTGACGTGACGTAACAAACGCCACGCAGCCAAACCAGAAGAATTTTCGACGCGTTTCGCTTCTACACGAAGCATCCTCAGGAAGTCTTGACTCTACGAGCGCACGATCAAGAAAACGTTTATAAATGTTTTCTTGATCGTGCGCTCGTCGGTTTGGCTACATGGCGTTTGTGACGTCACGACGGCTTAGCAGGTAAATTAGGCGGAATTGTCACTAGATATAATTTTTTTATATTTTTTAAGTGTTTTATTAAAACATTAATTCCCCGTTCTAACGTTCGAAATGAGTTCACCGCTACTAAACTACTGTTTACTATACTGTTTAAAAGAAATCAATGTATTGCTTCAAATTACATAACATAACATTTAAAAAAGTTAGAAATCGTTGGTGTTTCAAACCTGTAAACTACCTAGAGCACCCTTTTTTATATATAGAAGCAGCATAATTTATCGAAAACTCACAGATGTTATTGTCACAGAATTGACCCCAGACCGTGTTGCCAGTTTACACGACATGCGTTATCAACAGTTTTACGCGACGCTGAAGCTTACAGAGGGCTTATGCTTTCCTTTGTTTCTCTTATTGAATTTTTTTATTGATTTCATTTTATTGAGACAATAGGCGGCACTAAAATTGTGATATCCCCTGATGTTGCATGTATCGACAATTCGCTATATTGTTTCTGTTTACGGTGTAGTAAAGATTTTCCGTCGATGAGATTGGAATCGGAGTGTTCTTTCTGAAAGTCTTAAAGTTGGGATCGAATTGTACTGATTCTTTTTGTATAGAGTAGAATAAAACTGATAGCAAATCGTAAAAATACTTTTTTAGAATCAACTAAATCTCGTTTGTTTTACCTACCAAGGAAATATTTTTAGGCCTGTTTTATATTATAATTTATCACAACTAAAATTCCATATAGGTATAAACTTTTCAGATCAAGTAATAAATCTTCAGATCAAGTAGAAAATGCGTCGCCAAGCACCTCACCGTGTGTTCTGGCTGCTTTAAGAGCCAGTAATTCTAGATTAGCTTGAACAACATCTTCGACCACATAATCACATACCACCAGGTAAGATCGTGGTCTAGCTAGCCTATCAGCTATAAATAAAAATATAAGATAAAATATTTCAGATAATATATGACCGATCCGTTTCGGGCACATTACGAGAACCGCTCTTTTGAAGCGCTCGTAGCGAAGTTTACTTAGCTGTTCTCAACCGATCAGCAAAGTTAAGCAACGTCGCGCGCGGTCATGAGTTGGATGGGTGACCGCTAGTGACATTACTACTGAGCGTTTCCGTGCTTCGGAGGCCACGTTACGAGGTCCCGGTTGTCGTCTTAGGATGGCAGTCGTTATAGCATAGTGGTAGGGCATTTTGCGAATCCCCCCTGGCTAGCTACCACCCTGAAGTAGATCTATCGCCAACCACCTAACGGTGTGGTCCGGCAGCTGCCCTTGAGAGCCAGTACTTCTAGGTTAGCCTAAACAACATCTTCGACCACATCATCACTTGCCATTAGGTGAGATAGTGGCCAAAGGCTAACCTATCAGGCAAAAAAAAAACGACTGCTTAAGTAGTATGCTATTCTATGATATATTATATCAAATTGTATCATTTGAAATAAACATTAAATGGTGTGAAAGAAGTAATTACTCGTATACTAACGTTAACTTGGATACCCTTAATTCTAGAATTATTAATAATCGCCTCACGAGTAATTTATTCATTTGGTTAGGTTTATATTAAAGTCCTACCACAGATTATAGATGATGTACTCGTATGTATTTAGTCTAAATAAATATTATTTCACCTCACAAGCTTGGAAAGGTTTTGTTTATCAAACAAAGCAATGATAGCCGAGTGGTTTTAGCTAAGGACTGCGGTGCCGCAGGTCCATGGTTCGAATTCCACCGCCGGCTTGAGCATCACCGCATGGTGGCCTTGCTAGCAATCACCGTCAAGTAGAAAATCTGTTGCCAAGTACCTAACAGTGTGTTCCGACAGCAGTGCTTGAGAGCCAGTAAAATTACAGGCACATGAGACTCAACAACTGTATATCTCAGGGTACAGTGCAGTTCGTCACTAGTGATGAAATGCATCTGTTAGGTAGTAGTTACCGCTTAACATCAGATGGGCCTCGTGCTTGTTCCGTCAAAATAACATAAAAAAACTAAATCCGCGCAAAGGTGTTTTTTACCTGCTAGCGTGGAATAGGTTATTAAATTCAAACTTAAAAGTTTTAACCTCTATAACAATTACAAACACTCAATTGTAAAAAATGGAAACATTTTTTCTCTTCTTATAAACCTTTACTGAACTAAACTTACAATGTTTGCTATAAAATAAATAAAGTAAACGACAGACAAAAGATAGAAACAGGATAGTGTGGTGGTGAAAAAAGTAACTAATCCCAAGTCTTGGGGTTCACACGATCGGCGGCCGCGTGCTGTGATTCGTTTTTCAAATGACAAACGAGCGCGCGGCAAGGTTGCGCGCAATGATTGGTTGTTTGGCAGCGAGACGATGGCGGCAAAATTCAAATGACGGATTGCGCACGTTACACAATTTATTTTTTCCTCAGCAAAGTTATTTTGCGTCTCGTATCATTGAAACCTTTGTAACGCTCAGTATTATATTTTTAACGCTTCGCTCGTGGCTCAATCCTATAATCCTTCGCTTCCTCAAGTTTTAAAACAAGTATTCGCGCCATACAACGACTGATCATATGCATGAAAAATTGTTAGGTTTGGTGAACATTAGAAGATCAAGAGTAGAGTTCAAGGAGCGCTTTTCATACAAACGTAGTTCCTCATATTTTAAATACCATGTATTCAAACTCGGTAACACTTTGCATATATATCCTTGAGCCTATCTTGAACCTATGCTTCTGGTTTGCCACATTTCCGTAAAATTGAGTATATTCAAATTAATACGAAAAATCTTTTTGTACCGGAATTGTTATTGTTATTTTGATATTTAGGGATAAATAAATAATAAATCGAAAAACAGGCAAACCAGAAGCATAAATATTAGATTCAGCAACAAAATTTCATCGAGTTTGAACACTTGGTATTTAAAATAATATGACGAAACTACATTTAAGTATGGAAAGCGCTCCGTGCAATCTACTCTTAAATGTAGATAATTGCACTCTACTCTTTAATGCTAGGTATATGCTTATTCAGGTTATTAACATAGAAAAACCAGAAAATTTGTGTGACAGGAAGCTCGTAAGAGATTTAATTGCCCTGGTTTGGAAGCGCAGGTGGCTCATATCTCAAAAGCACGTGTCCGTGTGGTACCGGGCTAGAATGTTATCCCCCTCCCATGACTTCGTGAGTGTCATAAGAGGCGACTAAGGGAAAAAATATCAGAAGGTGGGCAGCAGTCACTTGGATATCACTGTGTAAGCTATAGTAGTTTATCAGGAAGCGCCTGAGAAACTACTATAGCTTACACTGTGATCTCCAAGTGGCCTGCCAAGGGAGGGAGATAGAGATAGATTATGGCAAACCTCAACTCAATGAAGGAGGCTATGTTCAGTAGTGTACAATCCGGCTGATACAGTAATACAGTATGGAAAATGTATAGGTATGCAAATCAAGTCATAGTTACCTTCAGACACGATATTTATGATTGCTAATATTTATATTCTATTTAAATCAACGTACTCTAGACACGCTTGATATTTACCATAGTGTGCACACTGGGGCACGTGTGCACACAGTGAAAGTTTAACTCAATTGACTTTCATGTAACTTATTATTTTTGTTTATTGATAAACATTTTTGAAATTGTATGAATTTTTGAGTTTATTGATTATTGTATTTGAAATTTAATATATAAATAATATTTTGTGCAGAAATTAGATTTAACTTATTACAAAATTATATTTTTGACATAAATGAAAATGTGTAATTCGTTTATATGTCAAAAAACAATTTGAAATTGCCTCCCAATGAAAGCGGCTCACAAGCCGCTTTCATTGAGAGGTGTCAAACACATACAAGTTTGATACCGCTCAATGAAATCAAACTACTTGTTCAGTTTTCCTATGTTATTAAATTAACTTAACAGCATCATATATTTTGGTGTTTGTTTCGTTTCTGTTAGGAAACCCAAAAGCCTATGGTCAAAGTAAACTTCTTAAAACGCCAAAAATAATTATTCAAAATACATAAAATCTTGTTTTTCTGACAACGCCTAACATAACAAGTCATCCAAACGAAATCAACGTTTAGAAAATGAATAGCAACATTTAATTATATCCCTTTGTCTTGACGCCAGGTTATAAAATAGACAGTAATTATATGAATCGCAAACTAATTGACCCAAAGAGTCTCTTACAATAAATCTTTCCTTGGAATTAATACGAACATCAATTTCATAGCTGCGAGTCTGTGAGATATTGGTAATTTTCATAACGAAACAAAAGTATGTTAAAACACAATGATGTGGCTTATTTCCAGTTGAAATAAGGGAAGCATTGAACAAAACTCCAAACATTCGGCCTTTTAATTACAGATAAAACCAAATATTTGACCTGTTCATTTGAATTTTTTTAATGAGAAGCTTAATCAGTCTTGAAAACTGCTCTAGTAATTTTGAGAAACGCCTATTTAAGGTTTTCTGTGCCCAAATTCTTGTCTTCGAAATTACTATTATTGCATTACTCTGGCAATATTAATAAAGCCATTGAATCCTCTTGAAAACTTAGTCTGGTGAAAAAAGGTAGTACTCATACAGACATTTTTACAGTGACGTCAAGAATATCTTTTGGGCCTTCTCAAGTAAGTGACCTGGTGGTGGTGCGGGTTCAAAACGCTGGCGCTGGATTCAAGTTTTTTTCTAACTAATGTGTTGTACTGAGTTCTAATAACTATGGTCGGGGGATTATCGCAATTCTAAATCTTTCAAATATCTTAAAACATAGCCCATTCGATAGTAAGCCTCACTAGTGATGACAGACACAAGGTCAGAGAGCAATAAAAGTTATCCCTACGTCCCTAATATATAATTTACCCGGCTTATATGCACGTCCGCTAACTGATAATAAACTTGAAATTCAATTATTATACGATCAAACGTTTTAACAGAAACATTAACATCTATTAAGTCGTAAAAGGAATATAACATTAACATATATTACAATAAAAATATTTGCAACGTTCCAATAAACATTTTGCTTTATATCATTTTACAAGCCGAGGCAGTCACAACGAGATTGAATTTCAAATAAATCATAATAATGTCAGCGTACAGAAGACACTTTGCGGTGCTCAACACATATTATAATTCCAAATTGAAAATATGGAGTATTGGCCAAGCCATTTGGCCAAGGGATAATTTGCAAACCTGGCCTCCTCTCCCGTCTTTCCTTCGTTTATGTAATACATTCGATGAAGTTCTGAATGGAACTACTGATAATTTGCGATATTCAATTCAATTCTTCCGTGAAAAATTAAATGTTTAGTGAAACTGTAAGCCGTCAGTAGTACGTTTCCTTCATATTATGTTATATTACTTTCACATTTTAAACTTCCAAAAGAGCAAGAAGGTTCTCAAGTTATTGCGTAGGTTTTTCTATGCAGACAACGCATACCTTTTTACTGAATCATCAGTTCTTGATATTTTTTATGGTAAAGAAAACTCTAGATTTTTCTTTATATAATATTAACATCATTAGAGAAATATGCCTTTATTAACAAAATACTACGAACTCTATACAAAACTACAGCTACTACAATAAAAGCATTTAGGTACCCATAAGTCATTGCAGACTTACAGGCAGTCCAAATGCTCCAGCCCACTACCAGTTGGCAGCATGCCCAGAATGCTGGCAGCATTGCCCCGTTTCGTTAGTGTAGTGATGTTCCTATATGCCTTTACCTGGATGATGAAATGCTAATTGTAACTCCCAATGATGGTGCGCAATATTGTAGACGAGTGATAATCAATTTTGTTAGCAGTACACGTTACTAAAAAGTAAAAATATAAACAAAATAACTATAACTATACAATAACAATATGAAGGAATTTAGTTGTGGAAGTCAGACCATGAAAAATTGAGCTCTATATCCTCGAACGTTCAATTCGGTCTACTAAATAATTTCTTTGGTGTAAAATTTGCTTCCACTAGCTCTCCACCTAACCGTTTTAATAAAACCCGTCGGAGTGCTATTTATCATGGCACGAATATTTTCTCCCTCGCATCTTTCTGTAAGCGCATAAGATTGTTGTGACTTATATTTTGTCATGTGAACGTTGATTAAGACATAACTATTAAACACCCATTAAATTTGAATTTATGGATAGACAAAAGTGAAGTATATTTACGTTTTAGGTCATAGATCAATCTAAAGAAATTAAAACATAATATTGTCAATATATCCCCGAAGGAGATGTGATACAGGTCTTATGCAAGCGTCTAAGGTTGTGCCAAAAATATGGTCTCAATGTCATAGGCCGTGAGCTTATTGTTGAAAGAGATCCAAACTCCTGACTGCAAAAATCAATAATTATTTGACTGAAAAATGAACATAAAGATTTCATGATTGCTATTCCTAAGAGAGCTGTTTTTGTAATAATGTAGCTTTTATTTATACCCTTTAAATGTTGGCGAATGTAAGTAGATTCGTTATACTATCCTGATCACCCTATCTTTCTAATACGTTTCAGATACAACAGTAAAAAAAATGCGAAATGTATTTATTTCCTAACACATAAAATAAAATTGCAATTATTAAAAATGTCAAACTGAAATTAATTGCATGTCTACTATTGATATTTTTAAACTTTGAATTATTATTAATTATTCATAAAATGTGTAAAGACATTATATGTATATATATCGCATCCACCACCACAAACAATGCTACACCACAGTCGGCCATTAAACACCTCTCTCTCTCTCTTTCATTCTATCCCCTTTCACTCAATCATCGTGCGTTCAGAAACTGTCTTTAATACATTTTTCCTACAGACTCGGCCATTCTACAAAGTCTGGTCCCCAGACTTACAAAATAATCATTGGAGTCTACACAAAATAAACAAAATTGTATTACTAGTATTACTGCTACAATTATTTTCTATGATAAGATGCTACATATAACCACTAGATATAAAATTTTTGAGTTCTATGACCAAATATTAACAACTTTTTTTTTTAAATAAATTTCAATTCTTATGCTATATTTTGAATTTATACACAACTTCCTATAACTAATAACACATAATGAATGTATTAAATACTAACACAATACCGTTATTCTATTACTTTGATACATTTTGAAATAAGCTGTTGTTAATAATAATTCCTAGATTATCTCTTCACAATATTTATTGAGATACATTCTTACATATATGAAATACACTGCCTCAAAGTGACATCAGCTGGTTATTTTAGAACAGTTAATAAATAAAAGATCAATCTCTTACTTCAGTCCAGTGTTTCATGTGATCTGCTGCTGAAGTGGTATGCAAAGGATCCTCTGCTGTGCAATCAGCTTTCTCTAGCTCATATCGATCTCACCCCAATGATTTCTCCACTTTGTAGGGCCCTAGGTATTTGCATTTCAACTTCATGCTAGTACCAAACTGGGTACGCTTTATAGCTACTAGGTCTCCCACTTCATACGAGTATTGCCTACTTTTCTTCCTTCTTTTATTATAATTTCTTCTATTCTCTTCTTGTACCTTCAAAATTTGGATTTTGGCATCTACTCTCAAATCATCTCTCTTCTGTAAAAATTTATCTCTATTCTCATCCTGCAACAAAGTGTATGTCTTCTTTTTGTTTAATTTTGGTACCAATAAGTAATTCAAAAGGACTTGTTCCGATGCTCCTCTGGTAAGTGCTATTTATACATCTCTGCACTCTACTGACATGCTTGTACCACTGCTTCTCATCTTCAATACATAGTTTAGTAAGAACTGAATTCAAAATTCGGCAAATCCTCTCGACTTGGCCGTTACCACGTGGAACTCCTGTGGTGTTAGTAGTGTGAGTTATATTTTCAGTCCTACAGTATTCATTAAAATCATTGCTTGTGAAAGCGATCTGATATAATTCGACTCGGGTTTCCAAATGTCTGTTGATGCAGTCTCAACTTATCGATAATCTCCTTTGCAGTAGTTGATTTTGTTGGAAAAAGCCACACAAACTTGGGAAATGCGTTGACAACAGTCAAAATATAATTGTATTGCTTTCAGGTCTCTAATAGAGGCAAGTATGGTGGCAAATAATGCAAAATTGGTGAAATATCAGTTCCCTCTGCCTGTTATAGATGATCATATTGACAAGTTGTCACAAGCAAAGATATTTAGTAAACCTCCATTAAAAGATGCATTTTTTCATTTGAAAATTGATGTGATTTTTTCATGTAAAAATGATGAATGTACACAGTATACCTCTTTTGTGACACAGTCAGGACACTGGGAATTTTGTCGAGCTCCTTTTGGATTATCAATTTGTCCTAGCTATTTTACTCGTTTTGTCAGCGCCGCTAAATGTTGGAATGATACCATCTTGGAACGACGCCAATACAGGTGCCGCCTGAATTGCAGTAACCTCTTCAAAATCTCAATGTCTTTAATACATTTTTCCTACATACATTACATAAATTGAACAATCCACATTAAAAAATTACAAAATTTAAGTAAATAAATAGTAATGTAATCCGCATAGCAGGCGTTATTGCAATCACAACAATATAAAAAAAAGTGTATATTTTAATAAAAAAAAGTGTAGATTAAAACTTTCGTAAGTAGTACACATATTTAAATAATATTGTATCCGATTTCACTTACGGTAAAACAGCAGAGTCGCTTCATCATGGAATGGAATACGTGCGCTCCCAACCGCGTCCACGCATGGCATGGATGCGGTTGGGAGCGCACGTATGTACAAATTATTTCAAAATTAAGCAATTTTTATAAGTAAAAATGTCAGATAAAAATAAATCATGCAATAAATAATCAAATATAAAACAAAAGTCACAATGCAATAATTAAACCTACACAGACATCAATAAGCGCACCAAGGAAGGGGCACGCAAACGCATGGTCGCGTGAAAACATGCTGTGTGCTCGTCCGCAAACATGCCAGGGGCGTTGCAGTTACCGAGCAGCTGCAACAACATCCTGAAAGCATTGTTTGAAGTGCTCGTAGCGAAGTTTGCTAAGCCATTCGAAATCGGTCAGCTAAGTTGTGCAACGTCCGCCGAGGTGAGGAGTTGGATGGGTGACAACTAGTGACATTACTACTGAGCGCTTCCGTCCTTCGAAGGGCAAGTTAAGCAGTCGGTCCCCGTTGTTGTCTTACGATGGCAGTCGTTACAGGATGTTGGTACGGCATTTTGCGAATGCCTGCCTGGCTAGTTACCACCCTCGAGTAGAAAATCTGTTGCTAAGCACCTAATGCTGTGTTCCGGCAGCTGTCTTTAAGAGCCAGTAAATCTAGGCTACATACTACTAACTACATACTACTACTAACAACATCTTCGACCACACTATCACTTACCATCAGGTGAGATAGTGGTCAAAGGCTAGCCGATCATGTGTAAAAAAAATATACAAGACGTGGAGCTCGCTATATATATTTTTGCTGTAGTTAACCCACAGGCTGCACATGTAGAAGGATGTACAAAACGCTTGAAGGAGTATGAATTTGACCTCTGCCAAACAACGTGCAAACCCGCGGGATATCATGTTTGCTCTAATAGAAAGCGCTCTCCGCTCCCGGTCGATGTCTTCGTTGTCATTGAGGTCAGTAGTGACTACATCCTTATTACTGTTAGTTTGTCACTCACCGCAGAACTGCTGAACACATTTTGACGGTAAAAAGATAGTACCAGTGGGTGCTATAAAATCGACACAAAAACATCAACTTTATGTTACATTAACATTGGCCTAGTGGGATATCCCACGCTGTGGGTTCAGTACAATAACTTTTCACTAACAACGCATAGGCCTACATAAAAACGAATTAAAAATTTGGGTGAAAGGCAGTGCACTCGCCATGTATCGCTCGCAACAAACTGCACAGCCGTAACATCCTTTTCTCAAAGCTACTCAAGATACCTTAGACCCTCTAATAACCTCGTTGTGAATAAATACCAAAATTAAAACTGAGCTATTGCTAGTTAAAATTATTCTTAATTTCATCACTGTTGGTGATAGTTGGTGTCGAGTCCTAAGTATCTTTTCCACCTCCCCTATGGGTGAACGGAAATGCGTAAAGCAATTATGTGAACAACAAAAACAAGGTAGTATACCAGGTATAGTCACAAAACTCACTAGATGCACCGTGGTAAGGTGCCAGTATGTAGCTGCTCCCCGTGGGTTCCCACCTCGCCGTGGCGAAGGAAGGCCGCGGCGGGAGAGGAGTAGTATCATGTTGTACCATTTTACTTACATTCCACGGCCTTAACGGGACTGCCAACGTTTGATGACGGATGTTGCGGGGCCGCAGGGTAGATGAGTATAGATATGATGATGGCCGCTCACCCTATCCTCTGTGGTACTTCGTAGCAGGCGACTGGGCTCTCATCCGACCCACCCCAGGAAACCATGGTATCTTTTTTTTTTTTTTTTTTTTTTTTAATTACATTGTGACGGAACAAGCCCGAGGCCCACCTGATGTTAAGTGGACTAACCTCTGCCTATAACAGACGCATTTCGTCGACGACGAATTGCACTGCGCCCGTCACATTGAGACGTCCAGTTGTTAGGTCTCATTAGCCTGTAATTATTCTGGCTCTCAAGGACTGCTGCCGGAACACACCGTTAGGTGCTTGGCGACAGATTTTCTACTTGAGGGTGGTCGCTAGCCAGGCGGGCATTCGCAAAATGCCCTTCCACCATGCGGTGAAGCTCAAGCTCTGAGCGGGATTCGAACCATGGACCTGCTGCGCGGCAGTCCATAGCCAATGCCACTGAGCCATCACTGCTTCATCTAAGCAGGTCTTCTGGCGCCCATTTGCAGACTTGGTCCCCGGGATGATTAGGGCACGTCATATTATGTCCTGGCATGTCGTGGTGAGGGGTGTCTCCTATGGAAGGGTCCGGAGAAGAGAAGAAGGGTCATTTGCGAAAGTAATACGAAAGCATCTTAAGAAAAAGAAACTCTAGAACGAGCTCATTTCACACAGGTCAAATCGGGGACTACACGGCTTAAATTTATTTGAGTAAAAGAATATAAATATTATTAGGTACCGTGTGATAAATACATCAAAATTTTTTTTTTCAGTTATGACTAACTCCATCCATATTATTCGACCCTGGAAAATCTTACTATTGCCAAAAAACTAGAAAAATATTGACCCTGACTTTCCTTATTTTTTTCGCCAATGGCGTACCTATTCTACATACAAAGACAAAACTTTATATATTATAATATCATTTCTAAAGCCCTCGGCCTCATCCTATTAAGGCAGCTACTGTATAAACTCATAAATTAGGCCTCAAATTGACAAACTTTGGAAGCGATCTTATCAACACCCTAACGTCTAAAAAGACATCCAGTGGATAACAACAACATCGATAACCGAATTTGTAGACACCTTAAGTTCGGGAGGAATTATTTAAATTAATGATACATTTTATGTACCAACTTTTTTCGGTCACAGTAAATTTTAATACGCGAACAGAGCCTGGAAATATAACCAAGAGATGGAACTAGGCTCATCATTGTTTATATACATCAAGAAAACTTTGGATGCTACCTCTGCTTTGAATTATTAGATATATACCAGGTGTGTTGAAAAAAAAATTTAATTAATCTTTCATTAAAGATAGTCAGATGTATTAAAAACACATCTTATTATTTTTTCAATATGGTCGAAAATGGTGATCCTATTTAACCTAAAATTATTACTGGCTCTCCAGAACAGCAGGCGGAAATCATCACACAACAGCGTAAAAGAAAATACTTAACATATGGAGGCTTAGTCCATTCACCAATTTTTAAATAATCCTAAAGCATATAAGCTTTGAAAAAATCCCTAAGGCATGAGGTTATGGCAAATTTTAGCCCCTAGAGTGCTCGTGGCGCTTTCGATACAAACGTAGTTTCGTCATATTATAAGGGCATGTTTCAGAATATTCGAGTAAGTTCCGGTTATACTACCCAGAACATAAAATAACTGAATTATAAAAATGACAGTTAACATGCAGCGCATTTCAAGCTTTAACCGATGGACAGGCTAAACCGATGACTGTGAAACGCAAAGAAAGTGTTTTATTTTTTAAATATGTTCTAGGCAGTATTACCGGAACTTACTCGAACATTCTGGAACAGGCCCTAAGTGTTATAAGCACGGTGACACTTTGCATTAATGTCCTTGAGCCTTATCTATATACTTTAGATATTTAGGGATTAAATAAATTATACATCGAAAAACTGGCAAACCAGAAGCATAGATATTAATAAGGCTAAACAATATATTCATATACAATTCATCGAATTTGAACACTTGGTATTTAAAATATGACGAAACTACGTTTGTATGGAGAACGCCCTACTCTAAGTTGGCATCGGACTGGACCACTATGGCCAATTTATGAATTAAATTCTATTTTTATAATTATCGCCGATGCCAATGGGTTAATAGGGTAGCCCTACGTTCATTTGTAGATGTTCAAGCTGTTGATATACATATATGTTTTATCTATTCAATATGTCGTCTGTTACGCCCAAAATGTTCGTGAAACAAGCCTCTCATATAATACTGATAGCGTAAAGTAAGTTTCTACTCAAGTGAGCGCGATGATTGCGTCTTAATATTGAGACTTTACCACCAGCCCTTTCAATTACTTTAGGCAACTGATACTACGTCTTGTTTATGTATAAGCTTAGACACACATACTGTTTTAACAAGATATTTATACAAGTAAATATAACTTTTGCTTGTGAAGTTTTCTCCGTGAATTTGCGCTTCCTTATCCAGCAGGATAAAAATAATCATACGTAGCACTTTTTCATAGCTCTATGGTTATCCTGTTTAATTTGATGGTAAGTGATGATGCGGTTGATGATGCTGTTTAGGCTAAACTAAAATTAGTGGCTCTCAAAGACAGCCGATAGAACACACCGTTAAGTGCTTGGCGATATAATTTCTGCATTAGGGTGGTAGCTAGTCAAGTAGGCATTTGCAAAATGCCCTACAATCATACCATAACGACTGCCTTCCTAATAAAACAACCAGAACTGACGATTTAACATGCCCTCCAAAGGACAGAAGCGCTCAGTAGTAATATAGTAAAATTAAACAAGTAGTTTGGGTGTATTCCCGATGTCCCCATTGCATATATCCCCATCAATGGGGAAAGTGGGAATTGAATTTAAAAAAAAAAACACTACCATTGTCCCCGCAGGGCGTATCCACAATCCCCATCAATGGGGACAGCGGGATTAGACCAAAAAGTGCCGCTCGTAGCGAAGTTTACTTAGCTGTTCTTAAACGATCAGCAAATCATTTTGCGAATCGCAATTCATCTGGTCGTTAGTTTCATAAGTTTTTATTTAAATGTGTAGAGTTTGCTCAAAATATACATTTTGGAAGAAAAATGAGTTTTTTACAATTGAGGTAGAATGCTAGTTTCAATTTGTGTGAGATTTTGAATTTATTATTTTACTTGGAGAACGGCCATTAATTACGTGAGCTCAACACAAGGACGAAAGGAGTCTCAACAAATCTAATTTAAAGGGAGGAAGGGCCGACGAAAATTTTACGTCAACTTTTAACAATCAATCAAAATTACAATACATAATATACTATATGTTATAAGTAAGTAATGAAAATAGGTACAAATAAGTTCTCAGGTAAGAACTTCCGTTAGGCAAGAAAACTTTGGGTGGATAGCGAACAAAAACCTGAATACGTACAAACGTAGTAGTAGTATCAAGTAGTGTAGCAAGGTACAGCGGTCGTCTTGAATTTATATTATTATGTATGGTAGTATGAAATAAGTATTTGGATAGTGGAAAAATGTGAAAAGAGGCGTTAATGTTATGAAAGAGGATGACTTATTCAAAAGAAGAGATAGTAGTCAAAGACGTATATATACAACCTATCAGGTATAAACAAAATAGGATTTTTATTCACTGAGAGCTGGACCGCAAAGACAGGTAGGCCGTATACACCCAAAGTAAACCTATTGCCATGTACCGGGAACAGATAATGATAAAAGTGACTTAAAGAAGCTCAAAAAAAAAACAGTTTACGCCACTCGGTCGACCAGGCAATCAAAATTACGAATATATATAATAGATCGGGTTTCAAACAAGAATGATTAAAATAGGTAATTGAAGTTCTTGTCAGTGCTTTTTGTTTTAACTACAGTCTCTTTATACAAGGCAATATAAGTTTCCCACTCCCTTAGATATTGCGAATGAATAAGGCGAAACGGTTCTAATGAAGTTCCGTTACAAAAAAGCAGGCTACGCTCTACTGAGCTCAAATACGGCTGCTAAAGACGTTTTCTATTGATGAGTAATTCTTCTAAACGAAATAATATCAGAAGATATCCTGACCAAGGATTGATCTATATTAAATATGCTATGATTAATGCGTCGTTCGATCGTTAAGGGACCGGGAAATGAGCACCATGCTGAAGTAGCATTTTGTTCATATTCTAGATATACCTACGTTCAACTAAAGATGACACAAAGTGTAAAGTTCAGTAAGTAATTAATCTAATTTATAGTTTCTCATCCTCAAGCACACACTTTCGAGAGGGATAAAGGTATTTTTTCTTACCCGGTACAAAACGAACATGCATGCGAAAACATGCTATGATTAATGCGTTGCTTGATCGTTGAGGGGACGGGAAATAAGCACAAGGTTGGAGTAGCATTTTGTTCAAATTCATTATACCTACGTTCAACTAAAGATGACACAAAGTGTAAGTCAAGTGTATAAGTATAAAATCTAATTTATAGTTTTTCATCCTCACGCACACACTTTCGGATTATGTTAGAGTGATAAAGGTATTTTTTCTGACCCGTGAAACGATGTGATCAGTTTACATGTAATAATTAATATACGCAAAGTCCTGGGTTCTATCTTGAGGGCATAAATAAGGACATTTTCAGACAACTATAAAATCAAAGCAATTAAACAAAATTTAAATAATTTAATAATATAATAATATTATTTTTATCCCGACACTTTGCAGTGATCATGGTCACGGGCTGACTGACGGCTGACGGGTTTTATTTGTCACATGAGTTATTAAGAAATTATTTGTACTACCGTCAGATTTTTTATATTAATCATAACGTTCCCTATTCACGCAGTATTCGCTCACAGTGTCCAGAGGTCTTGCAGATTTGTGTCGACCTGTGCTTTAATTATAATTTATACACTAATTGACTAGTTTTAGTCACGTGGCCTAAAGCGTCGCTTGAAAATCTTGAGTAGCTTGTCCGTAAATAGCAACAGGCTTGAACATGAGACCTTACGACGTAACGGGGTTGGGATACTTAAAATCACTATTATATGGAATGATATGAACAGATATACTTTACTGTCCACACAGTGATACTTACGAGTATATTCAGGTATATGACGTGGTAATATGCATTTTAACCGACTTCAAAATAATGAGTATTTCGTAATTCGTCTGTGTTTTTTTTTATGTCAGAACTTTTTACTGGGTGAACCGATTTTGATTTCTCTTTTTTATTTGAAGGCTCATGTCGTGTGGTCCCATTTAAATTTCATCAAAACTGGTCGAGCCGTTTTTAAGTTACACTCCGATACCTGTTTTTTTCCTATATAGTCATTGTCAATGAATGACAATCGATCCCGTAAGTAGCAAGTGACACTAAAAAGGGTTAAAAACATTTTATAACCTAAAAATGGAACCGACTCAAACTCACTCAAAAGTGTGAAATAACTTGTCGGAGTCGGGACCATGCACACAATATTGCCATAATAGGTACTCTTTAACTATCACGGTACCGACTTCAACAATTTATTTCACACTTTTGAGGTTTTAGGTAATTATTTATATTTATTGTATTATGCGTAGAACTAAAGCATACTCTACTATTAGTTATTCTGTGCATAAATTCTATTAAAGTCGATAAAGTTTAAAGCGTGACTTTGACTTTAAATTCATTGACATGGCTAAATGGAATTAATTTTAAATTATGGTTCTTTTATTAGGTTTTATAGCCTGATAATAACGTCTCCAAGTGTTTTTAAAAATTTACACCAAATTTAAAATTTATTGGTAGTACTAAATAATTCGTAACAATTATTCGTTCAATCTGCTGAACTATGTTCCTCCTCTTTTATTTGCAGTTGGTAAAAATTAGCGTTGTAGCAACGCTAATTTTTACCGATCGCCATGTGTTTAACTCATGAAAAGTTAAGTATAATAACTATGATTTAAACTGTGCTTTAACAGTTCTCTCCCCGGCATTCGCAATGTGTCTATTCACCACTTACTATAATAATCTATTTCCAGAGAAAGTGAGAGTACTGATAAACTTTTGAGAGATACTATATTACTACAGAAAACTAATGTGAGTTGCCTACATAATTTTTTGTTTTTTTGAAAGAAAAAAGATATTTGTACTAATATTAAAAAAAGAGGAAAGATTTGTAATTATGTATGCAATGAATAAACTTAAAAACTACTGGAACGATCTGAATTAAATTTGGTATGGAAATAGTTAGAGACCCGGGGAGGACAAAGGATAGTATTATGCAATTGCGCAAAAAGAGATTAAGAGCCTCTTGCACTGGCACAGTAGGCAAATTTAGCGTGCGAGAGTTGCAGGCTATGGACACTACGCGGCGCTGCGCTTTAGAGCACAGCGCTCGTCAGGTCGATGTCCCCAGCCGCACGCTATCAGCTTCATAGTGTAACTAAAACAGTTGATCTACTTTAGGTTCCACCATGCAAAATTATTGGTTCTAGAGGACTCATAGCGGCACATACCGTTAAGTGCTTGGCGACAGATTTTCTACTTGACACATAGTGGTAGCAAGCCAGGCGGGTATTTATAAAATGCCCCACCAACATGCAAAATTACTGGTTCTCAAGGATACATAGCGGCACATACCGTTAAGTGCTTGGCGACAGATTTTTTACTTGAGGGAGGTAGCTAGCCAGGCTGGTAATCGCAAATTGCCCTACCACCATGCACAACTACTAGTTCTCAAGGACACATAGCGGCACATAGCGTTAAGTGCTTGGCGACAGATTTTCTACTTGAAGGTGGTAGCTAGCCAGGCGGGTAATCGCAAATTTCCCTACCACCATGCAAAATTACTGGTTCTGGAGGACTCATAGCGGCACATACCGTTAAGTGCTTGGCGACAGATTTTCTACTTGACACATAGTGGTAGGAAGCCAGGCGGGTATTTGCAAAATGCCCTACCACCATGCAAAATTATTGGTTCTAGAGGACTCATAGCGGCACATACCGTTAAGTGCTTGGCGACAGATTTTCTACTTGACACATAGTGGTAGCAAGCCAGGCGGGTATTTATAAAATGCCCCACCACCATGCAAAATTACTGGTTCTCAAGGATACATAGCGGCACATACCGTTAAGTGCTTGGCGACAGATTTTCTACTTGACACATAGTGGTAGCTAGCCAGGCGGATATTCGCAAAATGCCCTACCACCATGCCAAATTACTAGTTCTAGAGGACTCATAGCGGCACATACCTTTAAGTGCTTGGCGACAGATTTTCTACTTGAGGGTAGTAGCTAGCCAAGGGGGCATTAGCAAAATGCCCTACCACCATGCAAAATTACTGGTTCTGGAGGACTCATAGCGGCACATACCTTTAAGTGCTTGGCGACAGATTTTTTACTGGAGGGAGGTAGCTTCTTGGAGGGCACTGCTGCTCACTTTCCGGTATTTTCCCTTAGTTGCCTCTTACGACACCCACAGTTAGTAATTGGGGTGTGACATACCCCGGCACCCCACGGGCAGCCCGTCACCCCACGGGCTCGGCTACACTATTTCAAGCTCACTGAACTAAAATAAGTGAATTGTTTAGAAAACTATACTGTACTTTTTATACTGTGGAAAGTATAGTGTGAGAAAGTATTTTTTTTATTTGGCATGGTTTCAAATGACGTACAAGACACTCGCCTGATGGAAGATTCACGCCAGCGAATAACCATAAATGTTGCAGTGTCACCATTCTGCTAATAATAATTCTGTTTATAAATATTTCTAGCTCGTAATTGCCGGAGAGAATTTTGCTGGAGAAAACGACACGCGTCCTACCTCGATGACGCCTAGGCGGGTACTGAATGACGTGCGCGAGAGCTTGAATCTTTAGATTTGTAGTTTATTTTTTCTTGTTAAAAAACTATAGCTAAATTTGAAAATGTGCCTTTAAACGTTACTAATAAATAATAAGCTCTATCCATTGGTAAAACTTCCACATAGTTTCATGATAGTATCTTTTAGTTCTACCTGATTTAAGTAGCGATATGGTGTCATGTTTGACATTTTTTTTTATCGAAGAAATTGTTCATAATCACGTTTTTGAATTTGTACGTTCCTGGAGAGTATGTTCAACTTTATATAAATGATTTTATATATTCTAAATTTTCAATTCTATTCGAGTTACAGATTTTAAAATATGTCTTAAGTAGGTACAACCTCGCCGCGATAACCGACATAGGCGCAGGTGGAGCCGCGGCCGGAAAGCTAGTATAGTATATTCAGGTAGACCACCTTAATATATTCTATATTGGAATAACACAACGTATTTTATTTATTATTTGCATGGTGGTAGGGCATTTTGCGAATGCCCACTTGGCTAGCTACCACGCTCAAGTAGATAATCTGTCGCCAAGAAACTAACGGTGTGTTCCGGCAGCTGTTCTTGAGTGCCAGTACTTCTAGTTTAGCCTGAACAACATTTTTGTCTACCTTCATCATCACTTACCATCGGGCGAGATAGTGGCCAAAGGAAGTAACGTGCGCCGAAATGAGAAAAGTTAAAAAAAATACTATGTTATTTAATCCTAAAATGAGTACAAGTTATATGTCTTAATACTATGACGAGCAGAGATGAACTGAATTTCACGGAGCGGAGTTTGTTTTTATAAATCACTAAGTGGCAAATAGTATATTATTCTGGATAGCACAAAGGGACCCTTTCAATATTTAGGTCAAGTTTTTTTATGTCTATTGTTCTAATCTCTATTCTACGCGGAACGAAAACAACGAGTTAATGATAATAGAAATAAAATAAAGATGTGGTTTGTTTTTTATTTCCCTAATCTATCTTACAAGGGTCTCATTGTTCGAGAGTAAGGAATATTAGATGATAATTTATTAGGGTTCAGCTATAACAAGGATAGTCTTTAAATCATTAAAAAAATAAAACTCATTTTAATCAATATTTTGAACTGTAACAGCCGACTCGTCCACTGCTGAACACAGCCTCCTCTATTAAGGGGGTGTTTGCCATAATCCCCACGCAGGTGGTTTAGGGATCACAGTGTAAGATGGCAGTTCTTTAGAAGGTGCTACTGCCCACCTTCCAGTATTTTTCCCTTAGTCGCCACTTACGACACCCTCGAGATGATATGGGGAGGTGCAATTATAACCCGGCACCTCACGGGGGTATATTTTGAACATTGGAGTGCAATGTAAGCGCGCGTAGTTACCGACAGAAGGCACCATTAAATATACTACTACTATGTATACACAACTGTAATTGCGAGTAGTTCCACATAAAAAGTACAATATATGCGTAGAGACGCTAAGACGACTAAACGCAAAGCTTCAGATATGTACGATTTTTTTCTGAAAAAGCTCTTTCATTTACCTTGATATATTAGAAATTATTTCATATGGAAAAAGATAAACACTTTTTTAAATTATCACGGTTTTGTACATAAATATTATTATAACTTACGAGATTTGTATTGATTTTTCGATATTTCGAATATCAGGAGCTCAAAAATATAAAAATATCACCACGGTACACAACCCGTAATTAATAATAATATATATGGAAAAAGATAATTTTCAGCGGAACTTGAACCCGCAACCCCAGAATACCGTCCTGGTATACTTCCAAATATACTATGGAAGTGGGTGCTGGACAGTCAATTTTTTCTATCCGTTTGAATTCACGTCTTTTTGATCTTGATAAATTGTTTTACGTATTGTGTCGCTTCCACTCATTAATACTGTGGTATAATCTTTAAAACATAAGCATGGCTGATTAAATTACCTCGGAGGATTCACTCGACCTTAACATACAAGCTCAGTATAATAAGAAACAGTTACAAAAAACATTCTATCTTATTCAAATTAGGTTCGTAAAGCCTAAAGTTGTTAATATTTTTGTAATTTATAAACAATAAACATGACTAAATCATAGAAAACATAATAATACTACGTATAGAATGGACACTCCTCACCCCCCACCAAAACGAGCCTTCCTCACCCCGCCACTGATTCTGAGCTGTCGCTGAGCCGACTTGAGTACGGGACTCGCAACTCCCGCACGATGACGTGACGACGAAGCGTGACGATTGTACGAGTATTTTAAAAGTTGAGAATGGGGTAATCTTGTGCTGTTTACGGTTGCTTATCAACTAAACGAGAAAAGGAAAGGAGTTTTTATAGATTCCCTAACTAAACTAAGTACCTACCTATTGGTCGTTCTTCAGTTATCCAGTAGGTAACTTATAAAACCGGTAATTTACAGTAGGTATTGAAACTAATACAAACATAATACATTATCTTTGTATTTTATTCAAACTGCTATTCAGATAATGATATTTTTAGAAGATTTTCGTTTGCAAAAAATATCCGTGGATATCGACTTCGTTTGCAGCTAAACAAGTGTCTTTGTAACCTATACCTACCATAGAGAATAGCAATACACATCGACCTTCGCCACGGTTGACACGCGGTACACTTCATGATTGTTTATTATACTAGAAGAAGAAGAACATAAATTATTATTGTGATTGTATTTATTACCATTACTTGTATAAAATGTGAACTTGGAATGATACTTTTTGTATACTTATAGGTATGTGAGTGAAATGTGAAGAAATATTACCTACTAGGTTGTGTGTTGCATATTCCTACGTCGTACATGGAGTCGAAATGTTTCTGCATTCTTTAAGCACAGCCTACGAAATCTAATAAGTCATATTAACAGCATCAAAATATTGTTAGGTAGGTAAGTACAACAATTATTCATACGGTGACAACCTTAGACTTCACGCACACATTTACGCGTGTACAAAAACAACATTTGTGTAGTGTCTGTGTAATAGGTAATTAGAACGCGGCTTTTGTATAGAGAATGAGTCGAGTGTCCAGGCTGTGACTAAACTTCCTATTTTAGGGTTCCGTACCTCAAAAGGGAAAAAAACGGAACCTTTATAAGATCACTCTGTTATCAGTATGTCTGTCTGTCAAGACCCTTTTGCTATCTACTCGGTCTACAGTACCTTGAAGCTGTGAAAAAATCAAACTTCTAAGCCAACATAATCAATCAGAAACTTGAAATATGATACGAAGCAATGTATTTTTTTATTTATAGTCGTATTTTAATATACCCAGTTTATCTATTATAGTTTATTTATATTATAAAGAATTACATATCGCATATTTATTAACGTATGTTTTATATAGTTTAAATATGTTGAGTAGTAATAACTATGATTTATTCATAATGCACTTTAGCCTATACATCCATCCAAATTAATATGTTTCAATTCAGCCTACGGTTGCCTGGAAGAGATTGCTGCCTAGCAATAAGACCGCTGATTGTACAATTTTTAAGATATTTTTTAATCTTGTAACTAGTATTAATAATTATAAAAGTGCAATTAAGTGTTATCTATCTATCTACTTCTTTTTAAAGTATTTCTGAGAATGATCTACCGTCAAGTAGAAAACCTGTCACCAGGTAGTTTTATGGTGCTTCCTTGGCCGCTGTCATGGCGCGTTCGCTTCGCTGGCTCGGTTTGCGAATTATTGTAGGCATCAGTAATCTGACTCTCCTTCTCGCTTAACTCGTCGTCGCATCTATACCTATGAGTTTGCCTTAGTATTTCGAAACAACGTGTGTCACTGCAATGATGTCCGATTTCGTTTTTCGCTCCAGCAGAGTTTCATACTTAACATTTTTGTAACAACTTTGATTGCTATTGGAAACTACAAACGGCAACGCCTAACGATTATAAACATAAATAATGTGTACAATGTTAATTAAAAGCCTCTGGTCCTCGACGTAGCTAAACACTGTGTTTCGAAGACCATTTAACTATTAACTAGCCTAACTAAGCCGTTTGTTTCAGGTAAAGCATGTATATATTTGCTACTCAAGCTGCTAAAATATGCTAATAACTCGGTAGTAGTTGCATAGATATTTGAGCCTTTTAGTGTAGAGACATAGGGTTCGTAGGGACGGAAGCACATCCTATTTTCCAACACTTATCAGAACGCTTAGTCGATACGACGCATGATCAAAATGCTGGCACTAGCACACAAATAAGAATTGCAATCCATCGGGGCAATGCTGCCAGGATACTGGGTACGCTGCTAACTGCCTTTTAGGTTTCCTTAACGATTTCGATGTAGTAGCTGTAGTTTTTTTTTGTTTGTACTGTATTGTTAAGAAAGGAATGCTAAATAATCGACTTGTTAAAATTTCTACAAAAAAATCCGACATCAAACAGTAAATATTCTAATACAAAAAATGCACTTAATAGTATATAAACCAAACTGTAGCCAGTTTACATCGACAAGTGAAAATTAGAAAATCATCAATGTAGTCGAAGCTAATTAAATACATATTAATAGAGATAACTCAAAAACTACTCGTCATATTTCACTGAAAATGAAATGGGACCACACCACAAACACCAGCATATCAGCACCAGGTATCGTTTTAATCAGGAACCAAATCTATACTCATCCCAGCCACATTTGATTTCAAACTCGTGCCAAACGGTACTTAATCCAATATATCCAATAGTATAACTTCTTAATGGCTTAAATACACATTTGACCTTGGGATCTTGACTAAGAACAAAATCTAGCCGTATTTCTCGGCCTAGTTCCAGAACTCATCTATATTATCTTCTTATTGGAAGTTCGTGGGTACATTAGGCGCAAAACAAGGATCTATATTCTACACTATCTATATTCTACATACTAACGAAAAGTTTGTGAGTGTACTACTAATGAGGATTTCTTGAACGGAATATAGCAATTGTTTTTCTGAATGTGGCAGTTGAATACAGATTATTTATATATGATATTATGTAATTGACCTTCATTTTAGATGCATTAATAACAAAATACTACGAACTATAAACAAGACTACAGCTTTTACAATGTAAGCTTTTAGACAACCTGCAAATCATTGCAGACTCACAGGCAGTTCAAATGCTCCAGCTTACTACCAGTTGGCAGTGTGCGCAGCAGGTTGACAGCATTGCCTCGTTGAATTGCAATGCTTGTTATAGTTTTGCTTGGCCTTGGGGTTGGCGTTAGAAGGCAAGCCTAGGCTTGGTGATAAGTGTGTGTGTGTGTTAGGTGATAAGTGGTTGTGTACAGTAAAGCAGTTTAGAGGGAGTAGTGCCCAATACTGTTTAGCTGTTGTGTTAAGTAGAAAAATATCTTTTTCAACTCCGAAGTTGGACATGCTGTTAATTAATGAAATATAAACGAAAAATCACGTTTGCAATTTTGTAAGAAACGTAAATAGCAGTGGTATCCGAAATAGAACATCACATACAGTAATATGTTGTTAATGTATTCGGTTCTTTACATTGTAGTTATAACACAAACTAATATAGCCAGGATCTTCTTACCCTTATCCTATTTTTTTTTGGTGTCAGTACAATATCTTTTATGTAATAAAGTTACAACTCCTTATAGTGGAAATGCCAATCGGAAGTAAAAATATTGCCATTTTTTATCACCAATCGCCTAGCCTACAAAATCCTAGTGTTTTTTTTCATTTGAAGTATAACCGCTACGTGGCATCTTTAATGGCATAAGGATGGACCAAACAATATCGTCAACTCTAATAATCACAAAAGGGTCGTAGTTAATTCAAAACTTTACATTACTAAACTTAGTAATATGGATATTATGTACCGAAAGTAAGTCTTACATTGTGACACCATCTCATGGGAAATTACAAGGAAGTCTCAAGATTACCGTTACGCGGTTTGTTTTGCCATGGAATAAGTAAATACCTACTTCGAATACTAATCGTAAGAAAAGGAAGAAAAAACTAACAGCTGTATATGAATAATGATAGTGACAATAACGATAAAACAATATATTCCAAAGATTGTAAATTCAGAAATAACTTTACTACTAAGGAGTAGCCGACTTTTAGCACTTATCATTGTCATATTAGTAGATTAAGTGCCCTTGCATATACAATGGTGATAACTGTTACTGTTGTATTACTAAATGCTTACAGATGGTGATTTGCCGTACTGTTGTGTCACTGAATGCCTTTAGAGTGATGGCGATATGCCTTACTATTGGGATACAAAATGCATACAGAGGATGGTGTGACCTAAATGCCTGCACATGGTGATGTGTCTTAATGTTGTTATCTCAAATGCCTACAGATGGTGATGCACCGTAATGCAGCGTCACTAAGTGCTTGCGGATGATGGTGTACTGTTGTTGCTCTAAATGCCTGCAGATGGTGATTTATTATACTGTTGTGTTCGCAAAAGCTTACAGACCATGATAAGATCTTCTACTGGTGTGTGCTATCTATGTGTAATAAAAAAATATAAGATTTACATAAGTTTATTTAAAAGTGTCAAGAGTATAGAAGGCTAAACATAGAATGGGATCTAGCACTCTAAAACAGCCACGGAAACAAACTGTTTAGTGCTTTGCAATAGATTTTCTACTTGAAAGTGGTAGCTAGCTAGATGGGCAAAGCCCTATATGCATACATGTAATGAAGCTGCTGAGCTTAAGCTTACGACTGGTTTCGTACCGTGCACCCTCGCTAATATTATAATATGTAACAGAATGTGCTGCAGCCAAATGACACCATATAATATAAATAAATGTTCTTCGTATGTTTTTTTGGATATGAGCTATTACTTGAGCTCCATTTATGAGCGGCTTTGTCCTTATTAAGAGGAATAGCCAAATTTTGCATAATGTAAACGGTTGGCAGAATTTCATAAGTGCTTCAGATAAGGGGAGAGAAAAGAGCTGCAAAAAGATGGCACATTTTTGTAAGGCAACTTCCTCGAGAGAATGTAAAATAGCTGGATTAAAAAGTTGGCAATGCAACACGTCATTACTTACACGTAATAAAATGGACGTGTTAAGTTTATCAAGTCAATGGTGATAAGTCTAAGTTATTTTTCCTGGCACAGTATTTCACGTTTATAAGTTTATGATGGCTTTTATATATTTCTTTGCAGTTTTGTTTGCCTGGTAGTTTAGCTCTTACTAGGAGGGTCGACAGTATCGATGAATGCCAATGTTTAATTTTGTTGTAACAATTCACTATTCTTCAGACATATATATCATATCTGATGAAAAATATATGTCTGAAATATTATATCAATTTTTTTTTGTAACATATGTTTGTCTTACACCACAGAAAAGATAAAACAAAAGAAAGGTAATGGGGGCGTGGCACGCGTGCCAAGCATGCTCCTCAACAGGAGTATTTACGTCAACGAACTATAATGCTACTGACAGTCGTTCCGCAGATAGCTCACTGCATGCACCTCCATCAAATTAATTTAAAATGCCGCTGTGGGCTCTTATAGCTTGCAGATAAGCGATGTCGCAAATTTAAAGAAAGAAGAAATATTCTATCACCAGTAAGCGTAAAAATTTGTTGAAAATGTTTTGTATTTCGCTGATGAAGAAAGTCATTGCAATCTGGCATATAGTTTTTTTTTTTTCAACAAGTATTATCGATAAATTGTTAGTCCCCAAATATCATCTCATTCCAATATCAAATATGCAGCTTTTCGAGTGATCCCTCTGTTCGACAGATATGGATTGACGCAACAGGAAGACCAGAGTGGATTCCAACGAAAACAAGCACTAAACAATAGGTATAACACATAACTTCGTAATCATCAATGAGGAGAATATCCCATCGACTGCCATTAAATTTATTTAATAAAATGTGTAATTGACACATACATAACCATCAGAGTACATAGTTTTCTAAAAACATTAACATCTAAAAATAGCAGGCGCCAATTGTTCTATAAGTTGATTTTATTTCAAGGGAAATTCAATGTTATTTTTGTTATGTAGCTCTTAATTACTATGAGTTCTAAGGGATCTCATAGTAAGTAAGAGCTACATAACAAAAAAAATATTCTTACATAGTGATGGCTTGATTTATATTATATACTTATATTATATTGATACCTACCCAAATAAATTTTAATATGTAAGAGATGTCAAAGAAGAAAGGTCTCCATTTGGTATCCAACTGCACCCACTAGGGTAGCAGGGACGTAACTCCACCGCTTAAATAATATTATTTCTTAAAGCTTAAAATATTTATACTAAGATCCATACTATGACAAATAATAATTTTCATAGAGCGCTATCTCTACTACACAAATGACTTATAATAATGCGTGCAGCCTACTCTCATGTTAAAGTTTAATGTTTGTCTACTTTAATTACTCGTATATATGGTGGTGCGAATTATATAACAGCGGTAAGCTCTACTTATGCACCCACCCACCACTACTTTTATATTAAAATAGCTTTTACTAGAGACATCGGCCATATGGACGCTAAATACGTTTAATTTATGAATTGGTATTTTACTCACAATCGATAATATTTTTTTTTCACCCTGTCATTCACCTCTACTTGAATATACCACGACATTGACCTAACCTCAACTTTTATTTTTATGAAACCCGTGTCTTACTGCTATCCCCGCCCTTGTCGCGATGATCGCGTTGACGCGTAATTTTACTACAAATAAGCCAGCTTATATGTAACCGATCTAAAAATATCGGTTAACTTAATAATTAAAAATTTCACTAAATATTAATTTAAATCAGCGCGCCATCTGTAGGCAAACGACCAAACGTCTATCTAAATTCCATATGAAGTTAGAAAAGACCTATAAAGCGATAAGCTTAAATACCTTTGCCGAGCGCTGAGGTAGTACAGCGACTCACCAATAGAGGTCGCGCATAACAATCACAACGTTAAGTCTGGTAGTAACATTCTTCTTCTTCTTCCTTTCCTCCATTCAATTAGACTATTGACAGTTAAAATAAATGTCAATCCAGTCTGTCAGAAAATACCATGATGGTGGTTTTTGAGTTCCGCTAGAGGAACGTTGCATTTTAAATATTTTCAAATCAAGTGCAGTCATTGGCTTTGCGACGACAACGGTTTTGGAGGCTTTTTCGTTACCATATATGGTAATGAAATTCGCCCCCGACATCCGCCCAACTTGATGTCTTTCCTCAACGAGGAATCGCGATCACTTTGACCCCAGCCATCCTCTGTGCAACTACTACTAAAGACTCAGTTTAACTACATCTACAATTCTAATCTTCTTACAAGCCCCAAAATCTGGGTAAGTTTGTGTTTTAAAGTGAAAGTGTACTTGACCACCCCATTAAAATCTAACCTAAAAACCTATGGTATGTAATCTTATTTTAATTGCTGTACTTTATTGTGTGTCTTACCTGCTAACTCTCTTGTTGAATTTATGTGTTTTTCTGTTCCTTCTCAACATTCAACTGTTTTCTAATTTACGCCCTTCTGGCAAACTTTAAAGGATGTTGCTGGTAGCTCGCAATTCACGAGGTACCTAGGCTAGTCCCTTTTTTGCTCGGTAGTGAACGGACCTCGTGGATTGTGAGCATCATTACCGGCAACATACCTACTTGCGCCCTTCTGGCATTCTGAGCGGCTGGTGGTTCGCCTTCGCTTAGGGCCTAGCTAGTCCCTTTTGCTCGGTAGCGGAAGCCTTAGCGGAGGCGAATTCTTCACCAGCAGCATCTACCTCTTTGGCCCTTATGGCATACCTCTTGTTTGCTGGCGGGCCACATCCCTAAAGGCCCTCTGCGAGTCCCTAATATGCTCAGTAGCAGAGGGACAGTGGACCCACCAGCTCAACACTTTACTGGACCCATTGTAACCGGAGCACATGTGCCTTTCAGGGTTCAAGTACGAGGCTGAACTGCCAGTACGAGACGGAGAACTTTCCGTACTACACACTACTTCTGAACTCCGGCCGTCCTCTGACCTCCAGCACCGACCGCGGCCAAACGTCTCTACAGCATCTAGCTGGGACATTCTACCGGCGCGGCGGTGTGGAGCCGAGCCCTGCACGGCAGACCTGCTGCTGAGCATCAACTCGGATACTAGCGGACCGGAGCTAAGTCCTTAAACAAGGAAGCTTGCCAAATTGATAAACCTGTCTGAAATCCACGACCCTTTCTCTTGATTATACTCTATACTGAACTCTCTCTTCTTTCTTTCATGCTCCCTTCTACCCTGAGTAGGTAGGTAGGTGACATATACAAGAAATAACCTTACTCTATTATTCATCTTCTTATTCGGCATCTTCATTGCTGAAGGACGTGTCTAGTCTGAAGTAGTGTAGATCGCTCGACGTGCTAAGACTATCTCACATCACTATGATAGGACACCACTTTTTATTCCTAATAAATAAATAAATATGGTAAAATTTTACTAGCTAAAGCTGTTATTATATTCTCCTAGCCATTTTGTGTGCAGTTATGTTTGAACAATTTTTCAAGTTCACTCATTGCGCAAAGAAAAGATTTCATAATTTAAAAAAATACCATTTAGATCCCGCACAGTTAATGTGCAGTTATTTGTCGACGGGTCACTTTCACCATAACATAACATTTTTTCTAAATATAATTAACTTGAACGATATGAGGGTCAAAACCTTTTCATGTACATTTTTCGAGGGTCATTATTGTTCAAGCATTTATTTTTAAACTTGTAACAATACTAGAATAGATAATGAAAAGATAAATCGATGCTAAGCTTATTTCTGGACCAAAAACCTCCAATAAGGCGTGGTCACCCTCCGACGTTTGTATGGAAAAGTGACCAGCCAGATCAAACTTAAAATAAGAAGCTTATCTTCAACAAGCTCGTATGTCTAGACTGAAGTTATGTCAGAACCCATCTCTAAGGAGCTAATTAAGTGTTACAGCAGCCGTCTTTGATCTCAACTTTCTCATTTAGATCTAGCCTCTTAATATATATTTTTTATGATATTGTGACGGAACAAGCTCGAGGGCCACCTGTTAAGCTGACTTACCTCTGCCTATAACAGATGCATTTCATCACAAATCACAAATGCACTGCGCCCGTCACTTTGAGACATATTTGTAAAGTCATGTCTGTAATTTCACTGGTTCTCAAGGACTGCTGCCGGAACACACCGTAAGGTGCTTGGCGACAGATTTTCTACTTCAAGGTGGTTGTTAGCCAGGCTCAAGAAGTTTAAGCATCAATATCTTTTACAATGTACCTATTCACTCAACATCATGTTAGATAATCGTCAAAGCTTAGCATAAAAGAACACATCTGAATAATTTAACTCAACGATGTTCTCACCGTGTATGATATTTTCGCAATGTTTAAAATATCAGCTCCAAGCAATAAACTGAGATGCCCATATCTTTACCATGGTAATACCCATAATTTTCAATCGACACAGTAAATAAGCCATGCCAAAAGAAAACATGCCTCATGAATGGGCCATGAATAAAAATAAGGTATTTATGCTTCAACGTTTTCAGTTCTGAAAGGTTTTGTTTTATAGTCTTTATATAGAAAATGAGGCCATTTATTTACAACGTAGGTAACATTGTTTTAAGGAAGACGGTAAATAGAGCATTTTGGGGTTTTACGAGCTAAACGTATTTCAATTTTCCTCTACGTTACTGGCACCTTCCATAATGGAATAGAATAGGGGGAATAGTAAATTAAATGTTATGATATTTAGGCCTATCTATAGGTATCAGAGCAGGTTCGACAATGTTAAAATATCCATATAATATGAAAACCAGTAAATTCACCCCAATTAAGACCACGTTAAACATTGATTCTTCATAATAAATAATATGTACATACATTTTTAAGCAATCGTAGCGTATCTTTCAAAGTTACTATTTGATTTACATTTACATTTGAAGCAGTTATGGCTCAATGTCATTGGCTACGGACTGCCACGCAGCAGGGCCATGGTTCGAATCCCGTCAGGGGCTTGAGCTTCATTGCATGGTGGAGGGCATTTTGCGAATGCCCACCTGCCTACTACACTCAAGTAGAAAGTCTTTCACCAAGCACCTAACAGTGTATACCGGCAGCTGTTCTTGAGCGCCACTAGTTCTAGGTTAAGCCTATTAACACATTCGACCACATCATCACTTACCATCAGGTGAGATTGTGCTCAAAAGCTTACCTAACAGAAATAAAAAAAAAAGTTAAGTAACCTCCGCTGTGATTATGACTTGGATGGGAGACCGATGGCATTAGTACTGAGCGCTTCCGTGTTTCGGAGGGCATGTAAAGCCGTCAGTCCCGGTTGTTGTCTTAGGATGTTATTCGGTAGAGCACGATTATAGAGCGTTTTCAGCCAGCCTGGCTAGCTATCACGCTCAAATAGAAAATCTGTCGCTGAAATTGAGAGCCTTAAATTACAGACACATGAGACTGAACAACTATGTCTCAAGGTGATGGGCGCAGTGCAATTCGTGACTTGTGATGAAATGAATCTGTTATATGCAGAGGTTAGTCTGCTTAACATCAGGTGGGCCTCGAGCTTGTTCCGTCACAAAAACATAAAAAAAAAACTAGATAGGCCTGAACAACATCTTTAATCAATTAATCTTTCCCATTCACTAACCATCAGGTTTGATAGTGGCCAAAGGGTATCGTATCGACTTAAATAAACTTAAGTATACGCTACTAAACAAAGTTTTTAAAATATTAGAGTACAAAGCCTTTTAAATAGATATTTTAACTTTTAAAAAAAAAAAAAAAAAACTGATTTCCAAAAAAGTGCGGTAGGTCCCCTTATCATATGTCGTAAATATAATGATATAATGACCAGCAATTTCTTATAGATGGATCATTCGACTTTAATAGAAGAAATTGAGTAAAGCATAAATGATTTCACAAAAAAAAAACATTTTTGAGTTACACTCATTTCAGTGAAATATAAACCCTAAACCCTAGTATAAACACAAAACGGACCATAAACTGGATATTTTCTGCCAACAATTCAAGATCCTGAGTGGGAGATCGATCACGTTTTGCCAGATTTTAGGATTAGTTTATACGTTGTCCCGTGGGGTGCTTTTTTTATGCCTGATAGGTTACCCTTTGACCACTATCTCACCTGATGGTAAATGATGATGTGGTCGAAGATGTTGTTCAGACTAACTTAGAATTACTGGCTCTCAAAGACAGCTGCTGGAACACACCGTTAGGGGCTTTACATTCATGGACACGAAAGCAAAAGAATGCGGTGCTGTAATTCAGTTTGACTTTTCCTTTCCTATTGTAGACTGTAAACTCCGTAAACTCAGACTTAGATATAATTTTGAAGCAATGATGGCCGATCGGTAATAGCCATGGACTGCAGTGCCGCAGTACCCTGGTTTGATCCCCACCGCCGCACCGGCTTGAGCTTCACCGCATGGTGGAAGGGCATTTTGCGATTGCCCGCCTGGCTAGCTACCATCCTGAAGTAGAAAATCTGTCGCCAAGCACCCAACGGTGTGTTCCGGCAGCGGTCCTTGAGAGCCAGTGAAATTACAGGTACATGAGACTTAACCACTATGTCCCAAGGTGACGGACGCAGTGTAATTCGTGACTTGTGACGAAATGCATCTGTTATAGGCAAAGGTTAGTCTGCTTAACATCAGGTGGGCCTCGAGCTCGTCCTGTGAAAAAACATATAAAGAATAAAAAAACTTAAAATACAGTTGAACTACAAAAACCTTCCCCTCATACATTTGACTGTTAATTTTGGCAGAACGAAAAAGTGCACATTTGATTTTGATATTCCCGGTCATAAAAGGTACCGTCCACTTTTCAAAAGAAAGAGGAGTTAAATGTTTTGATGTGCTATTACAAACGCGTAAGGATAATATCGCAACTAGCATTACAGAACTTAATCTTATCAAAATAAAATATATAACTCTTCGGTTATCACTTTCATCATCATCATCAGCCGGAAGACGTCCACTGTTGAACAAAGGCCTCCCCCATAGAACGCCACAAAGAACGGCTATTAGCCGCTTGTAACCATTGGCTACCCGCGACTTTAACGATGTCGTCAGTCCACCTAGTAGTTATCATTTTAATGATTTTTAAATAATTATTTATCTTATCTCTTACCTACAGGTCAGAACGGCGACACTTCTTCCAACCCCTAAGGAGGAAGCTGGACTGAAATGATGTTATTTTATTATTTTGAAGGGATAAAAACCTTGATCAAATATATCAGATAAAATAAAGTAGATACTGAATTCCCGGATAAATATCATTATCTACATCTCTACTATATATTTTCCAATTCACCACATCCCCAGAGAAAATAGGGGCAAATATGAGCTCGGATAGCATCGACCAAAATCATTTGAGTGGAAAAGTGGTCTTGGAATATTAATAGCCACTACCAAAGGAAGTTCGAAAAACAACGTGGATAAAGTGCTGTATTTATTGGTTTTTAGATGTTGGCTTTCTTTGGGTCAAATTGGGAATTCGGAGGTACTTGACCTGAGAATATCGGGGTACATGGAAGGTTTTGTAGAGTGCGATATTAAACTATGTACCTATGACGCAGCATAATGTTAATCAATATTTTTTTATTCAGAACATTCTAATGAAAAACAAAACGTACAGTTATTTTGGCTTAAGTGTCAACGTTGACACTTTAAAGCTGTCAAATCTTGCTGAAACAAACGTTATATAAAGATGTGACCTATGAACGGACATTGGCAGAATTGTGGTAACATTAAACCGCAGAAGCCATTAACAAAGAAATAATAATAATAAGATATGACGGCGCTTAAATGTCAACGCAGGTTGCCTCCCACAATACTGCTAAAGGATAGCACTAGCTTGTCCTCTCAAGGTATACAAAAAAAACGTAATTTGAGGCACAGGTTTGTCTTAAGCTTATTAGCTAGGCTTGCCTAGAATTACTGGCTCTCAAATACTTCTGCAGGAACACACCGTTAGGTGCTTTGCGACAGGTTTTCTACTGAAATAGGTATTAGACACGTGTACTAGAGACCAAATTTGTCATTTTGATATGTCTTCCCATCGACAATCTTTACCATCGATACTAATTACTAATCTATATAATTAAAACCTCAAGTTATATATATTTATGAAATCGTATTTTAAAGCCCTTCACACACATTTCGATAGGACTTGAATAAAAAAAAAATTACAATATGGCGTATAAAATCCGTCAACTTTTTGTATATATCTAGTGTCACTTGCGCTATCAAGGCAAATTTAATGATATCTCAAACACAATCAGTTGAGTTGTTTAGAAGTTATGGTGGAATAAAGAAACTCACAAACATACATACATTAACCCTGAAAACATAACACAAGGAGTGTTATGGCATTATGTTTGGGCATTTGAAAAGTTTATATTATAATTTTCGCAATGGATTTAAATTAGTTTCGTTCTGATCTAGATACGAAAAGTTGGAGAGTGGAGCCACTCTACAACTTTTCGTATAGAGTTACACTCCAATAACTGAAAAGTATTTTCCTATCTTGATGATATAGTAGTAATTCACAGTGAATGACAATCGATCCCATAAGTAGCAATGGTCACTAAAAGAAGGTGAATTTTTTTATATAAAAAAATTGAACCGACTTCAACACTCAAATGGGTGAAATAACTTGTCGGAGTCGGTACCATGCGCACAATATTGTGATAATAAGTACTTTTGAACTAACATGATGCCAAATTCAACAAGTTATTTCACACATTTTGTCGCGAACTACCGCGAAACTTTCAAAGCTTGAGTAGTCTATGGGTTATCTATGGGTGATGTTTTTTGAAGTTGATTTTCATTTTATTTGCTGAAGCTTATTTTATATTGAAAATAAATTTAATTGGTGTCGGTGAACATGGAAATGAAGCGAAACGAGGTTTTCGGATCCCGGTGAGTGTTCTGTAACCTATTGTTAAAGTCAATAGGGAAATTAGGAAACAAGATGAATGTTTAAGAACTTTAAGTACGATTACATGAAATGTAATCTAAAAGAAGCAAGCAAGAAGTGCCAAGCTTGCGGTGGCTTGGGACGGACTATAAGGGGAGTTGAGGAGGTCCGTGGGGGCCCTAGGCCCCATGCTAAAATATAATATGGCACGAATTTTGAATAGTTCTCATAATGATAATGTGTAGTTGTTCTTGTTTCCTGGTTAACCTTTGATACTTGTTAAATTCTTGTCGTCATATGAATATGTCCTTTCAACTGAACCTAGGCTTTATAGCACAAGTGGCGACACATTTAAGTGCAGAAGTCGGTTCCTATTTTTGGTAAAAAAATATTTATCCATTTTAGTGATCCTTGCTACTTATGGGATCGATTATCATTCACTGTCAATGCCTATATCATCAAGATAGGAAAATACTTTTCAGTTATTGGAGTGTATTATTACACTCAAAAACGGCTTAACCAATTGCAATGAAATTTAAATGGGTCCACACAGCAAGCATCAGCTTTCAAAAAAAAGAATAATCAAAATCCGTTCACCCAGCCAATAGCTCTGAGGGAAAAAACATAAAAAAACAGACCAATTGAGTACCTCTTTCTTATTTTTTAAGTTGGTAAAGTTAGTGCTTTATCGTTTCTTTGAAGTTAAAACTGCAAGTTATATTTATTTATATAATCTCATTCGGTAATATTCTAATTTCAATTATGAAATGAAATACAGACTTTTATTGGCATATTTTATTTACATACTTCTTTAAGAAAATTAAAAAGTTAAATTAAAGCATTATTCTCGTTACGAAACTACAACGAAACAATGTTTTAAAACATTTTTTTAATTATTAAAGTACAATGGGTCCCGACCAAGGAGGTTTCAGTACACATTATCTGTGGTAAGCGCGCGCAACGCGCTTGTTCCGAGCCATAGACCATTAATAGACTTTTTCAATTTTGGCGCTATTTCGTATATACGAATTTGAGTAATATTTTGTTGGATAACATTTTTATTTGATGTAGCTACCTATAGGCATGAGATTAAATAAAGTAGTGTATGCAACTGCATATGATTAGGTATTAAAAAACTCGTGTAATCTTATTTTGAAACTCGCATGCGGCTCGTTTCAAAAAACTAGATTCATGTTTTAATACCCTCAATTATAGGATAGTTGCATAAACTACTATAATGGAATCGTTTTTTAAAGCCCTTCATTTTGAAATTGCACTCGATGGGTTTCGAAGAAAATCATTTTTTACCCCCAATATGGCATCCTAAATCCGCCAGCCTGTGTTTTTTTATATACCTACCAAGTGTCACTTGCGCTATCAAGACAAATATATCTCATATAATAAAATCGGTTAAACCGTTTATGATTTATGGTAGAAGAAACTCACAAACATACATAAATTGTATTAACCCTGAAAACATAACACTCTTTTTTTGGGCAGTCCTGTAAAAAGGATAACATTTACTGATGGAATGGCGTTATAAAGTAGGTAACATATTTATTGAGTCATGCATTGACATGCTTAATTAACTGTTCATGTAAATAATTATGAAAGTTTAAAAATTGAAATCAGTGTACTACAATTTATACACCTCACTTTACCCCATATTTGTTCTAGTCCATTATACTACGAGTATTGCTATAATACGAGTAAGTGTCATTAAAAAATACCTGACAAGTTTTTTGAACTGTCTCACATTGTAGGTAATAACTGAAATAAAATACTAAATGCTTTCATGTCGTACTATAGAATATTGCGTATCAATTTTGAGGTACATTTTACAAAAAACATTCATCCGTATCTTATCTGGACGAGCCGAAATTTGTTCTGAAAATATATTTTACTTTATTTACAAAATGTGACTGTTATTAAATGAGGGGCTATATTTTTTAAAGATAACAGATAAGAAAAACCCTTTCATTCGATAGGTTTTAAAGAAAAATATGACTTACAATTAAAGGGTGCCGTCATAACTTCTCTTCTTACGGAAATATCTTCCAGAACTAATAGTCAAAATCATAAATTTGGTATCTAGTGCACGTGTCTAATACCTATCCTATAGAAAACCTGCCGCCAAGCACTTAACGGTGTGTTCCAGCAGAAGTATTTGAGAGCCAGTAATTCTAGGTAAACCAAAACACCATACTTGCTGAGCCACTCCATCAGCGCGTTCACGTAAAAATTTAAAAGCAAGGGGGAGGTGAGGCCCCCCTGCCTCACTCCGCACGGCAATACATACTCATATTAGAGCCTCCTAATGCACAATATTAATTAAAAGTATAATCATAACAAGTTGACGCATATAGAGATATATTACCGATTTTACGATAAAGCAAAAACACAATACGTTATTTGTCCTACACACCATCACATATTCTGTGATAATTTCAAATAGCTACCTATAACGGTTCTAAAGAGACATCCCTCTATAGGTCTGAAGGACAGACGCGCAGTCGAGACTTAGTAATAAGATTCTGTTGTTGTAAACGGAATAAGGAAATGTGACATGTGTTGCAGATAGTACTAGTATTATATTTAATAAATTATAACTAAGCAGACACAGGCTGCTTAGAACTTCGCTGTTAAAACCCGCAATGTAAGCATAAGACGATGGTACGACGAAAATAAGGGGATGGTTTTGTTCAGGCATTTTATTTACTTTGATTACTATTATTTGATGTAGTAGCATATAATAAAAAGGACCAGAAGGATCCAAAGCCATTTTCAATAAATAAGCGACTCTAGCGACGAAACAATAAAGTGAACTTCAGCTCGCAATGCACGAAGTACCTACCTACCTAATATTTATATTCACCTACAAGGAATCTCTCTTTCTATCGCATAGCTCTGATCTCTTCTGTCGCGGCACGCACCGTAGAATAAACCCGTCCGGACGGATACGCCGATGTACAGTCGCCTGCAATAAGAAGTATACACATTGTAATTTTCAAAATAGTGGCAAAGAGTTCTGTGTTTCTCTATATAATCAGAAGTATCTTAAAATCAAAGAATAAGTTGAATATTTTTACGCATGTTAATGTTAACTTCGATTATTAATAACTAGGCGACATAACACTATTTTGAAAATTACGAAGTGTATACTTCTTATTGCAGGCGACTGTACCTGTAGCTTTGTACCTAAAGTGTGGAGTGAGCCAGGCTTGGTAGCAGTTTCACGAGCTTCGACAGCTTAAATACGCATAGAAGTCGATGTCTTTATCATAGTGCCATTCAATATAACATGAAATAATACACCCTAAGCTTTTCTGTTTAAAAACTCAATGGCTTATTAGGTCCTCATCGCATACACTCCATTCCAGTATAATGGATCAAAATGGCTGCGAAACCGCGGCTCAAAATACGAAATAAACGATTTTTATTCATAAATTGCCCATTTATATTGTCATAAAGAAACCTGGCCATTGTTTAAGCGGCGATCAATCTCTTCTAATGTTGTTTTTATTGAAGCTCTGTTTTTTCGATGGAAATAGCTATACAGTAATAAAATAATGAACTGAAGGTTCTGTGTGGCGCAAAATAAAATCTCAAACATGTTCTGAAGCAGTGATGGCTCAGTGGCATTGGCTATGGACTGCCGTGCAGCAGGTCCGTGGTTCGAATCCCGCCGCGGGCTTGAGCTTCACGGCATGGTGGAAGGGCTTTTTGCATATGCCCGCCTGGCTAGCGACCACCCTCAAGTAGGAAATCTGTCGCCAAGCACCTAACAGTGTGTTCCAGCAGCAGTCCTTGAGAGCCAGAAAAATTACAGGAACATGAGACCTATCAACTGTTCGTCTCAGTGTGACGTGTTGGCACAGTGCTATTCGTCGTTGGCGAAATGCGTCTGTTATGGGCAGAGGTTAGTCCACTTAACAACAGGTGGGACTCGTGCTTGTTCCGTAATAAAAAAAAAAAAACATTACAAATACATTTATTAGGAGATTGTGGTTTGTTTCGTTAATTTTTCAAATATAAACAAACGAAATAGTTTTTAACCTACTGAAGTAGAACATTAGGACATTTAATTATAAACCTTCTTAATCAGATCATTATTGCTATCAAAAAGATCAAGAAAATATTTTCGTATCGAAATTTTGTAGAAAACGTCGTATGAAACTCGTGCGCGTTGTTTACAATCTCTACTCCACCGTCCTACGTCGACCTACGTCGACCTACCCGTCTCGATTGTAATAATCAACTTCGCGCAGTTGTTGCATAATGTAATTTTGTTGTATGGGAGCCCCTTTAATAAAAGGGAGAACTTTAATATTTATATTACTTTATTTTTAGTATTTGTTGTTATTGCGGCAATAGAAATACATCATCTGTGAAAATTTCAACTGTCTAGCTATCACCCTTCTTGAGATACAGCCTGGTGACAGACGGACGGATGGCCAGCGAAGTCTCAGTAATAGGGTCCCGTTTTTACCCTTTGGGTACGGAACCCTAAAAATCTGCCTCAGTATTAAAAATAGTTAGAAGGCAACAGCTCTCGTAGTCAATATGACGATAAAATTTGTGTACGGGCAGCACGTTGACTGATATTTTCGATAATTACAGGCACTGAACGCACTCTTTTTTTATGAGATTAAGACGGAACATGCACGAGTCCCACCTGATGTTAAGCGATAACCACTATCTATAACGAATTAATTTCGTCACAAGACGAACCGCACTGCGCTCATCACCTTGAAACGTACATACTTACTAGCTCTTGTAATGAACAGAACAGTACTTCGGCTCCGATGTTTCCAGTCTGGTGGTCGTCTCAAGAATGCCCCACTCCTCCGCTCGTTACTTCGTTTCAACACTCGTTTTAGCGGGAAATCACTCTGCCAATCACAGAGCGTGTCGTATGTTTTATCCCATCAAATGGTGGCACTACTGTCGCTTTGGTGTTGCCATTACCAACATCCGCCAACTATTACCTATACTATACACCATAATATCGAATGAAAACATAACATTCGGCCATCGGACATCGTGCAGACTCCGGCGCACGAAAAAAGGCACCTAAGCTAGATTGTTAAAAAGAAGAAAATAATATACAATAAAAGGAGACTAACAAGGAAGAAGGTTGTTGATGGATGAGCCAAAAACATAATGATGTCCAATGACATTAAATTGACATTATCATTACCTTAATTTTGTCATTGAATTTTATTTTAATCATTGATTTTTGCCATTTCATATTCATTGATTATGTGCTTGGTGTACCTACAGGTACATATTATTTGTTTATATCCATCTATGCAAAAAAAACAACAACTGAACATAACAATTGGCCTTTACTGAACCCGTATGAAAACAATGATTAAGTAACTTTATAAGTTGATTTGACGTTTCATTTGATTCTTTGTGTAAAATTGAGGTCATAAAATCCAACACAAGCGCGTAAAGTATAAACAAAGAAATGCATCTTTTCATTTAGTAAACACTATACTACGAATAATATTTATTCGTAGACACTATTATATTCACTTATATATAGAAAACTTAGATAGAAATCTTGTAACGACAGTTTAATTTATACATGACAAAGGTATTTGATTGTGTATCTCATGAACTTCATAAACTACATCACTATGGCATATAAGTGAACCGTTATCAATTGGATTAAATCATATATTGCAAATAGAAAATGGCACGTAAAGATGTCGACAATAGATGAGAAGAAATCCAAACAAAATTCAAGATCAGAATGGAAAATAAACAGATTCGGTGTCTCAAGGTTGTTGGGGCCACTGTTACTTTAATATACATTAATGTCTTAACAAACTTGGCAATATATAAATCATAACTATTCGCCGATACTTTTCGATTTTAATTAAATCAATAATAGTCAAATATTACGAGCGTATATTATAAGTACGCTCCCAAAACGGCATGCTACCGGAAAAGGAGTTACTTCACGTCGATTCAATTATTAAATAAATTACCAGTAGACATTATACAATAGCCATTTAACATAAATAAGTATAAATTAAATGTCTGGTTGTTAAATCATGCATTTACTCGCTCCATGAATATTTCACTGATAAATAACATACTTTCATGTTTTGTATTAGGTTTCAGACATTACTTTGTACATTCATAAGAATTATTCTTGTAATTAAATACTTTATTTACGCAAATTAATAATTTAAAAAAAAATGTGTTTTTTCGATTTATTTATAACATCTAATTTACTCGAATTTGAGGCAAATAAATTGTATTTTATTATATTTAAAAAAAATTTGGGTTCTGATGATGAAGCTTTATTTGGTATTACACTTTTCTCGGAATCACTCATAACACTGAAAGCTTCGACATTAATGCGTTGTCGTATTCTGTTGGCAGACATTTCAAAACAGCACTTCTTTGTCTATGAAAATCCAAACACATTTGCGATTTGATATCTATGATTATCAAATTTATATCTTATTTTGAAGCTGCTAAAACCGATCTACTTCTTAAAATACGCCCTCTAACGGTAAAAGCCTTCAATTCATCATCTGCCCATTGCCATCAAACGTCTTTAGTGCTTTTGTAAATGGTCATGCACTTGATCTAAATCTTTTGACGAACTTTCTAAAATAGCTTGGTTAGATCAAGAGACTGCTATATGGACAAGGATATTTTTAGTAATTGTGTTTGATCCCATTTACCAACACTTCCAGACCAAACTTATGCAATTAAATAACCTAAAACAGTGGAAGAAGTAAATACCTGTGTTTTCTTAGAAATGACACTAGATCAACACTTCATGGAAACAACACGCAGCATCAGTTTGCTCTAAAGTAAATAAATTCTTGTATGCTCTCAAACGCATCCGACAGATAGTTTCGCAAAAGGCAGCCCTCTCAGCTTATCACGGTTATGATGGTTCTACTCGAAGATACGGATTGATTTTATGGGAAAACTCGGTAGAAATCAAAAGACCTTTCAAGAATAATAAAAAAAAAGTGTATTCAAACTTAATGCTCAACGTTAACACGTGTAGGCCTTTATTTAAACAATAAAACATGCTACCTCTTCCTTGTCTCTATATAGAAGATATGAGCCTTTTAGTGAAACAAAACCCATTTTTTTTCGATGTAAAACGTGATATGCACCGTTCAACTCGCTATCGGAAAAATCTAGTAATGCCTATGTCTAGTTTAGGACTATTAAATTAATATTGTATGGCAATAAAAATCTATAACAAAATCCCAATTGACATAAGAAACTTAACCTTTAATATTTTTTTTTAATTTAGATTGATTAAATTGATTGCAGAATTCTTTTTATTGCCTTGACGACCTTTTCAAGTCTATGACTAAAGTAATTAGTAATCAACGTTCTGACATCTAATGACATACTTTTAGCTATTAATAATATCATTTAATATAATATTGTTTATTGTGACGTAATATTTTTTGAGATTGTAGTAAAATATATACTTTGCGATATCCAGGTATGTCTTTTATTTGTAGCTTGACCTAGACATAACCAATATATATGACTACTATTAACAATTGAATATCTCTTGCTTAATTTTCTTCGATATTAACTATTTGTACAACCAATACTTCTGATACAGGCAAAATAGCCTCGTAAAATAGTTATTTCACTTTTAGTTATTAGCATACTAATATTAGGCTATTAGGTAAAGTTTTATTATACCTAATATCATAGATTGATGTAGGTACATAAAATTTGTCAATGGAAATCCGAGACATGAATAATGGTCGTATGTAGAGGTATAGTAAGTTTTACTACGGTAGAACTTCGGTAGCAAATAACCTTATCAAAAGTAATTCAGAATCAAATTTATCTATATTCAGATTTTGGGCTACAGTGAATTCAAAAAGGGAGCAATCACTACTAAAGTTAATGTAAGCTCTCAATATTGATAGCTTCAGCATCCTTGAGAATCCGTTATCATTGTTAGAATTTGAAAAATATATATTTAGTACTTTATCAGTATTCAAAGAGGTTTTGTGATTGAATAAGAATTTCGATTACAATGCTAATCTAGATGACCAATATTTTTTTAAATTGCGGTCACGTATCATTTGGATAGCGAGGATATCGATGCTCTTCATCAAAATTAAAACATTCAATAGTTAACTGAACTAAAGTAACTTCTTGATTTTGAAGAACCAATTTGACTAATGTCCCTCGTTGCCACAGGCAAAACAGCGAACTCTAGGTCGAGACATGCCCTTTCATATTCCTTCAAAATATCCTCTCTTTTTTTCTTTGAAAGAAGATTTTGATTGACAGCTCTTGGAAAACAAAGTAATGCAATAAAATACTATATCTTTAATACCATAGATCAATGTACTACTTTTTTCAGTTTATTCCGTACATGTTAATTGAAAGAAGCTTTTCTGAGAACTAGATTCATAGACTTTCATAGGGTTTAAAATTTCTACCAAACATTCTTAAGCTATTCCGTCCAAGTACAATCTAGGCTGGTGAAATGTGACAACCAGTTGCTAGAGTGCCTAAAAGAAAAATTCGTTCTCTGTATGCAACCAAATTTCAATTTTATCTTTTATCCTCTGGATCAAATATGAATTTTATGAACAATGCAACAAGAATATGCACATATCTAGGAAATAAGAATGTGGTGTAGCTTTATTCGCAGAATCATGTTTTATAAGATACGAAAAGAAATTATTAATAATGAATCAAGGTGTATTGTCGAGCATCTCTATTATATAACTGCTATATGTTATTTCATATAAACTACATAAGTTTTAAGACACAAAATTTAAAAAAAAAAACACGTGTTTCCCTTAACTTAATAAACCAGTCTATTCAGATACATTCGTTTCTAATGGTAGTCATTCAAATAATTATTTCTTACTTCACTCCATATATGTACTGTCTACCCACTCTTATAAAACTTGAACCATTATTTGAAACTATACTTTATTCACATCAATACCAAAGTAGGACTAATATTGTTTCTGTATAATCAGACGTTAATTTCGGTCATCATGTATGATTCGATCACGTCGTCCTCTAAAGTATCATGTGAAAAACGCATGAATTCTAATGAATCTAAGCGACGCTGACGCATTCGTGCGTTTTTGTAATCTTGTATTTCTTTCTAAAGCGACCGCACGCTAACGTCCAACAAAATAACTTGTAATGCCTCAAAATGGCACAAAGATAATATACATAATCATATTCACTTAACATAATATATGATCTGTTTTCTTATAACGTACGCTCACGTCCTCTTATAAGTAACGCAAACTTACTTTCACTTATTATCGACGCCCTCTCACGTCTGCTAATAAATAACGCCAGCTCACGTTATCTAACAAACAACGCACTCTCACGTTCTCTTATAAATTACGCCCGCTCACTTACTTTAACCAATAACGCACTCTCACGTTCTCTTATAAATGACGCCCGCTCACGTACTTTAACAAACGACGCACTCTCACGTTCTCTTAATAATGACGCCCGCTCACGTACTCTAAAAACAACAACGCACTCTCACGTTCTCTTATAAATTACGCCCGCTCACGTACTCAAACAAATTAACGCACTCTCACGTTCTCATAAATGACGCACGCTCACGTCTTCATAAAAATGATGCACGCTCACATCATAAAATCAACACAAACTGGTTTATACATTATAAAATTCATATTCATAATCATATCATGATAATGTTTTTTAACGTAAACAAATGCCTTTTAATAACTTTTACGGCAAAAATCAATAAAATAACTTATTGAATATAAACTCCAAAATCATTATCTTGAAAGAAATGCTGTAGTTAGAGATCTAGGGGTCGTACTTGACGAGTACTTTACCTTTAGAGACCACTAAGGTCATATTATAAACAGAAGTACTCAAATATTAGGCTTCATTAATCGAATTACAAAAAAATAAAAACCATTTAGTTTGTTGACTCTTTACTTTTCATTATTCCGTAGTTTCCTAGAATATAACTGTCATCTGGTCTCCGTATTATGACGTACATGTAAAACGTATTGAACGCGTCCAGAGAAAGCGTTTAAACATATTGTGCTAAATCGTAAACTGCGATAATATCCTGAAAAACTAAGCACATTTAAATTACAAACCCTTCAAAATCGACGCGTGTGTACAGACTCTGTCTAATTATTCAAGATTATACATTCATAAATTTATTCTCCATCACATCTTTCAAGCATTGGTATTAATATCAAACCACGAGCCCGTGATAGTCACTCTAATATCTTACTCTGCAGGTGTACAAGAATAATATATCTTTTTACAATCCAATAGTTCGAATATGTCGCCAATACAATGAAATCTTAAGAACACCATAGCTCACTTGACATTTTTGACTTCCTGCTCAGTCTGTGGTATAACTAATTATGATTTGCCTAGGGTAAATAACTAAATATGTTTTAATCTATGTTTCTTTTTACTCAATCTTAGTTATCAGACGGCGGCCTTTTGCCGCTTTAAAACAGTTTTAGAACTCGATATGTACAAAACAATGCTTCGAAAGTTGTCTCATTTGAAAGCTATATAAGTATTTTATCTCATTAAATCTATTATTACGTGAAATACAAAGCGTATGTTATTACATTGCTATATTACAAACTCATGTCTTAATAGTTACATAGTGTTGAAAGGCCATCATCTGCATTATTCTTAAATGCGGGTAGATTATATACAGTTACGATACATAAGAAAATGTGATATTCAAGGTTAATCAATCATCTGCATTATAGTTCATTGCGGGTAGATTACTGCATTATTGTTAAATGCGGGTAGATTATATACAGTTACGATACAAAAGAAAATGTGATATTCAAGGTTAATCAATCATCTGCATTATAGTTCGTTGCGGGTAGATTATGCGTACTCACGAAAGATAATTTAATATATAAGAATGGAACACAGATATTGAACTAAAGAGTTTGACGTAATTATATGCTTAAATGTGTCACAAAATTATCTGGAGGGACTATACATAATAAGTAGGTACTCACAATCGCTTGGGCCGCAGCAAGACTTCACTTTGTGAGGGGTTTTTGAACACTTCTGAATTGCAATAAACAGAACAGTACTTCGGCTCCGATGTTTCCAGTCTGGTGGTCGTCTCAAGAATGCCCCACTCCTCCGCTCGTTACTTCGTTTCAACACTCGTTTTAGCGGGAAATCACTCTGCCAATCACAGAGCGTGTCGTATGTTTTATCCCATCAAATGGTGGCGCTACTGTCGCTTTGGTGTTGCCATTACCAACATCCGCCAACTGATCAGTATTAAATATTTATTTCCGTTCAATAACACCATAATATCGAATGAAAACATAACACTCTCAAAGGATTGCTGCCGAAAACACTATTCGGTGCTCGGTGGCAGATTTTCTACTTTAGGGTGGTAGCTAGCCTGGTAAGTGTTCGCGAAATGCTCTTCCACCATTAGGTGAAGCTTATGCCGGCGGACCGAAACATGGACCTGCGGCATGGCAGTCTTTAGCTATTACCGCTCGGCTATAATAGGGTAGTTGACACAGTCTAAAATAAAATACAGTGTAACGTTAACATGATAGTAGTTGGATCATATGACTCGATGACATTTACAAATTATTTATTCTGCATTGGATTACCTTTATTTTGAAAATGTTTTTTCACACACATTTTGTTAAATGTGTTTAAATTTTCTTGAAGTCACGTGATCTCAAACGGAAGTAAAGGCGGAAATGATGTAATATGGACAAAAACAAAGCCACAGAATAGGTAATAGTAATTATAAGAGTTTGCTTCCAAAGGTTTTGACAGTGACAGTTGACATTAGTAATTGCTAATAGCAAGCAAACCACAAACTGTCGCATCACTATCGATTTACTACTTAGGCCCCTGTTACACTATCAAATCCATTGGATCCCGTATATTTAATAGTGTAATACGTACATTTGACTCACTTATCTTTGATCATATTTCGCCGTGAGATTTGATCAAAGATCAGCATAGATAATAAAACCCAAACTCGGAACAAGAATCTATGGAAACATTTTGCAATCATTACTCATAGTAATACAACAACTCTAAACAGTTAGAAAAGCTTATGTTTATCATTATTTTTATTCCGATGTCACTGCACGCCATTGTCTTGATCACTTTAAAATGTTTACTTTTCGGGATTACAAAAATGTTCAATAAAATAGTGATTCTGAACCGTTTAAAGTTGTTTAATTACCATGTATGAAAAAGAATTGATAATGCTGCCACTCATGTATCCGTGCTTCAAACTGTGTTAGTTCTGTGATTGTTTTATTCAGTCTACATACACCCCTACACTATGGAACACGTTCTGCCGAACAACCTGTATAATCGATTCTAAAATCGATTACGCACGACACTACAACAAGCAAGCAAAACGTATTATATTTCAGCACTATTTGTTTTTGTGCTTGTGACGTCATAAGCATACAGGCCGCCATTGAATAATGTTTTAGCGCCAATTTTAAAAATGAAATAAAAAGATGAATTTCTAGTATTCCAGGACTCCTAAAAAAAATATTAAAAATGCTAGGTGTATATTTCAGTGTCCTAAATAATTTAACATACTTTAAAAAAACAAGTCAACAACCCTATTGCTTCATTTGTCTCACCAAAATACAGATGCTCTCATCATGTGCCCGGTGATTATAATATACCTTCGAACTGTGGCTGGTACCCGGTAATTACAATATACAAGGGCTACGCAGCAGAAACTCAACAACACAATATCATGACTAGACTTACCGAACACATCATGAGTATTAAGAAAGTGGATAAAGCTAAATCAGCCCTTGCAGAATATGAACATCTCTCGGGTAAATCACTTCATTCTCTTTGATAGGGCCTCCGTACTAACTAAAGAATAAGTTTCTTGTTCCTCGAAAAGTGTGAGAGGCATCTGAGATAACAAGAAACTCCAATTTTAACAGAGATCGAGTTAAAGTGCTCGTAGCAAAGTTTGCTAAGCTGTTCTTAATCAATCAGCTAAGTTAAGCAATGTCCGCCGCAGTCAGGAGTTGGATGGGTGACCGCTAGTGACATTACTGCTGAGCGCTTCAGTGCCTCGGAGGGCACGTTAAGCCGTCGGTCCTGGTGGTTGTCTAACGATGCTAGTCGTGACAGCATGGTGATAGGGCATTTTACGAATGCCCGCCTGGTTAGCTACCACCCTCAAGTGGAAAATCTGTCACCAAACACCTAACGGTGTGTTCCGGCAGCTGTCCTTGAGAGCCAGTAATTCTAGGTTATCCTGAACAACATCTTCAACCACATTATCACTTACCATCAGGTGAGATAGTGCTCAAAGGATAGTCTATCAGCTATAAAAAAAGAACATGGTTCGGTTGTGTCAGTACGTTGGATCATGAAGATTACAGTAATGATGACGATCTTTTTAGTAGCAGTAGAACTCTATGTGTAAGTTTGTTCGAAATACTGCTACCATACATATTTTCACCACTTAGCATTTCACATTACTGTATTCTGGTTCGAAGGATATGGGTAATGGGGAAAATACAGGCACATGAGACTTAACAACTTTATATCTCAGGTGATGGGCGCCTGAACAATATTTTGAACCACATCGTCAGTTACCATCAGGAGATATAGGGGTCAAAGGCTAGCCTGTCAATTAAAATAAAATAAAAACACTTTTTGCACTGATTTTGTCCACATTTTTGATAGAGGATTTTGAAGCAGAGATGGCTCAGTGGCATTGGCTATGGACTGCCACACAGCAGGTTCATGGTTTGAATCCCGCCGCGCGCTTGAGCTTCACCGCATGGTGGAATGGCAGTGAGCGAATGCCCGCCTGGCTAGCGACCACACTCAAGTAGAAAATCTGTCGCCAAGTACCTAACGGTGTGTTCCGGCAGCATTCCTTGAGAGCCAGTGAAATTAAAGGCAAATGAGACTTAACAAGTATGTCTCAAGGTGATGGGCGCAGTGCAGTAAGTCACTTGTGATGAAATACATCTGTTATAGGCAGAGGATACCGCTTAACATCAGGTGGGCCTCGTGCTAGTTCCTTCACAAAACCATTAAAAAAGGCGTTTATTTCTACAATTAAAATAAATTGCGTTTGTCGCTATTTATAAATGAACATATTACTTATCTCTATCACATTTACCATTTTCTGTTACCCACAGACTTTTACAAGTTCCTTCTCGAACTTTCTCGATGGCTCCCGAAGTTTCATGAAGTTTCTTGAAGCTTCCCGTTGATGTGAAGTTGTAGTATGAGTTAATCTTTAGAAGTTATAAATACCACTTTCTTGCAACCCTAGGTATATTTTATTAATTACAATTTCATATTCCTGTTTGCAGGAAAGTTTTCTGGTAATTAATATTCCATAGTTATAATACGTGTAGGTACTTTTTTTTACATGTTGACGTCACTTATCAATATTCTGATATTATTACTGTTAGGATTAGATCATTATCCCTCCTGGCTAGCTACCACCCTCAAGTACACAAATTGCTGGATGGCAGCAAAGATGTCTTGTAGCAGCTGTCATCGAGAGGCAGTTCCTATACTAGGATCAACCAGTTTACCAACCTTGCCCTCATCATTACTCATCATCAGGTGGGATTGAGATCAAAAGTAAGTTTCAAAGCGCTAGTACTTAGCGAAGTTTGGTTAGCTGTTCTTAACCCATCAACAAAGTTAAGCAACGTCCGCCGCGGTAATGAGTTGGATGAGAGACCGCTAGTGACACTACTACGGATCGCTTCCGTGGATGTCAGTCATTATAGCATGGTAGTGGTAGGGCACTATGTGAATGCCTGCCTGGCTAGCTACCTCCCTCAAAGGCTAAACTATCAGGCATAAAAATATGGTATAAAATTAAACCATGATACTAGGTATGTTAAATTTTTCTTATAATGTTAAATTGCCTTTCGTGTCTAGTGTCTAAGCTATATATAGGATTGTATATTGAATAGAAGCCAGTCAAATCTAACTATAATCTGCAGATAAATCAAGGTCTTCACAAAACTTTGTTTAGCGACTTTTGTGTTTCCTATCTGTGTTGGAGACAAAAGCTACCAACTTTTGTTTGGTGAAAACGCTGCTTAATATTTCAAGAATCATTTATGTCATTGCTTCTAATATCGTAATGTGCATTGACAACAAGGGCCTGTTTAAGAATGTTCTTGTTAGTTCCAGTTATAACACCCAGAACATATTTAATAAATAAAACACAATCTTTGCATTTCACAGTCATCGTAAGTCGATGACTGTGAAATGCAAAGTTAAAAGCCTATCCAGCGGCTTTTAACGCGCTGCATGTTAACTGTCATTTTTATAATTCAGTTATTTTATGTTCTGGGTAGTATAACCGGAATTTACTCGAACATTCTGAAACAGGCGCTTAAAATCAGGCTTGTTATTTGTTCAATATCAACTTTCCATTTTATCATCTGAGTCTTCCTATTTTGCTGAAACACTCCACTTCTTTTTGAAGACATTTACTGCTCAGTGTATGCCTCTCTTAGAACGCAACATGGACTGTTATATGCGCTTTTTGTTACGTTTTGAAGCGAAGATAGGACCTTTCTTTCTAGTTATATATGATAATTTCAATGACACACAAGTATATATACATATATATATATATATATATATATATATATGTATATAAATCTTTCTCTCAAAGTATGTAATAATAAGTAGCTTTCTACCCATTAGGGCCCTACTGGGTCAGCCGGATGGTCCACTGCTGAACATAGCCTCTCCCGTTAAGGGAGGGTTTGACATAATCCCCACACTTGGCAGGTGTCTTGGGGAGTGACATTCGGGGGTGATATTCTAGCCCAGCTAATATCTATTACTTCAAGTAAAAAATCTCGGTAAAACACTAAACGTAACTGGTAGCTTATAGTCCCTAATTTTAGTCAATTTGAAGGAACTCCAGTTCTCCTCTTCAAGGTATTATTATTTGTATATTAGAAAATGTAGATATCGTGTACAGAAGTTATGACGCAGCAGATCCGAACTAAAGGTAGTTTCAAAACTGTTTGATCAATAAATAAACTCTGGAGTGCAGCAGTTTTAAAATTATTATATGGAACTCCTCTACGATAATGAATTTTAACATCTTACTTTCGTTAAAAAGTTACCAATTATATCCTCTACAAATCCGTGTCGAAAATTTTAAAACTATACTTTTAACTGATACAATATTTGTAACTATACATATTATTATGAAATGTATGATTTTCTCTAACTTTCGCAGATTTCCGACCGCAATGAGCTTCAATTTTATTTTATTCATGTTTTGTTTTTATTTTCCGTACGAGGCCCAAATTTATCTGAATCTGGGAAGATAACTACTACTCAACATCTTCAACTAGACCATTCGTTAGTATTATTTAAAGAGCATTAGCACATGAGAAACAAAAGCCCGTTATGTCTCAGGGTGACGGGCGCAGTGCATTTCGATACTTGTGATGAAATGCATCTGTTACAGGCAGTGGTTACCGCTTAACATCAGGTGGGCCTCGTGCTTGTTCCGTCACAATAACTTTAAAAAAGCACCAAATGGAAAATATTGTATAATAACATCCGGCGGGACTTAAACCCGCGACCCCAGAATATAATCCTGCTGCATTTAAATAAATAAATTATTTTATTGATACTTAGCGTCTGGATAGTCGATTTTTTTCTATCCGTTTGAATGCACGTCTTTTTGACTTTAGTGACATCTACCCAAATAGCATGCAACTATCTACTTATACTGTAATAGTTTGGTAATTGAGCTATTCCATCCGTAATAACTTCTACTAGTAATAAGAAAAAAATATCCATCCACTCTACTTGACTGATAACCACGACAGTTTTATCATCCTAGCTAGAGGTAGATTTTCACACGTCAGTGACATCACTCAATCACGTTAACGCAAAGGGACGTAAAGGGGTAAATGTGAGTAGGTTGTTAGTCACAACAAAGTTTTGGTTTAAATAATAGGTCTGAGATCATGTGACCATCTTATTGAACATGCTGAAGCGTTATTGAAACAATTAGGCTGTGATGTTTGACCAATGACTTTAAAATTCTCCAGTTAAAGCCTGTTAATATTAGTACCTACCTGTTTTTTAAAGGCCTAATCAGCTACGTTATACATACGTTACTGATCTGTAGGAATGCACTTAAACACGAAGATGTTAGTCTATAATTATTTAAGCATCACTTTTACCAGGTGGTAAGCCTCATTAGCAAGAAATTGTCTAAGTGGATACCATCGTAGTGACAGATATTCTGTTCCGAAACAGTAGTGTCCAAAACTACTGTATTTAGGCATGACATTGCAATTAGGAAATTACTGGGCGAATGAGACATAACAACAAATGAATAGGCGCATTTCAGTTTCAAGCAAGACAGAACGGTGAAACTGCCGCTGTAATAAACAAGAGTAGGGTTCCGTCACAATAATACTATCAGGCGAGTGATTTGCCCATCTCATCTCATCAAAAGAACAAAAACATGAACGAAATATTCAAAACGCCTCTCCCAATACCAACGTACATAATATCACCTACCTAAAATTTTATTAGCACGTAATCATTTGTCTCCTATTCGTGAGATGTGTGTATCAAGAGATCCAATCTCGTGGAGCAAAGATTGAATCGATTTGCGCCCTGCTATCGGCGTGTCGGAGACGGTTTTCTATTTTATTTACCAAAAGAAATACTCAATAACCTGCTAGGCCATTTCTTAGGTAATAATGCTGGTGAATTTTATTTCAAGAATCTGCGGTTTTAGGTTTGCTTTGCAGGTAGGTTAGGTAATAATCAACTTTAGTGTTTACCCACAATCGGCAGAAACTGGCAAACAAATCAAATTGACTTTGATTAGGCATTAGCGTCTGTTGAATCCTAGACATTTTATTTTGTGTAGGTATATATTTTTATCTGGCATGTTAGATTTTTGACATCTATCATGGATAGTTTTTGTAAACTAGAAATGTTATTTTTATTTTCCAATCGACTCTGATTTGTGCTGAAGTTACCAGTGCTACGATGCCACTGAATTGTTTTCTAAAAATGTGATTATAATGAGTGTTTCATAGCCAGATGTATATTTTTCTATTTATTTTGTGGTTTAGATAGGCAGCTGGTATGTTCGATTGTACTCTATGCATTATTATTATAAATAGTCCCAGTAATTTGAAATGCATGAAATATGAAATAACACATTTTATGTGGCCAGTGAAACAAACTGTAAGTTGTCGTTAAGTTGTTAGATATAAATCCTTTGTGAGCTGATCACTATCAGTAACTTACATATCCGGTCAGATATGTAAGTTACTGTACTCCTGCGCTCTTTATTTATCTGCTAACACACGACATCATTATATACAATGAAAAGTCGTTTATCCTGAGTTTGTTGTAACCCAACAGTTTTTTTTTTCATGTGTATATACAGCAGGAATTCGAATGTATAGCGTAGGTGATAAAAAATTGATATAGCATTGAAGATTTAAATTTTAACGACTGATTTAATTTTCACTGTTAGTTTATGAACAGTGTGTGTTATATATGTTGACAAGCAACTGCTTGTATATTCTGAAAGACAAATTATGACAGAGGCATATTTTACCCGAACTCAATAAAAAAATATTTTATTTAAATCCTAACTCCCGTTATAATTTCGCCGTCGATTTCCACTAGGTGTAACTGAAGTCAAATTATAGCTAATTAATATATCCAGTGTAAAAAAGCTTTATTTTATAGATACACAACTGTTCAAACAAATAAAAACTCAACCCACAACTGTATTTTATCTAGAATTATCATACAAAAGCAATATACTGAATGAACGCGTGCATGATCAAATGAATCCGATTTCAATATAAATCACTATTTGTCTTACTCGTCTCGTATGCTTTCAACCCGTTGCAGCCAAGCGTCTTTACGCCGGTTTATTTTTATTACGTTTCTTGTGTAAAAGCGTCAGAGAATATTGCTTCGATGTCTTCTTCTTGACTAGTAAATATAAAATGAAATTTGAGTTCCCTTTTTTCTTGCAAACTCTCTAAGGGATACCAACAGCGTTGGAATAAAGGAAATTCATAACAAAACCAGATAAGTCACTTTGGATTTATAATATTGTTTTTGTTTTTGTCAGAGTCTACCTGCGGCTTCAACCGCGTTTGGTGTGATTGTGCTTTTTTGAGAACTTCTGATATATTGGATAAACTGTACTCTTATGTTTATTGATCGTTATTATATAACATTATTTATTGATTTGAACAATAGATATTATACCTAAATGCCCCATAGATGGATATCTTTTTTTATTCCTGATAGGTAAGTTTTTGACCATAATCTCACCTGATGGTAAGTGATAATATGATCAAAGGTGTTAACAGGCTTAACCTAGAATTACTGGCTCTCAAGGACAGCTGCCAGAACACACCGTTAGTTGCTTGGCAACAGATTTACTACTTGAAGGTGGTCGCTAGCCAGGCGGGTATTCACAAAATGAAAGTCCTATGGGTCCTGTTCTATTTATTGCGGATGACCACTGGTTCAACGTAAAGGTTTATGGATCTCAATGATCAAGTCAGATGCTTCAGCAAAAGCTATGATTATGGCAGCTGATTGTGAAAATATTGACAACCAGCGTTATAGTCTTATCAGTGGGATAAAAAATAAATGCCGTTACTTTAGTAATTTTATATTAAACAGATATTTTACAAAGAAACTAGGTATTTCACATGAAAATCTTTACAATTACACTTGATATTAACAGTTGACAAATAGATCCTGATAAAAGATGTTACACATCGTGTCTATCACTAATATATACATTTTTACACATTTTACAAGTATACACATAAAATATAGAGGTGAAAACATTACTACTCTCAAAACAATACATATAAAAATCGTCTCAATTTTAACTCATTCTAAAGACACTTACATTAATAATTAAAAATAGTACAAATAACATCGACTTCTTAAAAACTGACGTCGGGTCATGGACAAACTTAAATTAAAATGTGACCTGAAGATATTGTAATGTAAGTAATTAAGACGCTGTCAAATGCTGTAATTTTGTCACTATCGGACTGCGTAGGAGTGAAAAAGAGGCAGCGTTGGTGAAATCGAGATCAGTTTAGGTAAAATCCGCAGGTAAGCTTAAGAGCCATTTCACAAAATCACGCTACTGAAGTTTAGGTAAATGCCAGCGCATCGCTTACACAAGCGATGGAAGTGACGACGGAATAGCGTGACTGTGAGTAACATATTTTGATACTAGCACTCATTTATAAAGAAATGTAAGTTGCGAATTTAAAAATTGTGTGATTGGCATGAGTAAATAATCAATTTCTTGTCGATTACTTGCTAATGTTATAGAAAAGAAGTAGGCATGTACATTAAATAGTCAACCTACATCGTGAATCGTATATTTACATTTCATCCTTGATGAATAAAAATAGATATGTTTGAATCATTTATGGTAACAATAAACTTAAATAATAAAATAATTATACGGCTTAAAATTATATAAATATTTGACGTAACGGCATTGATTAAAAGCTGCGGACTAAAAGGTCTTTCTTTTAAATTTTCCAAAAATTGCTATTTTCCTCGTTCACACTCTACACAGTATCTATATCCAGTCGTTAACACTGTCTGCCATAATGACCATGCTGAGCTGAGATAGGACTGAGGTTTATTTTTCTGTGCATCCAGAAAACAACTTAGTACCAACCACAAACGTCCCATGACGTTTTTGGTTTTCCATTACTTAAACATGTCACCCTCATATTCCCATAACACAATATATCACCTATACCTTTAAAAAAATATCATTTTCTTCCATTTAGTTTGAGTAGCCCAAACAGCGAAATGTAAATATATATTTACACATTTTGAGGTTTTTTTGTTTTTAAATCGAATATCTTTGATGCAATCTATAATCAACATATATACTTCTTGGTACCAATGCAATCCTCACTATATACTCTTATGCTCACTATTTCCTCTATGGAAAATAAATGATAATACACCTTTTTATAGAAAAAAATACTGGAAATGGGGTTTGAACACACGACAAAAATGGTGGGAAATAGTAATTTAATTGCTATTTTTATTTTTTCGTAACTAGACTCGCCTAGAACTTCGATTCTTCTTTTAATATGATAATTTAATATTGTTCTTTAGCCATGAATTGTTACAGATTTTTACGCCAAATATTTTAAAGTAACAAGATTAAAACAACCCAATTGTTTTAAGAACTTTAGCGGGAAAACTGTATTGGCGAGCAATATTTTTTTCTGAAAAACTATACAACCTACGGCTTTGGTCCTTCTTTGATATTATTATTTACATATAATTTATACACTTGTATTATTTCAGATTTTTTGGTTTAGAAGTTTAAAATTAGTTACGAGATTATTTAATACGCAAATTTGCATCGGTAAGTGTTTGCGTTGCAAAATGTATCGAGCAAAAAATGATTCATACATATGCAAAATTGCGTTTTTCTAGGTTTATAACTGTTGACGTAGTTACGAGATTAATATGAAATGACGTAATATTTTGGAGCCAAAATGTAATTTGTGCTGGTTTCAGATTTCATCAAAATATTCAAAATACTTCCGTTATCTCAGATAAGTATGGATTCTTTCTTGTATGGGCAAGGATGCATCCTTTTGAAAACCATTTGGATTATGAAAGTCGGACTTTTTTTTATTTATTTTTTTATGTCATTGTGATGGAACAAGCGCGAGGCCCACCTGATGTTAAGCGGTATCCTCTGCCTATAACAGATGCATTTCATCACAAGTGACGAACTGCACTGCGCCCATCACCTTGAGACATACATGTTAAGTCTCATTTTTGTCTGTCATTTCACTGGCTCTCAAGGACTGCTGCCGGAACTCACCGTTAGGTGCTTGGCGACAAATTTTCTACTAGAGGGTGGTCGCTAGCCAGGCGGGCATTCGCAAAATTCCCTTCCACCATGCGGTGAAGCTCAAACTCTGGGCGGGATTCGAACCATGGACCTGCTGCGCGGCAGTCCATAGCCAATGCCACTGAGCCGTCACTGCTTCAAAACTTAAACTTACGCAGAAAACACTTACTTAGATTTTATGGTAAATTTGTAAATTCGACTATCGACCGCTAACTGGTATCCCGGTTTGCACAAATGATGGAAAAGCCGGGAGGCCGTTTTGTACAAATTAGGAAGGTAGTTTAATTTCCTGCTGAAGTTATGCTGCTATATATGCTAAGCTGTGTTCACTTATAGACATTAACTGAATCCAAAAATATTGGAAATCAATTATTCGCCTGTCATCTTATCCTTCTAAAACAAAAGTTATAGTGAGTTACTAATTTAAACTAGAATAATACAAAAACTAGCAGACCAAAAAGAAGAAGTCTACCCTCTGAGGTTGTTAGCATTTTTCCAATAACGCTGTATAAGACTGCATAATTGTGACGTTTCCTTTTTTTAACACAATGGATGAACAGAAACTAAAGATGTAGTTACTTAACAAGACAACAATAATTATATTATGGACAACAAAAATAAAGTATAGTTTGTTATTAAAAAAAAATAAAGACATGATCAAAATTCTGTGGTCGCACTATAAACTTGCGTCTAAGCGTTCCGCGTACGAGACGTCAGAGCAAGGCAAAACGAACGCAGGTCCTACCTCGATGAGCGCTCGCGCGGTACTGATCGCCTCGCGCTTGTACATTTCAATTTATAAGCATTTCGAGTTATGTTAAATATTTTTTCTTGTCTAACAAAACAGAGTTAATAGCACAATTTATTAAAGATCAGATTAATTAAAGAATGAACTTTCTTTTCATATAATATTTGTTTGGAATTACACTTTATTAAACGCAATATATCGTGGTAAACTGCTGATATAATTCGTGGAAATTAGCGCAAGATCTTTATTTTTTTTTCTACAATGACGATTAATTATCGATATTCTAGTACACTATGTGTCAACAAGATTATATGCCTGATGCACAGTTTTTTTTTTAGTTAATTTGATGAATCTTTATACAAGAGATAGAACTCTGAAGTTGGCTATGTATACTTTAATTCGTAAAACAAGGTGCGGGAGATTGGTCACTACAAAATAATTAATGTTATGTTTGTAAATCTGGTACATTAACTGAAAAGAGAACAGATTATTCTATTTTTATCAATTATTAAACAACTTGTAGATATTTCCTATGATAGTAAATTAAGCGCTTAAAATCTTCGTATACCGCATTAAAATGTAAAATGCCTCTTAATAACACAAAAGTAATAACGTAAATTGAAATTGTAACTTTTCTTTTCCCTCTTGATAAAGTTTTGCTCATTTATTAATATATTTTCATACACATTCTTACGTAAATAATTAAGATATTTTCGTTACAAGCGTACTTTGCAATTTTATTCTATCGAGAAAATTTTAAGGAAACGTGATCATACTTTTCTTGGCTTTCGATAATGTGATCAAGATTAACAAATAGTTTTCTTACTGCTACAAAGTAAACAAATCTCTTCTAGTAAAGCTATTAAGCACTTGTCAGCGTCTTAACTAGTTTAGTTCGAGTATGTGTGTTATGCAATGTTACCATTGCCTGTACGTTTTATTTAATGAATTAAATCAATTACTTACTATCCCCACTCGCGTTCATATATGCCTTGTATTACAAGGCAGGTGGCAAAAAGACTGCTAACATGCCATTGTTTCTATTTCGGTACGGACACTTATAAGTGCAAGGCTGTCGTCAATTTTTAGTACGAAATGAATAACAAAACTCTAGTTATAATGTCAAGTCTTTGTGATTATGTATTTACATGTTCCAACATTTCTGGCAACGCATTATAAGCTACCATACTACCGAATCCTTTAGGTTCTTTTTTAGTCACAATTGCAATGATTTCTTCTTCTGGTGGAGGTGGTGGAAATTCTGCATTAGAATCCACAGCAGTTGTTATATCTTCTACACTTAAAAGTACTTCCCTATTGTCACTTTCACTTTTACGTTCTACTACTAAATTGTCTTCCATTATACTATACAAGTTTTCACTCTTTCCTTTATTAAACATTTGTCAGGAATTCATGTAAAAAGGATCGTTTAGGTTCACTTCATCGTTAACCGTATTTCCTTTTTGCGACCACTCTTTTTGCTGATGCTTTATCCTGTAGATTATTTCATCGTGTATGACGCCAAAGCACATTGCTGTTAAAGCTAGACCTGTCAAAGTATACGCTGAACAAAACCATAATGTGGTAGAATTTATGGTGTAATATCTAACACCGTGAACGGTGGTGTAATTCATTCCAGGAACTATGTTACCGAAGCCTATAGTGCTAAGCGTCATGAAACAAAAGTATATTCCGTCTATGATTCTTAAGTTGTCCAATTTGTAAAGGACTATGGCTCCAATGACAATGTATATAAAAATTGCTGCGAGGCACAGTAAAACTGGGGCAAGAATGCTCAAACCATGCATGGATAGCTTTGAGTCTGTATCAGGCCAGCTTATTATGTCATCTTTGGCAGTGCTAGTTGTTGGTCTTTCTGATAATGACAAATCTTTTTGGCTATCGGGTTTCAGGACATAACATTCTTCAGTCGGTGTCTTGCTTGTATTCTGGCTATTAAGAATTTCTTCCTGTTGTCTCTTAAGTTTCATTCTCCGTTCTTTTTCTGCCATTCTTTTTTCATCATAACAACAGTATCCACAGTTTGAACAGAGGCAGCAGCACAAAGCTCGACTGAATACGCTTCGAGCCATTTTTGATAGTAAGGATCCGACGTTTGAGAGATAAAGAAGGGTCAGTGGTATTCCGAAGAGAGCGTAGAGCATCGTGACGCCTTTGCCAAGGAAAGTTCTTGGTGCGATGTTGCCATAACCTGTTGACAAAATGTTTTATTATATAAACTATTATCACCGTTCTAACGTATGCCTATCTCTGAAGGAGTATGACACGTTTTGGGACATTTTTAGGGTGCTTTATAAATGGGGCGTTATTTTTTCCTAGTTACATATTGTATGCCTCATTTGTAAAACACCCTAAAAAACCTGGAAATTTATAGATAGATAGATAGATTAACTCTTTATTGAAACACCATAATTAAGACAACTATAACAAACAAACACTAAGACTAAGTGTTACAATGGGCGGTCTTATCGCTCAAAGTGATTTCTTCCAGACAACCCATTTGTATTTATTATCTTACCTAAGTTTCAAACACCGCAGATCGTTATTTAGACGTGACGCTCAATTCAATTAATCACACCATAATATAATAAAACATAAAACTGTTAAGCAAAACGTGATAAACTTTAGTAAATACATTTCTTACATCCTGGCTTAAATGCAGTGGGTATTGTTGATGCAATTTGTTTAGATTCGAACTCGCACTCACCGTACATGCATTTTTACTCATCTAAACTAATATAATGAAGAGGAAAGATTTGATTATTTGTTTGCATAGAATAGGCTCTGAAACTATTGAACCGATTAGGATGAAATTTGGTATGGAAATAGTTTGAGAAACGGGGAAGAACAAAGGATAGTTTTTATCTAACTGCGCAAAAAGAGGTTAATGGTTTTGCGCGATAACCGATCTACTGGACCGATTAGGATGAAATTTGGTATGGAAATGAAGTTTGAAACACGGGGAAGGACATAGAATAGTTTTTTATCCAACTGCGCAAAAAGAGATTTTGCGCGTTAACCGATATACCCGCGGGCGGAGCCGCGGCCGGAAAGCTAGTAAATTATAAAATTGTTAACTGTATAAGCGTGTTTGTTGTGTTTGTTTAGTAGCTGTATGACGCTGTCTTGGTAAAGTTTTTAAAAAGAGTTTAAGAGATCTTTTCTAAAAAGAGATTTACAAAAATTTTATTGAAGAGTGCACAGAACTAAGCCAAAAGGTTGTCTAATAGACGGTAAGACAAATGAATCACTATGTTATCGAATAAGTAGTATTTTTCACAATTGATTAACAGAACCTTTAAATAGATATTATCTATTAGTGATGACTTGTAATTATTATTGCTGTATCAAATAGAAAGTTACATTAATGTCTGTATGCCAAACTGGTGGAACTAGCGTTCTATATATAAAATATGTAATATCCTTTGTACCTAGATTCACAGACTAATATATCATTGTATCAATGTATCAGTTGGATTGTCCACTGATGAACACAGCCTCCACGTTTAGGGGGTTTTTCCATTATTCCCACGCTTGGCAGGCGTCTTAGGGATTGCATATTAGATATCAGTTTCTCAGAAGGCACTGCTGCCCACCTTCCGGTATTTTACCTTAAGTCACCTTTTATGACACCCACAGGTAGCTATGGGGAGGGTGACATTCTAACCCGGCATCCCCCGTGGTACCTGAACTATTACTTACAGTCAACAAATTTCAATCGTTTCTTTACGAAAAAAAACAAGGTCATCTTTTCTGTTCCTTAAAAACAGTGTAAAGATATAGAACCAGGAAACGAGCATTATATAAGAAATTTAAAAAAGAAATATAAGGAAAACTGTTACCTATTGTGGTTAGAACTGTCAGTGAGTAGAAAAATGCGAGCGCCAAATTCCATTCGTGCTCCTCGTAATGGTTGCTAAAGTCGCTCCCTCCGAATTCTCCAAGTGCCATCTCTCGGTAACTGACTCCATATTGCGACGCCATTTCTGTCGTCACCCTGTGCACAAGCTCATTTTGGAACTTCAGAATCTCTTGTGCAGCCAACCTTGTCCAATTCTCTCTGTACAATATATTCAGTGAGACTGTTATCTCCCAAATATTTTCAACGGCCCGGCTTCGCGCGTCCCAGAAATAATTGGCCGACAAGCTCATGTTTCCGTTCTCGTAATCTTCATCCGTGACTTTTTTATTCGTGTTGTTCTGCTCTCTATGGCCTAATTTATGTCTATCAGGTAAAATCCGTGGCCTGGCCGGCACTTCGGCACCGCCTTCTATTGCTAAGAAAATAAATGAACCAAGAAATGTATAGGCTAACAAAATAGTGAATATTACGAGATTAGTAAGTGAGCCCACGTAGAATTGTTTTCTTCTGTACTTTGTAGTTTTGAAGCAAAAACAGCAAACAACTTTTTGGCGTGTTGTTTGCGCTCTCTTTCTGCTATTAGATACCATGGAGTCGGCATCTTGGCATCTGTCCAAAGGAATACCTCCATTTAGCGTTGGCTTTGCCAAGGTATACTGTTCAAATCGGCTGATTGCTTCTTTATCTAGAACTACATGATCTATATCCATTTTCGGATCAGTTGTTATCTACCTTTGTACAGAGTCGTCATCCTCGCGTTTTATCTGAAACAAAGAAATTAAGGTTATTGCGACGTTAACGTTTCGCCTTTATTCTAAAAAGGTCGTAATTCTTCAAAGTCGGTTTAGTTGAAGGAAGCAAATGACAAATGAAGGAGCGTTGGCGGCAATGATTGATGATTAGGAAATTCATGTTATGGATAAAGTGTACTAAAATACAGCTTGTGACGAATATTGATAGGAATATTATGAAAAGTAGAATCCAGTGAAGGTATACCTGAAATTTGGTAAATACTCGTAAACTTAGAGAAATGAGTATAATTTTTTTTTTTTTCCCAAATTGCTTCTACTAGCACAAAGACTAATTTGAATACTAACTACACGGTTTAATCTCTTAATGGAATGAGTAAGTACCTTGACAATAAAATATTTGTTGTTAAACATTGATTCAAAGGCTGGACAAAAATTTAAATATACTATTTTAAAGAGGGCTCAATTGCTCTTACAAATGAGATATTGACCGAAAAATTTTTCTACCTCGAAACGTGGGATATTATTGTCAATAAAAAAGTTGTACTCTGTACTAGAGTACAACTTTTTATGTAATAAAATACATAAATTGCGAGCCGTCAAAGTAGTCAATTATTGTAAAACTACAATAGAACGGAAATTCACATTTCAGTATATATAAATATAAATCATATTCACTATTTCACTAAAAAAGTTTTGAAGCAGTGATGGCTCAGTGGCATTGGCTATGAACTGCCGTGCAGCAGGTCCATGGTTCGAATCCCGCCGCCGGTGTGAGCTTCACCGCATGGTGGAAGGGCGGCGAATTGCGAAAGCCCGCCTGGCTAGCGATAGCCCTCAAGTGGAAAATCTGTCGCGAAGCACCTAACAGTGTGTTCCGGCAGCATTCCTTGAGAGCCAGTAAAATTACAGGCACATGAGACCTAACAACTGTACGTCTCAGTGTGAGGGAATTCGTCGTTGACGAAATGCGTCTGTTATAGGCAGAGGTAAGTCCACTTAATATCAGGTGGGCCTCGGGCTTGTTCCGTCACAATAACGTTAAGCCTATAAAATTACATACAGTTACGTTTTTAAATATGTAGAGTACCACGCCTGGGTCACCATATTTCTCAAAACATATGGATTCAGTCAAGGCAACTCGTTAAAAGACTTACATGATATTAATAATCATCAAATACCATATCTTAATCATTTTTGATTGACAAGTCTAAGTACAACTAGCAATATTCAGGGGAAAAGTAATTAACTAGGTATTGAAACGAAAACTTAGGTCCCAATTATCAATTACTTTCAACTCTTATACAAAGTTCAATAATTCGTTTCTTCTCAAATTAAAATTGATTGCCAAGTCAATAAGGCTTTCATAAAAAACGCAAATTGGATAATAAATTACCAAGTTCAAGCTATCGAATTCATGATAGAAAATTATTGGAAAAATGAAGAATTTAAAACCATTATTGGGAAACATAATTTAAGTTATGGCAGGCTTAATGGCATCTCTCTAAAAATTTTAACTAAGATCAGGTATAAAACGAGAAAACCTGACTTTTAAATTTTATGCTAGAATCTACCTATAAATGGTTAGTTGTTCCATATAAATAAAATTTATTTGACATCTTTAAGCGCAGAAAAAGCAGCAAATGTGCAGAACAAGTGCATTTTGCTTTTCTCAGGTGTCATGAAAGAAAATTTACGCCTATATAAATAGTAACCATTATATCTTACTACTAGCTAAAACTTTAAGTCTGGGTTTCAGATTAATATGGTTGAACAGTATTTTTAAAGAATAAAATAGTCTGTGCTTATCATAATCGAAAGACTGACGGTAAATGAATGTCAATCGTATGGACTTTCCTATGAATCCTATGGACTATTTTCAAAAAGCAAGACTAGAATGAGAACCGAACATGTGAGGATATGAAACACTTTCTAAGTTATATTAGCGAAATTCAGAAAATTTCTTAATCATAATATAAAAATTTTAAACGTTACGAAAATCATAAAATAAATAACATAACTTTGATTATCATTTCTCATAGCTTTTGAAACCACTTTCTAAATGTTTAGTTTCAAGCTTGGTTAAATGGATGCCAATATAAATATAAACCTCTCTTAAGCTAAACCTGAATACTTTAAGGATCAATCAGGAAATAAATGTTTATAATAATAGCGAATTCAGCACACGAACGCTCGGTTTGATTCCTCACAAAGATGTGAAATTCTTGTAACGCGTGATGAATAAAAAATGTCTATTGTAGACTGCAGGGATGCTGGGTAGATTTCAATGTACTGAAAGTCATCATAAAACCCTTCAAGATTCAAAATTCTATATTGCTTCCATACAGTACTAGATGTTATAAACCTATAGGTACCTATGTACCTATAGGGTTCATCGGACTATTCCGATGAACCCTGTTAGGCACAGCAACATTAGAAGAGAGGAGGACGCAATATTCAATAATAATTGACCAAATAATTTTATATATGAAAATTCATTCTACTATTTTTTTTATTAAGATATTCATATGCTGAGTAATATGCTTTAGAGACAAAGATGTTGTTTTAATTTTTTATTAAATTTCATGTTTTACTTTCATACTTTAATTCTGTAGACTATTATTGTTATATGAAGAGTGCTGGAAGAGTGCATTTCCAAACAGCATTTATGAACCAGTAGCCGATCCCTTCATCATTATAAATGGTTTTTGACCTCCAAAGCTAATAGATGGGAATTATAAGTTTAACGTGCGTTATAGGTATCTGTGTTTGTTGTATCGAAGCTTCCGAACGGATGAAACTATTTTAGTGTGTATTTGTGCGAAAGGATATATAGTAAAGAGTTTGTAGCTATGATTGAAAACTGATTCAAAGTTCTGTTCAGCCGTTCTAAGATCATTAGCTAGTTCTAGTTGATGAAGGGATGTGATTGATTCAATATATGGTCTCATGTTACTTCAATAATATTGCAAGATCACGGTAACCTTGACCGCATGGCAACCTTGCTGCAGCCTTATCTGGAACTGAAGTTCTGTGTCTGTGCCCATTGGGAGGTGTCATTAAATAGGTTTTAAATGTAAAATTATGGTGATCAGGGTTGGTTTATGTTGGGAGATATTTAAATATTTAATTTTTAGTTACAATCATTAACTAGAAAATTTGTCACCAAGCACCTAAGGGTGTATTCCGTCAGCTGTCCTTGAGAACCAGTAATTCTTGGTTAGTCTGAACAACATATTTGACCACATCATCACTTACCATAATGTGAGATGATGGTCAAACACCAGCAGCATTTTTGAAAAAATTAGGGCTTTTTTAGGTATGACACTAAAACATGGGTAGAAATAATAATATCTGCACCAAAAACTCAGTACGTGTTCTTAGACACATGTTGCATTTGCATTTTAGGTTTAATTCTATGACTTTACACTACACTCGCATTTAATTTCCAAGTGGTTCAGATAATGAATTATAAACATTTATAATTAAAAAAAAAAGAAACTCGTCAAAGACGTGAGTTTGACTTCAAGTATTATTTGTACTTTCTAATTAAAAGGATATCATTCATTTATTTTTAATTATTTAGGGTTTCATTAGTGACAACAGGAACCTAATAAATAATGTTTTGACGCCATTCACTCCGCGTTTACATTGTCCGTTGTTGTCCCTTTTAAAGGACCGCTTGTTGAAATTTACTCAGAATGTGTAATGCTACAATGTGTATTCAAACAAAAAAACATGCTTGTATTAGGCTGGGACTCCATGTAAACGCGATGTTTTCTAATATCTTTTGTTTTAGCTCTATCATAAAAAGGTAACATACAAGCGTCAAATTAGGTTTGAATATCGTGCAAAATTTATTGTGTAGTGGTACGGAATCTTCCAAGCACAATTCCATCTTGCACTAAGCATTTTTTTATTTATACCATGTCATCTTCTGATATGTCATCGTCATCATCAGCCGGAAGACGTCCACTGCTGAACAAAGGACTCCCCATAGAAAGCCACAAAGAACGGGTACTAGCCGCTTATAACCATTGGCTACCCGTGACTTTCACGATGTCGTCATTCCACCTAGTGGGGGCCTACCAATTATTTTGTACCCTTGCTGAATTAATCTTATCACCTTTCCTGGCTCCGTTTCTTTGAACATCGATATAAATAAAATCTTTGGTATCTAGTTGGATCAAAATAAATACTAAAATCTACCAAAACTATTGAAGCTTTTAGGGGCCGGAAGCCCATTTCACCAGTTATGAAACGGGAAATTTGAAATCGACTCTTTGATGGATTAGTTTCTTTGTTGCCATGGGAATTTTTGTTTTGAACTTCGATACGCGGAACATGGTATGTTTTGATAAGGCTACATAATATTTTTAGATTTAATACTCTCCAATATTTCATAAGACCATGTTTCGCACACGAACAACCGTATGTGTACGTGTTTGCGAGTGTCGAAAAGCTATCACCTTTGTTTATATCACATCAACACAAAAATAACCTTTACTTCCACCATTGAACAAATGCCTCTCCTGATAAAGGGTTTTTGTTATAACCCCCCACTTGGCAGGCATCTTGGGGATTGCAGTGTCAAATGCCAGTTCTACAGAACAAACTAATGCACACTTTATAGTATTTTCCCTTCGTAGCCTTTCACTACTCCCACTGGAATATATGCAAGATTGCAAATTTGGCTCGACATTCCATGCAGTAATTTTAACGCACTTGAAAACAAAACAAACAACGTAAGGTTAAGCTTTGCATTGAATGTTAATATCATCTTTTATGGAATTATAAATAAATGTTATATTGCATAAAAGAATTGCAGTCATTCAGCGCCTTCAAAAAGCACCTCGCTGACTATATCATATTGGAGATCATGCTGTTATGAGTAGATGAAATCCACCCCACACCTGACACCATGTAGTAAGTAGGAGCGAGGTCAATAATACAGCCGTGTAATGACAACTGGTTTTATTTTAGTACCCACATCTAATATTAACGAGTAAACAGCAAACTACCTACATACAACAGTTTGAGGGTAGTAGGTACCTATATATTTTAAATTATAATTTATATTATAGCATTTATTTTTTAAGATTTAAATGGCGAATAGTTTAGTTCTCAAGTAAGTAAGTCAATGTTTGTTTTATTAGAAATAAATGTTTTCAAACCTTATATTTATCACAAAACAGTTTCATTTAATAAACAAACAATACTTAATTTGTACACGATGCAGCCAATATAATCGTTCACAATTCTTGATCCCACGAATAAAACAATTGATTTTCTCTAAATTACAATTGTGGGAATGTTAATAAATTTAATTCAGTCCATTTCTCAGTACGGGTATACTGAATAATATGGGGTATACCTGTGGTATTACGTAGATTTACTACGATGCATCTAAGTAGTGATTTTAGTTCTGTTGCAGCGATGTTTAACTCTTTGGTTTTCTAACAGATGGCGTTAGTAGTACAATAACATTGTATCCAATGAATACAAAAATGTTAATTTTCTTATTTTAGTGTTTCTAAAATTATATTATTTATGACAGTACCACACCTAGATATGACGTAACATTACTATGTTAAAGCACAAATCTATAGGCGTGATAGGTTTTCAGTAAAAGGGGCCACAAAATGTACAAGTTACGGGATAGTGATGGGGCTCACTTCGCTCGCCCTAATTAAAAACCCTACTCAAACAAATTAAAGAATATCATGATACACATTGATACCGTGCGCAGCGCACTAAATCAACGCTGGACCCTTTTTAGCAAGTTAGGCGACCCTACTCATAAAATCGACATAAAAAGGTAATGCTTAATCAATTACAAAAAAAACAAGATTTATAACGAAACTTAATAGTAGGAGCCTATCGAACAGCAATTCAGTAGTAATGAAGTGAAAAATAAAACGGCTAAGTGCAAGTTGGACTTGCGCACCGAGGGTTCCGTACAAACCTCTCGTATATTAGTAAAAGTTATGGTATTTTTATTGCTAAATGAAATCCATAACATTTTAAAATAATGAATACGAAATAAAAAAAAAACCTCCGTATGGGGAGTAATACTTACTTGTCTTTGTAGCACGTAAGTTTCTTAAAGTTTTGTAGAGTGTTTGTATATAATTTTAAGGTACAAATTAGTTATATATTGACAACAAGATTAACCTTTGTATGTAATACACGCCAAATATAAAGAAAAACAAAGATTTATACTGTTTGTTTTTATTATCATTCGATAAGATATCCATTATTGTACTCGTGTTCCGACTAAAAATATTACCAGCTTCATCATTAAAAAAGACATAGGTTTATCTCAAAGTAGGCGGGCTACGGAAGGATTGCGTAGTTTCAGTAACAGAGTCTGATTTTTTCGTAAGAGACCCTAAAGAGATCTTTAATAATCATATCTAAAAGCACTCAAATGTAACTTATTTTTATTCTGATTGTAGATTTTTAAAACGATTATTGATATTAACAATTTTTTTTATAGCTGTAAGGCTAGTCTTTGACTACTATCTCACCTGATGGTAAGTGATGATGTGGTCGAAGATGTAGTTCAGGCTAGCCTAGAATTACAGGCTCTTAAGGACAGCTGCCGGAACACACTGCAGGTGCTTGGCGACAGATTTTCTACTCGAGGGTGGGAGCTAGCCAGTCGGGCAATCACAAAATACCCTACCACCATGCTGTAACGACTGCCATCGTTAGGATCGAAGGCTTAACGTGCCCTACGAAGCACGGAAGCACTCAGTAGTAATGTCACTAGCGTTCACCTATGCAACTCTTGACCGCGACGGAATTAACTTAGCTGATCGATTAAGAACGGATAAGCAAACTTTGCTACGAGCGCTTCATAACTCTACACATTTTTGTAATCTTACCCTGAATGAAGAAGCCTATGCAAAACAATAAATTTCTTCCATTGCCTCACTAAGCGAACGCCGACAGACAATTTTTTTTTTCAAAAGATAAGATACAAAGTGCCTACATATTATATACACTATCAACCAAGAGTGTAATGCGACAAACTACTGAGTTGTTACGTTTGTACGCGATATAACGATTTATATGCAGGCGAAGACACTAGAAGCTATTTTTCGTCATAAAAAACGAAGAAAACAACCCTTTATATGTAAAACCATTAAATTGGATCGAGAACCAACATCATACATAATCTTGCCTAGAAACAATGCTAAGATGTTATGTCGCGTTCAGACTTGCGCCACGCTGCCTGGCAAACGAGCCCGCGTGCATCTGCGGGCCAAGCGAGCTATCCAATGCGTTGGCATGCGCGCTGTGCAGCCTCGCAAGCAGTCCAGGTGGCAGCCCGCTGATGCGCGGACGCGGACGCGAGGCCAACGCTGTGTAATGCTGCATGCGTTCAGACGCTCGCCGCTCAGCCTGGTAAGCAGCCCAGCAAACGACTCTGCGCGCGTCGGAGGGCCAAGCCAAATTCTTCACACGCGTTCACGTTTGAATGTCTAGTTGAACGCGGCGGGGTGAACTCAGCATTACGGATCTTTGGGTTATAAACTAATCCTGCTATCTTATACTCGGAAAAATATCACGAAATCTAATCCGCTGACTGAGAAATATCTCCTTTTGGAAATTGATCATTACTCCATTTTTTAATTCATTCCAATTTTAAACCTTACATATACAGCATAAAGAATCCAATGTAATACAAAATATTGGTAGCGTTATGTACTGAGTAAACGCCGGACCCTTTTCAGTAAGTAAGGTAATAAGCGACCCTACTCACGCTATCGACAGCGGAGGGGGCGGCTATAATCCGAGATGGAACATCAACACGTATCTGTTTATCTACCTATCGTTCTCCTTTTGCAAATTAAAGACAAGTTTTTCCTATTATGATCCAAGTTCCTTTTTTAGTCATTGTTTTCTTATTTATTGGAAAAAATTACAACAGGTCTCTGGAAACTAAATGTGACGCGCATGTGTATAACACTTAAGGTTTGAACATTGTTTTGGTTTTGTTGTTAGGTCATCTAACTATTGTACCAGATCACTATCTTATACAGTTTTTAAAACATACTGCACTGATTTACATTTTATTAACACAATTTTTATACCTATTTTAAACGCTTTTAGCGGTAACTTATATTACCTTGTGCATTGGTTGTCTATATCATCTTTTCAAGATAGTACACGCAACGTAATTATAAACTCATCAGCTGGAAGATATCCACTGCTAAACAAATGCTCTGGAGGATCCTGCCCCAATCCCCACACTTGGCAGGCGCCTTGGGGATCGCAATTAAAGGTGTTAATTTCTCAGGAGGCGCAGTTTACCTTCCGGTATTTCGCCTCTTACGACACCCACGGGAAGCTAAGGTGGAGTTGCAATTCTAACCCGGCACCCCACAGCATAATAGACTTGCGCGGTATGGGCATGTCATGAGGAGGGATGAAAGGCTTATTACAAAATGGGTGTTGGTTAAGTGTGTGAATGGACATAGGGATCCGTAATGTACTGTACTGTATAAGTCGGATCCTCCACTGCTGAACAGGCTCCATCTTTTTTTATATAGCTGATAGGCTATCCCTTGACCACTATCTCACCTGGTGGTAAGTGATGATGTTGTCGAAGATATTGTTCAGGCTAGCCTAAAATTACTGGTTCTGATGGACAGCAGTCGGAACATACTGTTAGGTGCTTGGCGACAGATTTCCTATTAAGGGTGGTAGCTAGCCGCAAAATGCCCTACCACCATGCTGTAACCTCTGCCATCGTAAGACAACAACCGGGACCGACGGCTTATCGTGCCCTCTGAAGCACGGAAGCGCTCAGTAGTAATGTCATTACCGGTCAACCATCCAACTTATGACCGCGGTGGACGTTGCTTAACTTAGCTGATCGATTAAGAACGGCTAAGCAAACTTCGCTACGAGCGATTCGAAATAACGCCCCCTTAAACGCCGGTTAGCCATAATCCCCACGCTTGGAAGGTGATTTGGGGATTACAGTGGTAGATGTATATATTTTAGAATGCGCTGCTTCTGACCTTCGGGTATTTTTTTCCTTCCTTCGACTCCTACAGGTTGATATCGTCATCTTAACATCAAACTCAACGTCCACTGTAGAACAAGGTCTCTCCCATTGGGAGGAGTTGGCAAAATGCCAATGCTTGGCGTTAATTATACTGCGATCCCATTATAAATCGCAGTATAAATTGTTAGTTCTTCAGAAGGTGCTTTGTCCCACCTTCTGGTATTTTTCTCATAGTCGCCTTATGACACCCACGGGAAGAAATGGGAGGGTGACACCCAACAGGAAGATTTGAGAAGTGCAATTCCAGCCCGTATCCCTCGGGGCGTTCCCATCGTAGGGGTCTACCCCACAGAACGCAAAGAATTTCAGTTGGAGCACGGCACTAGATACAAGTCAATCATTAGAAGCGCTCGTAGCGAAGTTTACTTAGCTGTTCTCAGCCGATCAGCAAAGTTAAGCAACGTCGCGCGCGGTCATGAGTTGGATGGGTGACCGCTAGTGACATTACTACTGAGCGTTTCCGTGCTTCGGAGGGCACGTTAAGCCGTCGGTCCCGGTTGTTGTCTTAGGATGGCAGTCGTTATAGCATGGTGGTAGGGCATTTTGCGAATGCCCGCCTGGCTAGCTACCACCCTCAAGTAGAAAATCTGTCGCCAAGCACCTGACGGTGTGTTCCGGCAGCTGTCCTTGAGAGCCAGTACTTCGAGGTTAGCCTGAACAACATCTTCGACCACATCGTCACTTACCATCAGGTGAGATAGTGGTCAAAGGCTAACTTATCAGGCATAAAAAAAAAAAAAAAAAAAAAAAAACAGCTCTTAACATACAATTTCACGCTCCACGGGTTTGCCAACTGAAGGAACACCCTACCAACCCATGATTTTGTGGTTACTCTATCAGCCAGATTGTCCACTGCCTCCCCTATTAAAGGGGAGTTTGCCATAATCCCCACGCTTGGCAGGCGTCATGGGGATTTAGTTTAAGATATCAGTTTCTCAGAAGGCGCTGCGGCCCACCTTCCTGTATTTTAACTTGAGTCTTCTCTTACGACATCCATAGGTAGCAATGGGGGGGGTAACATTATAGCCCGGCACCCTATGGGCACGGGATTTTGGTTATGAAGTGCCCTTCAGGTAGAAGGCAAATCAGGTAATAGTAATATTTTTTTGTCTTAATATTCAAATAAGGATTTTTTAATCCCATGGCAGTGTATGAGCGAAACATTTTGCTGCTATTTGAATTGATATGCGTTAATTTCTCCCCCTATTTTAGTTTCAAAGCAATAAAACTTGAAACCATCAGGGCCACCAAAATTTAAGCAGCATAAGCAGAACCCAAAGCCATGAGCCCATAAATCATACTAATTTATGGCTCCGCACGCTTCATCGCATTCTAAAGGCCTGTTTACACCATCATTAGGCTTCGTCTACAATGCAATGGATTGCTAATGACCCAAACGTATAGGCTTCGAAAATCTGAATTGACTGAAGTACCAATCTTTTCAACAATATAATATTTTAAGCAGTACATAAACTAACAGCATTTAATATAATGGCGCCCAAAATTACTTTTAATTTTTGTTAATCTGGTTACTTATTATTCATTAAACAAGATTTTTGTAAAAAAAAAAAATTCTTGTTATGTAAAAAAGAATCTACTAATTCAAACATAATTACTGTGAATAATTTCTATACAATTAGATCAAATAATCCGGAATACTTGTTTCAAAACCAATAAGGATGCTAAAAATAAAAATATATAACACTAAAAGTAATAAATTTATAACGGATATTAGTACTGTTTTATACTTTTTTAGGAGCGCTTGTAGCGAAGTTTGTTCATCTTAACCGATCAGCAAAGTTAGGCAACGTCTGCCACGGTCATGAGTTGTATGGGTGACGGCTAGTGACATTACTACTGAGCGCTTCCGTGCTTCGGAGGGCACGTTAAGCCGTCGGTCCCGGTTGTCGTCTTAAGATGGCAGTCGTTATAGTCGTTATAGCATGTTGCGAATGCCCACCTGGCTAGCTACCACCCTCAAGTAGAAAATCTGTCGCCAAGCACCTAACGGTGTATTCCGCCAGCTGTCCTTGAGAGTCAGTAATTCTAGGTTAGTCTGAACAACATCTTCGACCACATCATCACTTACCATCAGGTGAGATAGTGGTCAAAGGCTAACTTATAAGGCATAAAAAAAATCTAGGGAAAATAACAAAAAGCGGATCGTGAAAAAAATATGTATTTGCGAGAGAACGACGAATTATCCGCGCTGTCATTGCGGCGGTACTTGAGTTTCTCTTCCAAATATCAGATGCCTTTTTACCGCAAACTATTAGGTGCTGCACAAAGGTAGCCTACTCCGAAATACTAGTGTATTTAAAACCAAAACAATATTTAACATTTAAGTTTTATATTTATGAACAAAAATAAAATAAACATAAAATACATTATTACCTTGCACTTTTCTGGCTAACACCATGCCACAATAACTGATCAATTGTCAATCCAAGTTACGAAATAACAGTAGACATATTATGTACATGGTATTATGGACATGGGTAACTGTATTTTACTATACAGGCGTCATACGCTCGAAACTTTAATGCCAGCAAATAGTAGTTTTATCCAGTTCTCACCGGTTTTAACAGCTTTTTGCTGCTTTACCACCTGCTCAACTCAATAAAGATTTATCTCGATTTTATATAGCTTTTAGCCAGTTTAAAATTTTATTATTTTTACTCCAGGTAGGCCGATAATAATATACTATGGTTACTATTCATTTTGAAAATTAAATACGTGTTTTATTTTTGAACAGGAATATTATTGTGTAATAATGCAAAACAAAGTATTTCTATTTTGAAATTTTAAGTCTATAATGAGCATCGTTTTCAAAGGAAAATGGCAAATTTATGTCAAAATTAGCTTTAATCCATTACGACTTTTTTAGACAACAAAGCCTTAGGTCTATATCATAACTTTTCAAATACGTTTAGAAATAAATATTTCTATGCTTTTGCTTAGCATGCATCAGTTCTCTTTAAAACAATACTAGTCAATGTTGACAGTATGTAATAATTCACCTCTCAATTAAATAGAATTAAAATATTATATTTTATTGCAGAAATGATGGTACTGGCAAAAGTTGACAGCTGCGCAGATGGTGCATTGTGCGGACCTCGCACCGTGGGCTTAGGCATCACCAGGACTTGGAGGACTTTTCCAAATAGATAACTAGCACTCTCATGTTAATAATATTATATATCGTAAAACACCTTTTTTTCCATAATAGACAAACATTTAACCACGATCCCAGCTGATGAAAATTGACGTTATAACCGGAACGGTTTATTTTCAGCAGCTATCTTTGATAGCCAGTTCTTATTATAGATTAAGTTGGTTACCATCATCAACCAAAGAAATAAATAAAAAAAACTCAAACAAATAAACCCGTTTTTATGCAACTTATAATTTAAAAAAATTGTCGGGATACGTGCTTGAAATTAGAATTCCAAATTTATCCAAAACGAGAGAAGACAGATAAACAAGAAAGTGACTTAATAATGCATTGTCATCGAGTCGTGAGCTACTCTGAAAGTTTTAGCCTGGATTATCGTGAAATTTGCTTTGCAAAGATCCAACTGGAACGACACACAGACAAACAAGAAAGTAACTTAATAAAAACACTATTGTAAGTACCCAATGTGGTAAAGAAAACAGAAAAGTAAAAGCAGTAGATACAAATTGAAAATGAGATTTGAGTAAGGGTAATAATAATATAGCGCGACACGCTATATTATTATTATAATAATTTTTTATTTTATTTTTGATAAGTTAGCCTTTGACCACTATCTCACCTGATGGTAAGTGATGATGTGGTCGAAGATGTTGTTCAGGCTAACCTAGAAGTATGCTTACGGATATCATTCTAGCCCCAGCCTGCTACTAACTTTAATATTTTCATCACCTACCAACAGATGAAATTGTTAAGTAATATTTACCTTAGTTCTGTTTAAACTTCGGACAGAATCAATTGAAGCTCATAATCTGTAACAAGAAAAAATATATTTAATTTTTTGGATATTTCTGATATAAGTATATAAAAATATTACCCTTTGGGGATATATATATATATATATACCGTCACACAGTACATCTTTCTATGATGATTCATTCTCAGTGCAGGCTGTTCGACTCGAGAACAGTCGCCAGTCTCTGTTCAAAATCTCTGTCATTATATTTCAAATCATATCATTTTCAAAAATAGAGTAGAACATAGAGTCACAACAAAAGGAAACCTGTCCACTCTGAACTAATCCGTTTCTTTTGTTATTACTTATTATTTAATTTATTTTTGAAGCAGTGATGGCTTAGTGGAATTGGCTATAGATTGTCGCGCAGCAGGTCCATGGTTCGAATCCCGCCGCGGGCTTGAGCTCCACCGCATGGTGGAAGCCTGGAAGGGCATTTTGCGAAGCCCGCCTGGCTAGCAACCACCCTCAAGTAGAAAATCTGTCGCCAAGTACCTAACGGTGTGTTCCGGGAGCTGTACTTGAGAGCCAGTATTTTTATTTTAACACCTTGTTTATAACTTGTTAACACCTTTGATCACATCATCACTTACAATCGAAAATCGAACAAAAACACTACAGCCTATAGGAGAGTGATGGTGGTCGAAGATGATGTAAGGCTAACCTAGAATTACTGGCTCTCAAGCACAGCTACAGGAACACACCTTCGCTTACCTTAGGTGCTTGGCGACAGAATTCGTATTTGAGGGTGTTAGCTAGCCAGGTGGGCATTCGCAAAATGTCGTAGCACGAAAAATCTTAATTGAAATTACAGCACAAAATTCAAACATAAAGAGCATGCCAGATGATAAAATTATGTAATGTATGCACTTCAAGTATCTTCTAAATATTTTATCCATATAAAACGTCTTCAATTTATAACATTTGTAATTGCTGAGATGGTTTTGACATGTCACAGGATGGAGTAAAGGAGATTGTAATGGAAGTATACAAAGCAATAGAAGGCAAACGCATTCGGATCACATTAGAAAAGTCACGAAAAGGGCCAGGTCCTTATATTGTCAGACATAAAATGATGGCAATCTAGAGACAGAATATGTAGTTTCTACCTTACTCTCCCAGAAACACGTTAAATGTATAAATAATGCTTAATAAATGACAAGGCTTTGGAGTTATATAAACTATCAACAGTGCGGTTAAACGTTGCTGGTTAAATTTTGATTGACCGCCAAATATTCATCTAAACTTGACTCTACCCTCAATTTCCCAACCACGATCAAAATTGCACCTTCAACTTGCAATAACTCTCGACAGGTAACACAATAACCAAACCGCGCTCATAAACCTTCACAAGGGTCCAATATAACCTACAATACGGGGCACGACGATTTTCATTACTGAAATTTATGTAGCAACACTATACCTGAAATGAAAACGGTACAAACATGCTCAAAATGCATCATGACATAATAAAGAGTTAGGGTAGCTGTACACACACGGTCTTTCGTGCGTGATTATATGCAGGTTATTTTACAAAATATCTTTTAACAATATTGAGTGTTTAATTTATACAAAAACAGTATTTATTTAAGACTAACTGTACCTGTGACTTCATTCGCGATTGCCGTACCTGCAGACTAATTATTCACATTTGAGCACTGTTTATCTCATATTAAGCAACGCTGTGGTCTGCGGTGAAGCACTCTTAGTTAAGCATAGCTCAGAAAAGAGCCCTTTACTTTGGGTTTGAAAACTCCCGGGTTGTATTTTCAAGAAGACAGTAGTTAAGTAACTCAGAGAGTTCCTTCGCGGTTCGCACAATAAATGTTGAAGCAAAGTACTTTGTGCTTTTCTTTGGGATTTCGATTTAAAAACGGCGTTTTCGCCGATGCTCTCCTTGTTTGGCGGTAGAACGAATTTAAATTATATTGTGCACTTCCATTGCGCAGTCTCCAAAATATCCGGCAAAGGTTAAAAAAACTGATTGTGACGAATGTTCTAGATTTTAGAGTTTTATCATGCAAGCTTGCAAAACTAAATAAGGGTGCTGGGCTGCCCGTGGGGTGCCCAGCTGCCCATGGGGTGCTCGGAAGTGGGGTGCCGGGCTGTCTGTGGTGTGCCAGGCTGCCCGTGGGGTGCCAGGCTCACTCGTCACTATGCTGAATTGAAATCGGACTACGCGTTAATAAATTACAACTAAGTGTACATTTTGAATTTCATCCCCTTTGCCGAGGGAACCGTGCTGAATTTCGGGATAAAATGTAAACAATATCCTTCTACGTAGTATGAACTTAAATCGTGTTAAGTTTCATTGAATTCCATTCAGTTGTTTTGGAGTGATGCGCGGACGGGATACAGACAGACAGACAGACAAAAATAAAAAAATATATAGTTTTGGCATCAGAGTCGGCCACAGAGTGCTCTCAATTTTTTTCAATATATCTGCCATGTACAGAATTGGATCTGTTACAGTTTTATTATAAGTAAAGATAGAACATGGAAGACTTGTTTATTAAGTAACACATAATTAAGTTTTTATTATATTCACGAATGAAAGTACACTCTTGAAAGTAGATATTTATATATATTATATTCTGAACATTTTTGGCCGTGGAGTACAGGGTTAAAATGTGGAATATGGGAAGCAGCGTCTTTTAAGAATTAACAACTTCTACTCCTACACCAAAGACGCCTGCCAAGCGTGGGGATTATGGTGATGATGGTTAAAGTTTTTAAAATATAACCATGTCATACAGTGGAGGCATTTCTTGTAGCCCGCCCACGACGTTCGTTACTAGCAAAAAATAATATATTAAATTGATACGAGTATATGTTTATAGTTCCTTAAATATTGTACTGATTGATGCAGATCTATTGACATTAGTTTTGTTCTTGTTTCACCTCAGTTTGCAATATGCTTTATAACTTAATAAATATTACTCTGTCGTATGGCAAAAGCGTCAGTCTAGTATCGCGCATGAAAGCGCGCGATATTAGACTGACGCTTACGAGTCCCCCAAAAGCTCTTAATACTTAGGTACACCACAATATTGTAGTAAATGTAAATGATATTAGCCTTTATTGCTATTATGCAAATGTTCTGAGTGTTGGTGGTGAATTGAAATTATTTAGGAATGGGACCAGGGGATGTTTCAGTTAATTGTACAATGTGGATTCGTTTTATACATTTTGTAGTTTACATATTTTTTCACTTACTCTACTTGTGATCATTTATTTGTCCCTGAGGAACCAAAGCCTTTGACATTGGTTATACAAATTGCAAGTTAAGAGGGTAATGACATCTCTTGAAAAACCGCTGTACGATGGAGAAGGTAAATTCTTCTACGATAGAAAACACGTTGTGCGTGGGAGCCACTAGGAGCTGTGGGAAGAAAACGGCTAAAAGCTGTCCATGGGGTTCTATGTTCAACCGTCAGTATCTTCTGGCTAATATTGATGACTATAACAATGAACGACATATAGTCATCATTTGTCTACCCTTAATCGTCCCTTAGTCGTCGTTTATTTTTTTTATAGCTGATAGGCTAGCCTTTGACCACTATCTCACCTGATGGTAGGTGATGATATGGTCAAAGATGTTGTTCAGGCTAGCCTAGAATTACTGCCTCTCAAAGACAGCTGCCGGAACACACCGTTAGGTGCTTGGCGACAGATTTACTACTTGAGGGTGGTAGCTAGCCAGGCAACCATACGCAAAATGCCTTACCACCGTGCAAAAAAATTAGAAAAGCGTCAGTAAACTACCCCCATGCAAAAAAAAAGAAAAGTGTCGGTACAATATATATAAATATATACAAGGTATTACAAAGAAGCGTTAGCATCAACCTGGCTCAAAAACCGAAGTGAAATCATTTCACACTTTTTTAACACTTCAAGTATATTGTTGTGTTCTGTTGTGTGCAGTTAGTGAAGAAATATATTTTTAAATAAATTCGTACTTTGTGTTGTTGGAGAAGACAATATTTTTCCGTCCCCAAATATTATGTAGGGCAAGTCTAGAAGGATCCTTAAAACGGTAGTAATATATACACCAGCGAAAAACGTTGTGATCTAGTACACTGAATCTATGATTGTAGTCCAAACTCTAGAATAAAAAAAAATATATTAAAATTTGTAAGGTGATAGTCGGATTTGGGCTAAGGATCCCTAGCATAATGAAAAAATATCAATTGTGTTTTGTTACGGAAGTTAAGGTGTGAAAGTCTGACTTGACCAGATTTTTGTTCACGAGCTATCTCGAAGAATATTTTGTGTATTACTATCAGCGGACCTACCAACGTTTTTAAACTACTCGTCTACTATGCCTTTTTATTTTCGTTTGAGTTTAAAGAAAGCGTTTTCATAGACTTTTGCATTTAAACACAGTTTCGTCGTACTATAAATACCGAATGTTCAAACCCGCTGAAATGCTGCATGCATGATCTACAGCCTTTTCTTGTTTGCCAGTGTTTTGTAAAATTATAATTAATTATTAAAATTGTTCCGAAAAAGTGTTTTGTAGTAATAATTATTTTTATTATTACATAACTGGAGATAGAATAAATAAGTTCACTGAGTTTGAACACTTTGTGTTTAAAGTACGATGTAACTACGTTTGTATAGATAACGCTATGAAGACACTACCCTAAATTTTTGACACACGTTCATTTCGCAAAAAGTACCTACAAAAATTTCGATACGAAGAAACGGAACTGCATGCTTAAAAGTAAATTTCCGCCTCGATGTTCGAAGACAAAAAGCTTTCACAAAAATAAACTGATACAGGGGCTCCCTGTATTATTTTGGGGAAATGACTAAAAAGGCAATTTCCGTTCGATTTACAAGGTAACGGTAATTTAGGGATGTACGCATGTGCCTGGGAGTGTGTTTAAATTTTATAAACTTCCTCAAATACTGTAGCAAGCGATTCTGAACAGTTAGTGTTATCAAATTTAAGAGAACTAAATTTAATTAGGGATTGTTTGAATATCTCATGTTACTGTTATTATAAGGGTTCTTTCTAACACACTTAAAAGGCTTACAAGTTTTTTTGTGATATTAAGCAATACATATTATAGTGATGAGGTAATCATTTGAAGTAGTGTAACACGTAACTCATTCTGAGTTGTGAAATGAGCCAAGACTTCTTCAGAAACTCTATTGAATGGGTGAACCCTGTCGAATGATTTTAAAAAGGTTAGAGCCTACATACAAAATATCCAAAAGTAGGTGTTTAAACACCTCTGCCTTAGTCATTGGGGATATACAGGCATGATGAGACAGTCTTTTTTATTAGAAAAGGCCGGAAATATCCACTGTCAGCCTGATGTAAAGCAAAAGGTCACCTATAGACACTTATATTACGCGTGATGCTGGTGTTTTGCCTGCACAGGATTTTTCAAACACCCTTTTAAAAACGCTCCCTGTTGTAACACTGCGGAAACACTTTCGTAGAAGGTTATGCCACATCTTCCAGGTCCGCGGAAGAAAAGATCGAGAGAATCAGACTGGTTTTCCAGGTTCCAATGTCACAGGACGACACCAGCCGATATATATGCTATTAGGCACGTGGGTATAAAACGGCGGGAAGGACCTACCTTCGGACTACGTGCTAGTCGCTCCGTCGAAAAGGGAATTATCGCTAAACACCCTAAAGCTAGATAATTGATCAATCAGCTAACCAAACGGAATTAAATTAGGATAAGTTCCCAAATCTCGATGGTGAAGTAGGGGCCCGCCGACAGCAATCCGTTGCTCGCACTAACACTGAACGCCTGGCGTCACAAATAACAGTCCTTCACTTTGTTGCACAAAGCACCAATGTTTATCGTCACTAATAAACTAGCAATCCGTTGCTTTTGATCCACTAGGTCGCCGCGACCTCAGTTTTACACAACCCGCGTCAACGTGTCAGCCGCCCACGGCTTGAATTCGTTCTAACTTCATCCAAAAGAATGCGTCGACGCCGGCGCCCGCGCTCAGCAGCACGCACACATTTACATATCCATCGCAGATAACTCGGACAAGATTCGCGTCCGCGCGTGCTGCATTGTTTACCTTCGTTTACCGAACAGCATTTGTGAATGAAACAGTTGGAAGGGCAAGACCTGGTTAAACTTAATTAAACTAGATTGTAGATGTCCTACAAAATATCAAATGACGAATGCCAATAACAGACCAGCCAGTAAATGTGATGAGTACAAAGGAAGCAATAGTATATATATATCCGTAACCTTACTTGTCCACTAATGAAAATTCTATGTGCAAAAATATATAAATTGATAAAAGCTTGTAAGTAAAACCTTGTTTAAACACCTCTTTTTCTATATAAATTTCGTTTAAATCGAGAGTTTCGATCAAAACCACACTTTGCGTCAAAATAAAACAGACTTCCTTGATTTGTTTCAAAAGCTCACTTTATTAAATTAAAATTAAATGCCATTACTAAAATTTCACCTAACCACATAAAAGCATTGAGTTTAGAATGAAGATACTAAACTTTATATGATGCTTACTCATTTTGCTTGACATTGTTTTTATTTATGTGATTGTGACGGAACAACGCTCGAGGCCCATCTGATGTTTAACGGCCGAACCTCTGCCTATAACAGATGCATTTCGTCACAAGTGACGAATTACACCGCCCCCGTCACTCGAGATATACAGTTGTTAAAGTTTCATGTGCCTGTAATTTTACTGGTACTCAAGCAGGTGGTGGGGATCGAACCATGGACCTGCGGAATGGCAGTTTGACATGTTACAATATCGTTATGAAATATATGAATATGCAGTCCATAGCTATAACCACTGGGCCATCGTTGCTACAAAAAAATTGGATCAGCATTATTGAAATAACATTAGATACTGATTGTGATAAAAAAATATAATTATTTTTAAAGTAACGTTACCATACGAGTATCAGTTATTATCAAAAGCACACTATTATTTTTTAGTACATATCAAAACCTATCTTTTCCGAAAGTCCTTACAAAAAACGACACTTTTCCAGATATATTTAATCAAAACCTCAGATTTCCAAATCTCATTCATAAATATTGGCTAAAATTTTTATCAGCTATTTGGTACATCAGATTAACTGTAACACCAGTATATATGACACGACTAAAAAAAAATGCAGATTATTTGTATCTATGATTATCGCGTGCTAAGCGAAAATATAAAACACTTCTTTCGATCAGATGAAGTCTAGTAGTCTGGTTATTGGCAGTGCACCCGTCCCCTATGACGGTTAAAGTAATACAATTGGAGCACGAAATTTCGGCTAGAAATGCCAAGTCCAGGTGGCCGAGGAGGTTTAGGCATCCGACGCGATATCGGAGGACTCGGGTTCGATTCCCGCCTTGGGCATAACATTTTGTACTCCAATGATTTGTTAAATAAATGCAGATGTAGTTGGTTAGTTATATACATTTTTCTGTATTCTGCAAAATGAGAAATACTGGAAATGAGAGTTTCGGTTCCTCACCTCCTCAGTTGGAATCGCTCGTAACGTAATTTGCTTAGCCGTTCTTAACCGAACAGATTAGTTAAGCCACGTCCGCTGCAGTCATGAGTTGAATGGGTGACCGCTAGTGGCATTACTACTAAGCGCTTCAATGCTTTGGAGGGCCCGCTAAGCTGCCGGTCTTGGTCATATTGGTAGGGCATTTTGCGAATACCCGCCTGGCTAGCTACCATCAAGTAGAAAATCTGGAATCAAGCTTCTAACTGTGTGTTCCGGCAGCTGTCCTAGCGAGTCAGTAATTCTAGGGTAGCCTAAACAATATCTTCGACCACATCATCGCTTACCATCAAGTGAGATAATTGTTAAGGGCTAGACTATCAGCAATGTAAAAAAACACTTGTATGTACAAACTAATTTGTATGTTTTGGAACCAATATATATGTTTATTAATATGATGAACGTTAATCAACGGTCAAGCGTTGAGCCACTCGAATGAAAAAGCAATTTGTATGCGAGAGTAGATAAAAAGAAAAGTTATTTCTTTTTCAGAAAAATATGCACAAGTGGTGTTGGGTTCAAGTTATAGAAACTTAATGTAAATTCGGCCAAGTGTTGATCGGACCTCGCACTGTAAGACGCAATAACGGTTAAAGTAAAAAAGTATGGTTTGGTTTTGATCTCAGCTTTACAATTTAAATTGTTTATCGCCATCTTATGATTTTAAGATATTATGATACGTAACATACTAAAAGTTCAGATTCCTAACAAATTCACTTTTTGAGATAGAGAACAAAAATATTGTTATAACAATATTGTACTACTTTTTTTGTAACGATGCTGAAAAGTGTGATCCCCATAGACAGATACAAATGTACAGAGCTGATCACCAAGCTTCATTAATTGGAGATACACTATCAGAAGTAGAAGAAGTGACAAAATATAAAATTACATTAGAAATCCACTCAATAAATTCTAGGCGATGCCACCAGACATGCTAAGGTCTAAAATAATATTTTTTTCCGCTTTCTGATGTTTTGGAGCCAATGATGTTTGGGATATTGAACACAAAGTGAAGAACACTTTGTGTTCAATATCCCTTAAATCAACGTTTTTACACGAAATATGTAACACAAAGAAACGCGATAGATATCCTGATAAACGAATGTAATGACAGACTGACAGACAGAAGAGTCTAATTAAAAAGGCTTCATTTTTCACTTTAGGTACGGAACCCTAGAAACAGTATATGTTAGTTATTTCTTCAATTTTTGTCAAAGCGCAAATACCTATGTCAGGGCTTACTTTTAACTGTTTTTTTCAGAACGAAGTTTATCAGAACAAATCATATTATACCAAAATCACGTAAAAAGTATATTGGTAGGCAGGTATTGATAATATTTTTGATCTATATGTAATAACAGCTGCACATATTACGTGGCTTATATATTTGTTTTGACAATATATAAGATAGTGTTATTTTTATATATTTTTCGGGTTCGTACCTCAAAAGGAAAAAAAACTAATTTTTAAGGAATCACGTTTTGGGCTGTCTGTCTGCCTGTAGTTATATCTATTTAATTGTCTCTCATTCCTTAAAAAATAAGATACTTCGTCAACGCAATAAAAGATACGGCTACTTTTGTCACACTGGAAAAGACAGTTCAAAATTTTGTCACATATTGTGATATTCGTACTCTAATAATAAAACTTTCTAAGCGATTCATACCGACAACAACGAGTTGGGAACAAAAATATTTAAGGAAAAAAAAAATATATTAGTTATTTGTCTCAAAGTTAAAAATGTATTTATTTAGCAAATACGCATATCCAATTACGAAAGTAATTTAAAAATATGTTATCATTTAATTTCACTCTCTTAACTTAGTGACGCTTAAAAATTACTAAAAAAAATCACAATAATTGATTCATGTGACAACCCTGTGTCTCGTGAGACTTTTTGTATACACGTGGGTGACAAAATACGCTCAAGATCAAAAAATCGACCGTTCGTAAGACTGTACTAAAAGTTAAGATAGCAAAAGGAAAAACCTAACATCAATTTTAAAACCATAAAAAATATTGTATCAGAAATATATCACCCGCTAACGCTCATCACTTACATTTCTGAACTTCTAACTAGATACTTTTCCGGGACGTGAAATCCAATGCTGACAAGACGGCTTGTCGACGCGTCCCTGTCCGAGTGTGGAATTTTTAAATTATACCAAATAAATGTTCAGTTTTTCAAGCTGTTTACTTTTGCTTTACTCGAGGATGAGGAACTTTATTAAGTATACGCTTGAGACTACGTACACTGGAACTGTTTAGATACTTCAATTGTTTTAAACCTGAAAACTAATTGACTGTCTCACAGCTGGCGGTAAGGTTTTTCGTGAATGATATATGTGTTTGATTAGGAAACGTTAATGTTATATGTATATCTAGTGACAATTATCCCTATTATACGATCGAGAAGATCCATACTATATGTAAGAGCGAAACGCGTCGAAAAATTTTCCAGTCGGGCTAAGAGGCGTTTATAATGTCACTAAGGCTAAGCAGGAAAATTAGGCTGAATTGTCACTAGGTTAGTTTTTTTTGTACCTCTTATACTTTTCAAATGTTTTCGAACATATTAATTTAATGTTTTCTTAAAACATTAATTTGTTAGGTCCTTTGCGAAGGCATGTTCTGTAGGAGTCGAAACATCTACGAATTTTGTCATTAATACTTACCAAGGTAGTTACAATTATTAACTAAACATACCGGCTAGCACTTACTTAGTCTAGCAGCCTTTGAAACTACCCAAATTCCTTGAGAATGGGCATCTTTACTGCCCTAAGACCGGTCGTACATTACACCTAAACAGCATAAGTGCGGGTATATTTAGTTTATAATATCTACGAATTTAAGATAATCAAAAGTGCAAGGGTGCTAAAGAGTCCTTAAAAATATATGTTACTCGTACTCTTGGATCTGTATATACGACTACATGTGCTTGCAATGGTTTTTTTGTAACTTTTTATTTTATTGTAGAACAATTTGCACAAATCATAGATTGTATGTACGTTTTACTTCTTAGCTGCCGACTCAAGTTCCTCAATCCCTAACATACTTTACCTACAATATAACATTGAACAAGACCGCACAAAAACACGCAAATAAAAATGTAATCGAATCAACGAATGGTTGTTCCGTACTCACCAAGGTAAAGGCGTAGTAGACTTGAAGACAGAAACGAGTTATGTTTTAGATTTTGAAATTATATTTATCTTTGATCCATGTATATTGCAAAATGATAAACTTTATTCATATTATTACTCAGTTTTTTATATTATTTTTATTTGCTGATATGATGCCTTTGATCACAATCTCACCTGATGGTAAGTGATGATGTGGTCGAAGGTGTTACCAGGCTTAACCTAGAATTACTGGCTCTCAACGACAGCTGCCGGAACACACCGTAAGGTGCTTGGCGACAGATTTTATATTTAAGGGTGGTAGCTAGCCAGCCGGGCATTCGCAAAATGCCCCACCACCGTGCTATAACGACTGCCATCCTAATACAAAAACCGGGACCGACGACTTAACGTGCCCTCCGAAGCACGGAAACGCTCAGTAGTAATGTCACTAGCGGTCATCCATCAACTCATGACCGTGGCAGACGTTGCTTAACTTTGCTGATCGGTTAAGAATAGCTAAGCAAACTTCGTTACGAGGGCTTCAATGTTCATCAAGTTTATGTGACATTAATTTTACACCTGCGTCGGTTGTTGATCTGCTTTTGGTGAAACCGAAGTGATTTAACGTGTAATATATGTACATTGGGATTAATATTTAACAATCCGATAAATAATTTACTTTGGTAAAGCTCAGTCACTGAGAAAAATTCCATTGGACCCAGGAAAGCGCAAATATTTACATAGTCCGGGTCCGTGTGACCGGATCTCGGGATTACCCAGTGTTTGCGCCTTCCTTTGATGAGCAAAGAGCGATTATGGCGGTCGCGAACGTTTCACGGTGTTTTTGATGTTTGAGAGGGTTTTTGAGGGATACCATGTCGGTTTTTTCGTGGTCTTGGTATTAGCTTTGCTATAAGTTGTTGGGTCAAAACCCAACAGTGAGTGTGGTTACGGATATGAAAAACAATATTTTCCATGGTATCTTAAATAAATTAATCTTGGATGGATTGTTTCTCATGAAAATAATTCGTATTTAGTTATTACAAGTTTCTTTACAATTTGTAAAAAAATCTTTAGGGAGCTGTTATCAGATATATAGAGAATAAACATTATGTTTTTTTTTTATAATTCACCACAATTATAATATGATTAACATAATTTGATGAGAGACGGGGATGGCGTGCAATTTCATGTAATTATATTATGGGGTTTGCATATCATAATATTCGCCTCACATTTTTTGTTGAACTATTATATATGTGTAGGCCGTTTTAAAAACGTGGTATTTAGTTTTGATTTATAATATATTTTTTGCTTTTAAGTTAGGTCAATTTAGTGTTTATATTTTTTTTTTAAATATAGGCATAAATACATATAATTACGCCTATATTCCCTGAAGAGGCAAGCAGAGGTGTCTCAACACCCACGTTTCTGGTCCCATGTTGTAGGGGGCGAGCCTATTGCCATTCACCGCGCACAGTTTAAGAGAAATAAAAAATGATTTCTCTAACACACTGGACGAAACACATACTGTATGAATCCCTGGTAGGGCACTAAGATGGTAAACAGCCCTGTTGTGCGTCTAATGCACACAACACCCTACTCACATCCACGTGAAAAGTGGCATGCTGCTCATTTGGCGCACTTATACCTTAGTCGCCTCTTACGACAGCCACGGGAAGAAATGGGGACGTGACATTCTAACACATTTGAGCAGTGATAAATGTTCTATGTTTCTCGAACAGACAAAAATTTGAGCTGGTATACTCGTAAAATATATCTGAAATACATTTAATACTAAATTTAAAATCATAATACGTTTAAATTTATTTCTATTTAGTTACCTAGAATGACGAAAATTTTAATTTCATACAACCTTGTAGGTCTGTGTATGGTTTAAGAAATAAAAGCATTTTAAACAAGAAATATTCAGAGCAGGTAAATGAAAACATATTGCACGCTCGATAAAGTTTCCACCACTCTTCTCTAATCTCATTTCAAAGCTTTAATAGGTAATAGCCATTGAATAACACTACTAGCAAATGTGGGTAGTCAAAACTTTCAAGATGAATTATCGCATATACGAGTTACAACAGTAGAGAACAATTCTGAAATCTTAATTATGGAAAGAAAATTATTTATTTGCATACCTTAAACATAACATTACAATGAAACAACAAATAAACGTATACAAAGGGCGGTCTTACTGCTTAAAGCAATTTCTTTCACACAGCCGATCTGAAGAAACTCGCATAAATTAGCCAGGTTGGCAGTTAAAAATTAAACATTACTTATATAATAGTTACCTAACAAAGTGTTTACACTTTTACACCTATTTAAATAAATACATATACAAACTTACATTAAATATTATGTAAATAAACGTACAAACATACACTAAATAAATACATACATATCTATATACTTACATACCAACACTTTATAAATACGTAAAAATAGTATATAAAAATATACTATTTTTATATATAAAAATAGTATATTTTTATATAAAAATACAACATATATATTAAAATAAAAATTTGAAAGGAAAAGATTAGCTAAAAAATAAAAATAACATTCTTTGACTCTCTCTTTCTCTACTTTTATTGTTTAATGACTGCGACTTTCGAATGGAGACTGGCAGACTGTTCCGGAGTCGAACAGCCTGGACTGTGCATGAAGCATCATAGGGCGATGTACTGTATGGTGGCACTTTAAGCAAAAGATATCCTGATGATATCAATGTCAAGGCATGAGCCGAATCAAGAAACGCAAAGCATTCTTTAAGATACCGCGGGGGAGTAGGGAAATAATATGAGTGAATATTCCGGCGAAGGCGAATGGAAAGACAAAACTTGAGCTTATGACGGAATTAGTAAACGTGGTCATATTTGCGTAAGCTAAATATGAACCAGCCCCAACCTGAAAACAATTATGTATTATTTTTTTAAATTTTCGTTCCCACAATCAACACCAGTACGCCAGTGGCACAGTGAATCTACCGTTGTAGACGTAAAATAACCAAAACTGAGCCTTAGTTTTTAAAATTGGTACAGCTAGCCAGAGGGTAAAAAGCAAATCCTCATTTTGTAACGGAGTTAAAATACCGTACAAAAATTTCAAGTGCAAAAGTCAGAATCTCTCCCTGCCCACTTTTGCCAGAGTTTGTCACTCATTTGAATAACAAGAGAAACCTTTTTCTTTCCTACTTCGTCTCGTGTACGATGCTGGTGTCATAAATACGAGTGAATTTGTTTGGCGTGCCGATCAGGAAACTTATTTGTTACTTGGAGGGGAAAAGTCCTGCAAATCTGCTTTCTTTTTTTATGATGCAAACACTCTCTTGATTCAAACAAGCAAGTGTTTACCATGTTATTGAGCCATTTAATGTGGATGACGACTATTTTGCTAACCCAACTATTTATGAGAAAGTCGTTAAACTATGGCAACTTCCACAGATCTTCACACAGACAACTTTTTACAAAGGTTGTAGATGGTGGTTCGTCCCCGCTGCCAGCTTTTGCTTCACCGGTAGAAGGTTATTTTGCGAAGGCCTGAATAGCTACCACTCTCAAGTAGAAAATATCTGCCAACAAATTTTCCGCAATTCTTGAGAGCCGGTAAAATTTCAGTATTCAGTATTCATTTATTTTGTCCAAATGTACATTTCATCAATATATAAAGGTCTTATAGATAGCATTAGGTAAGTACATTTACCCTGTAAGGGTGTCACAAATTAATCACTTACTAACTAACAGGTAGATAATTAAAGTAATATATATATATAATGTCATAAACATAAATAAATTATCTTCAAATTTACAATCCATTATTCATTTTAAACAATCTAATCTCAAAATAAATAAATTATATAATAAACGAATTAACATTCCATTATTCATTAAAACATAAATTATAATTCAAAATTGGTATTAAAATGTATATGTTAAGGTCATTAATTAACTATGTGTATAAAATTGTACATTAAATATTTTTGACGTCTTTTTCAAATTCTTTTACAGAATAGTACGCCTTTTCTATTAAGAATGATTTTAATTTTTTATGAAATATGTGGGTATCTTCTTCTTGCTTAATAATTTTCGGTATTCTATTATAAATATCTAATGACCTACAATACGGACTATTTTCTGCACATGAGACAACAACTGTACTTGTCAGAGTGACAAGCACAGTGCAGTTCATCAATAGTGACAAAATGTAACTGATATATGCAGACGTTATCGCTTAGCACCAGGTGGGCCTCGTGCTTGTTACGACACAATCACATAAAAAATATAAAAGATTAAACTAAAATATGTAAAATATGCAATACTTGAATGATTGAAAATAATGTAGTGTAAGTAAGTAAAAATTATGTTATATAAGTGTGGGGTGCCGGGCTAGTATGTCACCCCCCATCTCTTCCCTGGGTGTAGTAAGAGGCAACTAAGGGTAAATACCGGAAGATAGACACAGCACCTTCTCAGGAACTGCTATTTTACACTGCGATCCTCATAAGCCTGCCAAGCGTGGGGATTATGAATAACCCCCCTGAATGGGGAAGCTGTGTTAAGCAGTGCACAATCCAGCCAGTATAGCAAGTATGTAGAAGCATTCTGAGAATACAGATACACTTGAAAAGTTTTGATAAAATTTCTATGCAAGGCTCTTTTAGCTTTTTTTATACGGTACATAAGAATTATTAGCTCTTGCAATGGATAAGTAATTGGAATTTACATAGATTATTTTGGTATTTAATTGATAAAATAAGTACCGCTTTAGTGAGAGAGGCTGGAAAGCCGAGCCACAAACCAAGGGTACCCATATAACATTTGTAGTTTTTATTTACCAGAAACAGCGTCCTGCTCGTGACCTATAGTATGAATCTGACTAAAATCGTTTTCGGTTTATATATTAAGCTTTACGAGAAAAAAAGAACATGAACGGAACAGCTTAGAGGACTACCAATTGAAACGTATTTTGAGCAGGTTGGGAACGTCGTTGATCTTTATAGAGAAAGATTCAAACATTAGTCAGTACTGTTATGAAAGAATATACTTCAACGATAGAAGCATTATAAATTCGTGGTCTATCTTCAATATCGTTCCAGGTCGTTCTTTTTGTCTCTCTCTGTCAGGATTTACCCCGTAGTCAGTACTAAAACTATTGTATCCAGTACGTAGTCTAAGTACACAATAATTGAATACTATTAAATATCGTTAAAGCCATTAATGAAAACATAAAATATTCAATAAAATTATAAATATTAATACTGAGACTTATAAATATTAATAATGATCCTGCATTCGTACGTGAGTGAGTAAATTTCTTTAAGTGACAACTTATGATTTGATTTAATAGTAAAACGCAAAGTGGAATACTCAAGAGTTTGAATTTCAATTTACTCAATTTTGAAAATAAATTGCTCCAAAAATGCTTTTTTATTTGTGCTGGCTTGTAGAGTGCCAGGCTGGAGTTGCATATCTTGGTTAATCTCAATCTGTTACATAAAGTGTAAAGAAGCAACAAATTTTCAATCAAAGTTATGTGCCTGAAATGTTTTATTAAAGTTTTTTAAAAAAGATGCTATAATTGTGTAACCCAGTTTCCAATATTTTGCTTATATTAAATTACAAAAAAAAAATATCTGATTTCTTGATACAAAAAAACAACTATGTAGGTAGTTTAATTGTTTTTCTCGGAATGTTACTTTTTGTACATAAGAGACTTAAAATTTGCTACGATGATAAAAATAATAAATGCAAAAATGCCATCGTTACAAACATTAAAAATAACAACAACGTGGCTTATATAAGGCCAACCCATGCAAAATACAAACTTTGTTGTCACGTAAACCGTTTCTGACAACAGATTACATTTTAATGTCCACGAACTTTTGGTACACAACAAAGCAGAACCCACATTCAATAATTCAAAGATAAGCTCACACTACAAAATGCAAAACGGCTTTCGCGGTGGCACGTTAAAGTCACAGTAAAACTATTAACTAGGCGCTATTAACTAACTAGTCTCACTACCCACATCAACGCTCGAAGTGGCAAACGTGGAATATATCATCAGACAAATCTAATCCCCGTTTAATCCGGGGCGGGGAATCGCAATTTACTTGTCAAAGGGCCCTGCGCCGCCGGCCACACGCAAATTGCTGCCCGGATATAAAAGTGGAAGTCAGTATGGATTTACCATAAATACTTACTATCACTTTAATATTTAGGCAGTTTGATACTGAGTAGCAGACATAGTCCTTGAAAAGACTTGCACAAAGTCCTTTCAAGGAATGTATCTGCTACTCTACAAATAGCTACGACTAAATGAAATGTTACTAACTTAAAATAACAATTTTAGGAGCACATTGTTGCATAGACTCCTTAAGCTGTGGTAAGAATAAATTAAAGCACAAATCAGCATTACCTAAACCTTAGTCTAGATGGCCAAAGTTGCTGATACCTTGAACCGGAACGTGAGGTTTCTGTTCTAGAGCGAAGTACAACAGTTTTGTGCTCTTAAAAATATGTTTATTAATAATTTGTACATATCTCATTAACATCAGTCTGTTTTATTAGGACGAGCGAAGCGAGCCCTTTATCTATCCCACAATTTGAACATTTATTGGCACATTTTACTGAAAAACTATCACGTCTTTAGATTTGTGCTTTAACATAGTAATTTAACTTCATATCTAGATGTGTTATCTATCAAAAAATATAATTTTAAAACCATTAAAAAAAATAACATTAACAATTTTGTATTCATTGGAAATTCATTGGAAGAATGTTATTTTACTACTTATGCCATCTATTAGGAAACCAAAGAGTTAACATCGCTGCAACAGAACGAAACTCAAACCTCAAATACGTCGTAGTTAATCTACTTAATATTCACATGGAGGAAGGACATTTTGCGATTCCCCGCCTGGCTAGCTACCACCCTCAAGTAGAAAATCTGTTTTCAAGTACCTAACAGTGAGTTTTTTTCGGCAGCAGTCCTTGAAAGCCAGTGAAATTACAGGCACATGAGACTTAACAATTATGTCACAAGGTGACGGGCACAGTGCCATTCGTGACTTGTGATGAAATGCATCTGTTATAGGCAGATGTTAGTCCGCTTAACATTTGGTGGGTCTCGAGCTTGTTCCGTTACAGAAACATAAAAAAATAAAAATAACAATACGAGATCACACCTATAGAATCAGGTTATTAAATAAACGTACCCTCACAAAGCTCAGCTGTTTCTAGTGGTAGCTAATTTAAAAATTTTCCGCTAACTTAAGTAAAAGGCGAATCTAACTAGATTATTAGGATATGCTGGTAAAGCCTCATAATGTGTCAGCTTACAAAGCCGAAATATGAAACGTCAGCGAGAGAATGAAAAGCATAAAATATATTTCTGGAATGGGCTCTACTTCCCTTTCAAATGCGACAGAATTGTACCCAGACTTTTATATATCTATGCAAAAAATCATATCAGTTTGTTATTCTATTGCTACGTAAAAGTATTAGACAACAATAAACGCACTCGAGCAATGTACAGCGACAAATGATACAGAATAGGATCGAATTATTTGATGTACCTTTATTTTAAATCCACATTGACGTTTTTAAGAACTATTAAGTTATTTTCCAACCGCGTCTTTGCAAGAAAATAATTATAATTTGCTGTGTTATTTTATAGTGAAGATTCAAGTTATTTGCATGATTTTTTTCGTACGGTTCAATTAACATTGTACTTGATGGAACAAGCACGATACTCTACTGGTGTTAAGCAGTTACGTCTGTCTATAACATATACAGTATGTAACAAGATGCACTGCATACATGACCCTGAGATTTTTTTTTATGCCTTATAGGTTTTCCTTTGACCACAATCTCACCTGATGTGGTCGAAGATGTTGTTAAGGTAATCTAGAATTACTGGCTCTCAAGGACAGCTGCCGGAAGACACCGTAAGGTGGCGACAGATTTTCTAATAGAGGGTGGTAACTAGCCAGGCGGGCATTCGCAAAATGCCCTACCACCATGCTATAACGACTGCCATCCTAAAACGACAACCGCGACCGACGGCTTAACGTGCCCTCCAAAGCACGGAAGCGCTCAGTAGTAATGTCACTAGCGGTCACCCATCCAACTCATGACCGCGGCAGACGTTGCTTTACTTTGCTGATTGGTTAAGAACGGCTAAGCAAACTAAGCTACGAGCGCTTTAAAATAAAACTGTTATGCCTCATGTGCTAGTAATTTCAATGGCACCCATACCTTTAAACCTGAACACAGTAATGTGAACATTACTTCTTGGCTTTAGAAGTAAGTATTGTAGTACTTCCCCGGACGAACTCACACGAAAAATTCTGAAACTAGTATATTACTAAAAATAAAAGTTCAACATTTTGAAGAAATGTAAAAGGCAGACTGTAGTCTAGTATTCATTATTATGTGCAGATTGTGATCAAAGTACTGAATATCCATACTGCTAGTTTTATTTACTGTATACCGCCTGTCCGTACATCGTACACGGGAGCCATAGTTGGTCAAAGGGGTGTTGTCCTTTAGATAGTTTTAAGCTTGTGTTTGCGATAAGTCAGCCAGTTTTAATATTTACTTACAGTCTCTTTGAGAAGAACTTTGTCCGGAAAATGAAAAATAGGTATGTCAAGCTTTGAACACAATTTGGACAAAGCATTTTATACTAGTGAAATAAGTAATTAGATTTTTTTAATATTGTTACGTTTGCAATAACGCCTGCTATGCGGATTACATTACAAAATTACAAATATACGAAAGGATCTCCATCTCATGCTCCATCCCAATACGATGGTTTAAGAACGATAGGAAAATTTGAGTTATAACTCGTTGTCATGTTAGCTCAATTAGTTGGAGCATACCCCGGCTAAAGGGGTGGATGGAAGCGAATTGGATCCCGCACATGACTTAAAAAATTTTCCTCTCGTATAATAAGAATTACTCGTAGACTCTCAGTAAATGTTAATTTGTGATTTTTAAGAGTAAATTCGTGTGATGGACTAGTTTTATAACATTAAAATATTATTCAATACTTACGGTGTTTATGAAATTTTGAACTGTAGCGGGCGAATTTGCTCGCTTGGAATTAGGTTATATAATATAACTAGTAAAGCCCTGCGGTTTCACCCGCGTTCTGATGAATGATGATGATAATAAGTCTTCTTATATGCTAATCTAGCACACTACTTCCATGCCAAATTTCACTTAAATGTATCCAGCTGTTTGAGCAAGATGAAATAACAAATATACAAACACACAGACAAATATTAGTGTGATTGCATTCGTTTTAATATATAACATAAAGTTAAAAAACAAAACAAAACATTATGCGCGGCAGGTGCGAGCGGCCTTGCTATGAGCAGTCGTTACATGCGCAGAGCGTTTGTCACTCCGCGCCTGGACACCTTTATAGCGAAGTAGTAATTAATAATACACTACAAGCAGCAGTGTAGTAGCCACTAAAGAACTTTCTTTACGCCACCACGGTTATCAGTTCATCAAGTTATATTATTACTCAGATGATGATCAGACTTCGACAGAGAGACCCCGTTTTGCATGCGCGTTAGCGAAACAGAACTACGCAATTTTGCTTTCGGAATATGCTGATAACTTTAGCGTCTTTTTTTAAATTTAATTCATCTAAAAATAAGTTTTGTAAAACAGAATACATTATTTGGGTACAGTTTTACAATGGCTTCTATATTATAATTAGGAACACGATAAATGTTTTGATACGATTTACTATATGGTAATAAACTTTGAATAAGAAAAAAAATTGATATGTAACTATGTTTTTTTTCTATCAGAGGTAAAATTTGGAATCGTGTTTTAGGATCAAGCCATAGTAATTGTCACAATCCTTTAGAACATCCACTCGTTCTAAAAGAACATGTTCAAAGTTAGCCTTTTGATGACACATTTTGTCCCAACCATAATTGTTTCCTAATGTAAACGCAATGTTTTCAAGCACCAGCGTATCTTTTGATAAGATGTACAATCATCTTACCTAGTTTAAATATAAAAATATGTTCAAATACGAAAACAAAATAACCGATGTCTAACACTGAAAAGTATCAAATAACTTGTCGATGTCCGTGCCATGCTGTTTTAAACTTTGTATAAGTTTAATGAACATCACTTCAAAGCTATTCTTTACAAAAGTTTATGAAGTTTCAATAGGAACAATTGAAGTATATTTTATGCAACAAAAAATAATCATCAAGATCAGATTAGATCCGATCCAGTTGATATTTATACGTGGTCATACATGAGTATGTGTTGGGAGAATCGGACAACGACAGCAGCATGATTTTTATGCTTGATAGGTTTGCCTTTGATCACTATCTTACCTGATGGTAAGTGATGATGTGGTCGAAGATGTTTTTCAGGCTAACCTAGAATTACGGGCTCTCAAGGACAGCTGCCGGAACACACTGTTAGGTGCTTGGTGACAGATTTTCTACTTGGGGCTAGCCAGGCGGGCTTTCGCCAAATGCCCTAACACCATACTATAACCATCCTAAGACGACAAACGGGGCCGACGGCTTAACGTGCCCGAAGCACGGAAGCGCTCAGTAGTAAAGTCCCTAGCGGTCACCCATCCAACTCTTGACCGCGGGCGACGTTGCTTAACTTTGCTGATCGGTTAAGAACAGCTAAGTAAACTTCGCTACGAGTGCTTCATATATGTGGACACGAAGTTCGTAGGCGTATGTTTAGAATATCTTTCCCACCTCCAATGTGAATGTAAATCCTCATAGTGAGTATTCTCAGGTGGCATACTGATATAGTGTTGCACAGTGGCACTACATCAGTACTCAGCTCAGTGACAGAGGTACCAAACTACTCTTAACTTACCTCATCCTGCTCATCAAGCCCCTTAAATCTGTTTATAGCTTCTCGCCTAAGACTAAAGCGGTCTAGTTCATTTGCACAAAACAAGCATACTCCCGGTACTGCCTTATTATCTGATATCTTGAAGACTTTTTGATGCCAGCTCGATTTATGGGTGGACCCATAAATCGAGCTGGCATCTAGTCAGTCGTACCGATTGAAAGAAGAATCATGCCTGACTCTTGAAAAAATGCCAAATTTCTTCATCTTTGAACATGTACTTTCAGATCACGATGAATGACAAGTCTTTGGTGTCGATGATAGAACACTGAAATCTGGTATCTGGTAATTTTTATATGTTTGTATATTATTTATACAGTATGCCGCTTTATTGCATCAGTAATTCATCAATAACTTTTTGGTCGGTTTGATTTCACCAAATTCACATAGGTTTGCAAAATTGCAATGTGATCGGTTGATACTAGGAATTAAATTGATTACATATTTTAAAGCGTAAATGTGTATCCTTCTTGCAATTAGCAAGTATTTTATTGCTTCTGAAGCCAAACCTTTTTATATCTAAGATTTAGGTTTAAATACATTTGTTTTCATAACAAGACAGTACAGTCACTTACATGAGAAAGTTAATAAAAAAAAATATATATATATATAATCCCAGATATCTTAACAAAACCTTTAAAGTATATAATTAAAATAAAACCGCTCAAAACTTAGCTAAAACACCGTGTAAGCAGTAATACTCAGGAAAGTTTGTATTAAAACTTCTGATACTTGAAGCTAACAATAGCTAAGGGTCGCAGATGTTCTCGTATTATCTTGAGACAAGTTAAATCTTGCTTGCGAACACAAAGTAACTCCTAATTGGATAACTTGAAAAGGTGTGTGCGACAAAGAACAATTGAATCTCCCTTTTCATACAGTATTATGTTAACAGTAAGAGCTCTTTACTCAGCTTAAAATGGCTAATGAGTATTGTATTACCGGCTATTAGAAAAGCAGAAGATGACCTGCAGCAGCCACTTTCAGAGCATTCATTAGCTTTAAATTATGTGTGTTTTTTAATGTTAAAATTTCAATTATTCATAACTGATTTCCATAACCAGTGTTGAAAGTGCTTTTTTATAGTATAGTGTCTTTTCATTTGCAAAATCACTGGTCAAGTGCGAAATGTATTTGTATACCGAGGGTTCCATACCAATACAGAGTGTACCATAAAGCGTTATATGTCCATAAAGTTTGAGAGCCTAGGCGGGAGTCTTGAAACTAGGTTTTATAATTTGTTGCTTTATGTGAAGTATTAGACTGTAATTGTACCGAGTTTGACGCTTATATGTATAATTATTTTTAAAACTTAGCAAAAAAAAAACGTTAAATATACGGTTTTCTGGTCCCGCTTTTATTTTTTGCTCTTATTTTTACTTGTTAGGGACTCATTTTACTAGGCTATCTGTTAGGGTGCCTAAGCTACAGTTATTTAACGGTCGGACAGACGAATAGCCGAGGCACTGTAATAGGCTCCCGTTTTCTCGTTTAGATCGCTAAAAAGTGTCATACAAAGTGAATTTTATGTACAATTTCAAAATTACATAAATTAAAAGAAACGTGGAAAATCTAGATATTATAATGTCAAAGTAGTGTGTAAAATTTCAACTAATTTATACAAATATAATTATATAACATTTGTATAGAGAGCACGTCCATGCGCTACGCGTAAATTCCCAAGCTAAGTACTTGAGGATCCCAGCACAACTCCCTCCCTCTTTGAGTGTATGTTCAGAAATTTGATACTTATGATTATTTCGTGTCGTAGTTCTCCATCCCATCGTAATGTTAAATGGTATGTATATAGATCGTTTGTTGGACAGTGGAACAGACACACGAAAGGAAAGAATAAAATATGCAACAATGTAGATTTTTAAATTATAAGTCGATAGTATAATTAAGCTGGTTATGATTACTGTGTCAGCCGGATTGTCCACTTCTGAACACAGCCTCCCCCATTAAGGGGGGATTTGCCATAATCCCCAAGCTTCGCCGTCTTGGTGATCGCAGTTTAAGATATCAGTTCCTAGGAAGGCGCTTAGTTATGATTAGGAATCGGTATATCAAAGGTAGCCTGAAAGAATTACCAGTGGGATAAAAGTAGATGGCGTGGCATCGGTATGGGAATAGGAGGGAGAAAACATGTATATTTTAGGATACAAGTATGTAGAAGGTATATTTTTTGTTTGTTATTTATATGACACAGATGTGTAACAAAGCTATAGTGCCCTTACTGATAGCACCAATGTTGTGGTTTCTCTTCCTTTCGCGAATGTTATTACATGTTCGCGGTTATATCTGATAAATGTTTCACAGATATTATGCGATGACGTTGAGCATGTGTTTCGGAAACTTGTTTCAGAAATTGAGGTATTTATACTCTTGGAAGTGGAGTTGCCTGAAATATTATAATAAGTTAACACTGATACTGAACACCTGTTTCAACTTTGTATGTTATTAATATAAGTGTTGATTGTTTAATATATGTGAACGATGTGTTTTTGCTATCAATCGCATTAGCCGTCCTAATGAGAATGATGGCAAACAATCTAGTTATTTATTTAAAAGCCTGAAAACTACAATCAGAAACTTATTACATTGATATTTTACGACATTTTAAAATATTTGCTGTAATTTGTATAGGTACCTACCGATATTTTATAATGAAAATTTATTAAACTTACCACTTTTTCACACGCTTAAATTGTTTATAGAGATACAGTTTGTCATATATTTCATGTGAGAAGTTAGCCAAGGTCTTTCATAATACACATAGAACAGGGGTATTATTAGAGACCCGTTCATAGATTTTGTCGAAATAATTGACAACATAGTTTAAATATCAGGTGCAATGATTTTTTTACAGATATAATTTTAATTATATGTTTCAAAAGTAAAGTGCAAATCTGAGTGTATAATTCGCGCATAAAACGACTTAAACCTCGACTAAAATATCAGCCCCCGTCTTTGTATCGGGCTGTGAAATGCATAGGCTTAAATTACATGTTTTACGCACTCATACAATTAACTGTAATTTCTACCTCTTTCATGGGTCAAAAAAAAACTTTTCAACCCTCTCAGTTTTAATTACACTATAAAATATACTTCATATATGCAAGGTGGCCATTGCAAATTCAATAAGTGGGTGGAAAATTGCATAAGCGGTTTACTTGTGCTAAATATAAAACAGACAAGTGGGAGACAGTCGTCAACAAATAACAAACATAATAAACATGTGTATGTCTTGGTTGAAATGAGTGCACCTCAAAAGATTTAACTAAGAAAGTATGAAATGTACACTTCGCCGTATTCTCTGAATAATGTTTTAAATATAATAATTAGCTGTTTATCAAAAGCTTCAATTTTTTTAAGCTAAATTAATCCATCTGTCCACTGACATCCCTTGTCGCCCATAATGTGATCTGAGGCGATGGGGCCTTTGAAATGACGTCATCAATTACGTCACCTCGATCACTGAGGCTGGGATAATGATCTGGTATTTGCGCATCAATCTTATCGACAGATTCGTCGATTTTGATAATTGATTGTAGATGCATCAATTATTTGTACTGTAAAAATTGTTAGATGCAACTTCGTTAAACTACCGTGGCCGTGTTGGTGCAGCGGTGTCAAGCTTAGGGTCTGACCTGTGTGGAATACCAGAGAACAAAGAAAAAAGTTGGCTCTAGAGCCATCTTTTAGACAACTCTGCTTAATACCAGCGCAAAAATAATTGATAATAGAGAAAGTAATGTCTTTAGTGACGATGCCTTAGTGGAGAAAAACAAATACATAGACGCATTTTTTTCATGTCATTTTGACAGCGCAAGCAAGAGGATCACCTGATGTTAAGCGGACTCACCTCTGCCTATAACAGATGCATTTCGTCACAAGTCACGAATTGCACTGCGCACGTCACCTAGTGACATAGTAGTTAAGTCTCATGTGCCTGTAATTTCACTGGCTCTCAAGAACTTCTGCCGGAACACAACTTTAGGTGCTTGGCGACAGATTTTCTACTTAAGGGTGATCGCTAGCTAGGCGGGCATTCGCAAAATGCCCTTCCACCAAACGGTGAAGTTCAAGCTGGCCCAGTGGGGATCAAACCAGGGATCTGCTGCGCGGCAGTCCATAGCCAATACCACTGAGCTATCACTGCTACTTTATGCCAGTATATCGGCGTTTTACAGGCTTCATAACGGAAAATGTGTAATCGATCTACAAATCTCGTTTACAAACATATTCCGCCATCTCTTTTCTTATGTCAAAAAATAAGATGTACAAGAACGTGGAATTAATATATAGACGATATTCCAAAAGCACACGAAGCGCTTTTGTTATATTTTATACCTTTACTATTGCTGTCCATTGCAGTTGATGTATCAGCTTTCTCGTTCTCCTTGATACTAACAACTTGATAAAGGCACTGTGCTTGTCACTCCGAGATGTTAGTTATTATGTCTCCTTTGCCCAGTAATTTGACTTGCTACAAGTGCGCTTCATGCTTAAATACAGTATTGTTTAAACACTATTACTGTTAAAATTATTGCCATATAATATTTCCGATCTTTCAATTAAAACCACCACAAAGTTGATTTATTAATTCATTTTCTTCTTGTTTTTATAGTTTATTCTTTGTAGCTTTCTTACACATAATACATTTGTCTAAGAAATCTATTTTAGCTTACTACGCCTTACTTATTAAGCCTTTATCTGTATAGGTGTTTTCATTTACCCACCTTATTTAACAACACCTGTCTTGTAAGAAACATTATGTTTTTCACGCTTCGTCATGAAATGCTTATTACCCCACAAAACAATTACCCCCTTACTTATAAAAACATAGCTATGTAGTTGCTAAGTAATGGATAACTAAACAGTGTTTAAGTAATGCTTAAATATTTCTTACTTATAAACGCTACATAGCACCTGTTTAGCTAAGCAATGGATAATGAGGTCGAACGTATTTTAAACTGACAACATTGTACTAAAAAGTATTATGAATGACCTAAATGGCCAAATAGCATGTATCTAGTGCTATATATCTTGAAATTAAAAAGTAAATATAATACTTTTCTTTGTATAGTACCACCAACTTAACTGTGCAGTTTTCGAGGGCGCTACTGGTCAAGGAAATCAACTACGAACTGTCACAATTTGAAGGAATGTTGTAGTTCTTTTTTCTGCCACCTGAACAGATAAGTTGGTGGGTCTGTAACTAAATCAGCTGACCAGAAATATGGGCGCCATCTTGTTACTTAAAATTTAAACAAGGTTGGGACGGTGTTTAAATTGACAGCTGATTTAAGCAGTACTTAGGTACTGGATAAAGTTATGTAGCGTTTATGAGTAAGAAATTTTGCTAATCAGCGGCTAAGTAATGTTTAAAATTTAAGTAGCGTTTATAAGTAAGGCTGTAACTCTTCTAGTTCTTCAGTATAATTTTTATTTTTTTTTTATTTTTTTATGCCTGATAGGTTAGCCTTTGACCACTATCTCACCTGATGGTAAGCGATGATGTGGTCGAAGATGTTGTTCAGACTAACCTAGAATTACTGGCTCTCAAGGACAGCTGCCGGAACACACCGTTAGGTGTTTGGCGACAGATTTCCTACTTGAGGGTGGTAGCTAGCCAGGCGGGCATTCGCAAATTGCCCTACCACCATGCTATAACGACTGCCATCCTAAGATAACAACCGGGACCGACGGCTTAACGTGCCCTCCGAAGCACGGAAGCGCTCAGTAGTAATGTCACTAGCGGTCACCCATCCAACTCATGACCGCGGGCGACGTTGCTTAACTTTGCTGATCGGTTAAGAACAGCTAAGTAAACTTCGCCACGAGCGCTTCAAAAAAATTAAATACAACATTATAGTAAGCCTGCTACAGATAATACTTAGACATATAATAGAAGGCAAACTCTTAACGATATTCCTAACAATTTGAAATTGTTGGTTCACCACAAAGCTCTTAGAAATTTAAACTTCTAATGTAATAAAAATAAAGGAATGATGTTTAAGCCACCCTCAACAACACAAAAGGAAAGTTTTCATTCAATAGACCCGAACTTAGAGAATCGATTTGAGATAAAGTGGATGGTCAATTGGACGGATACCGAAAAAGTTTAATGATTATGCCGGAAGTGATGCTTAAATTGTAAAGCTAATTTTATATGTTTGTAACAGAAGTTGAAATTCAGTAATGTGTATCTAAAATTCCAGTGAATGTACAGTGTGTTAAATCTACAAAATCTACAGTGTGCAAAACGTTGACCCGTTATTCTTAAGGGGGCTCCAATCTCAAGGTACACAAAATAGTTTTACAAAATAGTTGCACCATAATATGTAAGGCATTTTCTTATATATTTTTTCTGTAAATAAATAAATGAGGAACCCGCAAATGAAATTTAAGACTATTTTCGATACGGGATCTATCGCAAAAACTAAACAAGTAGGTATTCACAAATCTCTGTATATTATGTATTATATATTCCCTAGTTAACCTTATTTACTGAAATCGTCGATTGAAGATTTGAATCAAAACCTACAAAAACTTTTTTCGTATACGTGCTGTTGGAAAGCGAAATCATAAAAAAGTAAAGCCCGACTCACGCTTTGTTAGTTTTGATGAGAGCCAGAGTAATATATAATGCTATTATATAATGTTTTATTTATTATAAATTTTAATGTTTGGACCTGTTGAAGTTGCTCACATCCCTGCATCAAATGCAGAAGAACTGATGATCTTTAAACTGATTATTCAAAATGAAAGCTTATATGGCTTTTACGATTTCTTAATATATATCTTTTCATTCACATATTTTGTTGTAGATGTTGTCAGCTGTGAAGAGAAGAAAGTGAGCTTTTTTTAAGTTTAGACAACTTATTAAAAGATACTCCATGTTAATTTTAAATGTTGACATGGATGAGAAGGCTTTACTGCAAGCCTCCTCTCTGTGAGGTTGCAGGCATAGAAATGCTTATATTTCTAGTGTGGCATTACCAACACTTTGTTTTCCGTACACAATACATACAAATTAGTTTTGTCCTCTCAGAAACATTGAGATTCCTACGTGTTCTAGAGTCCCAGATCTGTTTTTTTTTTACAATTGCTTGTAGGTTAGCCTTCGACCACTATCTCACCTAATGGTAAGTGATGATGTGGTCAACGATGTTGTTCAGGCTAACCTAGAATTACTGGCTCTCAAGGTCAGCTGCCGGAACACACTGTTAAGTGCTTGGCAACAGATTTTCTACTTTAGGGTGGTAGCTAGACAGGCGGGTATTCGCAAAATGTCCTACCACCATGCTGTAACGACTGCCATCCTAAGACAACAACCAGGACCGACAGCTTACCGTGCCCTTCGAAGCACGGAAGCGCTCAGTAGTATTGTCACTAGCGGCACCCCTCCAACTCATGACCGCGGCGGACGTTGCTTAACTTTGCTGATCGGTTAAGAACGGCTTAGCAAACTTCGCTACGAGCGCTTGGTGTTCGTATTCTCACTTTTTCTATATGGAACTCTGATCTTTGGTTGAAGTAGCCAGTATTAAAAGAAGAGACATCCTAAAGGTCCAGCCTGATAGGTCCATCCGCTTTTCGTCGTGGTATTTGTTAACCTATTCAAATATATGCAAAGTGTTGTTTTGCTCATCACAGCCAGTTTGGTACTGTATTTGATCAACGCAGTAACCATGGCTCTCGATGTGCTGTTAAATTTTCTTCCACGCCAGCCGTAACGATATCATCTACCTAATAAAGTGAAGTTTTTATGACAATGCAAAACATATAGTTCGTTAGGAATTGAATGCGTTGACCTCAGCTTCTAGCAAGCCATATTTATTTTATCATCACGAGGAGCGCTCAGCAGTGGCGTCTGCGAGCTCTCAACAGGCACTGCCAAAATTTGTGTTTTTCCGGTATATTTTAAGTAGCCGGTTTAGTAAGCCGGTAACTTCGTCAATTTCTAATAAAATCGGCTGAAAGGTTTTGTTCCGGCAGACACTTAGAATTTGCATCTTTTTCGAGAAGATGGTTTGTAACTTACCAAACTTAAAACTTAAAAAACAGGAGTTTGTTTTTAAAGTTTTCTATTGGCATAAAAGCTGTTGTTTTGTTATTTATTAGACTCAATTTGTTGGTTTGTTCATATTTCACTTTGCATGCAAAAGGTTGTAGGGCACCACATGGCCTCTTTTTTACTTAAAACTTTAGTCACTTAAGTTACGGAGCGGCGGAAGCAGTCAATTTATATCCAATTCCACATTACAATTGTTGTTACCGCTAAGGTGATATTACTTAATGCTACGTGGAGGATGTTATGGATAAAAACAAATCTTGTGTGTTGCATTCAAATTATATATTGGTTTTCTTAAATTAAATGCATAAATGGCTTTACAGTTGCTTAATTAGCAGCTCGTTGTCAGTGATTTCAGTGCGCACTTCTATATATCAATTACGCGACAGTCACACCAAGCGTTACTAAGCCCACGAAATAAGTACTTTGAAGCAGTGATGGCTCAGTGGCACTGGCTATGGACTGTCGCGCAGCAGATCCATGGTTCGAATCCCGCCGCGGGCTGGAGCTTCACTGCATGGTGGAAGGGCATTTTGTGATTGCCCGCCTGGCTAGTGAGCACCCTCAAGTAGAAAATCTGTCGCCAAGCACCAAACGGTGTGTTCCGGCAGCAGTTCTTGAGAGCCAGCGAAATCACAGGCACATGAGACTTAACAACTATATCTCAAGGTGACTGGCGCAATGCAATTCGTGACTTGTGATGAAATGCATCGGTTATAGGCAGAGATTAGTCCGCTTAACATCAGGTGGGACTCGAGCTTGTTCCGTCAAAGTAACATGAAAAAAAACTTTATTATATATAAATTTTTGTATGAATAGTTTTCAGGACAGTTTATGTATTTTTAAATATCCTATATTAGAGATTAACTAATGTATATTCTTAATTTAGTAGCAGATAAAATTAATTTCCATTCTAATGTAATTAATCAATATTATTATATTGATAAAGTTGCAAGAATATGTACTTTCAAAATATTTTAAGTTTAAAAGCTGATTTGAGACTAAATTAAAAAATAGTTTAACTTAAACATTTTTAAGCTGTAATGTTTTTTTATGAAAATTATTTATTCATATTACATATATTTGTGAGGCTGGGCTAGAATGTTACCCTCCCATCTCTTCCTGTGGATGTCGTAGGAGGTTACTAAGAGTTAGATACCATGAAATGGGCAACAGTGCCTTCTGAGGAACTGCTTTATTACATTGCGACCACTAAGACGCCTCCCAAGCGTGGAGATTGTGGCAAACTCCCCTTAATAGGGGAGGCTGTGTTCAGTAGTGGACAATCCGGCTGATACAGTATCTCCATCTCCTAGGTATATGTTTACTGGGCACAAAATAACAATTGATGGTTTCCATGTGATCAAAACTGGTATTAAACAGGCAAAATAATATGTTATATATAACTTAAAATGGTCAAAACAACGTTTTGGGGGTTTAGGGGTTGCCATAACTTCCACGCTTGGTGTACTCTATAGGGGTTGCTGTGATTATGTAACATTGCAGTTCCTTTATTTTACCGGAAGTATGCCAATATTAATAAAATACTAAGAACGATATAAAACATAACAGAATTGATTCAGACAGGCTATTATTATTACAAGCCATTGAAGGTACACAGGCAAACCAAATGATCCAGCCAAAAGTCAAAATTATCAATTTGATTTCGCTCTTATGAACGTCAATAAAATAATTTACTATTAAACTAAGTCTCCCGAAGAGATGATTTATATGAGGACCCCATTGTAAATTTGATTCCATTTTAATTCCCAAGAATACTGTTACTTTATCAATTGTAAGTTTAACTTGATCAAGTTCAATGTTGGGCTTATAACATAACTAAAATTGGGTAAAGAAAATGTCTACCATGAGATCTTTTTTTTGTTTTAATGTTATTGTGACGGAACAAGCTCGAGACCCAACTGATGTTAAGCGTACGTCTGCCTATAACAGTTGCATTTCATCACAAGTCATGAATTGCACTGCGCCCGTCACTTTAAGACATAGTTGTTAAGTCTTATGTGCCTGTTATTTCACTGGCTCTCAAGGACAATTGCCGGAACACACCGTTAGGTGCTTGGCGGCAGATTTTCTACTTGAGGGTGGTCACTAGCCAGGCAGGCACTTGCAAAATGCCCTTCCACCATGCGGTGAAGCTCAAGCCCGCGGCAGGATTCGAACTTGCTACGCGGCAGTCCATAGCCAATGCCACATTCTAGCCCAGCCTCACAAATATATGTAATATGAATAAATAATTTTCATAAAAAAACATTACAGCTTAAAAATGTTTAAGTTAAACTATTTTTGAATTTAGTCTCAAATCAGCTTTTAAACTTCAAATATTTTGAAAGTACATATTCTTGCAACTTTATCAATATAATAATATTGATTAATTACATTAGAATGGAATTTTCGATACAGAACATGGAATTTTGCACGGAAGCGCTTAGTAGTAAATGCCTCTAGTAGTCACCCACCGAAGTAAGGCCCGCAGCAGAACTTGTTTAACCTAGTTGATCGGTTAAAAAAGACTGCAAAAACTCTGCGAGCGTTTTATAATGCTACCGAAAATTTCATTTATTTGTCAGAAAAACCCGACCCGGTAATCGAACACATGTTGTTGAAAAGTAATTTAGAATGTCACGAGAATATATTTTTTATTATTCTATAATAATGAATACATACTCTCTATAATAATGAGTATATACCAGTATTATGTATGTTTCTTGTAAAAAGATCTGTATTTTTAAATAAAGAGGCTGCTTTGGATTATACCCATTCCTTAAATTTTATCCAAGACTTTACCGATGCACATTGGGAAAAGCGGTATTAATATCCACCATTTGTCAGGATTCACATCTAATGCACTTTAACGTTGGATACCAGTTAACCGCCAAGTATACCGTAATTTCATAGCTCCATAAATACATACAAAGGTTATTCTGATCCAAAATGGAAAAGTATTGTTAACCTATATATAACATTTTGTAAAATTATAATTGATTAAGACATTCGAACAGTAAAAATCACTATCTCCAGGCAAGAATAGTAAAAGTAACAATATATTGTTTAATGTCACATTCATGTTAAACACATACCTTTTTGGTGATATATTATCATTTTGAAGCAGCCACAAGCTCAGTGGCATTGGCTATGGACTGCCGTGCTGCTGTCCATGGTGAGATGCAGTTATATCAAGCATGATTTTGTAACAAAAATTTCAAATGTCATTTACTTCATATGACATTTTTTTTATTTCATTGTGACGGAACAAGCCCGAGGCCCACCTGATGTTAAGTGGACTAACCTCTGCCTATAACAGACGCATTTCGTCAACGACGAATTGCACTGTGTCTGTCACACTGAGACGTCCAGTCGTTAGGTCTCATTAGCCTGTAATTTTTCTGGCTCTCAAGGACTGCTGCCGAAACACAACGTTAGGTGCTTGGCGACAGATTAGTCATCACCATTTTAACCTGCTATCCTTCCCCCGCGACTTTTGGAGACGTAATCAGCTGGATATTATATACTTAGCTGCCGCATTAACAATATACATACTTTAGGTCCATATATAACTGGATGTAGTGGTCACTAGCTGCGTCTCGTGGTTTTACCCTCGTAGATAATGAATCGAAGTTTTGACAATGCTGATGATGTAAAGTATTTTTTGTGTTAATCCAGGAACTAAACTATCTATTTGTAGTCTTAGTTTTATCCAAATTGGTTGAACCATTTCAGAGTGAAGGAGTAACAAACATACAAACTTATAACTTCACTCACAAACTTACGAATTAATAATAATTAATAATATTAGCGTACAAATAATTTAAAAAAAAAACAAATTATTTAACTTTAAATTTTGATAATAAAAATGTGCGTTTTAAAATTTAAAAACACTTCATATTTTGACCTACAGTTTCACTGGGAATAAAAAACTAACAAATGCCAAGCCATATCGTCTGCCTAGATTTCAAGCACTACGTAGAGTGGAAACACTACTGTGTTAGGCGTGAATTTCACTGTAGCAAGTAAATTTGCTACGTGAATTATCTCGGAATGACGAGCGCAGTGCAGAATTACATAGCAATGTACAGGGCATCTCATAAACAGACGGGCAAGATGTTGTCACATAGGTACTATCATTATAAAATAGTTTTTAGTAAGCTTATGTAAGTTTTAGTCGGATTCGAGTCAGGTAGACAGTTTTTTGTTAAAACTAAAGTTATTTTGAAATAATATCGCAAATTTGTGCATATTTCATAGCCATGCATATTATGTAAGACTATCACAGTGTTGTACATATTGAGCTCCAGTGAAATCTTTTCTATTATTACTGAAACTATATTCATACAGCTCTCGGCTTAAAATGAAACGGTTTTTCATTATCTTTCTAATAAATGTTGAAATGTGAATTAGGGAAAGTATACGCAATGAGCAGCACGATATACTCACGTTGACTTTAGCTGAATTTTAATGTATATTATGACCAAAACTCTTTAACATCATAACGATCTTATTAATCAGAGACACTACCAACGTAAGGCATAATATTTTCTAACCAAAATAAGGTATAATTACGTGCTTGTTTTATTACAACCTGTATAGACTTTTGATTAAAAGGAAATTCAAATTTTACCTCAACTGCACGAATATTGTATAGAAAACTTATAAAAGTATCTCAAATATCGGAAATGTATTAAAAAAATTGATCTATTTCGTGAAGGTAAGACAAGATTTTTCTAACTTTTAATTTATCTAAAGAGTAATTAAATATAAAATCGATTTAAAAAGAATCGTTTTTCTACAATTTCTTACAGTGCCATCTCGTGTATTATATTGGCATTGTTATGCTAGCCCAGGTGCTTATTGGCATTTAGAGGGCTCCGTTACTGTTACCAAACCGTTGTTTTATTATATTTTATTGTTGATAACTTATGTGCCTTTGACCAAAATCTCACCTTTTTTTATGTTATTGTGACCGTACAAGCTCAAGGTCCACCTGATGTTAAATGGACTAACCTCTGCTTATAACATTTGCAATTCATCACAAGTCACAAATTGCACTGCGCCCGTCATATTGAGACATAGTTGTTAAGTCTCATTGTACCTGTAATTTCACTGGCTCTCAAGGACTACTGCCGGAACACACCTTTCGGTGCTTGGCAACAGACTTTCTACTTGAGGGTGGTAGCTAGCCAGGCGGGCAATCGCAAAATGCCCATCCACCATGCGGTGAAGCTCAAACCGGCGGTGGGGATCGAACCAGGGTACTGCGGCACGGCAGTCCATAGCTATTACCGCTCGGCCTTCATTGCTTCAGACTACAGATAAACTAGCAAATAGCTGAGCTTTGTGAGGGCCCGCGTTTATTTTATAAACTGATTCTATCGGTGTCATCTAGTATTGAGTAGATTAACTACGATGTACTTGATTATTGAGTTTAGTTCTGTTGCAGCGATGCTACCCGTTGGTTTTCTAACAGATGGCGTTTGTAGTACAATAACATTCTATCCAATGAATACAAATTTGTTAGTGCTCAGTTTTAAAATGGCCATAATTTTTATTTTTTTACTCCTAACACATCTAGATAAAAAGTTAAATTATTAACTTATAGTTAACTCTCTATCTCTATGCATATTTATGTTAAAGTCCAAATTTACAGGCGTGATAGTTTTTCAGTAAAGTGTGCCACAAAATGTTCAGGTTAAGGGATAATAATGATTTGGCAAATGTGGCCAACAGCCACAGCCTATAATGGGTATCGGCAGCTGCCGGAACACATAACTAGGTTCTTGTTTTATTTCCTATTCTAGAGTTGTAGTTAGCCAAATTAGCTAACTAACTATGTATGCCCTCGCAAGGAGCGGTGAAGCTCAAGCCTGCGTTGGAATTTCCACCAATTACCCCCTGCGCGGTACTCCGCTTAATAATTGCCACCAGGTCGTTAGGTACCTACTACTTACTTCATATTGCCTATACAATGTGATTATGACAATCATTACAGGTTCTTTTCTAAATATTTCATGGACTTCGTTTCATTTAAGGCACAATCGTAAAATATATATTCAATAGTCTGGAGTTCTTTAATAGCTCCTTATAAAAAGGTATTGGATACCGCTTTTTACGGGCCTACTTAAATTTTATCATACCGGAGTTTCTTGATGTGACTTTTCATTAGGTAGGTTAGGTATGTCGTTATGATTTCTGGGTAGAAAAGCGCGTTTTAGTATGATTTTATTCTTAATTTAAGGTGCCACATTGTAATAACGTTCCTTTCAAATCTTAAACTAATTTTTAAACATTTTGAAACTTCATTAAGCGTCTTGTACAATGACAGCTATTTAGTTGCCCGTGAGGTGCCTGACTAAAACTGAACCCCCACAGGTCGAATCTTGCAGGAAGATATAGATCTGCCTGTAAAAGTCGTAAGAGGTGACAATCCAAAAAATACCAGACAGGGGAGAACAAAGCTTTTCAAAGCTTCATTGACGTATATTCTTTTAATGTGTAGAAGAGATTGTTTTCAAAAAAGTTCTTAATTTTTAGTTTGAAGAAACTACATTTTAAGGTGGTCAAGGGTTTTGGTTATTATACTACATAACCATCAGTATTTTCGAATAACGACCTTGTTTCTGTACTCTAGCTCATTTGATTTTTGGAACAACCCAAATTTCATTGTGCGCATGGTGCCGAATTTTTTTTTTTTTGCCGGTAGTTAATCCTTTGACCACAATCTTACGTGATGATGTGGTCTAAGGTGTTAACAGGCTTAACCTAGAAATACTGGCAGTCAAGGACAGCTGCCGGAACACACCGTTAGGTGCTTGGCGACAGATTTTCTACTTGAGGGTGGTTGCTAGCCAGGCGGGTATTCGCAAAATGCCAATCCACCATACGGTGAAGCCCAAGCCCGCGGCATGATTCGTACCATGGAAGCATCAGCTTTCAAATAAAATAAGAAACTTATAAATTGGTTCACCCAGTCAAAAGTTCTGAGGTACCAAACATAAAAAAACAGTCAAATTGAGTACCTCCCCCTATTTTTTTTGAAGTTGGTCAAAACTGAAAATATCTTAGTACTTTCTTCTCAAAGACATATTTGAACTAACAGAACAACCTCTCTCTGGTACTTATTTTTTTAACTTCATCTTAATTGTCATTTTGCGTTTTGTTTCACGGAAAGAACACTGGCGAAACATTAGTTGGCGATTCTTTGAAAAAATTTAAATATCTGAGTAGCTTCTGTTATTTGAATATTTTTTGTGTATTTTTTCAATAAACACATTTGTTGGTAAAAGACTACGAAAAATGATGATGTTAAGAGGAGTTTTCGTTATTTCCGATAGTTACATATTTCAATAATGGCTGATACACATCTTACCATTTGTACCGTATTCCACTTGAGTTATTTTCGATTATTTTGACCACATTTTGCGTCTATGGTTCCACATTTAATATGAGCCATAGACACAAATGTGATCAAAATTATCGAAGATAACGAATTTGGCATCAAGTGAAGTACGCTCTAAAGCTGTCCTACTGGACGGCGATTCTCGTGCAGTGATATGAATATCATAGTAGATAAATATCGAGAAAACATGGCGAATATCGAGTCGTGTAGTTTTGTGTTATTCTCGCAATATCACTATCGATAAATATCAAGCCCTAGCGATCGACACGCAACATTGCGATATCGGGATTATCATTATACTTTCTATACACATGAACACAAGTTCACCTGTGGACATTTTTTTATATCCTCCACTCGTGAGAATAGCATTTTTGTGAAAAGTCGATATTTTTGGGATATTAATAGTAATGGTGACACGGGATAAATATCGAGAATCGATACAATAATCCCAATTTTGAGAATTGCCCCCCTGCAAGCAAGCAAGTATCGATTTATATATCGAGATTTATTCAGTTTTCTGCGTTAAGTTTTACTACTACTAAAATGTGACATGAATTACTGTTATGAAGACTTGGTTTTTAGAAAGCACTTAAGGTGTCTGACGCAGACTGCCTCTTCACGCTGATATTACTAGTATATCATTTGTGACCTGTGATTGCCCTTCGATTCTTTATTTTTGCCTAACGTGTTAATGTACATCGCCTTTTGCATTCCGACTTTGCCTCTTTAGCAACAGCAGAGTTTTTAGATGATGTCGTTATACGAGAAGATGATGAAGAATAAATCGAAATTAATATAAGTATCACTTATTGTTGTTTTATGAGACCTTAGAGTTATATTTTCTTATTTAATTGTACAAAATGGCCTTATTAAGAATTACTCAGGTAATCATAGTTTATTTTATTTAGTTAATACTTTATTTCACAAAAAAAATATGTACAAAAAGAGGACTTAATGCTAAGGCATTGTCTACCAGTCATCCAGCGAGGGTGTTTGAGAAGGTGTATGTGCATCAAGGGGTGAATAAATAGGTTAAGTATGCAAAAAGGAAACTACAAGAAGTACAGAAGAGAAAAGAAATGAGTTGTTATGATAATTATAACTACATAATATAGTTATCATAACAACTGATACAATTTTGATATAAGTTGCTGTAAAATAAACCTACATAGCAATGCTCACAATAAAATTAAATGAATAAAGCGGGAAAATTATATCAAATGCAACTAGAATAATGTTACGGGCCTGACAAGAAAATTTTACTCACAGAAAAATCGTATTTTAAAAGTAGCTTTTGAGGGAGATTTTCTGATATTTACCGGGAGTTGATTCCATAATCTCACTGCCATAACAATAAAAGATTTGTCCATGAAAGATGTAGTGTGGGAGTGCGCAGTAAGAAGCAAGGAATCAGCAGAACGTAAGTTTCAATTGTGACTAGTTTAGTATGTCGGTCAGTTACTTAGCAAATGTATGCTTTCTTGGGGTAGATAATTTCTCACCATGCACCTACATTGTATTCTGGAGAACCAGTTCCTTTTTTATGCTTAGCCTGATAACAGCATTATCACTTACCCACAGGTCAAATAGTGGTCGAAGGTGGGGAGGGTGGTGGTGTGAGCAACAAAAAAAAAACAATATTTAAGGAATATTTACTTGCTTTTCATAACTACTATTAAGATAAGATGCTTAGATTATACATAACCTAAGTTATCGTTATATCTTAGAGTATACCTAACCTAGGTATCTACCTACATAATCTCTAAGTTAAGACAATTATCTAAACGAATTTTAAACAGAAATACGATGTGAACGTAATAATATAAAGCAATGTAAGTATCACTTTTATATGTTCACAGTTACAATTGTTTTCGTTTTGTATCTAACATAAACTTATCTAGGTAAATAACACTAGCAGAACTATTTGGTACATAGATGACTTGATTACAGATTACATCCTATGCATAAATAACAAAATGAAACTAAATATCTAAGACTACTTTTCAAAAAAGATACATAACCTACAAACATTCTTGAGCAGCTTGAGCGTAACCGCTCGGAGATGATGGCAAATATTGCGTTACTGGAAGACAAATGCGAGACAATAGACCGAAACATGAAAAAAACGTGCATAGAGATCAGAAATGTACCAAACGCCAAACCCCGAGAAAAAAGGGAAACTAAAGAGGATCTTTACAATGCGTTTACAATGCTTAGCAAGTCCTTAAACTTGAGTTTCTCTTCTTCAGAAATCCGCGACGTCTATAGAATTCCTACTCATAGCTCGAACGATAGCTCAACCATCGTTGTGGAGTTTTGCAATACACTTCTTAAGGGCAAGACTCTAATTGCAGCAAAACTCTACAACAAGTCTCACAGGCAAGACCAACTCAACTCCGGACATCTTGGCCTGAAAGGTAGCAACACGACCATATATATATCAGAGCATCTCACTGCTAAGGCAAAGAGACTTCACTTCCTTGCGAGAGAACTAGCCAAAACAGATAATTACGCATTTTGTTGGACATCCAATGGCAAGGTGTATCTACGAAAGCGCGAAGGAGCCCCTTACATAACGATATCAACTGAGGAGCAAATAAAATCACTCAAGACTCCGGTATGACTATATTTAATAAATGAAAAGGTTATATTTGTTGAATTGGGAACTTTAGCTCTAGTTTGCGATGTCTGTAAATGTGTTAGTGCATGTTCTGCTATGGATTTTTTGTATTTAACCCTCAACCTACATTTAAAAGTTATCTCCATCCGAATCTTTACATACTCTCAATTTTTATGTTTATTTATGAATTACATCTTACAATTATGTACTGCAAAGGCCACAACATACCAATTAATTATAGAGACATTAAATGCAGCTCTCACTTTTTTCCTCATACTAATCAAGCAGCGTAAGGTTTGTTGTTCCACGCGATTCTATACAGCGCTGTGCGTACTTCGGATACTCGTTTCGAGCACATCCCATTTTCCCCGAAATAAAATTCGATAAAGTATGCTTTATGGATGATTTGGATACAACAAACCTCATACAAAGCACACACACATATGACCCTGACTCATGCAGAAAACTTTTAGGGGACGATGACGCCAAAAGACAATTTACAATCATTACTCAAAATATTCGCAGTTTGCGTAAAAATTTCGATAGCCTAACAGTATTTTTGACACGACTTAAATTCTTACCCGATATAATCATACTCACTGAATGCTGGCTGAATCAATATTCGCCTGAAATTTCACTCCAAAACTACATTTATCACAAATCATTACAATATTTGAATCAAAATGACGGAATAGTAGTTTATTCTCGACATGATATAAAAGTTAATATTACGGAACCCCAATTCAATGACGCTAATTGTCTATTAGTTGAATTAGAAAATCAAGTCACCATAATCAGCATCTATCGGTCGCCTTCCAAATCTAACATTGAACAATTTCTTGAATCTCTGGAAAAGGTTTTAGACAAAGTGCAAACAGAATCAGTCATACTTACTGGTGATATTAATATTGATATCGGGAAGAACTCGGTAGATGTCAATTCTGAGAAATATCTAGAACTGACAGCACACTATGGTCTTATTCCAGGGCACTTTATAGCGACTCACGATAAAACTTGCCTCGATCATGCACTAATTAAAACAGGCCTTCCTTCTCGAGTTGTGGTTTGTGGGGCAGATGTATCAGATCATGACGCTGTGTTAATAGGAATTGATAAATGTAAGAATAATGTATTATGCAATACGACAAAGTCTTTGTATAAGTTCAACCAAGCTCAAATAGTTACTGATCTTGAGGCTGTAAATTGGTCGATTTTATATAATCAGCCAGATGCATCTTTAGCTTTTGCCACTTTTATAAGTTTAGTAAAGGAATGTGTTGAGTCAAATAAAACCACGCAAGTAGTGAAAAACTCTAAATCTATTCGCCGAACATGGATGACGCTAGGGCTTATTAAATGCGTCAGAAGAAGAGATTGGCTCCATATGAGGTCTAAAAAAAATCCTAAGGATGAAGCACTAAAACAACAATACAAATCATACCGAAACACATGTAACAATATATTGCAGAATCTCAAAGATACCCATGATAGGAACTTACTTCTTAACAGCAAAGGTGACACTAAAAGGACGTGGGAAGCTGTGAAAGATATATGCAATATAGGCAATAAAAATACCTGTAACACAGCACTAATCGAAACTTCGTCGAACTGTCCACCGAAAGAATCCTTAAATAAAGTCAACAGATTCTTCACATCTATCGGAAACGAGCTAGCTAACAAAATTTTAGAGAAAAACTCCACGACAGAGGAAGGCTTAGCCAAAAAAGCTTCTGCAGCTCCAAATTGTCCCCGTAATTCGTTTTATTTCTGTCCTACTAATGAAATAGAAATACTTAATGTCATAGACAGTTTAAAAACTAAATCAGCGCCTGGGCATGACAATATCGGTAATGAGATTATCAAAAAAGCTAAATTAGTATTGTCGTCTCCTCTTTCTTACTTATGCAACTTAAGCATGAGTACGGGAATAGTACCAGACACTCTAAAGGTAGCCAATGTAGTACCAATATTTAAGGCTGGAGATCTCCACGATTCTTCAAATTACAGACCAATTTCATTGTTGACTTCAATATCAAAAATTTTAGAGAAGATAGTAAATATAAGGCTATTTTCCTACCTTGAGTCTAACCACCTTCTGGCCGAGAACCAATTCGGATTTCGCTCAGGCAGATCTACACAGGACGCCGTGGTTACTATGGCTGACCATATCACCTCCACACTGGACTCAGGTCAGAAATGCATTGGCGTCTTTCTAGATCTCGCCAAGGCATTCGATACGGTTTCTCGCCCAATCTTATTAAACAAAATGCAATCGCTGGGCATAAGAGGTTTGCCTCTTGATTGGTTTTCCTCATACTTTACAAACAGAATGCAAAAAACACTTGTGGGTAGCTACGAAAGTGATCTCGCTGAAGTAAAGTTTGGTGTGCCGCAGGGTAGCGTGTTAGGACCGACCCTTTTTCTCATATATATCAATGACTTGTGCCACCTCAATATCCCCAATGCAAAAACTCTAGCCTTTGCCGATGATACTGCTTTGTTATTTCACGGAGACTCATGGGCATCAGTTACAGAGGCAACTGAAGCTGGCCTCTGTCAGGTTTCTCAGTGGCTGCAAGGAAACCTCCTGACCTTAAATTCGTCCAAGACCAAATACCTAACTTTCAGTATTTCTCAACGCACAGCTCCAGAACAGCCTATTTCCATTAAACTACATAGCTGCAATAAGTCTCCCCAGAATATCTGTTCCTGCATATCATTGGAGAATGTAAAGTTAATTAAGTATCTAGGAGTCTACCTAGATGATAAACTCAAGTGGAATAAACATGTCGACGTTATAAGTGCAAGAGTTAGAAAACTTAAATATATATTTTATAAACTGCGATATGTTGCTGAACCTGACCTTATTCGTCAAGTTTACTACGCTTTGTGCAACTCCATATTATCATATTGTGTGGTAGCATGGGGTGCTACTTATGACTATCTATTAATCAAAGCTGAAAGGGCTCAGAGAGCCGTCCTAAAAACAGCATACAAAAAGCCTTATCGCTACTCAACCGATAGTTTATATCAAGAATTCGATCACTTGAGAGTCAGACAAATTTTCATCTTAGCTTCTGTCTTAAGATTCCATAAACTAGCCAAGTCTTGCACAAAAACTTCATCACGACCAGTTCGATACCAAAGTTGGATAACTCCCGCTCTTAATACCAAATTTGCAAAAAGAACACCGTTATTTTTAGGTCCATACTTGTATAACAAAATTAACAAAACACTCAATATATGTAATTGTTTGAGACAATCCTGTAAAAAAATAACAAAAAACTGGTTGCGTAAATTAAATTACACAGAAACGGAAAAAATCCTACATACCTCTTAATAAAGATTCGTAATTAATACTGTTAAACTGACTTTACCAATGGTAAAATCGGAAAAACCATATTCCATGATTGTTGTGTATCTTATAATGTTATCTAACCCGTTGCTTGTTATTTAAGATTGTGTTATACAATCTCATAATAAGAATCAATTAAATATATAAAATAGCAGCAAGTAGCACTCACGGAGTTAATGGGATAAAACTTAGGAAACTTAATTTTTGCAATAATTTTGTTAAACTTTTCTCTAAGAAACTACCTACTTTATTTAAATAAATAAATATATAAAAATAAACTTTTCTAAAATACTTATTACGAACTAACAAAAACTTTCCATAAAAACTTTAATAATAAATTGAAAGAATTACTGATTTTACTATTTCTGCCATTTATCGTCCTCAAAAAGGAACTTAAATTATAATATTATTTTCCTCTTTTAGATAAATAAATAAACCTAAATCTGTAATTTATTATGTAGCTATTCAATTTGTACATAATATGATTAAGTGCTAAATTAACTATTTAAATTCCATACAAAAAATACATTATAGTTCTTATTAATAATGTACAATCAAAATGGCGTACATAGTGATTATCCATTACATACTACTCAACATTACAATATGTTAAATAAGAAATATAACTCATACAAGTAACAAACTAATTCTACTTATCACTGTGACATCAGCCTTACATTCTTATATGAGTCTCCTTTACGCGCGGGTAATCTTACACAACACTTATCTGGTATGCCTTTAGATATCGGTATCATACTACTCGTACACATACACACACAAACATGATCCACTCATCCAATCAAACACTCCTGGTACACCCTTGCATTCATTCCCAGCTAGCACACATACCTACTAACCACACTACTCAAACCCGTCTCACAAGTCTTACTCACACATGCAATAAGACGACAACATTTACAATACACTCCCACCTTTGCAACTCACACAGCATAATTCAATAGCCACACAACTAACTTTGACTTTTTTCCCTACCCCCGTTATAAAAAATGCATATAAATTTATCGATGGTGTCACACACAGATAATGAATTAACAGTTATGTTATTTAAATTACCAACTAGCCTATATGTTAAAGTGTTTTGATTATGTGTATTGCCTACCCAAATTTTTTGTATTATAAGGACTTTTATGACAAAACTTTTCAACAAATATGTACAACAAATATGTATTATGCACTCGGAAGAGACTAGCCACCCACAACACAGGGAATCCTAGTGTGGGGGCTAGTGTGATTAAGATGGTAAGCATCACCTGATAATTATTTGTATTCAAACTACTAAATCTAATTAATAGTTTACCTATAAATGCACTTCAATAACATAACAGTCTAGCCTATTGATAAAGGTTACTAATTAACTGCATTTTAACCTAAACTGTTAAATAGATTTTTTACTAAGAATGTGTCCATTGACACCTATCTTATTGTCTTTTAAATTTGTTAATATCTAAATATTATATATAGATACCTACCTACGAAGTGATAATTGTTAACATTAGCTCATGTTTTTAGAGATTAATAAAGATTATTATTATTATTATTATTCAAATCATAATATCTTAAAGCGTAGGCTTTCTCTGACAAAAATTCTATTACCAACGGAATGGGAAATTTAGAGCTATATTATTAATATTTTTTTTATCTTAATTCGCAACATTTTTTTAAGAAATAAAGCCATGTATGGGAGTTCGCCATTGTTCTTTCTAGTATCAATCATAAAACGAACGGATACCTAATACACGATGTGAAACGAAATGTTTGTGCTGCTGCGTTCATTTTGGATTACATAAAAATTGAGATCGTTCAAGTCTACCGTAATTAAGTTTAAGTTAACAAATGTAACGGCTTTCATCCTTAAAAATAATTTTATCTTATACATAATAAGTGATGAACGCTTTATAAGCTAATAATATTTAATGTTAAATAAGGAGTATTAATAATCGCATAATAACCTTAAAATATTTCCTAATATGTAACTTATGAAACGTGGAGTCTGCGAGATGTGGAAAAACAGAAAATAGACGCTCTGGAAATGTGGTGCTGGAAAATAATGCTCGGGGTTTCGGGGACTGAGCTTCGAATGAACGTCGCGATACTTCGAGAACTCGTTACCAAGCACCGTCTATTTTGAATAGTACAATCTTGCAGCTTTACATTCTTAATGTTTCCCGGCGTGACAATCAGTCCTTAGAACGCCTTGTTGTCCAAGGAATGGTGGAAGGCACTAGACCACGCGGAAGGTCGCCTACTCGTTGGACTAACCAGATCAAGTCTGCCATCGGAGGTTTCCTGAACCAGTGTAGCAGAATTACCTCTAGTAGGCAAAGGTGGCGAAACATCGTGAGGCGCATCACATCTGCCCTTGCCAGTACTACTACTACTGCATAGCGATCACGACCGCTCTGTCAAGAGCGTACCGCATAAGAAGAAGAAGCCACTGGCTTATACAAGTCAGGACCTTATTTAAAGCCGCTTACCTGGATAGCTAGACAATATCTAAGACCGCATCTGCATTATTTTTTACTAACTCATAATTTTTTTCCACGGGTATAATATAAAGGTGTCTTTCTTTGTGCCTCCGTAATGTGTGAAATGATAATTACTAACTAGAATTCGATGAAAATAATTGGTTTTATAAAAGAACATTGTTTAGGGCGTGAAATGGTTATAAATACCTCTAAAATATGCATTTTTCCTGTGACGAATTGCACTGCACCTGTCACACTGAGACATACAGTTGTTAAGTCTCATGTGCCTGTAATTTTTCTGGCTCTCACGAACTGCTGCCGGAACACACTGTTAGGTGCTTGACGATAGATTTTCTACTTGAGGGTGGTAGCTAGAACAAAATGCCCTTCCAACATGCGGCGAAGCTCAAGCCGGCGGTGGGGTTCGAATCACAGACCTGCGGCACGGCAATCCATAGATATTACCGCTCGGCCATCATTGCTTCAAAAAAATTTCATTTCGATTTACTCAGTAGTGTCTGAAGGAGTTTATTATAACCAAAAATCATATCTGTTATTTTTTAATGCCGCTAGGCTAGTTTTTGACCACTATCTCACCTGATGATAAGTGATGATTTAGTCGAAGACGTTGTTCAGGCTAACCTAGAATTACTGGCTCTCAAGTATAGCTGCCCGAACACACCGTAAGGTGCTTGGGTCACCAAGCAAGAAAATCTGTCGAGATTAACTACTTGAGGGATGTAGCTAGCCAGACGGGCTCGGTAGTAATGTTAGTGACATTACTACTGAGGTCACCCATCCAACTCATGACCGCGGCAGACGTTGCTTAACTTTGCTGATAGATTAAGAACAGCTAAGCAAACTTCGCTACGAGCGCTTCAAATAATTTTGACAATAAACGCTAGGTTTTCGTTTATAAATAACACATTATTTATATTTCGTAGATCAAGTTTTACAATTATCGAGCACAAAATTAAGCGAAAATATCTTCATTTTTTTCATTTTATACGTTCGTTACAATCAACGCTACGAGTGCGTCCAAGAGCCCTCTTTCGATAAATCAATGTATGAGTTCTCGGTCCGAACGGGATTTATTCGCAGCTAACAAGCTCTCCCGGGATAACTCAATGGGATAGATAAAGTATGAAGTGAAAATGTTGAAAATACAATTATTTGTATATATATATGTACATGTTAACAAATACTCAAATTTATTACATCCTACTATTAATAAAAAATTTTTTGGGGGAGGCCGTCACAGCTACTTCGTCTGAGCATCTCAAACGGCGCAAGTTTGCTAACCTCGGTAGTGGTTACAAGTAATTCCGTCTTACAAAACTGGTGACCCGATAGATCCTTCCGCTGTTCGTCTCGCTATTAGCTCAAACTTGGGTGCAAGGTGTTGTGTTGCATATCACTGCCAATGTGGTACTGCAGTTGATCAACTCGGTCACCTTGGCCTCTCCTGCTCTCGAAGTGCTGGTCGAATTTCCCGCCACGCCAGCCTTAACGATATCATTCGCCGGGTTTTTACCAGCGCCAATGTTGCAGCTGTTTTCGAACCAAACGGTCTGATGCGTGACGATGGTAAAAGTCCTGACGGCATGACTCTGGTTCCATGGAATTTAGGACGGCCCTTAGTGTGGGACGCTACATGCGTAGACACTTTAGCGCCGTCACATTTTTCTGAAACCAACGTGCTGGCGCGGGCGCCGCGGCTACTTCGGCAGAGCAACTCAAGCGGCGCAAGTATGGGTTACGTATTTGAGCCGTTTGGTGTAGAGACGTTGGGTCCGTGAGAACCGGGAGATAATCTTATTTTCCAAAACTTATCAGAGCGCTTCGTCGATGCGACGCGTGATCAAAATGCTGGCACCTATTTGGATCAAAGAATAAGCATTGCAATTCAACGAGGCAATGCTGCCAGCATACTGGGCACGCTTCCAACTGGTAGTGGGCTGGAGAATTTGGACTTCCTGTGTGTTTTGTTAATTAAGATAGTGGTTACATATTTGAGCCATTTGGTGTAAAGACGTTGGGTCCGCGGGGACCGGGTGCTCATCGTATTTTCCAAAATTTATCAGATCGCTTGGTCTGGCATTTGGACTGTCTGTGAGTCAATGGCTTGTAGGTTGTCTAAATGATTTCATTGTAGTACCTGCAATATTGCAATATAACTACATAATCTAATTCTATGCATATTTCAGTATTATTAATTACTGAAACAAGTATACATTAATAAAAGAAAGTAAAAACCCCGACGGCAAATTATTTCTTTAGTTGATTTGGATAAGAAAACAAAATGTTAACGCACAAAACGGCATCTTAAATCCGCCAGTTTTTGTTTTTTTTATGTACCCAATGTCGCTTGCGTTATCAAGAAAAATCTAACGATATCTCATAAACTAAAATCAATTTAGCTGATTAGAAGTTATGGTGGAATAAAGAAACACACAAACAAACATACATACATAACCCTGAAAACATAACTCTCTTTTTTGGGCGGTCACGTCAAAGCTCTCGCGTTAAGAATTTAATACCAATTCCAATAGGGATTCAATACCAATATCAGGTTGCCCTGATATATACACTATATATATATATATATATATAGTTAGTGAGCAACTATCGCTAGCTTCAAGCAAAACATGTATATAAAGAAGAAATTTAAAACTCCAAACTCAGAATATAACTAATTAGCATATCCATTTGCTAAATATACACATTGAAAAATATATTTAATCAAATTATTTCAAGCAGTGATGGCTCAGTGGCATTGGCTATGGACTGCCGCGCAGCAGTCCATGGTTCGAATCCCGCCCTTAAGAAGGGCATTTTGCGAATGCCCGCCTGGCTAGCGACCACCCTCAAGTGGAAAATCTGTCGCCAAGCACCTTACGGTGTGTTCCGGCAGCAGTCCTTGAGAGCCAGTGAAATAACAGGCAAAATGAGACTTAACAGGTAGGTCTCAGGGTGATGGGCGCAGTGCAGTTCGTCACTTGTGATGAAATGCATCTGTTATAGGCAGAGGATACCGCTTAACATCAGGTGGGCCTCGCGCTTGTTCCTTCAGAATAACATAAAAAAAAACATTGTACAACAGAGTACCAAACTAGCGTGTGAAATCCCACGTTACCATGATGGAATATACCTACTAAATGCGCTTTACTGTTTTTTTTTCAGTGAAACGCGTGTTGTGTATGTATTTATAGGTACACCTATATATTTAATATTTATAGAAGTATATCTATGTCTATACTTATAATAAAACTGTAACAGATCCAATTCTGTACATGGCAGATATTTTGAATAAATAATAATTTAGAACACTCTGTAGCTGACACTAACGCCAAACTGTATTTTGTATTATTTTTGTCCGTCTGTCTGTATCCCGGCCGCGCATCACTCCAAAGCTATTTAATCGAATTCAATGAAACTTAACACGATTTGAGTTCATACTACGAAAAAGGACATTGCATACTTTTTATCCCGAAATTCAGCACGGTTCTCTCGGGAAAGGGGATGAAAGTCAAAATGTCATTTAATATCGCGTAGTCCGAATTAAAATTTTCTTTTTTTGATAGAATAGTGATGAGTGAGCCCACGGGCAGCCTGGTACCCCACGGGCTGCTTCAGCTATTCTGCTAACCGCGAAGGAACTCTCTGAGTTACTTAACTACTGTCTTCTTGAAAATACAACCCGGAAGTTTTCAAAGCTCCTTTCTGAGCTATGCTCTACTAAGAGTGTTTCACCGCAGACCACATCGTTGCTTAATATGAGATAAATAGTGCGCAAATGTGAATAATTAGTCTGCATGTACGGCAATCGCAAACGAAGTCGCAGTTACAGCTAGTATTTAATATGAGAGAGGAAAAATATTCTCCTAGTATTGAACATCCTGCTTTGTTCCGATTCTTGAATTGTTAGTCTTATTTAAGAGCAGACTGAACGAAACTGTTTCCATACAAACGTAGTTAAATAACAAGTGAACAATCTCGGTGAATTTGTGTATGCATATTGCTGAGCCTAATATCTGTGCTTCCGGTTTGCTAGTTTTTCAATGTATTATTTATTTTATCTGAAATGTCAAAATAACAATTCCCATACCAAAAGATTTCTCGAATTATTATTGAAAATATTTATTTTTATGGAAATCTGAAACCAGAAGCATAGACTTAGACTCAAGGATATACATGTTTGTGTTGTCAAAGTTTCACTGCATTTGAAAACTTAATATGGTTGACTTCCTTAGTCCATATGAATTTTCATTATTCGTTTTATTCTTTTCCTAAAAATATGCTTTAATTTCATCGCCAGGAATTTGCACAACTAGAAACAGGAAAGTGATTAAAAAATAACAGCAGCAACTTACCAATATCATTTTCTATATATTTTGCTACAAAGTATGTCTTGTTCAATTTCATTTTAAAATACAGTTTGTAGGTGTTCATTTCTATGACGCTTTCTTCCTTGCAATATCAGACATAGAAGATTCTAGTACCGATCATAGATCAACTTACAAGATCCGCTTCGGCGATAACTCGCGATCGGAGAGTACCTATAATTTATTTTCTTCAGGAATTGCGTTTTTCCTACGGAGGTTGGGGAGGAACTAGAAAACTCTTTCCAATAAGTTTCACTTCGCCGTTTCCGTTCCCTGTCTTGTAGGTCTTTCTCTTTATAAATTATCGTCGGCTAGCAACTTCTGTTGCGAATACCCGAAGTTTAAGGGTTTATTAAGATGTATAGAACTTGAGTACGTACCTTAAGATTTCTGCGATATTGTTTTATTCGCAGATGATACCTCTCTGATTTTTAAAGTAGATAGGAAAGACAGTGAACTGACGCATGTAAATAATGTATTATCTAAGATTTGTAAATGGTTCGCCGCTAATAATCTTCTCCTAAATTCAAAAAAGACGAAATGTTTAAAGTTTTCTTTACCAAATGTTCCTTATGTTGAACCAAACATAAAGCTTGGCCCAGATAAACTCCCTATTGACAAAGCGACAGTCTTCCTGGGAATCAAAATGGATTCCACTTTACAATGGGATCCACATATACATGATCTCTCCGGAAGACTTAGTTCTGCTGCATATGCAGTTCTTAGGATAAGACAGTTAACAGACGTAGCTACTGCTCGGCTAGTTTATTTCGCGTACTTCCACAGTATTATGTCGTATGGCGTATTGCTGTGTGGAACTGCTGCTGAGATAGAGACAATCTTTATCATACAAAAGCGTGCAATTCGAGCCATATATAAAATGGGTCCTAGGGAATCTGTGAGGGATCTTTTTAAAGAAATTGATATTTTAACTTTACCAAGTCTGTATATTTTTAAAAATATTATGTATGTTCGTAAAAATTTGAGTAAATTTAAATTAAACAGTGACAATCACGATTACAATACTAGGAATAAAGATAAAATAGTGGTGGCAGGTTTTAGATTAGCAAAGACAAATAAAAGGTCCTTCTTAGGTAATTGTGTGCGGTTTTATAATAAAGTTCCCAAACATATTACAACGCTCACAGAAGGGAAATTCAAGTTGCATGTGAAAAACATATTGATTAAAAATCCTACTACACAGTTTCTGATTACATAAACGACAAAAATGCCTGGACAATTCCGCCTCCGCCAAGCTATTGCCTGTCACCTACATAATTTAAACAAATATTGTAATAACTCTATTATATAGTATGTATGTAACACATTGTTAAAAGATGTTTAAAAGAATATCCCGAGTTTCTTGCCCGTTCTTCTCGCAGTGGCTCTATACAATTTATTTGCTGAACGTGGCAGTACAATGTAGAATATTTCAATACTAAAATTTTAATTGACCTTCATAAGAGCGTCGTAGACGCCTAAATTGAATAAATGATTTTGACTATGACCTTGTTGAGGTAGATTTTGGTATTTTTTATCATATAATCTGCATTGTAATAATGCGATTAGTTTTTTAAAGTTTTATTTCACCGATTCATCTATCTCTTAATATCGTACTTAGTATATTTTTTTTGCGAACACACAAAGGTTGTGTTTTTATTATGATGTTTAGAGTTCAATTTTACTTATATCTCGTCGGTCAAATAATGTAGTTAAGGAGTGATCGGCGACGAGAGGTCGTAGGAGGCAGTGGCCTCGTTATGAGAGATAATTGTCACGCAGAGAAAGGCAGTGGACCATAAGAGGGAGAGCGAGGCTCTATCTTTCTCGATCCGCATAGTGCATATACGGAGGTGAGCCAATCGAGCTCGCACTCCGTCTCCGCTCAGAAGACCTGGGCCGTCGACTGAATGGGGATAGCGGCAGCACATCAGATTTAGGTCTTCACATGGTGTGCAAGCCCCCATATTCCGGGGCATCCCACGAGGTAGTAGACGGTAAGATTTCCCATAAGATGGCAGTGACTTAGGTGAAGGCTGCGGCTGAATGCGCAAGAGAACCCGTGCCCCCAACACTAGCTGACGACGGCGGGACACCACGGGATTTTTAGTTAGTACTGTACTGTATCGGCCGGATAGTCTACTGCTGCCCCCCATATTGGGGGATGCTGAGTTCAGCAGTGTACGTATATTTGCCATAACCCCCACGCTTGGCAGACGGCTTGGGTATCGCAGTGTGAGATATCAGTTCCTCAGAAAGTGCTGCTGCCCACCTTCTGGTGTGTTACCCTTAGTCACCTCTTACGATATCCACGGGTAGAGATAGAGGGTTGACATTCTAGCCCGGCATCTTACGAGCAGTCCGGCACCCCATGGGAACTACTTTTAGTTAGTAGTGGGGCTTATTGGCCCTTAACCCAACCTAACTTATTGTTATAAACATGCGTAAATAATTTATTAATGCACTTTAATAATGCACCACTGTTGAACCCAAGTAAATCATAGAACAGCCGAGTAACATAATGAAAGTAATTATTACACACAATTTTATGGAATGCAAGCTTATTGTTATCATATATCGACGAGATAGATAAATTAAATTAAACTAAAACTAATTAATTAATAGTATTTTGTAAGCTGAATCTTGTGAAAATCTTTGTAACTCAAAAAAACTAGTGGGGCTTATTGGCCCTTAACCCAACCTAACTTATTTTTATAAACATGCGTAAATAATTTATTAATGCACTTTAATAATGCACCACTGTTGAACCCAAGTAAATCATAGAACAGCCGAGTAACATAATGAAAGTAATTATTACACACAATTTTATGGAATGCAAGCTTATTGTTATCATATATCGACGAGATAGATAAATTAAATTAAACTAAAACTAATTAATTAATAGTATTTTGTAAGCTGAATCTTGTGAAAATCTTTGTAACTCAAAAAATTAAACCACACTGTGCCTCATGCAAGCGTTTCTCGTAATTGCTGCAGCCAACCAGTTTTCGACAGCTATACTTCTGGGTGGTGTACAAAGTAATAATCATTAAAATTGTACCTGGTGTTGTATTGTTTTGAATACCAATGCAAAAACCGATATAACTCTACAGCTCAGCCAAGTAATCATTATATGTAAGTTCAATCTACAGATGAAACAGACACCCTCAACACCGATTAAAATAAAAATCCAAACACGCGACCCTCACGAGGCTGCGTAAAATCGATACATACACGCGGGAAACACGCAGCCATACGCCGGAGAAAGATTTATTAATGAATAACGCAGAATGCCATGCTGGTTGTATTACCTACTTACTGAACTTTATGTTTGTTTTAAGGAAAGGGGTTCACTTATAGGTAAAACAAAGTGTTTGAGGTTATAGTGTACAAGAGTATTTAAATGATTCGCAAGTGTTAAAATAACGTTGCTGTTAGTTCTACATGAACATATTCTGATCGTATGTTTTATAGCTTGAAATGATTGACATTTTGGATAAGAAAAAGATGACTTTCTACAGAGTAAGAACGACGCATCAATGTTAAAATATATTTAAAAAAAAAAATGTGTTTGGAAGTGTTAGTGTTGATTGCTTATAAAGTTCACCAGGTTGTTTTCTCTATCTACAAGAAAACAAGTCGTGGATAATTTTAGTAACCATTTTAATAAAGTCGAAATCGAAATGTGCTTTTTCCTACAAACATGCTTTTAATATTCTAGTTTTAACAAGCTGATTGACACAAATGAGGTTTGTGTCAATCTGCTATCGCCAAGCACGTTATGTGCTTGGCGACAGCAGATTGTTCCGCGTTCAGTGTGCTCTGACAGTAATTGAATGCCAGTAAAATACAGGCACATACTCGTATGAGGCTTAACAACTGTATGTATCTACATGTCAGGGTGACGGGCACAGTGCAGTTTGTCACTTGTAGCGAAATGCATCTGTTACCACTTACTATTAGATGGGCCTCGTGCATTTCCGTCACAATAACATTAACAATGAAATGAACTCATTTTAGAGTGCCAATACAATAAATTGATTACTTTTTAAATCAATTGGATACTATACTGTTGATATTATGAAACTTTTGTGTTACAACCCCGTGCTTATGATTATGTCAGAAGTTAATTCAGATTAATTTTTTTACCGGCGGTATGCCTTTATTAACAAAATACTACGAACTATATACAACACTACAGCTACTACAATAAAAGCATTTGGACTCATAGGCAGTCCAAGTGCTCTAGCCCACTACCAGTTGGCAGCGTGCCCAGCATGCTGGCAGCATTGCTCCGTTGAATTGCAATGCTTATTCTTTGAGCCAAATAGGTGCCAGCATTTTGATTAATTGATTTAATAGATATTAGAGAAGTCAGATATCAATTAATAACTTGCTGCAACTTTATACAGTTTACTGAAATAAATGTTAACATTTCTTCGTTAAAAATACACCACATTAACCTAAATAATCTATAATTAGTTAACAGTATTCCAACTAAAATTCTTAGTAATAATTTTGATGATAAGTCAGATCTTGACACCTCTAATTATGTTAGTGTAGTTTTTAGCGTTATTTCTCTTGTAATAGTTTTAGTTATTTTGTCATATTTTTTACAAGTCGGTAAATGTCTCTTAAGAATCAAACCTATAGCAAAAAGTGATCATGATCCCGATGAAATTTCTATGAGTATTCAAACTCCACATCCTCAACCTCGGCTCCGGATGGAATAACATCATTCACCTACATAAAATCTTGCATTTTCGTAAAATTACAAAACTGTAAGTTTACTCTTACGCGAGGGGTTGTTATAATACAGATTTGCACCCTAACATGTAATTATGTGTCAGCCCTAACTTTTTCCTATTCAGCAGTTTCCACATAGAAACTTAGCTTTTATACACATATGTATTATATCCTTTGCCGACGGCTCGAGCTAACAATATCTTAGCCTCGATTGAAATCACTACTCACTTTTTTCTTTTCATGTGCCAACGAAAAATGTTGTCTTACAAACTCTACCTTTACGATATAAAGCATTTTTTTCGTTCTGAGGTCTAAAATCCCTACCCTTGTAGACAACATAGAGACCCTAATTTTTATTCTGTCCTAGTTCTCGGTGTAGAAACAAGAAAAGTTATTTTATTTTACACGTAGCAATTTATAAGAACTTTTCAGAAGTGTTGAGTCTGTTTAATTTATGAAGGGCAATAACTTATTTTGATAAGATTTATTGGTGCGTGGGTAGCTTTGAGTTCGTTTAAGCTGTTTGATATAATTTTGGTTATAGGATTTTACGTATAAATAATCGTTTTTTTATCAAAGATTTTATCGAATAATGATAATTGGTTTCTTAAAAAAAAAAAAATTGTATTACCTCTATGTTCGTAATAAACCATATAATTCTTATTTATGAATACTCCTTATAGTACAATGAACTTAAAATGAATGTTATGTAGACATATATAAACAATCTTAGTAAAAATACTTCACAACTTGCAAAGGAAATACAATAATGTTCATAATTTCTATCTTTATATTATGCACTTTTTTGTCAAGCTTAAATCAGATATGATATTTAGACAATAAAGTAACCTACTTTGTTTGACTTTCGTACTCGCTATTATACTCTATTGCTAATTTTGCTTTACAAATTATTATTAATATTAATTACTATTTACATATTCACAAAAAATTGGTACATTACTTCTCTCTATTTCTAGTTGCAGATGTAAAAAGCTCGAGTATCAATTTCTATTAGCTCACGCAATAAATCCTCAAATTTCAATTGCTATTATCGCTTTAATAATTCCCAAACATCCAAAAGTATCTTTTTTCCCTCCGTCTTGAGAAATATTAGCAATATGTTTTTCAGTACTAACTTTGCAAAGTATATTTATCGACTTGCTGCGATATAATGTTTATTGATCAATCTTGGATTTTACTATTATTAAATTATAAAATCAGATACCTACATAATATTAAGCTACACATTTCAAAATCTTGTAAAATATTGCAATAGCAAAAATATGCAAATTTAATTCCAAAAAACAAAATTGAATATTCCTGGCTCAAAATAAAACCAGTTCCAGACTGGTTTAGTACTATGTAAAGGCTAGAAGACTGGCTTGGTCAAAATATATTTGACAAAACGTCGATATTGAGTTTTACTTACCGCTATCCTAAGATAACTGAAGCTGAATGCCATAATATATATTATGTTATACAGCTACTAATATAATTTTCTTTAGACTACATTCATCAAGGAAAAGATGGTACATTATTTATATACGAAAGAGTATAAGCTGGCATCAACGAATACGAGCCGAACAAAATACAAAACCTCACAACATAAAGAAAAAAAGAAAATCCACCATCTGCGATTAAATTCAATGATACCCGTGTAAGAGGGTAAGAAAAAAATAATAAATCCAATACGGGGGATGATTAATATCCGAGAAAGAACTCCCGAGCGTTCTTATCAAACGGGATAAGGTCTTTCAGTTATTTACTGCAAACCAAGATATAGAATACTAGATAGGGTAGTATGAGGTCTAAGTAAACTTTGCAGAATATTTGCAAGCTAAAGTCCCAAATACGTAGGCCACGGTGCTCAACTAACCGATAAATAATAGGGAACAAAAATATAATTGTTCAGGAAGGCCCTCTTAAAGTCAATGGCTCCAAATAACTAATCCACAGTACTATGCGGTGTTCAGAAGAGGCATAGATTTTATTTATAATTGCAAATATTTGTTGTTGATGGGTAAGCCTTTGACCGCAATCTCACCTGATGGTAAGTGATTATGTGGTTGAAGGTGCTAACAGGCTTAGCCTAGAATTACTTGCTCTCAAAGACAGCTGCCGGAACACACCGTTAGGTGCTTGGCGACAGATTTTCTACTTGAGGGTGGTCGCTAGCGAGGCGGGCATTCGCAAAATGCCCTTCCACCATGCTGTGAAGCTCAAGCCCGCGGCGGGATCCGAACCATGGACCTGCTGCGCGGCAGCCCATAGCCAATACCACTGAAATATCATGGCTTTAAAAAAATAACTGCTAATAGATCTTTCTTCCTAAAAATGGTGTAGAGACGGCTATTTGCATTGCAAATATCTTTTAGGAAACCAGAAAAGAGGCCGAGACGATTATTTCTTCAACTACCATCACCGTTACTACTACCCCATGATATTTTTCTAGACTATGGGCTTATCTATATCAGCCCATCCCATTCTTACTTCTGGAAAACGGACTTTCGTCTCAGTGAGAAAGAGATTCATTTTTGGGACATAATACAGCGCACTGGCTCAAGCTTACTTCGAATTGGTAGTTAGGGTAGTCCTAGTGTCGCCTAAAAGTCTTTGTCATATCGAACGACTATCATCTTAGGGCAACAACTGGGACTGACGCAAAGTGCCCTCCAAAACACGGAAGCACTTAGTTGTTAATGCCATCATGCCAGTAAATGTATCCTCAAAGAATAGGAGAAACAATCTAGTTGATATGATAAAAACGACCAAGCAAGCTAGACATGCTTAGCTACGAGCGCTGTATCTTACGGGCCTTTAATCGGAATATTTAATTAACCAAGTTCAGCGTTGTTCCCATTACTAATAGGCACATAAGGAGTATCTAGATAACATATCCAATAACTCATATTTTCATGGTTAAGTGATGATGTAGGGACACATAGTAACCAATATAGAAATGATAATTTTGTTTCAAGAACAGCTTCTGTAGTCCACCAGCTTTAATATTTTGTACTGGAACGTGTAACTACAGAGGCGACTAAATGCTTTTATACATTACTCGCACCGCCGGCTTGAGCTTCACCGCATGGTGTAAGTGGATTTCGAGAATGCTCGCCTAGACAGCTACCGCTCAAGTGTAAAATCTGTCGCCAAGCATCTAACAGTGTATTTCGGTAGCAGTCCTTGAGAGCCAGTAAATTACACACATTTTTATTTAATTCGGAAAACATAAAGTGTTTACATAGTATTCTTACTTACGGGATAAAATATCTATACAGCATTTAAAAACATATAACATGACACATATCAACTGTATGTCTCAGGGTGATGTGGGGAATTGCACGAAATGCATCTGTTATAGGCAGAGGTTACGCTTTTATAACATCAGGTAGGCCTTATACGAGTTCCGCTCCAATCACATTAAAAAAAATGCCTACAGTAGAATACGAAACACCGAGTTATTGGCAGCTTGCTTCATACAAACGCGGAACCATCGTGGTTCCAACTGTGGCTCTTCTAGATGAGCTTTCTTGAGTTTATATCATTTGTATCTAGTACGTACTACTATATTATTTTCGGTACTTTAATTTATAATGGAAACGGGTTCCGCGCACGATTTATCCTCAGAACAAAATATTGTTCACTGAAAGTGAAATATTTTTTTATTTGAAGCAAACTTTGCTCGTTTATTATAAGCTTATTTGTTGTTAATGCGTTATAACAAGAAAATTATGTTTCTTTGGCACTTTAAAAAAGTTGTAACAGATGTTTTTGTGCCGTACTTACGAAAAATTTTCATATTTTCTTTCTTTTGAAGGCGAATTAATGTAGAAAGGAGCAAAAGGAAATGTAAGAACACTGTTAATGAAGCAATTGGGCAATTTGAGAGTAAGATAATGAATAAAGTAATTTGAAGAAACAAGGAATATGATTTGGTTTACTACGTAACTGAAATTATCTGCTAGGATGACGCTTTGGCCAAAATATGTACATATTATAAGGTAAAATAACATTGATCTTCAATTTAAACTCTATATCATTGTAAAAAATAACTAGCTAAAATGTTATATTTCTATTAAAGTTTATTACGATTTTTTAGTACCAAGAACATTGAAGACCATTTTATACGAAATAAAAGTTTTGTTAGGATAAATTTATTACCACCCAAAACAATCTAAACAACTTTTTTAAAAGGCAAACAAATTTGTGTTCTAAACAACAACTTCGAATAGGGAATAACTTAAGCCCGAATTGGGAGCGTGAATTATCATAATTAACAATTTGCCGAAGTCGAAGGAAACAATCCATCAATTGGTCGAATTCCTGAAGCCAATTATGCGACAAATGATAAAGGGGACAAATTTAGAGAAAGAGGGACAAAATTGAAGAAAGAGGGGACAAAACTGGGTCTTTGTGTAGCAGGATGAATTGTTCCGGCGGTTTAATGGAATGGAATTTTGATGGTTGTTTAGGTTTTAGTAGATGAATGCTTGATGTTCTTCTAAACAGTTGTTTTGGTACTTTTGTTTGATCGAGTTGGTGCCGTGGTTTAACCGTCCGAGATCGCTTAATGATGGGCATTGGACAGCCCGAAACCTAGCTCGACAATTTTGATTATTCAAAGTGAGACAACTCGATTGTATTCACATTTCTTTATTGTTTATTTTATCGATTAACCCATTGACATCGGCAATAATGATAACAATAGAATTTCATTCATAAATTGGCCATAGTGGATCGGCCGATGCCAAGAAATTAAACCTCTCAACAGATATTAAATAGCTAACCGATACGTCATTTTGAATAGATGTGTAGCGATATCATTGCGAGAGTTAAGTGTTTAAAAAAGCTTGATTTCGATCAGATGAAGTCTATAAGTCTATTGATGACCACGCACCGTACCCTATTGCAGTTAAAGTAATACAATTGGAGCACAAAGTTTCGGCACGAAAGAGGACATGAGTTAGATTCCAGACCGGGACAAAAATAAAAAAAACATAAACAATGAACTGTTTAAATAATTAAATAAAAAAAATAAGCTAGGAACTCACGTCTGTGGTTGGAAATTAAAAATTAAAACAGTATTATCGAACTTGTAGCTAGTTTAGGTAACTATTGTGCATGATCATGGCATTCATGAGTTTCAAATAATAATGCTCTGCTCGTATTATCTAGAATTATAGTTGAAAACTTTCGAGAAAGTTAGTTTCTCGATGTTGAAAACCAAAGCATATAATTTCATAAGTTATCCCTAAAACGAAATCAAAAATATTTAAAATTACATTAATACCTGTAAAAAAAATACATCTAATTAGTATTAAAGATATATATAAGATAATATCTTTAATATTTTCTCATATATATTATATATATTTATAAGATATAATTAGTATCAGATATATATAATATATCGTCCCTATTGTTGTAGCCCGTGTGGTGCCGGGATAGAATTGACTCCCCCATCCCTATCCGTGGGTGTCGTAAGAGGCGACTAAGGGTAACACACCAGAAGGTAGGCAGCAGCTCTTTCTGAGGAACTGATATCTCACACTGCGATCCCCAGGACGCCTGCCAAGCGTGGAGATTATGGCTAAACCCCCCATAAAGTGGGAGGCTGTGTTCAGCAGTGGAGAATTCGGCTAGTACAGTATAAGATATCGTAAAAACATATCCACAGTCGCTTAATACGCAATGAACTGCAATATTTAGAAGAACTCAGAGTTTAAACAAAAAACGAATTTTGAATTTTGCGCAATAGATGGCAGCATTCACGTTTTGTAAAAACCAGAATATAGCTTATGCCCTAGAAACAGGTAGAGGTATCTAAGTAGGTACCCACGTTTCTCTAATATGTTTTTGTATCTTTACGTATTAAGGCACTCTGTATGGGTCGTTTTATTGAAGCGTTGAAGCAGTGATGGCTCAGTGGCATTGGTTATGGACTGCCGTGCCGCAGGTTCATGGTTCGAATCCCGCCGCGGGCTTGAGCTTCAAAGCATGGTGGAAGGGCATTTTGCGAATGCCCGCCTGGCTAGCGACCACCCTCAAGTAGAAAATCTGTTGCCAAGCACCTAAAAGTGTGTTCTGGCAGCAGTCCTTGAGAGCTAGTAAAATTACAGGCACATATGAGACTTAACAACTATGTCTCAAGGTGACGGGCGCAGTGCAATTCGTGACTTGTGACGAAATGCAGCTGTTATAGGCAGAGGTTAGTCCGCTTAACATCAGGTGGGCCTCGTACTGGATCCGTTACAATTCCATAAAAAAAATAGATCTCAGCTTGCCAAGTCCTTTTCAACTTATCAACTTCTCTGCTGAACTACCGAGTGCTGCTCTCTTCCAGTCGCTGTCTTTTGAAAAACCTTTAATAAAATATATTAAGTCACCAATTTCTCTATTTCTTAAAATAAATTAAAGTAGCTGGAATCTTCGGGGATAACTGGGTTTTTAGGTCAAGTTACCTATTCTGATTTTACGAGCAAAGCCTCACCGTCAATATTGAATCAATTTTATTGTGTAAATTAATTTCACGCCTTTGTAATGCGGAAAACGATTTGCAAATTCACAATTTCCTTAACACAAAATTTCGACAAAATGCCAAAGTCGCGGTGGTGTAAAAGTAATATGGAGTATATACGTCTGGAATTAAAACAAAGGAATAGACGTTTCGTTATTCTGATCTATCACCATTACAGGATATAAGTCAAATGTTTTCATATTTTGTGAGCGTTAAACTTGGCTGTCTTGCACCATTACTACATATCGCAGCTAAGTTAGCTGCCCAGTTTTTCTTAACTGATTAACTAGGTAAAGCATTGATCACCGTGAATACTACTCGGATGGGTGACCGCTAGTGGCATTTATTACTGAGCGCTTCAAGGAAGCGCTTTAGAAAATATGTTGTTTGGAGATCCTTGGACGCTCTGAAAACTCAAAAACTTTAAATGAATATAGAAATACAGATTTTACTAGACAGTGGTTGGTCATTGCTACCTATTGGTGAAGAAACTGGATTATAGGAAATTGTGTGAATTGTGGCTATATTCGGTTTATCCTCAAGTAAAAAATATGTCACTAAGCAAGTCCTCTACTCACTAGGTCACTAAGTCAACTAAGTCCTTGAGTGTCAGTTCCCATTACAGTTTTAATATATTTGTCCACGTCATCAAATACCACTAGGTGAAATTCTGATTAAAGACTAGCTTATTGACGGTAATAAAAAACTATGAGAACTACAATACCAAATCCAATATAATATACAGCTTGGTGTTAAAGCAATTTTTTATTATTTCAATCTTTCATAGTAGTGCACCAGAGAGGTATTATTAATTAACCAAAAAGAAAACTTACCACGAAAAAAACAGTGTAAACTCATCAATATCCTATATGCACAACTGGTCGTGTTACATGGAATAAATATTAATTAATAATCCATAGATATTCTTCTTCAGATTAATTTCCAGTACACCCAATAAATATATAAAGTAGCGTCTGTATTCTTCAAGACTTTTGTAGACGTATACCGGAAATAAGAACTTAAGTTGTATGCAAATAAATGATCTTTATCTTTATCTTTATCTTTAAGTTCAAATTATTACCTGAGACGGAATTTCCATGTTTATTTTCGACGATACGTTTAAGATGTGACTGCTGTCAAAGAGAGTGAACATTATTAGGATTGAAATCAATTCAACTTAAAAATATACTCACATCGGTGTTGATGTGAACAGCTATTTATTACCAAAACTTAATTACTTATAGAACTCTTAAAACGTATTACGAACAGTTTAGCTCAATCGGCATAGTTAATAATAACTTAACAACAATTTAAAAATATTGTGACTAATAAATTAATTGTTTGATTGCAGATAAATAGGTTACACACACACGCACGCAGACACCCTACACGCACACACGTACACCTCCTTATACGCAATTACACAATTATATAAAAATATATATCTGCTCTCTATAAGTATATAATGTAAATAAAGTAAATCCGTTATTAGATGTAAGATATAGTTAATAAGCAAATCTATGTTTTTTTTTATATCTGTGGATTTTGTAATAAAGGAAAATACAAGAAAATAAAATAAAACTGTTTGGTGAAGTAACAGATAACGCTTTTTTTTGTTTTATGCTTTCTGCAGCTAAAACATTTTCAATATTAATATCAGTTTAAGTTAGTTACGACAGCTGTAATTTCATTCCTGCTGCTGTCAATTGTACAGATCTGCGTTTTAGATGACAGCAGCTGACAAACGTACAAGGGCTCAACCTTGTAAGTTGATAAAATAAAATAAAACTGTAGTCGTAGTTTCTTTTTCAGTATATTATACCTTTGTTTAAATTGACAGCTGTTCAATACTGCTATGTTTCTGAAATTATTTAATTCAGACTACTATATTACAGAACAGGTTACAAAGACGAAAGACCTGATTGAGATATTCACTACGAATGACAGCTGTCAAACTTAAAGAAGCCATATCTTGTAAACTTATGATTCTAACCCATCAGTTTCTTTGCAATAGTGATAGCTCTCACTGTGATCTTTCTTTCAAGTGACATATATAAAATTTCAAAGAAAAATACGTATAACGAGTACTATATCTTTTACAAAATTGTGTGCGGTTTTATAATGAAGTTGGCAAAGACATTACAACAATGTTTACAAATACTTTAGGAAAACATCAAATCAATATTTTAGTAAAACACTTAAAATATATACTAGTAGAATCGAAAATTCTATCGGTTTGGCTGCGTGGCGTTTGTGTTGTCACGTCGACTCAACAGGAAAATTAGGCGGTAATGTCACTAGATATTTTTTTTATATTTTTAAGTGTTTTACTTAAATATTGATTTGATATTTTCTGATAATATTTAAAAAATATTTGATATTATTAAATATGGATTTCCGCAAAGTAATGCCTGAATCTATTGATTGATATTACAATAATTATACAAGAAAAATTCAAGTAGCATGTGAAAAACATTTTAATTTAGAAATCCTAATACAAAGTTTGTGATAACATAATCGACAAAAATGCTTGGGCGATTTCGGACAAGCTATCGCCTGTCACCTAGGCAATTTAAACAAATATTGTAATAATTTAATAAAATAGTTTGTAACATACTGTTAAAAGGCATTTAAATTGCCCCTCAGTTTCTGGCCCGTTCTTTTCGCACTTTGTTTTTTTTTTTGCCGAACGTAGCAGTATAATGTAGAATATTTAAATATAAAAGTTTATATCTGACTTCCATAAAGCGTCGTAGACGCTTAAAATCAAAATCAAATTAAATGATTTTGACTTTGAAATGACTATGAATCTATTGGTTCCAGAGTAATATATACAATACAGAAAAGATAGATCTTGTCGAGATTTTCATTTGGAATGACAGCTGTGTGACTTATAAGATCGCGATAATAGCCAACAGCTGCTATTTTAAATGTAAATAAGATTCATCATTTTGTGTGGAACCATATATTAGTCAATATACAATAGTTTATGAGATATGCTTAGCGTTTCAAGCTTGATAGCTGTCATCTGACACGAAGATTGACATTTAACTTAAAACACATGTTAAGTGTCACTTTTTATCAGCTGTCACTACAAACACATATTTCTATCGAATGTCACTTTGCAAGTAGTCAATAAATACGCATATTATATATAATTTTGTATTTGATACATCATATGTCATATTGACAGATGTCACAAAACACAACAAGTAACGCCTAACGTCGCACCAGTATTTTCTGACACTCTTTTCTGCAAAATGGAGACTTGTGACGAATTGACAATAAATCTCAAACTCTCAAACCAATAAAATTGAGTAAACCAAGTCATTTTTGGTTTCTGAAAGGTACAGCTCATGACTCATTCTACACATAGTACAGCCATTTTCCCGAAAACCAAAGATTTCTCATCAAATCTTAGATTTTCGGGTTTGACATTTATGGGGCCAGAAGAGCCGTTATAGCTTTCAACTACCACGTGAAAAATATGACAACAAACCAATGGTCCTCGTTTAAAAAAAAATGATTTAAACGTATTAATAAAAAAGTATTTATAATGTAATGGAAAATTCTTTGAACAACAGTAAATAAACTGTTTTACGTATTTTATATGACTGACGCAAAAAAAATACATCTCATGTATAACGAAATTCCACGCTAAATAGTTGCTGGCATTATGAGACTAAGAGATAAAAAAATATTTGTGTTGTCAAAATATTCACGTGCCTGAAATCGTAAGCATATTTTCAAAATATATTACACAAACATACGCTTTTTCCAGTGCTCTGTTCATGACTGCGGTAATGAATTGTTATTTTTTTCGTTCTTCCATTTTTATTATTACGATTGCGGAGAGGCCGCTTCGTTCCGAACACATTTTACCATTTTATATTGAATTATATTCATTTGACCTTTTGTACTTTAATTAATGTTTCTGTGTACCGTTTCTTTTTATCTCTTTTTTATTCGATGTTTCTTGTTACGTTAGACGTAATCCTATTAGTTTTAATTAGTATAAATAAACTCGGAAATTTTTAATAAATAAATAACTGATTGCGATTAACAGGAGCTTAGGAATTACGTGTTGACTCAGGACAAGAAGTGTTAGCTTCCATACCAGGTCAATGAACTTCTTACATTATTTTGAGCAGAGGTGACCTTTGTTGTATATAAATTAACTGCTGCGCAAGGAGCTCCTGGTCCTTATGCTGTTGTTGGTTGACAGGATCAGTCAGCTGCATGGCAGAAGGTTACTTTACGAGTTCTCGCCTGGCTAAAAGACCACTTTGAATGAGAAAATCTGTCATCAAGCATCTCAGGGTATGCATAAGGGTTGTAAAGCTTAACCCATTCTAGGTAAAGCCTGTTCACCAACCATCTACATTTCACTTGTGACGTGAATAAGGTAGGTACATATTTGATGGAAAATTAAAAAGACCACCATGAAAGATAAAATAATATATCACCGAGCGCCTAAGAACATGGCTTTGGCAACTGTCCTTGAAAGCCAGTTGCCATTGTAGATTAATAATGTTCACTAACACTCCACATCATCACTATTCATCAAATAAAGTAGATGAGTACATATTTGATGTGGAAAATGAAAGTGTGGTGGAATATTTGAGCCCAATGTCATAAGATAAAAGATGGTCCATGATGGTGAAAAGGCTTTACCTAGAAAGAAAATTGACTCTCAAGACAACTGCTAGAATTATCCCAGCGCTTACCGACATATTTTTTTAAAGAAGGTTAGTTAGGTATCAAGGTTGGCATTTACAAATCTATCATCCTGCTCACAGCTCGGCCCATCAACGCGATTCGTACCATGGATCTCCTGCACGGCATTCCATAGTCATTGCCACCGGCCCATCACGATTAAACTGAATAAGAAGATTTGAAGCGCTCGTAGCGAACTTTGCAAAGTCAATCTTTACCGATCAGCTAAGTTAAGCAACGTCCGCCGCGGTCATCACGTGGATAAGTGTCTGTTACTTTTTACTACTAAGTGCTTTCGAGCTTCGGAGGTCACGTGCATTCGGTATTGTATGGTGGTAGGGCATTTTGCAAATGCCCATCTGGCTACCCCCCTTAAGTTGAAAATCTGTCGCCAAGCACAGTTTGTTCCGTCACAATAATATAAAAAAGAGCCGGTAATTCTAGGTTAATCTGAACAACATCTTCAACCACATCCTCACTTACTATCAGGTGAGGTAGTAATCATAGGCTAACCTATCAGCTATAAAAAAAGCAATATTAATAAAATTATAATGAGGCCTATTTTGAAAATATACTCCACACATCAAAAGAATCAACTAAATCAATTCACAATTGGTGTAGTAATGGCGTAACAAACATAGAAAAGAAACATATTCGAATTGAGGACCTCCTCGTTTGCACTTTATTACCCTGACACTTTGATATTTATATACTCCCATCATTTCCTCACACTCTCATCATAATTGTCCCCTTCTAGGTTTGTTTCGGGTACAATGTACAAAACATTCGAAATTAGTAACTGTCTCGAGTCACAATAGCAGCTATTGTGTTTCTAAAAAGGAATTTCGTCTGGCAACTATAACGCAATATTCCTCGTTTTCGTTTTAGGTTAGGAGGCGTAGTAGTTTCTCTGTTATTTGCTTTTTGAATAAGACCTTATTTACATTGTTTCACACATATCATAACTTTTCAACAGAAAAAAGCTTAGTAAGTATCAAAGTTTTATTCATCACTATTTATTATTACACACGGGATATTTACCGTGTCTTTGGTAACTTTTGAGCTCTCGATATTTTGGCACTGTGGCAAACGCCATGATCACGAGTAAACACGTTATCAAAAATCCGGTAAATATGTTTAAAAACTTTTATTCATCAGTCTGAACGAGCATGTAAAATGCCCTATGGTTACATCATCTCGCAAAGTTAAAAAAAGTGTACATAACTCTCTTATTTATGTTTCATACTCAATTATTACATCTTCATACCCGGATTCTACTCATGTATGTAGTCAATATACTTATGTTTTTTTCTGAAAACCCAAAATACATCTCAATGCAACAATTATTTAAGCGTTTTTGTGTACAGAGAGCTCATGAGCTCATCTTATTTCTAAAACTTGTCTGAACAGAAGAAATATGTATTGACAACATTATATGACACATAAATATGCAATACATGGTCATAATTGTATTAAGTTGGCGTTGGCTTTGTGGCGAGCCGCCTATGAAACACCAACACCTTATGAATTTTCACGTTGGCGTTTGTAATATGATCGCTACCCATGTTTGAACGCCAAGATAAAATTTCTCATACAGTAAAATTAACCTTAATAAACCTTTTTATATGTATCAGGGCTTTACAGAGCTCTATATTGAGCCCAACGTGCAGCATTAGCATTTTCCATAAGTTGGCATTTATCCAACAGGATAACGAGAAAAGTCCAAGTATTCTTAAGCTAAGAAATATGTGGATTTAAGGAGAGACAATATATAAGCCAAGAGTACATGTAACATCTGAATTTTTACCTTCAGTTAAAACAATACTAGAGACCGCGCTAGCTTCGCGTAAGGGTATTTAACAAAAAAACAGACAACATATTTGTAAATATCCTATAATATTTTTTATCAGGGATAAGGTAGAATTCTAATGGTGAAAGAATTTATCAAATCGGTCCAGTAGTTTTTAAGTTTATTCGTTACATACAATAATACAAATCTTTCGTCTTTATAATATTATTGTAGATATTATTAGATTGTCAGAACCTCCCAGCCTACTCTGCAAGCAAGCGTTTAGTCATCGCTACCGTTCTATTGTGAGGTATTTCTTTTACAAATGAGCTGACACGACAGATACAGACGAAGTTTGGCGTCTGTCCCTAACTGTTTTTTGTGAACTTATAGTTCGGTGCTTTCAGTGCTTCGTGATCTAAATTGCTAAGTTATTTTAGACAAGGCTAAATAATATGATCAGAGGCAGTAACGCTTGATAATAGAAAATCATATCAGGAATTTTAGAATTTAGTAAGTGACTATCACCAAATAAACTGATATACATAAAAAAAACATCAGAATAGTGTATATTTTAGCTGGAATGTATAGTTTTAGCAAGTAGGCCAAGTATCATTTCGATATAACTTCGCGGCTAAGAGTAATATACCAAAAGGTAGCTAAGGAGCGCCTTTTGCGGAACTATTATCATACACTGCAATTCCCAAGACGCCTGCCAAGTGTGGGGATTATGGCAAACCCCCCTTTAATGGGGGTAGCTGTGTCAGCTGTAAACAATTCAGCTTATACAGTTTATGATATAAAGGATTTATATTCAAATTATTTACGAGTATCAAATTTAATTTTCTTACAGCAGATGAAAGTTAATTAAAATTACCATAGTAAGTTAGGACAAAGGAAAGCACAATCTACTTGATAAAATCCAAACTGAATTGCACAAAACTGAACAGAAAGAGGGTAGTTGTGAAAATGTTGCGGCCACACTTACATAACAATGCTCTAGAAAGGCGCAAGTTTCCCGCTCAGTCGCCAATCAAGACTTGGAGGATACTGCTTTGTAACGAAAAACTGTTATAGCATTGGGATGAGTAACACGAACCTTTAAATTGCTGAACAATTCTGAAATGCTTGTATCATAGCTTGCTTACTCGTACACAATCGATCAACTAAGTTAAGCAAATGTAGTTTTGAAGCGCTCGTAGCGAAGTTTGCTCAGCTGTTCCGAACCGATTACCTAAGTTAAGCCACGTCCGCCGCGGTCATGACTTGGTTGGGTGGCCGGTAGTGACAATACTACTGAGCGTTACCGTGCTTCAGAGGGCACGTTAAGCCGTCGATCCCGGCTGTTCTCTTAGGATGGGCGTTAAATCATGGTGGTAGCGCATTTTTGCGAATGCCCGCCTGGCTAACTACCAACCTCAAGTAAAAAATCTGTCGCAACTGTGTGTTACGGCAGCTGTCCTTGAGTACCAGTAATTCTAGGTTAGCTTGAATAACAATTTCAACCACATCATCACTTACCATCAGGTGAGATAGTGGTCAAAGGCTAACCTTTAAGGCAAAAAATCTTCTTTACGGTCACCATTTGGACTACTTCGAACGCTAGTGACGTTGACTACTGTAAGCATTTCCGTGATTTCAAGATATTCTACATGACTGTATCTAGCCAGGCATTTGTAAAATCCCCTACCACGATTTCATAGCAACTCGCTTGCCACCCCAAGACACCAAACGTTGACCGATGGCTTTACATGCCCTCCGAAGCACGGAAGCGCTCAGTAGAAATGTCATTAGCCCACACCCATCGAAGTCATGATCGCAGGACGTTGCTTAACTTAGTTTATCGGTTGAAAACGACTACGCAAGCTACGCTATCAGATCTTCTCATTATTAGTAATGGGGAAATAGTCAACTTTATGCTCCCAAGTATGTGCGCTCAGTTTCTTTTTATTTCATATATTAACAACGTAAAGGCCTACTGAAGAACCCATAAAAATATGTTCATGTGTAAATTTTTTTATGGGATTCGAGGGCAAACGTGCAGGCGGCTCACCTGGTGGTAAGTGATCACCGTCGCTCACAAACATCCGCAATACCAGAGCTCGTTGCTGGCCTCTGGCCGGCAACAAAAAAAAACTAAAGATAAACATATTGTTCAAAGTTTTGGACTTGGTTTTATGATTCACGTACATTTTATGCCAAACTTTTTTTATGCTCCTCAAATTTCATATATTAAGATAATTTTTTCAACGTTCTCGAGAATATAAGGCAGTGTGTCTCATCTAGAGTGACAAGTTCCAAGACGAAGTCGTGTCTCTACATCTCAAAGTCTGCTTTTTGTTTGTATGTAACTTCAGTTTGGCAACAGCAGCTTTTTTCTGAGAACAAAGTTGCAAGAAATAAGTGGTATGGTTACGAATTATTATTTCACCTTTCTTTATATTTTCCGAACAAGGAGTTACGGGGTAGGAAAATTTTAATATGGACATTTATTTGGCCTTTACGTGTCTAAACGTTAAACTTCTTGAACGTTAGGCTATTTCCTTCTTTCATCATTATCATCACATCCACGGAAACATCCACCATATAGGAAATCCCCCATTGAATGGATCACAATCCCTACGATAGGCAGGCGTCTTGGGGATCGCAGTAGAAGTTGTCAGTTCGTAAGTAGGTGCTGCTTCCCACTCTCCGGTAATTTCCCTTAGTCAACTCTTACGACGCGCGACGTCCATGGGAAGAAATGGGGTGGTGATATTCTAACCCAGCACGGAGCATTTGCTTCTTTAGCAGTCCGGAAATATGATTGTCATAAAAATAAAATAAAGACGCCAGCTGGTGTACATTACAGTCTCGGTCATAATAAGACTAATTTTATCCAGAGATATTTCTATATATTATTCAAATTGAAAAATACAAATTAATGCAATTTCTATACTGATAATTCTCATTTATACATGAAAAGTAGTAAAATAAGCAAAAAAATATTAGATATCGTACACAGATGTTACCGCCTACACGCCATCAGATCAAAGGTATCCTGATTAAATTTAAGGCGGGAACTGTATACAAATCTTTTTTCTCTTCGCTTCTTCATAACCTTGTCCCACGCTAAGTTGTGTCGGTACAACGTGTATTTTTCTGCCACTCTATTATATTATGTTCTGCTGCTCGTTGTAACGGAACATACCTTGGAAAGAAAGTTCCGTCCCTAAAGACGAATAATATAGGTAAAGAATCTAAAGATCAGAAATAAATTATTCATTCTTAGTAAACAGTTTTAATAGACAATATTTGTGTATTACTAACCTAAATACTAACCTTATTGAATTTTTAAATCAGTGAAGAGATTCCAGGATCTCATTTTATGTTTAAATAATAACAGGCAATGAATATTTTGAAAAAAAGAATACGATAAAAATTCAATTTAGAGGATCTGTCAACAAGGCAGGAATCGAAAGAAAAAAATCGGTCATAGTAAATTCTCGTGCTTTACATATTTTACATTTTTTACTACAATCAACTTATGTGAAACGTTGTGAAGTAAAAAGCATTTGATCGTGATGGGAGAATAGTTTCATGGATACAATGTAGATGAAGTGTTGGGAAGAGTACCTGGAATGAAATCTTATGCAATTTATAGATTACTTAAATTCCGACAAGGAAAGGTGACCAACAAGGTAAGTAGATTAGTAATATACATGGAATAAAACATAGCAAAGATCGTTCGTGAAACAACATGTTCGGAAATTTATATTTTCATATAATATGCGGATACTTAATTTGCTTTGCATGGTCGAGAGGCCCTTTCAATATTGATATTTTGTAGAAAATTTGTCATGGGAAATTGATCTTATAAAAGGTATTTAATTCATTTTAAAGAATAATCTGTATCTTAGAATTATTCTACACTATTCCTTACATGAATTCGCATTCCTATGTCAAATTACAGAGGTGAAATTACTAGAATAAAGTTATCCTGAGAACATCATATTTATAAATAATACCAACATTTTAAAATAAAGTTATCTTAAAACTGTTCAAGCCGATAAATAAAATCAAATATGCAAATGTATGCCAATGCTAAGTCTTGGGTCTTTCAGTTCAAATCTAATGCAATAGTAAACTATATAAATGTTGAGTTCAAATCCTATTCCAATGTTTTATGAATATTATTCGAGAGAATTTATTTTGTCTAAGTATTAAAGCTAACTTATAAAGGCTATACGATTATTCTACTCAAGTATTTAGATTGATATTATATTTAATGCTTAATGTTTGTTCAACCAAGATGGATTGACATATTTTTACGACAAGAATGAGGCATATAAGTCCTCCTACAACAATATGAACTTTAAATTCTATTCAACCATGATAATACATTGTTGAACATTGGTGCAAATGCGACCACACTTTTAATAGAGATCAGATATATGATCGAATCAGAGGGAAGATAATTCCTCTTAACCTTATATATTCATATTTGAGTGCTTGAGTCTGAGTAAAAGTATAATTCACTATGATATCACAAATACGAGATTTTACAAAACTTAGGCAAAGTAAGTCCTAAAATATAAAACTAAACTTTTCATTGAAATCAATTATAATATGGATTGTTTTATGATACTCTGAAACATTCTATTTCAAACTGAGAAATATCATATTAATGAAGTTAATTAACTAGATATGTTATATGTACGTAATTTGTAAAAGGAAATTGAAAATAAATCAACCTATGACAGTCATTATATGGATATTATGAATTATCCAATAATGTGATAAAATAGGAAGTTAAGCAGCATTTGATCTAAGGAGAAGGCTTTACCTAAGTGGACCGATGAGCATTGGTGTCGTGCACCGTAAAGAAGGCCTTCTAAAACGTACTCCAGGGGTTGCAAGTCCCTGGCACTTAGAATCTGAACCTTTCCTTATAACTGCTAACTAAAATACGATGGATCCATCTAATTATCAAAGTTGTAACTTATCAAATAATCAAATTTTACAAAAAGCTAAATATTATAAAATAGGTATCTATTTGCTATTTACTTCCAATAAACGTTATACTTTCAAAACTTAATAGTGTTGAAGTCAGAGTCAAAGTAACCTAGGAACTATCAGTGTAGTTCATTCTCCTACTCTTTTAATTAGACCAACTTCAGAATAATTCAATTTAATTTAATCAAAATTCATCATATAATTTTGTACAATATATTTTCTTATTTTAATATTCATTTTACTCTATGACGTTGTGAATATAATTTGAGGAAGTTCTACGTAAATGGAAAAATTGTACTTTAGAATACAATATTCAAAATTTCGTATTTTTTTTATATTTCCGATAGACAAAGTTCGTACAGGTATAGTTATTATTAAACTAACACGGATGTTGTAGTATATTAATTAAATTAATTTTAGTCTATTCCTATTTAGATCTTCGAATGATTGAAGTCAAATATAATACAAGATAATTACGGAGTTTTATCCTTTTGGTATATTTCCTTTGTCAGTCTCTCTCACATAACATAAATATAGTTAAGTCAAACATCTCTTTCCACTTGATTTACTAGTTAGGCAACTAAGCACCTTAGATTCTTATTATTAAACTATAATATGTTTTGTAATATTTGAGGAAATCTTAGGTAATCTTAGGAGTCATGACAATATATTATGTGTACATCATTCAAGTAAATTCTAGTTTCATATTGTTTTCCTACAATAGCCAATACATAGTTGTTTATACTTATGCTATTTTAAGCCGATTTATATATCACCTATTTATCTAGATTTTATGTCAGCTTTTCCCGGTGCCTATTTGAAATTTGAGATTATCTACAATATTAATTTATACACGTGGTTTTAAATTTAGGTACTGAACCTTAGGTTTCATATACCTACTTTTATCTGTTTGAAAAAATATAATCATTGTTTTTCATTGTAATTTCTCACAGATTTCTATAAGAAACATATTTACTCCCATACAAAAATTATTTAACTTTTAATGATTTTATTTTAATGAATTAATTTGGCCCTATTGATACTTCGCTTGTAATTGCTTTGCCTTGAATTTATGGTCTATAAAATATATATATATAATTATCTCCTATGTAACTTTTTAACAATGATTTACCTAATTTTAGACTTCAGGTTCCCTAATATTTACTATTTGTCTTAGATTCCTAATTCCAATATTTAATGAGATATTTATTATTATCTGTTCACTAATTCGGAATGTCTACGTTATTCTAATAATACATTCAAATTCCATAACTTTACATAATCAAGTGTACAAATAATATTCTGAATTATATTAGAGTAAATTGATATAAATTTTCTATAAAATTACTTAAGTATAAATACTTAGGTATATTTATGTTTCTTATTTTAATTATAAATTTCAACTTGATAGATTTCAAATTATCGGTTAAGTAGATATTATTTAGGAGTATTATCTGTTAGGTTAGATAAATTATTTCTTAAGTACCTTAAAAGAAAATGGATTACTACAATAGGTCACTTCTAAAGGTCCTACCATTATACTAGACGATTCACATGCCATATTTCAAATCACAATAATTTTAGAATAAAGAAATATATTTAATACATTATTTTAGGCTTCTTTAGTACTTTGAAATTTTGGGATCAGAATTTTTAGTCAAGCACGATCGTAAGTTAAGTTAAGTTGAAACAAAAATAGGATCAGTTTTAGGATCAGTTTAATTCAGTTTCATTTAGGTGTTTTAGGTGTATTATTTTATTATTAATGTTTTTGTGTTCCTTAATTAGCTGCTTAGGTAATAATTTATTACTTTGGGTTTTTAAAAAGAATTCTTAAAATAAAAAAAATAAAATTTGTACATAGGGGGGGTGGGTACATCGTCATCTCACTATTCACTGCTTTCATTTATATAGTCTTATTCACGCTGTCTATTTATACTCTGTACCTTTCTTGGTCTCCCTCTTTTTCTACACATCTTAAATTATGACAATGGGCCTAGCTAAAACGCAGACAAATAGATAAATACAATGAAGTGTGTGACTAGTGATCTATATCGCGCGAACAGAAGCAGTGATGGCTCAGTGGCATTGGCTATGGACTGCCACGCACCAGGTCCATGGTTCGAATCCCGCCGCGGGCTTGAGCTTCACCGCATGGTGGAAGGGCATTTTGCGAATGCTCGCCTGGCTAGCGACCCTCAAGTAGAAAATCTGTCGCCAAGCACCTAAAGGTGTGTTCCGGCAGCAGTCCTTAAGAGTCAGTGAAATTACAGGCAAACTGAGACTTAACAAGTATGTCTCAAGGCAATGAGCGCAGTGCAGTTCTTCACTTGTGATGAAATGCATCTGTTATAGGTAGAGGATACCGCTTAACATTAGGTGGGCCTAGTGTTTGTTCCGTCACAATAACATAAAAAAAAGTGTTTTAGTATTATTTTAAGAAAGTGTGAAGTGACTTTAGAATTGGTATGGAATAAAGGTTTGCTAAAAAAGTGTTGCATTATTTATCTCGAACCCTTAGCGCGTGACAGTATTATATAGAAAATATCCGTGTGTGTGTAGCTTATGACAAGGTGTACCTATACGAATCCCAAAAAGTTATGTGCTCAAGTCATAATATTTTTAATGTTGACGGCATTTTTACGACACAACCCGCGAAAACACAATAAGGTTGCTTTGATTTTTGCCGCTTCTCTTCAATTGTTATAACCTTTTTTTTAGGACATTTTCATGGTTTTGAAACGATATTTTCATGCTTTGAAACGTTAAAATTGCAATAAAACCACTTATTGTATATTGCAGATGGCCTAAATTGCTTTGGATTATTAAATTTTGTATGAATATGAGAAATAATGAGTATAAATTTATGTTTTGATGCCATTACTAAATGTATGTATGTTTTTGAGTTAATGTTTATATCTTGCCCACATCATCATCAGCCAGAAGACGTCCACTGTTGAACAAAGGCCTCCCCCATAGAGCGCCACAAAGAACGGCTATTAGCCGCTTGTAACCATTGGCTACCCGCGACTTTCACGATGTCGTCAGTCCACCTTTTTTTTTTTTTTTTTTTTTTTTTTAACGTGTGAAAAATGCATTTACGCATTCCCGTCCACCCCGGGGATGGTGGCCGGGATATGTCGGGCTCGACACCAACTACTCCCACAGCAGCAAGTGCCCCTACCGACTAAATAACACACGGTGTTCCATCTCTACCGCTTCTCGGCGGGATCGCAGGGTCGCTTTAGCACTCAACCACGAACCCGCCACGGTTGTCCGTTGCCGGACCCCTCCTGGGGTGCTACCCCTCACGACGCACCAGAACACATGGCACGTCGCTACCACCCGGGGACCAAGCCCCCAAAGGGGCGTCAGACGACCCCGCTTCCGACGCCCAAGGTCCCCCTGCGACGGGTCAGATGAGTAGCCCCGTCGCCTGCTACTTCGGCCGCAGAGGATAGGGAGAGCGGCGCCTCGCTATACCAACACTCCTCCTCCCCTGCGGCCCCTCCGCGTCCGCCATCCAACGGTGGCGGCCCCGCCGTGGCCACGGAAGGTAGGGAGAGCGGCGCACCGTGATACCGGCACTCCTCTCCCGCCGTGGCCCCTCACCGTCAGCTGTGGTGTCGCCCATACAACACCACAGCCCGCCTCAGATGCGGTGCTGCCCATACAGCACCGCAGCCTACCCGTTGCCGCTCCAGTCTGGACTTAGAGGCAAAGCCCAGTGGAGCGGCCCCTCTGGGGCCGGCCGACTGCCCAAGTCAGCACGGCCCCTGGTTCCTCTTCGCTTCACCGTGGGTGACGAAGCCACGGCTACTAAGCCCCACCGCCACGACAAGGCGGGAACCCTTCGGGGGGGTCGTCAGTCCACCTAGTGTGGGGCCTACCAACTCTACGTCTTCCGGTGTAGTGTGGTAACCACTCGAGAACCTTTCTTCCCCATCGGTTATCAGTTCGTCGAGCAATTTGGCCCGCCCATTGCCACTTCAACTTGCTTGTTGATATGTTGCCTTACTTAATATAATTTAGGTCTCATTAACAAGCGCTTTATTTTGTTCCGGGTGGCAATCTATACCACGTCTACGCCGAGTGCGGCCACCACTCGCCCATCGGAATCATACTCTTTCAAGCCGAAACTTAGTGCTCCAATTGTATTACTTTAACTGTCATAGAGGACGATGCGCGGTCACCAACCACACTTTTAGACTTCTAGTCAGCTGCCGGAATACACCGTTAGGTGCTTGGCGACAGATTTTCTACTTGAGGATGGTAACTAGCCAGGCGGGCATTCGTAAAATGCCCTACCACCATGCTATAACGACTGCCATCTTTAGACAACAACCGGGACCGACGGCTTAATGTGCCCTCCGAAGCACGGAAGCGCTCAGTAGTAAAGTCACTAGCGGTCACCCATCCAACTCGTGACCGCGCGCGACGTTGTTTTACTTTGCTGATCGGTTAAGAACAGCTAAGTAAACTTCGCTACGAGCGCTTCAATAATGTTGTCTTACGTTTTCGCGATTATTACACATTTATTTTATTTATTTAATTTTTTCAAAATTAGTACCGCTACAGAGGGAGTTACAGTAATGATATTAATAATACATAGTAATTAAACAACTTTAAACGGTTTAAATCGCGTATATTTATGATTATTTTTGTCCTGACGTTTCAAATCTGCACTCTGGGCACTGTGAGCGAATACTGCGTGAATAGGGAACGTTATGATTAATATAAAAAAAATTACGGTAGTACCAATAATTTCTTACTAACTCATGTGACAAATAAAACCAATTATTCACCCCGTGACCACAATCACTGCAAAATGTTTGAAAGGTCGGGACAAAAATAATGATAAATATACGTGATTTAAACCGTTTAAAGTTATTTTATTAAAACTGAAATTTTTGATCCGCGTCCGGGATCAAATGTTTATAACGTTATTTTTGGTTCCGAGCGCGGAACTTAGTGTGCTTATGTTTGTTTTCTGTGCATATCGTATAAAACTCAATAAAATGGTATAATAAAATGGAAAGGATTTGAAAATAAGTCGATTCTCCAGCTAATTGCTATGTATGAAAGCGGCACCAACTATCGTTCTACCCGCATCACAATCTTAGGTGGCAGGTACAAGGGTACAAAATGTTTATCCTACAACACCATACGATTTATAAAAAAGGATGTAGATAGATACTCTTTATAGGAATACCATATTACAAAAATTTCAAATAAACTACCTTTGACTAATAACTAACACCTCAGTCATCAACACGTACGTCTTAGTTAAATCTCAAGGCGATATAGTCTCGTTTATCTCAAAAGACAAAAGTGACCTTGATCTTAAGCTTCAATTCCATAAACTATTCATGATAGGTGCATGACAGTCCAGCAGAGTCAGGCGTGGATCGAGAAAAATGTTATTTTTTTCTTTTTTTATTGCTGATAGGTAAGTAAGTAAGCCTTTGACCACAATATCACCTGATGGTAAGTCATCATGTGATCAAAGGTCCACCAGTCTTAACCTAGAATTACTGGCTCTCAAGGACAGCTGCTGGAACATACCGTTAAGTGCTTGGCGACAGATTTTCCACTTGAGGGTGGTCGCTAGCCAGGCTGGCATTTGCAAAATGCCCAACCACCAAGCTATAACGACTGTCATCCTAAGACAACAATCGGGACCTACGGTTTTACACGCCCTTCGAAGCACAAAAGCGCTTAGTATTAATGTCACTAGCGATCACCCATCCAAGTCATGACCGCGGTGGACGTTGCTTAACTTTGCTGATAGAACGGCTTAGTAAACTTCGCTACGAGTGCTTCGAAAATTATTCGCTGCCGGATCCATAGCGTTGCAGAGGAGGAGACCCAAGTCAAAGGCGCCTGGGACTTGCAACCCAGGGCCCCTTTATGATGTCATTAATGCTCCCTGCCTAACCAAATTTGGTAAGAACCTACTAATGCCGCCTCAGATAAACGTTTTAGAATGGAACATATGGTTGTTCTTGACAGGACTTGGTCTTTTAGTAGGTTATAAAGGGATTTAACTGGGATACCCCTTGTTTCAACTTCTACAGCATATAAATTAACTATATAACGGTTTTTGTTCAACTCATTTGTCAAGTCGCATTATTGGTTCGTTGTTATTGTGTAGTCTTAGGTATGTTTGTTTCCCACGTCGCAGTAATTTCTGTAATTACTATGCGTTTCAGTTTTTTTGAGAACATATCTGGTCTGGATACCAACTGAACACCAACATCCTTAGGTATTTTAAAGTGTTTTTCAAACGTGTCCATCCAGAATCCAATCGAAAGCTGCACTTAAGATGGAGTAAGGCTTGGATTCAAAATTTTATGGATAACCCTTTCTTTACAAAATTGACATGTATTTTCTGCTTAGACATACCTTTTTTAGCTCTAGCTACCGAGAAACTGGCCACTTCTCGTATGATTTCGAGTTCTCGTAAGCCTCACATTTGACACACAAATTGGAAATCTATGGGGGGCATAAGCAGTGGACTTCTTGCGGCTGAAATTATTATGTTAAATAGATACCGCTCAATGAACTCTTCATCACATTCTTTACTGTTTTCGAAGCAGTGATAACATCTACAGACTGCCACACCAGGGGGCTTGAACCTTGGTGGTTGTAAGTCCGTTTGCAAATGCTGGCTAGCCTGGCTATACATAGAAAATCTGTGCAAGTATACCGGTAGATGTCGTTGAGATTCAATTTTATTGTCATTGTAGGTAATTCACCATTTTCGTACACCACATTAATAAGACCGTAAAAATAATGTATGAAAAATTACCTACTTCCTAGTAACGATTTCCTTCCTAAGGCTTGGTAAAAAAATAATATCTTTTATGGGTAATCTTTTACAAACCTTGAGATTTGAAAGGATTATTATAAAATTAATTATAAATGGACAGTATTTAAAGGTTTAAGGCTTTTTTGTATAAATCGATAACCCTAAAGGGATTTGATCATAATCTTTTTCTGGGTTATTTACAATTTTAAGCAACATACAATATTTTTAGATATTTTTGAGCGATGTAACTTCCTATTGTTACACTTAGTTTAAGTTATGTACCTATATACTCGTACAGACATGAATTATTTAGCAAACCATGGATTCAACGTGCGGTTTTTTTTTGCATGCCTGTTTGGTTAGTTTTTACCACTATCTCACCCGATTGTAAGTGATGATGTGGTCGAAGATGTTGTTCAGACTAACCTAAATTACTGGCTCTCAAGGACAGCTGCCGGAACACACCGTTAAGTGTTTGGCGACAGATTTTCTACTTGAGGGTGGTAGCTAGCCAGGCGGGCATTCGCAAATTACCCTACCACCATGCTATAACGACTGCCATCCTAAGATAACAACCGGGACCGACGGCTTAACGTGCCCTCCGAAGCACGGAAGCGCTCAGTAGTAATGTCACTAGCGGTCACCCATCCAACTCATGACCGCGTGCGACGTTGCTTAACTTTGCTGATCGGTTGAGAACAGCTAAGTAAACTTCGCTACGAGCGCTTCAATTTAATTAACTTAGAATTACTGGCTCTCAAGGATAGCTGCCGGAACACACTGTGTGGTGCTTGGCGACAGATTTTCCACTTGAGACTGGTAGCAAGCCAGGTGGGCATTCATAAAATATCCTACCACCATGCTATAACGACTGCCATCGTAAGACAACAACCAGGACCGACAGCTTATCGTCCTCCGAAACTCGGAAGCGCTCAGTAGTAACGTCACTAGCGGTCACCCATCCAAGTCATGACCGCTGCGGACGTTGCTTAACTTAGCTGTTCGATTAAGATCGACTAATCATACTTCGCACGTGTTCTTCATATATTATAAAGACAATTTGTTTGCTTATGTTAATTTACCGAACGCAATGAGGTGTCAGCGGTAAGTTGGGGCCTGAGCGTTTATTTGTATGTGTGTCAATGAAAAAAAATATATAAATAAAAAATATATGTATACAAAGTTTATAAAGACATAATTTTGATATTTATTTAACAGTATAGGGAGACGAGTGGCGTTTCGAAGCTAGTATTTAACCCAATGGCATCGGCGATAATGATAACAATAGAATTTCATTCATAACTAGGACGTAGTGGTCGTGACGATGCCAACTTCTTAATAAGAACGTCACTTTCTTCAGTTGTCTCAGTTGCACATTTTAAATATATAAAAATGTATGTGAAAGTATTTCATATTATGTTACTATGCAAGTTTTATTTATTTAATGCAACAATGTGATCTGCTGTTTTTAAAGTATGGACGTGCATTTCTTTACATATTCATTAGTAGTATAAAAACATAACTCAAAATCACTAATAATCTTCAGAATAAATCTGAATGACATCTATTACGTTAAAATTAGAATACATTATGTTATATGAGAGGTATTCAGTTGTTATCAAGCACATACATACTCGTACATCGTAAATAACAATTGTTGTGATATATTTTTTAAACATTATTACTTGTGTGTAGTTAGCGCAAGCACATTTTAAATGTATTTTATGATGTAAAATAAGACATATTCTACCGGCCCAGAATGAGTACCCATATCCTTATGGGTCTAAAATATTTATTGATTTTAACTCTATGCCTAAGAGGTAATATCCTTAATTTGACCCTTTTAGTTTAAGAAAATTTAGCAACGTTACAAACTGCTATAAATATGCTAAATCCTACCCACTATTTGACGCAAGGTATTCCAGTTATTAATTATACACTATTTATGTAATACTCAGTCACTAAACACATTTTTGTACTGCTCCTTTAAAGTTATAACCTTTCTCGAACGCACTGAAAAAGAGTAATGACCGAGGAAATAGAGTTGCCACCCTTCAGCACACCATTTTTTACTCTACTAGAAAGGTGAGAAAAGCTATTATCGCTTGGAAAACCTCAAGAGAAGCAAATAATGCCTTAAATAAAGTTATTGCTTGAGACATTGTAGCTATATTTTGTTGTAAGCGAAAATATTCCAGCCAATAAATTAGGTAGCGCTTTCAAAACTGTTGATATAATCTCTGATAAATTTATGAAGTCTACTTAAGGCCTAAATGTTGCGAAATCAGTTTTTTCAACTCAAAATACTAAAGTAAGTACGTATTCTATTAACAGTATTATAATAATGTGTGGAAAATTATTAATTACGTTGATTACTTATCTGTCAATTAAATTAAATCATTACAAAATTACGTAAAAAATATAGTCATGTGCGGAATATACTAACTATTTTCAGTTTTGAAACAGTGATAGCTCAGTGGCATTGGCTATGGGCTGCCGTGTAGCAGGTTCATGGTTTTAATCCCGCCGCGGGCTTGAGCTTCACCGCATGGTGGAAGGGTATTTTGCGAATGCCCACCTAGCTAGCGACCACCCTCAAGTAGAAAATCTGTCACCAAGCACCTAACAGTGTGTCCCGGCAGCTGCCCCTGAGAGCCAGTAAAATTACAGACACATGAGACCTAACAACTGTACGTCTTAGTGTGACGGGCACAGTGCAATTCGTCGTTGACGAAATGCATCTGTCATAGGTAGAGATTAGTCCACTTAACATCAGGTGGGCCTCGGGCTTGATCCGCCACTATAAAAAAAGCAACAAAAAAAACTATTTTATTCGAGGCAGTATATTTTTTCTTCTCTATTTTTAGTTTAGTTATAGTTATTAATATATATTGTACTATATCATAAATATAAAATTCTCGTGTCACAGTTATCGTTGCCATACTCCTCCGAAACGGCTTGACCGATTTTGATGAATATTTTTGTGCTTATCCGGTATCTATGAGAATCGGCCAACATCTATTTTTCATGCCCCTAAATGTTAGGGGTAGTCCACCCCTAATTTTTTTTTTTTTTTTTTTTTACAAAATTTTTAATTTCTATTTTTTTATTATACAACATACAAAAAAACATACAATCCTCAATTTTCACCCTTCTACGATCAACCCTTATTTTTTAAATTATTTATATGGCAAAACAACGTTTGCCGGGTCAGCTAGTATCATATATTATGGTTATATTTATGTAGCTTATTTATACTGTAAGACATCAATTCATATTACGTACTTGTTTATGTATTTGAGAATTGCACCACCCTCCCTGCTCAAAAAAAAAAATCTCTGTCCATCCAAAGGTTGTCTGGAAGAGATCGCTTTTAGCGATAAGACCGCCCTTTGTACCTTACTATTGTTATTGTTTGTTTGTAATTTCCTGCTCTTTGGTGTCAATAAAGAGTTATCGTATCGTATCGTATCGTATGACTACCTCATTGATTTCTGTGTAAAAATACCGTCACCGCTTCAGAATATCAAGGTTTTGTGCAAAACCATGCCGGAAATACGATATAACTGATTCCCAGGTCGCATTCTCGGCTGTTGAGATTTTGAAATGTTCAATAACAGGCCTATTCCTCCAGCGCCATAGGCTCACCTTTGAATATTGTCTCACCTGATGGTAAGTGATGATGTTGTCAAAGATGTTGTTCAGGCCTAGTATCAGTAGTCCGATAATTTAGTTCGATGATCGGACTAATTTTACCATTTCGTCTCAGTAGTCCGGCAATACTGACAATCGGACTACTGAGCTTTTTAGTCCGATGTTAACATTCTAATCTAGAATAAGTGGCCACATAATTACAAATACTGGGTATTAGTGATACCTACCGGAAAACACCATTAGGTGACCTTTTATTATCTAGCCATGTGGGCATTCGCAAAATGCCTTCTATCATGCCATATGACTGCCATCGTAAGACAACAACCGGGGCCGCTCCGTAGCACGGAAGCACTTTGTAGTAATGACATAAGCAGTCGCCTATCCAAGATCGGTTAAGAATGACTAGCTAGCTAAGAAGCTACACTACTAACGCATTAAAATCTGGCACAATATGCGTGTTTAGACTTAGACTTAGATATCTGCCTACCATAATACAGAACACAGGCGTGACAATATGTTGTTATGTTTGTTCATTATTACATTTAAGTAAAGCTAGATTAGCCCAGTAAATAAACAAAATAGAAATTATAATACCAATCACGTAATAAACCAAAAAATCACTTCAAAAGCGAGATTGCTTTTGAATCAAAAACAATATTACTTGTAACACGGAAACTCAATACTTTTCTCGCACATAAATCTAAATATTCAAGATGTCGTTCCGAAAAAAAAACGAAAGTAAATTATTCATGGAAACCTCTAGACCCGGCTATAGCGGGGACGTATGGGAAATTCTAATAGAAGCAGCGTTGGATGTCTTGTAAGGTTTATTTCTCGCTGCGTTAGGAGGATAGAATCAGGGTTGCCACCAACTCAATTAATCCCACAAAGGGAAAGAACACACAAACGCAAAAATATCTTACGCATGCAACAATACATGAGACAAATGATGAAGGTACTCGTATGTTAAAAGAAAATATTATAAGGAAATATTATGTTATATTTTAATCTAAGTACTATATCAGCCGGATTGTCCGCTGCTGGACACAGCCATTAAGAGGGGGTTAGGCATGATAACGCTTGACAGGCGTCTTGGGGATCGTAGTTTAAGATATTCAGTTCCTCAGTCAGACGGCGCTACTGCCCAACTTACGGTATTTTAACTTTAGTCGCCTCTTACGACAACTACAGGTAGCAATATTTTTTTTTGACGAATCAAGCCCGAGGCCCACCTGATGTTAAGTGGACTAACCTCTGCCTATAACAAGTACATTTCGTCAACCACGAATTGAACTGCGTCCGTCACACTGAGACGTACAGTTGTTAGGTCTCATGTTCCTGTAATTTTACTGACTCTGAAGGACCGCTGCCGGAACACACTGTTAGGTGCTTGGTGACAGATTTTCTACTTGGGGGTGGTAGCTAGCCAGGCGGGCATTCCCAAAATGCCCTTCCACCATGCGCTGAAGCTCAAGCCCGTGGCGGGATTCGAACCATGGACCTGCTGCACGGCAGTCCATAGCCAATGCCACTGAGCCATCATTGCTTCAAAATAGAGGGTGACATTCAAGCCCGTCTCATATGGTATATAAAGTTTTGATATTATGTATTACGTCGTGTTACGCTGTTTGAGTAAGTTAATATTACTTGTGTCTTCAACCGCTTTTTTGATAGTTATTTCCGAGTAATTATTGAACAGGATCGGAGCATTAATACAGCCCTACCCCCTCTGTACTAAGACTGGGTTCGTCTGCTCGCTATCCCTGTTTACCGTCGCTCATTGATTCCAGTACAAATTCCGAATTATACGCAGGTCCTTGCGTATACAATCATGCATTTTAAATATTTTATTATAATTAACTCAAGGTAAAACAATTGATTCGTTTGATACACGTAATTTTAAAACCTAATATCTCTAAATATTAAAAATATTTCTAAAGGTGAAGTTGGTAGTAAGAGATTTGAGCAATGAAAAAGTATGTTATTATAGAATACAAAAATGTCGACTATAAGGCGACTATGGTACTATCCGTACTAGTACTAGGGACTTTGTGCTGTACCTGTTGTAGTAACAGTTTCCAACAAACGTACCTCAACTTTTCACTGAAACTGCTTGTTAGAGATTAAATTCATTTAATCTCTAACAAGCAAAAAACTTACCAGGAAAAGCGATAGATTTTATGTATCAATAGAGTCTACATGAGTTCTTTCTTTTAAAAACTATGCTTAAAAATAGTTAAGGCACTTTTTTGACATACTTGTATGACATTATTTTGTGTAGATATTAGTTATCATAAGAGTTTCAATAGGTATAGGAAAATATTTAAATTTATTAAGATCCTAAATGTATCACATCAAGCCTGGCAACCCTAGCATTGAGCGATGTGACACTACGTTATTGTCCCTCGCTACATCGTCGACTATAAAACGAACACAATACAAGGTCCGCGTGACTCAGTTCCGAACTTGTACGAGTTTCGAATAGCCAACGTGAGGATTCTAAACGTTCTTGATTTTTATACACTTTGAAGAGTCCGGTCAACCGCTTACTTCTCAGGCGAAATTATATACGTTTAATTAATAATTAAAACATGAATTAATGTTGACTTAAATTTTCGCGATTATAACACATAGTAATTAAATAATTTGAACCGGTTTCAATCGCGTATATTTATCATTATTTTTGTCTCGACGTTTCAAACACTTTGCAGTGATCGTGGTCAAGGGGTGTCTGAATGAATTACTGTAAGTGTACGTTGCTATAGAGAGATATGTTTAGAAACGAGTGTGTGAAGACATGAGAGTGAAAGAATGAGTGTGTTAGGGTAAATGTGTGGTTTTGCGTTGAATACAGTGAAATAACTTATTTTATTTAAGTACCGTTAGTAAAGTTTCAATTGTAGTATAATTTCGTTTTGCTTTAGGTTATATCTATACTAATATAATAATGAGGAAAGATTTTATTGTTTGTTTGCATTGAACTGGCTCTGAAACTTCTGGACCGATTAGGATGAAATTTGGTATGAAAATAGTTTTAGACACGGAAAAGGACATACTGCGCAAAAAGAGGTTAATTGTTTTGCGCGATAACCGATATAACCGCGGCCGGAAAGCTAGTAAGTTTTTATGTGTGCCGATTCTTTTGGGTAATATTTAAGGATTTCGGTTATAACTTATAAGTGGAGACATAAGAAGGAAGAAAGAATTGTTATTTTGTACCAAAAGCAGTTTTTTTTTTTTTTTTTTTTTTTATTTTTTATTTATTTATTTATTTTATTTATTTATTTACAGGAAGACCTACAGCTTTCAATTACAGTGTAGTCTCTTAAAAGTAAGCACCATTAAGCCAATTAAAGGTCCTCGCGTCTATGTAACAGTTTATGTAAACATAACGTGAGCATTCTTAACCCATTGGCATCGGCGACAATGACAACAATATAATCCCATTCATAACTAGGACGTGGTGGTGCCTACGATGCCAACTTATTAATCTATGTAAGTTATTATATTAATATAACACCTCCCTTGCTTACTTCGTACAATTACAGGCTAGAAAATTATATATTACAATAAATAATACTAATCCAGTTGTTGATCAATAATAACTGTGCAGGGTAAATTTAAAACTAAAACTAATTCTCCTTATAGTACACGCTCGCCCTGTTGCCCACTCTGTGCAAATATGAGTTGTAGCATTAATTAGTGTTAGCAGTGTGGTAAGATAGTGGTGGTTAAACCTATACAACTTAGAAGTGCAACAGAGTCGGCTGCATGCGAGCATGAGTTGAATGAAAGAGATAGCAGTAGTTAGCAACCGCGGCGCAGCGCGTGCGATGCGGACGGAGTGATAGCGTAAACAAAGGCGATGCACGCTGCAATGTCGTGCACCGAGCGATACAGGGGTACATAACTGTTTGTACAAATTTGCAAAGCACAAATTATAGTAAAATTTTAAAATAATAGAAGGTAGTAACTTAACCTTTAGAAACACCAATGCACGAATTCGTGTCATTAAAGTACAAATACAGATCTTGTTATATTATTATCTTTCTTAGAATCCAGTTGATTGATCAAAGAATTGACAGCTCAGCAGCTGCCTTAATGAATTTACACTTGTGCAAAATAAATCTAAAGAATTATTCTCCTTATATAACACGTTCGCCCTGTTGCTTACTCTGTGTAAGTATGAGTTGTTGCAATAGTTAGTGTTACCAGTGCGGTAAGATAGTGGTGGGTTGAACCTACACAACTTAGATGGAGTGTTGATGTTAATTTTGCCAATAAGTTCAGGACAGTCGACTTGGTTTGACAATATTTTTAATAAGAAGGTTACATCAGAAATGTCTCTTCTTAGCGTCAGAGGTAAGAGATGAAATTGCCTACATAGGTGAAGATAGTTTTCAGATTTGTATGGAATGTGGAGTCTAAAACATAAAAATTTAAGAAATTTCATCTGGATTCGCTCTATCCGTGTAACGTATTTGTCATAATGAGGGTTCCATACTTGTGACGCATATTCCAGGTTGCTTCTAACTAAACTACAGTACAGAACTTTTAAAGTTTTGGCTTGCTGAAAGTTTACAGTACTTCTCATTAAGAACCCCAATGCTTTAGATGCTTTTGATACGATATAGGAAATGTGCTCGTCAAATAATAGTTTTGAATCATGCACGACTCCAAGGTCTCGAATGACATGCGTTCGGTGCAAGGTTTGGTTCTTTAGAGTATAAGCAGAATATACTATGTTAATTTTACGGGTAAACGTAGTCACGGAGCACTTAGATGGGTTGAGGTCAAGTTTATTTGACAGACAGTAATTATCAAGTCTTAATAGGTCCTCTTGGAGTCTTTGAACGTCATTTAACGTTGATATTCTCATAAATATTTTCATATCATCGGCGAAACATAATAATTTAGAGTTGATGAAACATTTAGATATATCATTGACAAAGATTGCAAATAGCAGTGGACCAAGCAACGATCCCTGTGGGACGCCACTGGGGATCATAACCCAGCTTGAAATGTAATTATTGATAACAACCGCTTGTGACCTTTTATCAATATATGATGAGAACCATCGCAGTAAGTCTCCACGGATGCCTATGTTTTGGAGTTTGGCTAACAGGGTGATGTGGTCTATTCTATCAAAACATTTGCTGTAGTCAGTATAGATCACATCTACCTGGTCACCAGAATCCATTGTGTTTGTTAGATAGTCATTAAAGAGTATGAGATTAGAAACTGTTGACCGTCCCCTCAAAAAACCGTGCTGAACTGGGCTAAATGAGTTCCTGAGTGCTGAATATACCTGATTATAGATGATTCTCTCAAAAACTTTTGATATGATGCATAACTTTGAAATTGGTCTGTAGTTACTAACATCTGTTCTCGGGCCTTTTTTATGGATAGGTGTTATATACGCCGATTTCCAGATGTGAGGGTAAGTGCTTTCTGTAATAGATCTTTGAAATAAAATAGATATGGGTACTACGAGGCTTTCAGCACATTTTATTAAGAAAATCGAGTGTATACGATCCGGGCCTGCACATTTCGACGAATCAAGGTTAGTGAGAGCTTTTAATATATCTGAGTTATTTATTTTAATTGTCCCGATATCGGCCAGAGCGTCTTGTGAGGCTGGTGATTGAGTGACACTATTAGGCAAAGATGAACGTGTAGTTAAAAAAGTAGATAAAAAGTAAGAAGAAAACGCATCAATTTATGATGTTATTGTGACGGAACAAGCTCGAGGCCCACCTGATGTTAAGTGGACAAACCTCTGCCTATTACAGTTGCAATTCATGACAACTCACGAATTGCACTGCGCCCGTCACATTGAGACATAGTTGTTAAGTCTCATTGTGCCTGTAATTTCACTGGCTCTCAAGGACTACTGCCGGAACACACCGTTAGGTGCTTGGCGACAGATTTTCAACTTGAGGGTGGTCGCTAGCCAGGCGGGCATTCGCAAAATGCCCTTCCACCATGCGGTGAAGCTCAAGCTCTGGCCGGGATTCGAACCATGGACCTGCTGCGCGGCAGTCCATAGCCAATGCCACTGAGCCATCACTGCTTCATTTTCATGAAATTATCTTAACATTGCATTGATTCCTTATGTTTTGGTAGGAAAATCAGATATGTGATATATTTGATAAGCTACTTATCAAAACTGGTGTTACTTCGCGTGGTGATGCGCAAGAATAGTAAAAAAACCAAAAGACGTATTGAGTACCTCCTCCTTTTTTGGAAGTCACTAAAAAATAATTGTAATCGTCACAAAATGTCGTCTAATATAGATGTGGAATAGAAGCGTCCATAAATATCAGCTTATTCTATTAAGTCATTTAATTCACATGTTTTTTGAATCTTAGTTTTAAGGCCCATCCCAGGATGGGCTACAATTATTATTGTTGTGTAGTTTTTCTGACATAAAAGCCACTGTGAAACAATAGGTTCATCCGGTAATATGCAATGCAAAAACAGGCAATATGCTCGCCCTTTACATGGTGCTCGTCCGTTATTAAGTAGGTACGTTTAACCAAATGTCTATCCCTTTTCGGAAAAATAAAGTATGATACTATTATGTTTTATATTAGTTACATTACTATTACCAAATATATTTTCATAGACAAATCTTTTGGACATACCTACTATAAGGTCCTTTTTACACTAGCGAGTTTATTGCATTTTATAATCAAATTGATAGACAGAAGAGTAGTTAAAGATGTCGTTTAAAAAGAACGGTTTTTTAACTTATCCCCTGAAATGTTGTTACGGTTTTTTTTTTCAAGGTCTTGAACGTTCCCCGCTTTCTTTTTAATCTGTTCTGCGCAAAGCGGAATGTCCATCGAACGTCAACTAATCTATGACCTTCGAAATTATGATAAGTAATGGCACTGTGTTGCCAGATAATCGAATTTTCTCACTTAGCGGGTGGAGACCGTATGGGGATGTTTTTTTTTATACCATAGTTGTTATTAGCAAAAATTCCGTCGCGGTGGAATCCCACCTCGCACGAAGCGGAACGGGTTGTTCGTCATCGCATTGAATGTAGGAGCCCCGGTAGTATATACTTTTGGTCTCCATTTGAGTAAACTGAGGTTCTGTTGCCCATTTAGCGCCTTGTCCCTGCTTAGGCTCATTCCAGGACGATGGCGGAAGTGAAATCCTGCTTGGCGACGTCCACTATTGCTCCTAGCGCAGTGACACGAATTTAGGATTTCCCCTTCTTTTTGAGGAGGCCCTCTCTGTGAGAAATGGGTATTTCATTGCAGCAATCCTGGCATCCCTAGGCGCAGATTAATAAGGCATATTTTTATCTGTAAGTTTATCGGTAAGTGGCATGATCTGTGTTTTTTGCCCCTTCCTCTACGAATGTTCGAGAAACTGTCGCCGCCCCGTAAATACGGCGGAAGAGAAGTTTTGCACTCTTTTTCGCCCAGCAACCCAAGTGTGACGCTGCCTGCTGCTAGGTAAGTCTTGATTCCCGTGGCGTGCCTTAGCGGCTTTGGAGTTTGGCAATTGACAAACTAATTTCGATATTTTCAGGGCGGGACCACAATCAGGACAGCGTTCCACTGAGATTCTGGACGATACATACCAGCTGAAATAAAGCCCTAGGAGGCGATTTCCAAGTGTGAGACGTGAAGCCACCAGAACGCTACAAGCGCCTTTCAACCTCCCAAAAGGTTAGTAAAGTGATTGAATATTTTCGGTGCAGTGTTTTCGTGCGAAGTTATAGGTTATAACGCCGGGCTAAATTCCAGTGTTTCGTCTCGTGAATTTATCTAGTGAGGCTCTCCGAGTTGTGGACCGCGTGGTCCCTAGGCCCGCGCCGTCGCTGAACCTGAATGTGCGAGCTTTCTCAAGTGACCGCGTGCCGAGTGTATGGATATTGGCCCTGTCGTTGCGAGCGAAATTCCGTGTTTTCCTGTGGATTGAGGCTGGCTGCGCCCGCATGCATCTTCACCACGTGGGCTAGCCACCCACGCCAAAGCGACCGGTGCCTCTTTTGCGATAGTGATGTCAACGCTTTATATATGCCCTTCCCAGGCAGGTACGATTTTCACATGCGCACCCTTGCGTTTTCCAGGAGGTTCCTGGTTAGGAGGGGAAACTTCTCGGTTAGGGGTTGAAGAATAATCACCTACCATAGCCCCCCAGCTCCGGCAGTCAGCCCGAGTGAACAGTTTGAGCTGTCAGCGCACTGCTTTGCGTCCCTTATGCAGTAGGGCTGCTGACCAATGCAGTGATTTCACCCCAAGGCTGTATACCGTCGCACCGATCCGGTATTTATTTATTTTCCCGGTTTTATATAGCCGGGTGGCGCCCTTTTCTTTATTTATAAGAACGGTATTCATCTTTCACCTTATGCGACTCACGATTTTTCCCCTGAGATAACTAATTTTCTTGAGCAAGCTGGTTTATTACTTTAATTCACTTTAAATATTAAATCATTTTAATTTAGGACACTAATTGTATGTGGATCTACGTTGCTGGCACACAGAAATTATAATTGAGGCAATTTTATGTAATAATGAGTTCGGTGCTGCTCGCTCGCTCTGGGCATATTTTTGAAATGTTTTAAATTTTAATATAACTCCTATTCCTGGTGTTAGCGGGCACCCCCTATTGATATGAAATGTGTTCTGGACTGATATAGCCTTTTTTTTTTTTTAATAACAATTGTGTGTATTTTTGGAAAATAAATTATTATATGAACTTATTGAACGCTCCATACCTACTGTTTTTATTTGTGTATTAAAGCCTCCTTATTTAGATAGGTAGTGTTAGGTTAGGTGTGTGGAAGCTCCCCCCGAAGGGTTCCCGCCTTGTCGTGGCGGTGGGGCTTAGTAGCCGTGGCTTCGTCACCCACGGTGAAGCGAAGAGGAACCAGGGGCCGTGCTGGCTTGGGCAGTCGGCCGGCCCCAGAGGGGCCGCTCCACTGGGCTTTGCCTCTAAGTCCAGACTGGAGCGGCAACGGGTAGGCTGCGGTACTGTATGGGCAGCACCGCATCTGAGGCGGGCTGTGGTGTTGTATGGGCGACACCACAGCTGACGGTGAGGGGCCACGGCGGGAGAGGAGTGCCGGTATCACGGTGCGCCGCTCTCCCTACCTTCCGTGGCCACGGCGGGGCCGCCACCGTTGGATGGCGGACGCGGAGGGGCCGCAGGGGAGGAGGAGTGTTGGTATAGCGAGGCGCCGCTCTCCCTATCCTCTGCGGCCGAAGTAGCAGGCGACGGGGCTACTCATCTGACCCGTCGCAGGGGGACCTCGGGCGTCGGAAGCGGGGTATTCTGACGCCCATTTGCGGGCTTGGTCCCCGGGTGGTAGCGACGTGCCATGTGTTCTGGTGCGTCGTGAGGGGTAGCACCCCAGGAGGGGTCCGGCAACGGACAACCGTGGCGGGTTCGTGGTTGAGTGCTAAAGCGACCCTGCGATCCCGCCGAGAAGCGGTAGAGATGGAACACCGTGTGTTATTTAGTCGGTAGGGGCACTTGCTGCTGTGGGAGTAGTTGGTGTCGAGCCCGACATATCCCGGCCACCTTCCCCGGGGTGGACGGGAATGCGTAAATGCATTTTTCACACGTTGTGTGGAAGCTTCTCTTCCCCACCTGGAGAGTTGCCACTTTTCTTTTTATTTAATTTAAATATTTACTACCCAAATTTCATCAACGAACTATAAATGTAACAATGTGTTTACATAAAATAATTTGTTTGTCTGTAATCAGAATCAAAGTTGGCTGGCGTCATTGCTTATATGCCTTACCATGCCTAATTTTTCAATTTGGCCACATATTTACAACAACATCTCTGAATTTGTAGCATATTATTAGGGCATTTTGCGAATGTCCACTTACCTTTAGGTATAAAATCTGTCGCCAAGACTTAACGGTTTTTTCGGAAGCCGTCCTTGAGTGCTAGTTATTTTAAGTAAGCTTGAATAATATCTTCGACAGCATCGTCACTTATCATTAGATGAAAAAGTGATCAAAGCTTACCATTTGCTTACCAAATGTGTGAAATAACTTATCGAAGTCAAAACCACGCGCACAATATTGTGATAATAGGTACTTTTGAACCATCATGGTACCGACTTTATCAAGTTACTTCACACATTTAAGTGTTGAAGTCGGTTCCATATTTAGAATAGAATAGAATTAAATAGAAATATTTATTAACCATATAACTTTGAATGTTATACTCGGCAAGTCATTTACACACATATTTAGTTTATTATTAGTTAAAATTATGATATGCATTATTTAAAATGTAAATATTCGATACACTACAATCTGCTTTGATAAATAAAGTCTATTGGATTATAGTTTTTACGTTATACTCCAGTACACTTTATTTATCAAAACAGATTGTAGTGTATCGAATATTTACATTAATTAATTAAATAATGAATTTAGGTAACAATTTTACTATTTTAATAATAAAATTTAGGATAATATGGATATATTCTAAAACTCAGTTGCTTAAACTAGTTTCTCACGGTCGACTGCGTCAGTTGATTTTGCGGGCAAACTTGTTCAGTTAAACATTGTTTAATAGCATTTCTCCGAGAATTGCTTAAGAAATTAATATCAAATCTCCAGTTTCCCCAACGGTAGCGAGTTGAGGAAAACTTCCAGGTGTTCGTTGGTCCCCTATTGATATGAAATGTGTTCTGGACTGATATAGCCTTTTTTTTTTTTTAATAACAATTGTGTGTATTTTTGGAAAATAAATTATTATATGAACTTATTGAACGCTCCATACCTACTGTTTTTATTTGTGTATTAAAGCCTCCTTATTTAGATAGGTAGTGTTAGGTTAGGTGTGTGGAAGCTCCCCCCGAAGGGTTCCCGCCTTGTCGTGGCGGTGGGGCTTAGTAGCCGTGGCTTCGTCACCCACGGTGAAGCGAAGAGGAACCAGGGGCCGTGCTGGCTTGGGCAGTCGGCCGGCCCCAGAGGGGCCGCTCCACTGGGCTTTGCCTCTAAGTCCAGACTGGAGCGGCAACGGGTAGGCTGCGGTACTGTATGGGCAGCACCGCATCTGAGGCGGGCTGTGGTGTTGTATGGGCGACACCACAGCTGACGGTGAGGGGCCACGGCGGGAGAGGAGTGCCGGTATCACGGTGCGCCGCTCTCCCTACCTTCCGTGGCCACGGCGGGGCCGCCACCGTTGGATGGCGGACGCGGAGGGGCCGCAGGGGAGGAGGAGTGTTGGTATAGCGAGGCGCCGCTCTCCCTATCCTCTGCGGCCGAAGTAGCAGGCGACGGGGCTACTCATCTGACCCGTCGCAGGGGGACCTCGGGCGTCGGAAGCGGGGTATTCTGACGCCCATTTGCGGGCTTGGTCCCCGGGTGGTAGCGACGTGCCATGTGTTCTGGTGCGTCGTGAGGGGTAGCACCCCAGGAGGGGTCCGGCAACGGACAACCGTGGCGGGTTCGTGGTTGAGTGCTAAAGCGACCCTGCGATCCCGCCGAGAAGCGGTAGAGATGGAACACCGTGTGTTATTTAGTCGGTAGGGGCACTTGCTGCTGTGGGAGTAGTTGGTGTCGAGCCCGACATATCCCGGCCACCTTCCCCGGGGTGGACGGGAATGCGTAAATGCATTTTTCACACGTTGTGTGGAAGCTTCTCTTCCCCACCTGGAGAGTTGCCACTTTTCTTTTTATTTAATTTAAATATTTACTACCCAAATTTCATCAACGAACTATAAATGTAACAATGTGTTTACATAAAATAATTTGTTTGTCTGTAATCAGAATCAAAGTTGGCTGGCGTCATTGCTTATATGCCTTACCATGCCTAATTTTTCAATTTGGCCACATATTTACAACAACATCTCTGAATTTGTAGCATATTATTAGGGCATTTTGCGAATGTCCACTTACCTTTAGGTATAAAATCTGTCGCCAAGACTTAACGGTTTTTTCGGAAGCCGTCCTTGAGTGCTAGTTATTTTAAGTAAGCTTGAATAATATCTTCGACAGCATCGTCACTTATCATTAGATGAAAAAGTGATCAAAGCTTACCATTTGCTTACCAAATGTGTGAAATAACTTATCGAAGTCAAAACCACGCGCACAATATTGTGATAATAGGTACTTTTGAACCATCATGGTACCGACTTTATCAAGTTACTTCACACATTTAAGTGTTGAAGTCGGTTCCATATTTAGAATAGAATAGAATTAAATAGAAATATTTATTAACCATATAACTTTGAATGTTATACTCGGCAAGTCATTTACACACATATTTAGTTTATTATTAGTTAAAATTATGATATGCATTATTTAAAATGTAAATATTCGATACACTACAATCTGCTTTGATAAATAAAGTCTATTGGATTATAGTTTTTACGTTATACTCCAGTACACTTTATTTATCAAAACAGATTGTAGTGTATCGAATATTTACATTAATTAATTAAATAATGAATTTAGGTAACAATTTTACTATTTTAATAATAAAATTTAGGATAATATGGATATATTCTAAAACTCAGTTGCTTAAACTAGTTTCTCACGGTCGACTGCGTCAGTTGATTTTGCGGGCAAACTTGTTCAGTTAAACATTGTTTAATAGCATTTCTCCGAGAATTGCTTAAGAAATTAATATCAAATCTCCAGTTTCCCCAACGGTAGCGAGTTGAGGAAAACTTCCAGGTGTTCGTTGGTCCCTACTGACAAGTTTTCTTATTTATTTTTGAGAAGTACCCCCAAACTCTTGTTTAGGTGAAAGTTGTTACTCGTTTTCGACTTGGGAAATGAGAAAGATAATAATTTATGAACCCTTTCTAGGAAAATCTCCGCGTTATCGTTAAAATGATACTTGGGGTACTGTTTCTGGTAAAGAGGTTTACATTTTTAATAAAATGTGTGGCAGTTAGTAATAACTGCGGAGTCTCTGATGCGAGTCCTGCTTTTGGTATGAGTCAAAGGCCAGGTGACTAAGTGTTTTACCAGGTTCCCTCTTCAAGAATGTGTTATCTTGTACTTATAAAATTTTAATATGTAACCTTGTAATATATATATAATATTAATAAATATTTAAAATTAATATAATATTAAAACACTTAAAATAAAACTAGTGACACTTCCGCCTAATTTTCCTGTTAAGCCAACGTGACATCCATCACATAAGCCACGCAGCCAATCCGGAAGAATTGTCGAGGCATTTCACTTTTGGAGCGTGTCGAGGCATTTCACTTTGATTTGCACTCTTGGAGCGCACGATCGAGGCATTTAATCTAGTCTAGAAAATTAGGTGGAATTGTCACTAGATATCTTTTTTATTTTTTAAATATTTGATTACAATATAAATTTAATGTTTTCTTAAAAATATTTGTTATTTATTTTCTTTTTTTTATTTTCTTTATTAACAAAATCCACAGCCCTTAAATAACAATTTTTATATAAAGTAACTTATACCTAAGGCCAATTACGGATTTACTTTTTAATAACTATACATACATTTTAATTAGACAGTCATAATACTTCTATTGTAATTATATAATATTGATAAACTAAAAATTTTAAAGAAATTACAGATTTACTACAGAAAAAATAAAATTATATGTGTCAGGGAATGTGTGTGTTTGTGTGTAAGGAAGGTGTTTGTGAACATAAGAAAATGTAATTGAAGTGTTCATAAAATAATTATGATATTGCACTTTTTTGAGATTCCGAAGCAGAGCTGAAGCTTTGGTTCAGAATCTCAAGTATATCACGCCTAAATTTTATTTTGCTACTGCAAAAAATATCAATTGCATTAAATTTATAATTGTAAGTCCTCTGCAATCTACTGACAATAGAATTTTGGGCATAGATAGTGCTGCTATGAGGGACTGAAAACAAGCCTGTATGTCGCGTACGCTTCATGGGACAGCAAAGACACAACACTTTATGAAGAAGTTCTGGACAATCAACATATCCACTGCATATGCCATGTAAAAAAGTCATATCGGCAAGAATTCTTCTGTCCTCAAGCGTAGATAACCAATGACGTGCGCAAGACTTCTCATAATGATCAGAGCTAAAATGGCATTTGTAATTTAAATGTTTCGTAAATTTACACTGAATTTTTTCTATACATTGTTTATATATCACGTAGTGAGGGTTCCAAATTACAGAACAATACTCAAGAACACTTCTCACATACGCATTATATAATAATTTTAGACAATCTAAATCTGAGAAGGGGCGACTGACACGCAAAACGAAACCTAGGCTTTTGAAAGCTTTATTAGATATATGTTGAACATGATCTGAAAATAAAAGTTTAGCATCCATCATGACGCCAAGATCCACAACAAGGTTAACTCTCTTCAAACCGATATTATTAATTTGGTAATCAAAATTGATAGGATGTTTTTTTCTAGTGAAAGAGATGTACTGACATTTATTAATATTTATACCTATGCGATTCTTGGAAAAGTATTCGCCCATTCGGACGAGGTCAGACTGCATGTTTATACAATCTAGCGGGTTCTTAATTTGCATAAATATTTTTGTGTCATCGGCATACATGAGGTATTTTGCATACTGGAAACATTTACCAATATCATACAAATAAGACGCATACAGGAGAGGTCCCAAAATGGATCCCTGTGGAACCCCTGAACATACACTCACAAAATCAGAACAGAATCCACCAATGACAACTGCTTGCGAGCGGTTGCGCAAGTAAGACTCCATCCACCTTAAAAGATTGCCACGGATGCCTAGTTCAAAAAGTTTTTGAAGTAGAATCATATGGTCTACACGGTCAAATGCTTTCTCAAAGTCCGTGTAGACCACATCCACCTGAGAGCCCCCATCCATGCCCCTAATTACGCTATCAGTAAAAACACCAAGGTTAGTTGCAGTCGAACGACCCTTTAAAAAGCCATGCTGCTCAGTCGGTAGAAGTGGAACAATCATTGGATATATATTAGTGTGTACAACTCTTTCAAACAACTTACTAAGAACATTGAGAATTGATATTGGCCTGTAATTTTCAATTAATATTTTTTGTCCCTTTTTTAGCACAGGAACTATGTGTGCTTGCTTCCACAGTTTTGGAAAGTAGCCGTCATGGAGACATCTATTAAAAATCAAGGCAACTGGAACAGCAAGAGCCTTTGCACATTTAACAAAAAATATGGGGGGTATTTTATCCGACCCAGCACCTTTCGTAATGTCAACGCCTTTAATCAAATTTATTATATTCTGTTCAGTTACATGTATCATATGGATTGTGTTGGGATGTGAGCTAATTTCTGCAGCCGACAGCTTGTATTGATAATCAGGGGGACTAAAGTTCCCATGAAAATAATTATTGAAGGCTGAACATATGTCTTTCTGATTGTTTACAGCAATATTATTATAATACATTTGTTGTGGATAGTTTGATTTATTCTGTCTTTTACTTTTAACATAAGTCCAAAAAAATTTTGGTTGTGACTTTATCTTAGCTTCAGAGAACTTTATATAATTTTGGAAACATTGACATTGCATTTTTTTTTGTTTTAATCTAAGTTCCGAGAAATTGTTATAATCAATTTTATTATTGTATAACTTCCAATCAATATGTGCTTTAGTTTTTTCTTTTATAACTTTTATCAAAGCCCTACTGTACCAAATCGGATAGGCTTTCCGTCCAGAACAGCTAACTTGAGGAACATGTAACGAAATAAGATCATTTAAAATTAAATAAAACTTGTTTACAATAACTGAATCCAAATTAATAAAGGACCAATCTTGCTCAGTGAGCGACTCATTTATTAAAGCATAATGGGCTCTCCTGAACTGAAATTTGATGCGTGGATAAGGCTTAAAAGGTGGTATTAAAATATCACTTATCTTGATAGCAAAAGTCGGGTGAAAGACGTCTTCTTTGACTAATGACAATGAACATCTTTCTATATCAACTGAAAAATCAGAAAATACCAAGTCCAAGGTATGGTTATGACTATTTACAATATTATTATGTTGAGAGAGGCCCAAAAACAGTGTCTGGGCAATAAGGCAAGACGCCGCGTCTTGGACATCAACACAGCCTTTCTTTAGTATAATCGGCTCACTAGAACTCCAATCAATACATGGTAAGTTAAAGTCTCCGGTAATTAGCAAATGATCCTGAGGATTACTATTATTGATGGTAGAGACAGTGTCAAGGAAGGATTGTACACGCGTTGGTATCAAAGATTGGTTCGGAGGGATATAAATGACAGCAATATGTAAATCACCTGCAGAACCTATTATATGTGAAGGTATTGTGACCCACAAACATTCAAGATCGTCTCGTTCCCATTCATGTCTAACCCGGGCTTGCAATTGCGAATTACATAGTAACATTATTCCTCCGCCCAAGGAACCTCTATCTCTACGAAATACAGTATAAGTGCTATCACAAAGCTCAGAGTCCAATATGCCATCGTACAGCCATGTTTCTGTTACAATCACTATGTCATACCTACATAATAATAAAGTATTATTATAAAACTCGTTAGTTTTTGTTCTCAGACCTCTCACATTCTGATAAAGTAATTTAAGTTCTTTGGCATTGCTATCCATCATTAATAATTGAGGAAAAGTAGCTATTCCAGCTAACATAACATATATATTTAAATAAATGAAAATAATAGAAAAGTTTCTCATTTCCATTTCTAAAGCTCACGATTCTATGTTTAAGTGCGTTAAAGTGAAATTTTAACTTTGGACTTACTCTAAATGTTATTTCTACTATAAATAATTCAGTAGGTAGAAAGATTATAAACGTATTCATTAAAATAAAGCAATATCGGTTTTCTAAATTAAATAAAATTAGTACTTCATCTATACCAAGTTTTAAACACTTCAATATTAATTTTGAATGTTTTATTACATCATTAAAGATATTCATAAAATTATAACAAATTTGAATAAAACTACTAACTTTATAATACCTAAAAAGCTTGGTAGTTTTCATAATAATTGAGGTAGGTGAACTAAGTATGTGTATATGTGTATTAAGAGTATTAGTGTATAGAATATATTTTGTTGATTGTGTGGATGATATGTAACATAATGTTATAGTTTCTGTAAAATTAAAGTTACAATTAAAAATATAATAAACTAGTAGGTATTGAAGATGCAAGTTATTACTAGCACATTGACTTGGGTTATTCAAATTAACAATAATGCAGACAAGAGACATTTTTACGCAATTTTTATCAAGTCCGCCTGTGAGGCGATGAGGATCGGAGGTGATGAGTCGTTTTTCCTGACATAGATGCGACAGTTTTTTGTCCATATGTATTTATAATTTATTTCTCTAGCCTTCTGCTTACATGAACCTAGAAGCATCTTATTTTCTTTTGTCAAATGCTCATTGACAAATATTTTTGATGACTCCCCTCCGATGCCCACGTCCTTAGCGGTCAAACCCCGGTGTTTACGAGCAGCTGCAAGAACGCGGTCCTTAGAGGCACGCTGCTTTAAGTGCACGACGATGTTACGGCCGTGGGCTGCACTCACGGTGGCACGCCGGGACTGCACCCGGTGCGCAAACTCGATGTCATTCGGTTGAATGTTAGCACCGATAAATTGAGTGACTTTCATAATTGTGTCTATAGTATTTTCCTCCTTGTCCTCCGGGATACCGACAAATTCCAGGTTTTGTAGCCTCACCCATTGCTGCTGCTTTAGGTTTTCCTCTTCCAGCACTCTAATGCGGCTAACACAGCCATTTATATCTTCTCTGAGACTTCTATTCTCTTCCCTAAGTTGCTTAACTTCAGCTACGTTAGCAACAAACATTTTTTTTAGATCCGTTAATTCCTTTTTCAGGTCTTCATACTGTTGGCTAACAAAAGATATGGATTCCTTAGAATCTGAGCACTGCACATTAATGATCTTCAACTGCTCGGACAATCCCTTGGCTGTAGATTCGATAGTGGCTCTCATAGCTTGCCTTTCAGACATCATAATCTCAAGAAGCCTCTCCTCTGTGATGTAGCCAGATTCTGGTTTCCTACGCGTAGTGACATTGGATGTGGAAGAGAAGCCAGGGTCGTCCGCACCATCTACTGGGGAGATCGAATCCATTTGCGATTGAGCTCGCACTGGTGTACTGGAATTCCCAGACTTTGGTTGCTTACACTTACACACTTCGCATCTCCATTTGCGCTTAACCTCCTGATTCATAGCTTTATAGCGTTTCGGCGACAAATTCGCACACTGAAGGTCGTATTTCTCATTACATTCAGGACAGCTTATGTAATTTTTACTAAAGATAACGATTATAATTAAATATGGACGTCCGCAAAGTAACGCCTGAATCTATTCATTTTATTCTCCCCGTATTTTTCTTCTGTGTCAGACGAGGAGGGTACTGAAGCATAATGAAATTACTGGACGAAAACGACATTGGAATTAATATCTCGGTCTGACGAGTGCTGCGCAGTGTCGTGAAGAACAGGGAGACAGCAATTGTCTGACTGATGGAAGAAGCATTAATAATAACAAAGTAAAAGAGCACACAATTTACATCTTGAGTGGGAATAAAACACGCGTTACCCAGTTAGGCAACGGGTGTTTTAGCCACTTAGCCATCGAATCTTCCGATTATAGATAATATTCGCATCTCATCGACTTACTGGGTAAAATGCAAATTTTGTCATGTCACATTATTAATTTTACTTTTATTGGGATGGGCAGGCGTGACGCTTACCACCAGTAGTGTGACTTGTCCATCTCATCACATCATATCATACAAAAAGTGTATTAACCAGATGGTAAAACACTCCCATACAAATTAGTACAATACTGTATCAGCCGGATTGTCTACTGCTGAACACCGCTTCCCCCATTAAGGAGGGTTTTGCCATAATCCCCAACCTTGGCAGGCGGTTTGGAGATTGCAGTTTAAGATATCAGTTCCTCACAAGGCACTGCTACCACCTTCCGGTATTTTACCCTTAGTCGCCTCTTACGACACCCACGGGTCACAAATTAGTAGTATGTGTTAAACAAACAGTCCTGCAAAAAACATTTTCTCAAAAACAAAAACGATTCTTATAACTTTAGTAACATCAGGAAAATGAAATCATTATATAACTTAATGTAACCACAATTTTATTTTGCAATGACGTATGCTTCGCGGATTACATTACAAAATTATACTGCAAGATTTATACCAATGTCAGTCCTATAAACATCATTGTGCCAAAGATGGTCATAAACACCCATTTAAACTCATACAAACATGCTCAACATACACACTCATATGAAGGTAACATTGAATCATGAAGCTACAAAAAGTACAAACTGCCAGTATTCATAATAGATATAAAAAAAATATATATTGTCGGTACCATAGAGCAACGTACGTTTATAAGAAGGCTTTAAGTCTATCCTTTTACAATTAAGTACAGAGAGAGGATTGAAGATTGACACGAAATAACATTAAGACACTCAATATCAGAATAATATGATCTGCACCAGCTGTTTGTGTATGTTATTACCTGCCTCGTATTTGCACAGAAATGGGTAAACATATCATCTAGATATGCATACGGCAGGAGTTGCTGTCTCTTCAATATTTGATATAGCCCACAACGATGTGTATTTGCTTTGATCCAGTGCATTCGGTGAGTTGGTTTGCAAGTTGTAAAGTTATTCCACGCCGATAAAACTCTATGGTTTTGTTCGGAAACATCAACATCGTTTCATGAAGTTCGGAAAAGTTTATGATATATTTTGGTTCACTAGCTGATTGATTTTTCTGGCTGGGCTGGTACTCAAGTAGATAATTGGTCGCATAATACTAGAAGAAGTAGTCAAACAGCTGTCCTTTAGAGTAAATAATTATACTTTATACAGCACTTTCAACATTGTTACAGTATGTTATATAGTTGTTATTCTTAGACCTTAGATTGAATATTCTAAGCTCACTCACTCAGTATAAACCATAATATACTGTTTGCTATAGAAATCAAAAAAAAATTTGAAAAATTTATGAAAATTTTTGAAGCAGTGATGGCCCTTGTGGCATTGGCTATGGACTGCCGTGCAGCAGGTCCTTGGTTCGAATCCCGCCGCGGGCTTGAGCTTCACCGAATGGTGGAAGGGCATTTTGCGAATGCCCGCCTGGCTAGCGACCAGCCTCAAGTAGAAAATCTGTCGCCAAGCACCTAACAGTGTGTTCCGGCATCAGTCCTTGAGAGCCAGAAAAATTACAGGCTAATGAGACCTAACAACTGGATGTCTCAGTGTGACGGGCACAGTGCAATTCGTCGTTGACGAAATGCGTCTGTTATAGGCAGAGGTTAGTTAGTCCACTTAACATCAGGTGGGCCTCGGGCTTGTTCCGTCACAATAACATAAAAAAAAAACAACTTCACAAACTATAAGTATAAACCATATACTATATGATACTACGAGTATACGAGCATTTTAATTGTTTATCTAGGTACTAGGTTTGACAAAACGGTCAACAAATTTTTCCGTTCTTGGGAAGCAGTAAGAATACCCAGTAAAATTGTGTTTTGTGCTAGTAAATTTATATTTGAATCAAGTAACTATTGCTATACAAATATACGATTTTAAGAACTACGACCATGCACGACATCTGCAGATTATTAAGACTGCATCCAGAGATACGAAATAATCCTTGGTACAGGTAGTGCCTGTCCCTGCTGTTACCTCAAGAGATTAAGCCTTATGCAGTTACAATGCTGTATTCGGTTATAGAATGTTTCGATTTTGGGTTTGGTCAATTAATTTGGCAAAGTCTTAGATACTTTTTTTTGTTTTGGTTTAAAGCTCTTCCCATTTTTATTTTTATTTTCTTCACGTACAGATTGCTTTTTAACCGATTTCCAAAAAATATTACCTCTTTATTCAACTTAGTTACTAGTAGAATAAAAAGTATTACTCTATATTCAAGTAGTTACTAAGTAGTAAGTTCCTTCTCTAAGTAATACTGGTTGTGGAATAGTTTTGATAAGTCAACTAAAAAAAATATACGTATGTGTTCAAATGTTTTCCGTGTATCTATTTACAACCTATAGTTAGCCTTTCGCATGTCATATTTCACCACATACCACTACGTATGTTATCTAAGTGTATTCTCCACTCTTGTTTTTTTTATATTATTGTGACGAAACATGCTCGAGACTCACCTGATGTTAAGCGGACTAACCTCTGCCTATAACAGATGCATTTCGCCACAAGTCACGAAATGTACTGCGCCTGTCACCTTGAGACATAGTTGCTAAGTCTCATGTGCCTGTAATTTCACTGGCTCTCAAGGGCTGCTGCCAGAACACACGGTTAGGTGTTTGACGACAGATTTTCTACTTGAGGGTGGTAGCTAGCCAGGTGGGCATTCGCAAAATGCCCTTCCACCATGCGATGAAGCTCAAGCCCGCTGCGGGATTCGAACCATGGACCTGCTGCGCGGCAGTCCATAGCGAATGCCACTGAGCGATCACTGCTTGCTCGTTTTTGCCTATTTACGCGACTGCCGAAAGGAGTGAATGTTACTAGGGTTTCATGTATGTCTGTCTGTTTCTTCATTCCACCATAACTTTTAATTACTAAGCAGATGTGGATATATTTTTTTTTCTCTGTCGCAGAAATTTTACCGCCTGTAAACTTATTAATAAACCGTGTATCGGAATAATTTTATTTTAGCTCACAGTATGTTTGAAACACACCAAAACAAGAATAATGGTCTTACGAAGGAAGCATCAAATTATATTTAATTCATATTATCATAATCATATTTATGGACATAAATCGATGCATTGAGTTTCCGAAAACCCGAACAAATACCTGCCTGGCTATAGGCTTAAATGGATTCCATGAAAATGTCATGATTTTCTTTAATTTAACTTCAATTATTATCCTTTCCTTAAACTTAAAGAAAAATATATGATGTTTTTCCGGATAAAAAGAAACATTTTTAGGCCACATCCCGCATTATTTTGGAATGATTTGTTTTCTTTAAGCGTAATTTGACGATTATGCCAAAACGTGAATCGTAAGACTTACATACATATCACCTTGTACAACGTGATTCCACTCTTAAATTAATTATGAACAATGTAAAATCAAAGCTAAGAATTCTTCACCAAGCGGCAAAAATTTCAAGAGTAAACATTTTACCTAAACAATTGAACAGACAATAGTTAACTTCTAACATTATTTCACATTCAAAATAATGCGATTCTCTAATGAACTCGTAAAATTGTTATGCTCCTAACCCTTAAAATGTAGGAAGTAACAAGCGAATGAAGCAATAACAGTTGAATGTCGGGGGAGCTGTAAATCTATACCAATACTGTAAGAACAGTACCTAAGTTCCTATAATATCATTACGCTTCAAAAGTATATAAAACAAATATACTAGGAAAAAGCTGAACTTTGTGATGGTTCGCGTTTATTTTACATCCTGATTCTAGTCGTGTCATCTCGTATTGAGTAGATTAACTACGATGTATTTGAGTGTTGAATTTAGATTTGTTGCAGCGATCTTAGCTCTTTGATTTTCTAACAGATGGCTTTAGTAGTACAATAAAATTCTATCCAATGAATACAAAAATATTATTTTTTAATGGTAGAGAGAAGTATGGAACCATTATATTATTTTTGACAGATACCACATCTAGATATGAAGTTAAATTACAATGTTAAAGCACAAATCTATAGGCGTGATAGTTTTTCAGTAGAGTGTGCCACAAATTATTTTTGAACCAAATTTCATCCAAATCTGTCCAGTAATTTTTATTCTTTGCATACAAAAATCCAAATATTTTCTTCTTTATAATATTAGTGTAGATTAGACAATGCACTTTGATGTAAGGGTATATATTTTTGATAGGTATATTTTTTTGGAAAGGTTGCGTAAATAAGTTGCTATTATCTTTATACTCGTATGAGTCCTATTCTAGTTTAAGTCAGGATAGATACTTTTTGGGTTTGCATCGCTTTTAATGTTTTTGTAGCACTCTCGTAGCATTTTAATAGAATAGCTACGTCAGCTACAGCTTATGGCTAATATGCGAGGCAACTCGTAAACGGGCGTTGCCAATGACCAGATTGATACAATACTTCATGTTATAAAGACTTAAGATTTTTTAAGCTCACTTTAAATAGCTCTAATTTGTTTAAAACATAATCCAGCATACATTGAGAAAATGGACTGTCATGATAATTGTTCAAGAATTTAGAAATAAATATTCCCAATAAAAACAGAAGAAGAGTTTTAACATATAATTAGTTGGTAAATCAAAAGAATAGAACAGGAATTGAAGTAATAATCAAAAAATCAAGCAACAGCATAAGATTTCTTAGTGCTGAATACTCGTGTTTTATCAGTACGCGTCATGACCGTGACAAAATATCATGACGAACTCTAAATTACCCCTAACAGTAGGTATTGAAAAAATGTCGTGAAGGGAATTATAAAATTTAAATAAGAGTGGTATAATAACAGTGATGGATTGATACATGATTGTAAAATACACGAAACTAAGGTAAAATTTTCTAATAACTTTATTGTAATATTTCGATTTTGTTATAGCAGTTCTTAAGGGCATTCTCGTATAAACGAAGTTCCTGGATTCTACTGTACTAGACTGCTGAGTGTTGCCGATCTCAATATATTGAGTGTAATGTTAGCTGAATATATATAAGAACAGTTAAATTATTTCGTTAGCGCGGTGCAAGATTTCATATATTCGGACGCATTTTGTAAGGCAAGAGGTAATTAGCGATAGCACCATCTAGGTAGCAAAAAAGAACTGCAAGTTAATATTACTTTTTCAATGCAATAATGAAATTACAAGGAATGAATGGTGTGCATTATGAAGAAATATATTGTTAAAAAAACAGTTCATTTAAAATATAATTACTTACTACCACATACATTTATCAAAATATATATCTGCTCATACCTCATTGTTTGAGCATTTTATACTCTCATGGGCAGAATGGATATTGGTTTCAACGTGACCTAACATAAAAGGACATTAGGTTAGCTAGACAAAAGATTTTTATTTGAGGGTGGTAGCCAGCCAGGCAAGCATTCGCATAATGCACTGCCACCATAATTCTAAGGACTCCGTATCAATTACGAAAGTTGAACATGACATCACAACCTGTATTCTCAATTTTATCTCAACAAATAATTATTTCAAAACATATAATAGTAGATCATGATACAAGTGGGCTAAGTTGCTCATTATACACGAGGCTGTGTGTTGCAGCCCGAGCCGTAGGCGAGGGCGTAAATGAGCCGAGTATATATTGCACACTGAGAAAACCGTCTTAAAGGCTTAAATCAAATTTGACCTTTTACCGTTGAATTGTAACTACTTAAGATGAATTCACAACTCTTAAGATGATTTTCACCAATCAATAAAAATGTACCATGTTTTATAATAAACACAACCGTCAAAAACGCCTTCCGTAAAGTATTTTCAGAATTGCAACTTGTTATACGATAATAATTGCAGTATTGACCATAAAATATACCTTACTTTTACGGCGGTTTATATACGCTGATTATCACTATAACGTACGACTTAATTAGCCTTATCAAAAGTCAATATTTAAGTAAGACCACAAAATACACCTTAAATGAAGACGAAAAGAAACATTTGCCTTCACTGACCTCGTTTAACGCCTTCTAGTTGGAAGGCGTTTTTGTACGTATTTACGTTTGGTCGGTTTTTCGTCTTATACCATATAAATTGGCCGTCATTAGGGCGCTTTTGACTTTAGATTTTTCTCAGTGCACACATGCGATACAAAAAACATACGAAAATTATGGAAAATAGCGCGAATGATTTTTTTTTTGCGCGCGGAAAATATATTATGGTTGATTACATATTAACCTCTTTGATGTTACAAATCTGTATTACCCGGTTAATTTGAAAATGCTCTGTTTACTCGCATATAATTTGCAGTTAGGTACTAACTTAACTTTGTAGGGATAATTCTATTACGCACTAGTGTATAATATTATTATGCACGAGGGTGTTATAGTTCGGTTTATGACCCTATGAACGATAAAGTAAAGCTCACTTTACGAGCAAGGGTGTTGAAAATAAAGTTACACCATGATAAATTATTGGTAAAAACCCAGTACAATTTTTTTTATTGATGATTCAATTATGCATTAATTCTTTGTTTAGACTTATGAATGTTAGTGCTACACTTTTCTCACAATAAACTTGCAAAATAGTTATGAACACAATGATACGACAAAAACAAAGATTATTGTAATAATTTTGTATTTAGCAACTTTATATTTAAATAAATGATTGTAATGACTGCTAGTTATTATATACTTTATAAGCCGGATCGTCTACTGCTGAACACGGCCTCCGCCATTGTGGAGGGGTTTGCCATAATCCCCACGCTTGGTAGGAGTCTTCGGGATAGCAGTGTGACATATCAGTTTCTCAGAAAGCGCTGCTATCTATCTTCTGGTGTGTTACCCTTTTTAGTCGCCTCTTATGACACACACAGGTAAAGATAGGGAATTGACATTCTAGTCCGACACCCCGCGGACTTAAATGAAGATATAATGATGATGAACAAAATTATCTCAACTTAACAAAATTACAAATATACGAGGGAAAAAATATAGTCATGTGCGGGATTCGAACCCGCGTCCATCCACCCCTATAGCCGGGGTATGCTCTGACCGCTTGAGCTAACGTGAAAATGACTCAGATATGTCTTACTTACCTAATGGTATATCATAAGATTCTGAATATTATTCCAAGCGTCAGCATTATTTATTATTCTGCAAGTTAATTAGCAACAATGAAGAACGGGATTATTCTCAGTGTACCATAGGATTAAATTCAAAAATCGTTCCACTGTAGTTGGATACCACATCAAATATATTTTTTTTTTATTCTTGTTTGGTTAGCCTTTGACCACTATCTCACCTGATTGTAAGTGATGATGTGGTCGAAGATGTTGTTCAGGCTAACCTGGAACTACATGCTCTCAAGGACAGCTGGCGGAACACACCTTTTGGTGCTCGGCGACAGATTTTCTACTTGAGGGTGGCAGCTAGCCAGACGGGCGTTAGCAAAATGCCCTACCAGCACGGAAGCGCTCAGTAGTAATGTCACTAGCGGTCACCTATCTAACTCATGACCGCGGCGGACGTTGCTTAACTTTGCTGATCAGTTAAGAACAGCTAAGCAAACTACTACATTTACTACATTTATAATACAACAGTTTATGTATTAGGTATAAAGTTTAGAGGTAGTTTATATTTAAAAGAGGTAGTATTTTGGTATCTGTCTCAATGTCTATGTTCAGCAGTAAATCTATACGATTGCAGCGCATGCATCTATCTCTCTTTATGAGCTCTAAAGTCTATATGATATCAGGCGATGAAAGAAATTGCACCGATAAATTTAAAGGAGGTGTCGGTTTTTAGTAAGAAGAACGAGCAAATTCATGGTTTGCGTTTCTACCTTAGTTTTATTAAGAAGCTACATACCTTTAAAATCTTTTTAAAGTAACTTTGGCTTTTTAAAGCAGCACAGCTCTCAAAGAGAAGCTCTGCTATTTTTAACTTTGCTTAGTAAATCCGTCTGTATTAATTTACATTATTTTATAACACATTTGCTCATAAAGGGTCTCTTATTTCACCAATTTCATTATCGTATTTTACCTCATTACATACTTGTGCGTTATTGTAATGACTTTCTTTTTAATAAGGTAAAACGCGCGGTTTTTAAGAATCTCCGTCTAAATTAACAGTACTTTATTAAAACTCAGCAAAAATGAATAAAATTACTTTGGGGGATAAAATTTAATAAATAAACATTTAATTCTTTGATTTGATTAATTTTGACCATTAATTATAACCATTTATCTGTCATAAAACACAAAATATTTGTTTATAACGCATTTCCTCGCAAATATGTTATAAAACGTTGTATGACATACGTGTGCTTTGATAATTACAGTCTCTGCTTTCTTGTAGCCCTCGCCTACGGCTCGTACTAGCAATATCGCCTCGGCTGTAATTTTACCTACATACCTTAGTATATTTAGGTTAGAACCTTATTTAGTAAAATCCTGATTTACGCATAATATCATTATTCCCTGTCGGTGGCAAAAAAAGAGTGTCCTGTTACAGGAAAGACCATTTTCAAATTCAAATTCAAATTATTTATTTGCTATAATGTAGGTACAGTACAGGTCTTAACTAAAATAATATGTGACTCTACATTTAAACCTTAAAGGCGTGCAAATTACTTTGTTCATCTAAATTAATTTAACAAATTATTATTACAATGTCATTTCATTTACTAACAAAAATATATTATTCATGGCAATCATTAATTTATAATTTATTTGTAAGAAATTCATCAATAGTTTAATAACCTTATCAATAAGAAACTCCTTATTTGCAATTTAAATAGGTGTGTCAATATTCTTTGCCTCTTTTATGGTATACGGTATTTTATTATACATATTGATCCTTTTGCCAAACACACTTTTACTAATTAAAGCCTTTTTATGTCTCTGATTGCATAGTATATCATATCGTTTTGTTGCCAACTTAATACATGTGTTTGTCTCAGAAGCCATTTCATAACCATGTTAAGATATTATTGGTAGTATGGTATTTAGAAGCAACTAAAGAGGTTAAAAGTTAAAATAGTTGTTTTGTAGCGATGGTTTGAATATGAAACCGTTGCTTGTAAGATTATTAAAATATGAGTTTGAGTGAAAAATAGGTGATATTTTTATTGGTACTGAATTTCACGCGAGTTTTTTAATATGTTGTTTCATTCATTTTTACTACACCACTCAGGATAACTTGTGCTACTTATTTACTATAACAGTATGTTTCGATGATTTCAAGTATTTTATTACCAGAGAGTAGAAATACATAGAGTTGTTATATCCAAACACCACTGCTCTAAAAATTAACTAGAATTTACCTATCTACATACCTATGTACATGCATATGCAGTTTTAAATGAAAAGGAAAGAATGTTCAAATATTATGCGTCATATCTGTTGTTAGAAAGACATAAATAAGCAATTTGTGCAATACTTACGCATGAAATGAAACATTTTTCTTATCTCTCACAGTGCTTTTACAATTAGTGCAGTGTCTAATGACACAGGAAGGCGTATTGTCTACAACTTTTACCTGAAAACACACGATTAGCGCCCACGTATTTACTGGACGCTCAGCAGTGCAAGACTGGTAGTGACTACGGCAATTAGCTTGCATTTGTCTAGTAAATATGGGGGAGTTCACAACTCATCTACAGGTAAAAAAATCTTATTTTCTTACCGTCAGATTTTACTGTATGATATTTGCATTATATATTATAGGCTTTTATCCCTATTGCCTACTTCTTTGAGTGGTATAAAGCATCTTGGCATCTAGAGTTTGCAACTGTGCCCAGTAAACGGCTTACCTCCTGTTAGATGAGACCAAGTCATCTGGTAAAATATGGGTGTTTATGTTCCTATGTTTACCCTTACGGAAATAACCCAGCAAAATGATATAAATGAGGTTAAATAAAAAAAAATACAGGACTTTAACTTCAGGTGAAGGTACTAACTTCATTGAAATATCAAACATAAACGTTGTTGGAACTAATCTAGACCTAAACATTATCTTTCAAGATCATTCAAGATTTAGAAGCAATGATGGCCGAGCGGTAATAGCTATGGACTGCCGTGCCGAAGTACCCTGACTCGATCCCCAACGCCGGCTTGAGCTTCACTAAGGCATTTTGCGATTGCCCGCCTGGCCAGCTACCACCCTCAAGTAGAAAATCTCTCGCCAAGCACCTAACGGTGTGTTCCGGCAGAAGTCCTAGAGAGCCAGTGAAATTACAGGCACATGAATTTTAACAACTATGTCTCAAGGTAAAGGGCGCAGTGCAATTCGTGACTTGTGATGAAATGCATCTGTTATAGGCAGAGGTTAGTCCGCTTAACAAGGGGGACCTCGAGCTTGGTCCGTCACAATAACATAAAAAAACAAAATACAAAAAGTTGCTTCATCTTGCTAGAATTCAATGAGACTTTTGTGGCAGATTAAATACGCTTAAAAGCACATAAAATGTTGTGATCATAAACGTTCTTTGGAACGTCGTAAAGGTTTTGTGACAACAAACAATTTATTCGTTTACCTATCTAGAGCTGGAAAATAACAGAAGAGTTGTTAAAAACATGTGTAAAATATATTGTTTTTCATTTTTATACAACTAGAACAAGATGTCCCATTCCACATAAGTGCAAAATGGTAGGAAAAATATATTGATAATCTAATAAGGCTATTGTAAAACATACGTAAATTTTTCACAGAACCGGAAGCCCTTTACACCTTATTTTTTACCGACTTCAAAAAAGGAGGAGATACTCAATTCGACGGTATTTTTATGTTTTTTATTATGATGTTTTTTTTTATATTTGGAAGCTGATATTTGCTGTGTGGTCTCATTTTTTCATCAAAACTTACACTCAACTCAATATATGAAAAGTATTGATGACCATGCTTCTTACACATCTTGATGATATAGTCATTGACAGTGGATGACAATCGATCCCATAAGTAGCAAGGGTCACTAAAAAGCGTAATTACAAATTTTTACCCAAAAATGGAACCGCCTTCAACACTCAAATATCGTCACCCTCCCCGCTAACTGTTCTAAGTGAAAGTTGACACTTTGTCAGGACAAACGATTTTCGGTTTAGCGCTACAATAATATTATTGTGGTTGCGATAGTTTTTACTTTATTAACAATTGAGTAACGTTTTATTAAAGCTTTTATTTTAATCTTTAATTGAATAGAAGCCTTAAAGTCCTAATGTATGTATATATTTAGTTATACTTATAAAAAGCAGATAGGTCACTCTGCGAGAATTTGGTTTTACAACTGTGTTAGTTGCGACAATCAGTATTTGGTTGGAAAATATAAATGAAATATGAATAATATTATTTTCATTAATTAATAGTTCTTATAAGAACGTTTATATGTTAGCTAAATAATAGCTCACAAATTACAAAATTAATGTTTTAAAAGTATAGGTATTTTAGCTAAGAAACTCATTATAATGAGTTTTTTTCATTACAATGAGGTTCTCAGTAGGTACTTTACTACCACAAGTACAGTTTTAAAACTAAAACTGATAAGTTTCTTTCATTACAATTACGTTTCAGTACAATAATATCACAATCACAGTCTTTTAACAATAACTAATGAGTTTCTTGCAATGAAATTAGGTTTGAAGTGCTTTAGTATCACACTCACAGTCTTTAAACTATAACTAACGTGTTTATTTCATTACAATTAGTTTTTCAGTATGAACTTTAATAATAGAATCACAGTACGAAAATATTATTTTATAAATTGAACAAAGGCGCACAGTATTGTACACACGTACAATCAATCAGTCTTTTATTAATTAAACAAAGAAACTAGAAGCTAAACTAGCTTGTAAATCGCCAAAGGCTGTGACGAGTACATGAGTGCAGTGAAGAATAAAATGCAACAAGCTCTGGCAGCTTAATGACTGGAGTATCCCCTTTTGTAAGTGACATAAGATCATTGTATTTTTCCATTGAAACTTTTGGTGGTATGGGGCTGAGCAGTCTTATTGCCTTTCTCAAGGAACCGGAGACCTGCCTTCTAAGAGAAAGAGAGCGTGGAATCTATTCAGCGTGGCTAATTTTGAAGAAAAACTTTTCCGGTTCCGCTTTTTTCACAGTAAATTCCATAATTTCCGTCCAGTTTAAGCAACGACCCTCATTGTCTTTCCGGATAGATAACAGCCGAAGGTCGACTGATATTTTTTTTTAATCAAGAAACCATTGTATTCAAGAACTTTCACTTCGTATGGTTTATTTTTCCGTGCTAATCTGAAAATTGGAGGTAGCTGGCTGGGCACAAAAACATCTCCACTTTTTTTAAAAGTATAGCCAATAGTTCTGTGTACCGAGAGAGAGAAGAACATACTACAGTAATTTTGAGTGGTGATGAAAAGAAAAAAATCTTACTAACTGTCGTATGTTCATATACGACAGTTAGTAAGATTTATTTATATGTGAAATAACTTGTTGTCGGCACCAAGCGCACTATATTGTGATAATAGGTACTGTTGAACCATCATGGTACACACTTCAACAAGCTGAGTATTGACACATTTGAGTGTTAAAGTCGGTTCCATTGAAAGGTTAAAAAAAATTATAATTTAATAAAAGTTTTTTCTTCTTAGTAGGATTAGTGCCCACACCCCTTGCGGAGTTGACTACAACTTTGCAAAGAGTGTATGCATTAAGTATATAACTAAATTTATGACTATCATGAGATAGTCACATCAGGAGTGTTGACATGTATATCAATCCTTCGCCATTCCTTTTGTAGTATGCGCAGTGCTCTCATTCTAAGTCTTTTTAAGATAGCTGATAGGTTTGCCTTTGACCACTATCTTACCTGATGGATTACCTGGACCTAGAGAATTACTGGCTCTCAAGGACAGCTGCCGGAAGGAAATTTTCTACTTGGGGATGGTAGCTAACCAGGCGGGCTTTCGCAAAATGCCCTACCACCATGCTATAACGACTGCCATCCTAAGAAAATAACTGGAACCGAGGGCTTAACGTGCCCTCCGAAGCACAGAAGCGCTCTGTAGTAATATCACTAGCGGTCTCCCATCCAAATCATCACCGCAGCAAACTTTGCTTAACTCAGGTGACCGGTTAAGAACGGCTTAGTAAACTACGCTACGAGTGCTTAAAAAAATATGAATAAATACATTTATAAAAGCTACGTATACTAAGTTATAATTTTATTTTAAAACAAAAACGCGAATATAACGAAGCTCTTATAACGATTACAAAATTACAAATATACGATAGAAAAAATTTAAGTCATGTGCGGGATTCGAACTCGCGTCCATCCACCCGCCGGGTGGATTGAGCCAGGGTATGCTCTAACCAACTATTATAACGATTTAAATAAATTCAATGGATTTGATTAAAATTACGCAATTAAAATCTTTTAGAACAAATTATTCATTGTAACACTTGACTGTAATCCTTCGTATTTTGTATTATTGTAATGTAGTGGTGTGTACAATAAAGAGTTATCTATCTATCTATCTATCTATTCAACGCCTTCGAATAAGTTCGTAGGTGTTGAATAAGTGACCTACATTTTCACATTAAACATGCAATGCAAGGTGCCTGCACATGCAACAAAAGCAATAAATCTGACTTGTATAGTGAAACAGCACATGTTGCTTTGTAACCGCTAGCCTGGGATAGGAGAGGCCGTTACTCCAATAAAAAGCGCATGAAACATTGTTTATTTTACTAACCAGTATGTGTACAAAAATACGTTGACATTTCAGAAACTGTGTAATTAACTAGGACGCAAAATAATCTACATCTACAGTATAATATTATCAAGACGAAAGATTTGTATTTTTTATGTAACGAATAAACTTAAAGCTACATGATCGATTTGAAAAAATCTTTCACCATTAGAATTCTACACTATCCCTGATGAACATAGCTTACAGAATATTTTCAATAACTTAGGGATCCGTGAAAGGGCGTATGTAAACTTCGATAATGTAACCCAACGTGTAAAAAAATAACAAAAAACGTTATATCGCGTATGCTGCGGAAATCGTTGACAATAGAGCAAAGTGATTTACTACAATTTTATAGAAAACATCAATGTCTACAAAAAACTCAAAAATACTCTGTCTAACTATTACAGTTATTTTTTTTAATATTGTTAGGTTTGCAATAACGCCTGCTATGCGGATTACAATACAAAATTAGAATTGTAGTACAACGCAAGTGGTACTATAGAAGTCGCTCCATCCCAATACGATGGTTAAAGAACGATAGGAAAGATTTGTGTTATGACGTGATGTCATGTTAGCTTAATTGGTTAGAGCATACTATGAGCATAAATACCGCACATGACTTAAATTTTTCCTATCATATATTTGTGATTTTGTAATATTACAGTTATGTCATAATAACTACTTTTTATGTGTTTCAATTTATAATTTTTGTTAAATACCCGCGCAAAGCCGGACCCGCCGATAGTTGTTTATGAAGCAAAACGGAGACAAATAGCAAGATGCACGTTACGTTGCTCGTCATTTGCTATCGTCAAAGTCAAAGTCAAAATCATTTATTCAATTTAGGCGTCTACGACGCTCTTATGAAGGTCAATTACAAATTTTAGTATTGAAATATTCTACATTGTACTGCCACGTTCAGCAAATAAATTGTATAGAGCCACTGCGAGAAGAACGGGCAAGAAACTCGGGGCCATTCTTTTAAACATCTTTTAACAATGTGTTACATACATACTATATAATAGAGTTATTACAATATTTGTTTAAATTATGTAGGTGACAGGCAATAGCTTGGCGGAGGCGGAATTGTCCAGGCATTTTTGTCGTTTATGTAATCAGAAACTGTGTAGTAGGATTTTTTAATCAATATGTTTTTCACATGCAACTTGAATTTCCCTTCTGTGAGCGTTGTAGTGAAGCGTCGCGTGATGTTGTGCAACATGGGCTTCACATGTTGCGCCTAAATTAATAATAATTTATTATTTATCAACATACAGATTTACGTCTCGTTCTAAGAACGATATACAGGGTTATTGGAAAAATGCTAACCTCTTAGGGTTGACTTCTGCTAGTTCTAACAAACATTTTGAGAGGATTTTTTTTGTAAAATACAATGCTTACTCCGAACCGAGAGCGCCCGCTGCGCCGCGCTCCCTTTTAATAGTTATGAAGCGCTCGTAGCGGTTGAAGCACTCGTAGCGAAGTTTACTTAGCTGTTCTCAACGATCAGCAAAGTTAAGCATCGTCGCGCGCGGTCATGAGTTGGATGAGTGACCGCTAGTGACATTACTACTGAGCGTTTCCGTGCTTCGGAGGGCACGTTAAGCCGTTGGTCCCGGTTGTTGTCGTGGGATAGCAGTCGTTATAGCATAGTGGTAGGGCATTTTGCGAATGCCCGCCTGGCTAGCTACCACCTTCAAGAAGAAAATCTGTTGCAAAGCACCTAAGCAAGACAGCTGTCCTTGAGAGCCAGTAATTCTAGGATAAGCCTGTTAACACCTCCGACCACATCATCACTTACCATCAGGTGAGATTGCGGTCAAAGGCTTACCTATCACCAAAAAAAAAACAAAAACAAATCAATGTTTTATCGTGAGTATCAACATACATCTTTACGTCTAAGAACGGTATATACATAATTGCATGGATGAAACTACATAGAAAGATAACATTTTGACCTTAAATATAGATATGTTTTATTAATTAGTCCACAAAGAAGTTACAAAGTCAAAGTCTGAGACTGAAGGGGAGTAGGTTTTGATGTGGTGAAGCAGACGCGCGACCACAGCCGGCGTGAGGCCCACGTCGCCGCATCCTGTATGTATAAGTACCAAGCATGCTGTTATATTTAATTATCATAATTTACCTTTTATAATTTTTCTTCTGTTTTCTGTTTCGTAAACCGTAGCTTTAATTGTAATCTGAAACAAAATAATCGTTGATAAATATTTTCGATTGTAATACATAATAATTTTCGAGTGGGTATTATTACACGTGGTCCTTGACTGTGGCCCTTATGGACAAGCTCAGGGTCGCTCAACGAGCTATGGAGAGAACTTTGCTCGGAGAATTTCTTTGCGTGATAAAATCCGGAACGTGGATATTCGCCAAAGAACCAAAGTCACCGACATAGCTCTCAGAATATGCAAGATGAAGTGGCAATGAGCGGGCCACATTGCTCGAAGAACTGATAACCGATGGGGAAGAAAGGTTCTCGAGTGGTTACCACAATACACCGGAAGACGTAGAGTTAGTAGGCCCCCCACTAGGTGGACTGACGACATCGTTAAAGTCGCGGGTAGCCAATGGTTACAAGCGGCTAATAGCCGTTCTTTGTAGCGTTCTATGGGGGAGGCCTTTGTTCAAAAGTGGACGTCTTCCGGCTGATGATGATGATGATTATTACACATGCATTATATTTCGATATATTTCTGGTTAACACATATTGTAGCTAAGAGCATGAGAAATAGGTTGAAAATAGCACAGACAGTGCAGAAGTTGAGGAGTTAAGCCTTATAGTTACCTATTATGAAGATATGCAACAGTGTTGATACTTTTAAGCCAGAAACCAAGCAGTTTTTTTTAATGCACGCCACTCCACTAATTTAAGGCTAGACGCACGTAGCTCCTTTCATGCAAACGTAGATTTGTCAATTTTAAATACCTACCAAGTATTCAAACTCTATGGAATTTTGCAGTTATACCGTTGAGCCTAATAGCTATGCTTCTTTCTGGTTTGCCAGTTTTAAATTTATCATTTATTTTACAACTGATTATGAAAATAAGAATTCCCATACAAACGATTTATTTCAATATATTTAAAAATACTTATATCAACGAAAAACTACAGGCCAATCGGAAGCATGTATATTAGGCTCAAGGAGATGCATGCAATACTCTCAAGTAGAAAATCTGTCGCACCTAGCGGTGTGTTCCGGCGGCTGTCCATGAGAGGCAGATATTCTAGGTTAGCCTGAACAACATCTTCTACCATATCATCACTAACCATCATGTGAGATAGTAATCAAAGGATAAATTATAAAGAATAAAAATAAAATAGACTAGAATTCTATAGTATAGTACCACCAACTTAACTGTGCAGTTTTCGAGGGCGCTACTAGTCATGGAAATCAACTACAAACTGTCACAATTTGAAGGTATGTTGTAGTTCTTTTTTCTGCCGCCTGAACAAATAAGTTGGTGGGTCTATAATGTGGGATGTTCACCAAAAATACCAAAATAGCTGCAAACGTGATTAGCACTGATTTCTTGTTCCATCGTCCGCAGTTAACATATGATTTTAACTAATTATGATCCTCTGAAGAGTAGTTCATTTTTAACGTGATCAAAATCGCGGAATCGCTTCCTTTAAAAACCATACCTTCACGCATGTATTTCCCGAAGGGGCAGAGGTGTCTAAATAGCCACGTTTACCAATATAATATGGTCTTATGTTATAAAGAGCAAGCCTATTGCCATCTACTGGGAACAGTTCCAGATTCCAGACTGTTCGTTTGGTAAAAAAAAACAAACAAATTATCTGACTCAGGGAATGCCCAGGTATCAATTCCAAGACTTACAGGAATTACACGCTCAAACGGGGCAGCTCAATTTCATTTCGAAAATAATTAAAAGCACGGCTACCTTGCTGAGAAATGAACAGCTAATAAGTAAACAAGTATTAAATTCAAAAAAATTATGTATCCGCTTCATAAATTGTAGCAAAGACCGTCTTGAGTACGTCAGCTATCAAACAATGTAAAACCGCATCAAAATCGGACTTTTTTTATTCGGAATTCGTATAGGAGCTACGATGCCACAAACAGACAGACACGTCAAAATTATAACACCCCTCTTTTTGCATCGGGAGAAAACAATTTGTATGGACATTGCAGTCGGGGGACCGCTTTGTGGAACACTTTACAATATAAGATGTTGCCCACCTGCAATTAATTTGTTTTTCACTTTTTAATATGTTTCTTGGCAGTACATTCACGTTATACGTATACTTTTTTGTAATACTATTTAATAAGAAGTTTTATTTTGTGATTTAAATAGAATTGGCCTGTGGGCATCAAGCCTTCAAATAGGTACACAAATTGTAATAATCGAATAATATTTTTCACTTTGGCATCCGGCGTGACATCGGAAGGCGCGGATTCGATTCCCGTCCGGAACGCAACATTTTGTGCTCTAATAATTTGTAAATGTGATATTTTTTCACACTTAAAGCCGAAGATAGACAGCAGCAAAATATTTTGTTTTTTTAAAATAGCCATTGTCACTTGAGATGATTGAAGTGTTCTAAGGATATCCCAAACATCGAAATCTGTTCAATCTTATAAATGTTATCGTAAAATAAAGAAAGCCACATTCTAAATACACATATATAAATGAACATTAAAAAACATTAGGTACATTCCTTTTTTGGGCTGTCATGTAATTAAGATTAACTTGGAATCGAAATAAAACATTTTATCTCTTTGGAGCATTTTATTTGAATTTTAATACGTTTGAGTAACATTGTATGTGTCGCGAATCTCAAAGGCAACATAAATGTTAGCAATTTTGTCAAAGAATATCGCTTGAAACCGGTTTAAGCCGCTTAACGACGAATCGTAAACCCATGCACCTGAACCGATATTTTAAAATGTTGCGTTATTGGCAACAAAGAGATGTTTTAAATTTTTTAAGAGTTGTGTAAAGATAAGTGAGTTTTTAAACTGTCACGGTCATTAACACTATAATTATTCAAACGGGATATTTAAATCACGGGTAAAAAACGTACAAGAAAGCGGGTAGTCCGGTTCGTCTGCTCTTAGTGCCATCCACTCGCATAGACTTCAGTTTACTCGTGATCATGGCGCTTGCAACAGTGCCGAATTATCAAGACCTCAAAAGTAATCAAAAACACGGTATATATCCCGTTTGTTATAATGATTATAGTACACGTATAATCCACAACTAGTTATGGAAATATTACATTTCGAAAAAAAATATTGTGATAATACATATTTTATTATTTATTTATTAATTTCCCTATCGCGGATCTCGTGATGATTATGTTTAAAATGTTTTTTTTTATAGCCTTTGACCACTATCTCACCTGATGGTAAGTGATGATGTGGTCGAAGATGTTGTACAGGCTAACCTAGAAGTACTAACTCTCAAGAACAGCTGCCGGAACACACCGTTAGGTGCTTGGCGACAGATTTTCTACTTGAGGATGGTAGCTAGCCAGGCGGGCATTCGCAAAATGCCCTAACACCATGCTGTATCAACTGCCATCCTAAGACAACAACCGGGAACGACGGCTTAACGTGACTTTTGAAGCACGGAAGCGCTCAGTAGGAATGTCATTAGCGGTCACCCATCTTACTCATAACCGCGGGCGACGTTGTTTAACTTTGCTGATCGGTTAAGAACATCTAAGTATACTACGCTACGAGCGCTTCCGTTTTCCTTTAAAATGATTTTGATGTTTCTAATACCATCAATCAATATTGATATTACTTTTTTTTCATATATTTATATAGCAATAAGAGGCTTTTTAACCGACTTAAATAATAGGAGGAGGTTCTCAAGTCGATTGTATTTTTTGTGTGTGTTCCTCATAACTCTGTTAAGTTCTGACGAGTAGTATTTGAGTTATCCTAATAATGCATATTTTATGTTTGAAGTAGGCGTTTTTGACAGCTGCCATTGTACACCTTTATGTGCTCGGCGACAGATATTGTACTTGACGGTGGTAGATAGCTCGGCGAGGATTCGCAAGATGCCTAAATGCCGCAAAATAAAGCATGTGATTGCCGCGAACATAATAGTAAAGTTTATATGTTTCATTATTGTAAAATGAAATATGCGTTATTTCATCAAGAACCGAAAGACGTTCACTGTTTAAATAAGGACTAACTAAGGGGTGTTTAGCCATAATCCGTACGCTTGTCAGACATCTGGAGGATTGTGTGTTATTTATAATTTTAAAAAAGATTACCGTCACATTAACTGAACATGAGGCTGGTGGAAGGTCATCACAAAATCCCTTATCACCACACGTTGAACCTCAAGCCCGTAGTGGGTGCCGAACCATAGACTCCTGGCAGTCCATTTCCACTGTTTCAATTTATTCTCTGACTATACTTTGGGGGTATATTATCGGAATGCATTTACAGCATGTGTCAGCTGAAGTATTATAATATCAGCTAATACACAACTACTCGAAGTTTTCTTGACCCCTAAAACTTAAGTAAGTAGGTGTTTTAATTGCTCTATACAATACGTTTTAGTACAATCGCCTAAGTGTAAATTAGACTCGTACACCAAGGGTTCCGTATTAAAATACAATATATTTGATTAATTATTTTACCGAAAAATCTTAATTTTTCATTTAGCTCGATATGCTTAGCGTGAGTCCGTCTTGCCCTTGGCAGGTTTTTATTATTTATTGTACTATTTTATAATCACTGTAGTTCGACACTTGTACCTAAGACCGCTTTTTCGAGGGAAAAAAATATAGGTTGGACGGATATATAGATGGACGGACAAGAGAGGCTTAGTAACGTGGGTCCGTTTTTTAGTGCAGAACTCTGGAAATTGTTTTCCTCAGAAATATTCAATTTTAATTAAAGAAGACTGAACTACCCTATCTCACAATTATGACGTTTTCAGCCGAGATTCTGTAGACATAACTGGTATAAGTAATCTATTAATGGGTCAAAATTTGCAGTGGCACGTTTTGTCTGATTATACATCTAAATATGAATGAATATTTTAGTCCTGATTCTGCAGCCAAAACTGTATTGGCTGGAATCGTTTACTAATAAGGAAAATAATTTTATATCATCCAACTAAAATTTAACTCTATGAGCCTCAATTCCATCCTTCAATATTATACTTCAAGATTAAATTGCCGTAAATAAGATCAAAGTCACAAATCATAACGCAATAATTCTGGCAACCCTACGGCTAGTTCTGACAGGTTGATTACGATTTATGGTCACTTTAGCGTATTAAATATGTCTAGATTTCCTTTGAGTGCTAAACGACCTTACATTCGAATTTGGACCTGAAAGAGGTCATTCAATATTCACAGTGAATAAACTCTGTGCCAGATTTAATAATTAGACTTACGAAGATTCTAATATGATTTCTGAAGCATTACATTTATCGGCTTGGTGGAGATGGTTCCATATAGGTATATATCTATTAAAAATAAAATGAATATATACTACCGTAATATTCACTCATTTTAGTAAAAAATACGAAATAACTGATGTGAAATTCGCTACATGCGCAGAGATACGTCAACGCGAGCGTCCCGATCGCTCCTTAAACAAGACAATAGGATGTTTTTTTTATTCCGGACTGGTTACCACTTGACCACTATCTGACCTGATGTTAAGTGATGATGCGATCGATGATGAAGCGCGCTCACCCAGAAGATACCTATTCAATCGCGTTTTGAAGAACCCATATTGTACTTAACCGGAAATAAATTCGGATCTAATAGAATTTTTATGCTTATTATCATAGATACTTCATCTCGCAAAATGGAAATCGCAGATAAAGTCAAGAAGTGGTGGCCATTAATGCAGCCAAAAGCTACGCTAATTGCCACTCTATGATGACTAGAGATATGATTTTTAACGTCTCGCCTGAAAGATCCAGGATTATAGATGCAAAAAGAAACGTACACTGACAGAAGGTTCCACAATTTATTTATACGATAGAGGTAAGATTTTATGTTTTGGTTCGTTTTATGAGATTCCTAAGTACAGTATATGGATGACTTGCCAGGCTATATCGAGTTGTGAGGATAAATGAGCCGAATGACATAGGCAATTTTGAAGCAATGATTGCCGACCGGTTGTAGCTATGGACTGCAGTTCTGCAGGTCCATTGTTCGACCCATCTGTCGTCAAGCACCTTAACAGTGTGTTCCAGCAGAAGTCCTTGAGAGCCAGTAAAATTACAGGTACATGAGCTGCATGTCTCAGGGTGACTGGTGCAGTGATCTTTGAGTTGTGAGTTGTGAGTTCGTCACTTGTGACGAAATCCATCTGTTATAACATCAGGTATCCTCTTATAACCTCATGCTTGTTCCGTCACAATAACATAAAAGAGGCATCCGGCGCGAGATCGGAGGACGCGGGTTCAATTCCCATTTGGAACAAAAATATTGTGCTCCAATAATTTGTAAAGGCAAATTAAGTTGATTATAATCAAAATGGTAAGGAATGAATACGATTAAAGAGCTCATCATAACATTTACCATGGAACAAATGGAAGAAAACCCTAAGAGAAGCTATATATGGCTCTACGAATTTATTGGAGCTTTAAGTGTTGAGTTACTTCCGTGTGTCCAATAATAAGAAACTTTACGTTACAGCCTCTCGACCGCATCCATAAGATAATTGACAGATCCATCACAAGTGACCAAAGGCACACCTGTATTTTATATAGAAGGCAGTGCTGATGTGGTATAAAGAAACGCCTCATTTTGTTTAGGACCTCAAGTTTGCGGACAGCAAACTTAATAATACATGAGGTGGGAGATCCCAAAGACGCTTGCCAAGCGTGGAGATTATGGCAAACCTCTTCTAATGCCTTTGGTTGTTGATATGCCGTCAGTTCGTATCGAGGCAAATTGATAGAAATTTTAAGATGGTATTTTTTTTATTACTTACCTGTACTTGTTTAGACAAAATTGCTATTTTAATCTTAATTTGAAACTGTAATTTAAGCAGGAATTTAGTTCGTAAAAGCGTATACTATTTCAAAACCATATCTTCTTCAATATGTTCAACATTCAGTTCAACCAGTTGATCCTTTATAGCTCGGTATTATATTATATATATTATTCTCGAAGCGCTCGTAGCGAAGTTTACTTAGCCTCAACCGATCAGCAAAGTTAAGCAATGTCGCGCGCGGTCATGAGTTGGATGGGTGACCGCTAGTGACATTACTACTGAGCGTTTCCGTGCTTCGGAGGGCACGTTAAGCCGTCGGTCCCGCTTGTCGTCTTAGGATGGTAGTCGTTATAGCATGGTGGTAGGGCATTTTGCGGATGCCCGCCAGGCTAGCTACCACCCTCAAGTAGAAAATCTGTCGCCAAGCAACTAACGGTGTGTTCTGGCAGCTGTCCTTGAGAGCCAGTACTTCTAGGTTAGCCTGTACAACATCTTAGACCACATCATCACTTACAATCAGGTGAGATAGTGGTCAAAGGCTAACCTATCATGCATAAATAAAAAAATTACGTGGCTCGGTATTCACACCCTTTTACGAGTACTCATGTCATATTTCTTACAATCGTTAGATTATCTGACGATTGTAAGAGATACTTTCCTATCAACACTACTAATATTCTCAATAATAGCATACAATACAGCAAGTACAAGTAACTTAAAGAAATCAAACATATGTAAAAATTAATGCAATTTCGCTTCCTCCGTAAGTTGTCATCTGTTTCCACCCATATCCCACTCATGTGAGATCGGTACAATGTGTCTTCTATAACAACATATTGAACCACACAAGTTAATATATTGTTACTAATCAAAACTATGTTTAATTTTTTTGCTAAGCATGCGTCAATTTAAACTATTATTTATTTATTTTATTACAATATTATAAAGAGGAAAGATTTGTAAAATTTGTAATGAAGAAACACAAAACTTCTGGACAGATTTGAAAAAATATTTATCTATAAGAATTGTACGTTATCCCTGATAAAAATAGGCTAACGAATACATAAAAAAAAAAGTCTTTGAATGTTTTGTAAAATACGTGTGTGACGACTAGGCGGGCCGCGTGTCCTTATAATATATATTACACTAAGTCAATTGAAAACGGCAACACCAAATTGGTGTTGAATGTTGATTGAATATCAATCTACCCGCTTAATTAGTTTTACATTATTTAGGTAGATGTCGCCATCATCAAATAGATGTGTAATTAAACGGATGGAAAAAAAACGACTGTCCAATACCTGGATCCATTGCATAATTGGTAATGCGACAGGACTGTATCTTGGGATTGCATGCTCAAGTCTTGCGAGAAGGTAGGTATCTTTTTCTATCTTTTTTTGGTTTTGTATTTGCTTAGCGTGAGCCAATACTGTTCAGCATATTAAAAAATTTGCTACCGCTTTCAACACAGATACAACAAAATTTCATTTATTTTGTTTTTAGCCATTCCTTAGTGATAATGCCCTCGCTTGTAGTGTTTCCGCTAGATTTCGAGTATATACCTTTCGAGTATAAGGGTGTTAAGATGGTAAAGAGACTTATTTATACGTCCAGTCTGGACAACTGGCATCAACGGGTTCACATCCTTGTAATTAATGGCATTCCATTCGTTACGCGCTACTCAGCTAGGTACCTTTTACGACATCTAGCTGGTACAGGATTTAAAATCTTTCTATATCCTAGAATGTATTTATTCCTAAAATTAACTCAAATATTCCCAAAACGTTGTTCATGTTTTTACAGGCACATCAAAGAAAATTTAAAAACAAAACTAATATATGTAAAAAATACAAGTTATATTTTAAGAGCGAATACTCCTCCATTCAAGTTTGATTCATACTTGACCGTATTTCAGACAGGTCATTGTTTCTTGAGATAGCTATCTTGCATAATTTATAAAATCAATTTGGCAAGCCGCTCGGTTGACTACAAACTGGCTTTAAAAGCGATTTAAATCCAAAGATGAATATTGTCGTGTACAAATATGATACCACAATAATGAAGGCATTGTGATGTATTTTGGCTAAAATTGGGAATTGACAATTGCATCGAAGATAAAGGCAGTAATAATAAAAATAAAAAACGACAAGCAGCACCATAGACATTATACAGAGTTTCAAATATAAACAAGGAGGTAAAATATCACTATGACGCGAAACCGTAGCTGCGGTAGGTTTCAAACCTTATAGGATCGAAGCACACGACCGAATAATATTACTTTAATACTCGTACCATGAACTATTTGATTTTTAATAGCATTTCTTTATCGTTAAGTGAATGCTAACGTATATTGGCAGCAAATTTCAAATGTAAACAGGTTTTAACGATTTTATTTATCTTGCTTTCTCTGTGTGATGTTTTAGCTATGTACAGCTATGTGCGTAGTACTTCTAAATATGATTCGAGCTCTATCGCGTGCTGAGCAAAAATCACATTTACAACTTATTGGAGCATTATTTTGTTCCGGTCGGGAATTGAACCCGCGTCCCCTGACTTCGCGCCGGATGCCTATTCCTACTGCCGAATGAAATAGTCATCCGGCGTGAAATCGGAAGACGCGGCTTCGATTACGTCCACAACAAAAAAAATGTACTGCAATTTTTTATAAATGTATGTGCGTGGTGTCGATCGTTTGGTACATTGTACGTTTGCACAAAAAACTCGATCTCAAAAGTGATCTTAAAAGTGGTTCAACGATAGACGTTATATCTGTTAGAATAGAATAAAATATTGAGTTATCAAAAATTACAGTAATAGTACACTATAAGTACATGCTTTAAATAAAATAATACAATAAGTAACTTACGGTTACAATAAGTACAAATAGAAACGTTGACAGCTGTGCTAGGTCGAACCTGTGTTACAGCTGTCACCAAGTTCCCACTGTAAGGGGACATTCTGACGAATCCATAATTTAACTACATTTTAAAGCACATAAACAGCACACCATTATTAGCTAAACCACTTGAAACATTAAACATATTTTATAATTTGTTTACAAACGCCATCACAGCATTCCTTCAACACTCCATGAAATTAAACATCTGCATTAAAATTGTAGGGTAGAAAATATTATAAACATGAATTGAGTAAGTGCGGTCATAGATAGCAGCATTCATATGTGTGCGTGTTTAGTGCTGTCGGAAGTCTTATACGATTAGTTTAGTAGTTAATGTCTGCACTAATTACGTTAAAACTAACAGTTAGTATTAAGACAATAGTTATGCTAAGAACAAAGAAATTCTTATAAACTTGATAAAAATAACAAGAATTATATAATCACATTTACAGGAGCGTTACAATAATAATTACTGGAACATAACTATGATAAATGTAGTTATTTGGACAATGTTACAATTTTTCTTTCGGTTTTTCATGGTATAAAGATCAGTATTGCACTTAATCGTGATATACGCGAGTATTTCTTAATTATTTAAGCCTGATAGGTTAGCCTTTGACCACTATCTCACCTGATGGTAAGTGATGATGTGGTCAAAGGTGTTGTTCAGGCTAACCTAGAATTATTAATTATTAAGCCGGAACACACCGTTAGGTGCTTGGCGATAGATTTTCTACTTGCGGTCACTCATCCAACTGATCCACACCTGACCGCGGTGGACGTTGCTTAACTTTGCTGATCGGCTAAGAACAGGTAAGCAATCTTCGCTACGAGCGCTTCATAAAATTTAAATCAGGCTCTACCATGTTTCCAATAGAGCTGAAAGCTTGCGTGGCAATTTTCAATTAATACAATAAGTATGTTAAATGATATACGGATTATTGAATATAAAGAGGTTTAACATGTTATAAGTCGGAAAACATTTATGCAGATGAAATATTTATTCATTACAAAGCACATTTAATACCGATATATGATTTTATGAAACAAAATAGAGAATCATTGCAGCGATCCTGCTTACCGTTGTAGAATCATAAAGGGCGCAGGACATTGAAGATTTCGTAGTTTTACAGTATTTTTTTTTCTTATAATCAAGCTTTTAATATTGTTTGGCTAATTTTGGCTTTTACTGTAAGTACATAGAAGCGAAAATCCGATTATTAGCGACTGAAAATAAAATAAAATTTAACTTCCCTAATCGTACACTTCAGCCAAAATTAAGAACATTTCCACCTATTGAGTTTATTTGTAAAACCAACATATTAATACCGTACAAAAACATTTGAGATACTTATGTGTAGTATTTTGGACTTAATGCCCTACTTTGTAAACTCCAAAATTCAATGGACGTATACACCGAAAGTTTCAAACAAAACATTCCGACAACAGGATTCAACAAACTTGACATTGTAGACCTTGTCCTCAAAATATCAAGGTTCAAATTCCAAAATCGAACTGCGTGTCCCAAAACTTCAGAAAGTAATTCCACAAAAATGATCCAGGGCAAATCCTGCTAAAATTCAAACAAAATGCGGGACGCGTAAATGCGGAGAGCGAAAATTGTTTCTTATCAGGCGATGTACAGAGGACACAAACACGCGTGAAACTTATGGAAACTATTTAGAAAATTGCTTCTGTGTTTACTATTATGTTTTATTTGTCCTAATAATATTAAAGAAATCAGGATGATTAAAATATTTCGGCAATAAAGAATAGATTATTTTGTGGGATTCCATAATTAAAGCATAACAAATATGTTAAGCAAATATTAAGAGAGAGACGAACTACATAGCATTCCATGGATTCACCGTGCGGGTGCCGGGTCCACAGCGTTGCAGAGGAAGAGGCCCAAGTCAAAGTGCCCGGGACTTGAAAAATATACCTACAATCCTGCCTAATTTTTCTCTCAAGCCTTCGTGATGTTACAAACGCCACGCAACCAAACTGGAAGAATTTTTGACGCGTGTCAATTCTACACCAAGCATCCTGAAGAGGTCTTTACTCTTCGAGCGCACGATCGAGAATCAGGAATTCTCTTTGATATAATGAAAATATTAATTTAATGTTTTTAAAAAATATTAGGCACTATTTTCAGGCATTACTTCTCGGAAATTTATAATTAATAATATGATATATGTTAACAATATTTTAAGAAGACATAATATTAATTAATTAGTAATTTAGATGAACATATTAATAAATAATGTATATACTATACTATATCAGCCGGATTGTCAAACGCTGAACATAGCCTCCCCATTAAGAGAGGGGGTTTTCATAATCCCCACGCTTGGCAGGCGTCTTGGGGTTCGCAGTTTAAGATATCAGTTCCGCTGCCTGCCTTCCGATATTTTACCTTTAGTTGCCTCTGACGACACCCACAGGTGGCAATGGGGGGGGGGGGGGGGGGGGTATCATTCTAGGCCGGCACCCTACGGGATAAATGTGTATATTATATACAGTGATAATTATTTATTAGCAAAACTTATTCTCAACCGCGCTGGAAGGGTCGAAATTGCCTGATCATGCTTTGTGTAGAAACGATATGCGTCGAGGATCATCCTTTTCCCATCGTCTTGGATACCAAATGAGGTTTAATGCTGAAATTTAGATATTTTGTGTAAGAACCAAAAAACAATTAAGGTCCACATTGGGCTTGAAATTCAATATAATATTTTTAAAGGTTGCCACAAAGGAGAAGATTCTCGGAAAGAAACTATTTTGCACTGTTGTAGTGGGGTTTAGTTGTCACGACCTCATTGAGTAAATAACCAAATATATAATAGAGTCTGTTCAGAAGTAGATTGGACTTGGGATTTGACAATGGAACTGTGCTACTAAGATAATAATTATAAATAATATCAAGGTTTGCTTACATTTTACATTTAAGGAATAGTCGCTTAGCTATCTACAACCCTCAAGTAAAAAATCGGTCGCTAAGCATCTAATAGTAATTTGCATTTGTTACTTGAATTTTCAACTCAACAGTTTCCAAAAAGGGTTCAGAGAGGATCAAACTCGTAGTAAGATTTTGTCCTTGTTAGCTTACACTCAATATGGTACCAAGGACCTTTCACTGTTTAGCAAGTTATAACGTATATTGCTTTTATCGTTTTAAGATATTTTCGTAGTTCCAATAATGTAAAGGTCACTATAAAAGTGTTTTTCGATAAACTAAATGTTGTTTTGTGGCTAAACTCTCTTTACTTACACGGGTAGCTCGAAATAACGACTTCAATCTCACAGCTAGGTTTTAACTGTGGTGATTTTGTGTGAAAATAATGATAATATCATACCAATGTTGAACTTTTACTATAAACAGTTTATAAAAGTAAGGGGACAAAAAGGAAACCAACAAGGTCAATTTGTTAGTTATACACTACCAAACAAAGCAGCGATTGTTCTTACTGTTTTTTTTTTCGTAGCATTGATGGTATCTTGCACGTAGCATCCTCTACTTATGTGGAATTAGCACAAATATGTCATTATTTTAAAATGATTACATTCTTTAGTTCCCGTTTTGTGACCAGCTACATGCAGGATCTATTAATTAGTATGAGCTAAAAAAAACACATCAGACGCCTATCATATTTACATGCCATCATATTAAAGCTGGAAGAATTCCACCATGGTTTAATTCATATGCTTGGCATGCGTCAAAGAGTTTGAGATTGGTGCGCGCCTGCGCAACGCGGATATCCGGTACTTCGGATAGATTAGTTTATTTAAGTTAAATATTGGAATGAATAATACGAAACATAATGTACGATTAACTAGTGTATTTTCTTTATCTCATAGGTAGTTATGAAAACTAGTGTGTCGAGTCAAGAAAATTTAATAATGTAGTCTCGGGGCCATAATATACAATTCCTCGCAACGCCCAGAATTTTACTAAAGAATCGCTTGCAATGCATCCTTCGCTTCACTCTGAGTTTAAAATAAAGTTCTCGAGTAACAAAATATTACTCAGACCCTTTGTAACACAAATAACTATTGTTGGTCATACATAACGCTTGAATTTAGAATGCAGCCAGCTCAAAGCAAAGTATTCAGCCCCAGCTCAAAGCAAGAGCGTCATTAAAAGCCGAGAGTGTAATTACCGAACCAATATGCCAAGCTTTTGATACGACGTTTTTCAACATCATCTAAAAGAAGAATTACAATTTCATAAACTGTACATAATTACATGTAAAAAATCATTACAACGGTCACGTAAACAAAGCAAGGTTATATTATAAACTGATATTAACCTTAAATCGTCACACAAGAGCCACTTTACAAGCAACTGTGTTGAAAAATTCAATGAAATTGTAAAACAACGTCGCTCCTCGCGTTGATCGCGTTGTTACAATTCAACAACAACACTTAATATTCAAACCGCGGTCCTATTCTGTAATCCCGCAGCACAGGTATCCCAATCAGATACGAACCGGGCCGACCCTCATCCACCATCGAATTTAATTGCTAATCACCCGTACGATACAATACGAGATTATACTGACGTAGGGTCACCATGATGTGGTCATGTCTTAGACTGTTTCTTCAAAAAATTTACTAAATAAACGCCAGCCAAATTAATAGTCACCATACCAATAGACCAGACTAATAGACCAGTGGAAGACCAGCGCTGGTTGAACGACCAGCATAACGCTGAGTTAAGGCCGTTTTGCGACTCATAGAAGTATGTTTCTTTAAAAATTTATTTGTATCACATCTTGCTATTATTATTTGATTGTTGCAAATAAACATTTTTCTTTCTTTCTTTATTTTTCTTTCTTAATAGTCTCATACAATAAAATGCACAGAGCGCCGTCATAGAAAGAGACGTAAAGCGAATGATTCTGGAAAAAATGTAATCACTTCCGCAATTTTTTTATTTTATCTGCTGGAGCTGCCTTATGTTATGACTGAATGAACTCAAATTTCAATGAAATTTCAAATTTGAATATATGGGGCTAATAAGAGGCAATGAAAGAAAAATACCAGAAGATGGGCGATGGCGAGTTAGCAGTGTCTTCTGAAGAACTGTCATATTCAAATAAACGACAGGAAAAATTTTAGTCATGTGCGGGATTCAAACCCGCATCCGCATAATCCGCGTAATCCGGCATAGCAGGCGTTATTGCAAACAGAACAATATTAAAACTGTCATATTCTTTATTTGTCAGGGGATTATGTTTAGCTAAATAGTAAATGCACATGCACTAAAATATAATTAGAATAAATAGTCAACGTGACTAATGGTTACCCTACACATGAATGTATCATACAACACTCAATACCTACAGAATATGATAGGGGTATGTGATAAATGTTATTAATTGTCGCGGGACTTGTAGAATTGGCTCTGTAGGAGAGAATAGAGATTTGTGACCTCTCATAAGTTTATCCGTATCTCAAGCGAGCTGTCGGTGAAATGAAACATCGGTGTAATGAACTTTCGACGTTTGTTGTACCAATCAATGGTGATGAAATGTGACTTTTGGCGTTTATTCGAAGATAAAACGTGCATTTGGGTGGGATGTTTTAGAATAAAACTTTACATATCTATTTCAATTAATTAAATTTACATGAACATATAAATATTATTATAATTATATTACGCTATGTAAAGTCTATATGAGTAAAATACAAGAACGAAATTTAAAATAAAACGTAATGGCCGGCCCCCTATCCGACACCCCTATCCGGCATTGGGATTGCAAAAAACTCTGCTAAGCATCTAACATAGGTATATGTATGATTTGTTAAATTTAACTCCTCTTCAAGATTGCCTGGTCATGATCTCTATTAGTGACAAGGTCGTCCATTAGAACTCAAATATTTTAAGAGTGGAGCAAATATAAAGAGTTTTATATCATAGGTATGCTGCCCTCGTAAGCAGTCGATGATGATTTCTCGACAGATTATTGCCCTCAGTATTTTTGCTTTTAAATGAAAGGTACAAACGTACTTGATTCCTTAACCAGAAAATAACTCCAGTGTGCTTAAAATAATACCAATCTGAATTGTTTCGACGCCATTGAGACATGGACACTTTAGTACTCGTATTTAAGAGTATTGTTAATTAAACCATAAAAGGAGAACGTAATTACTTTTCGTGTGTCTAGAAAAATTTAATAACCCACTCATAAAAGTAAGTTTAGTTTTATACTTTTGTACTGGACATTATATATTTATTTCGCAATTAGGCACACGGTTTCATTGCTTTGTTATATTATTTTATATTAATAAACACACTAATAGGTGCTTAGCAAAAAGTTTTCTACTTGCGGGTGGTACCTAGGTAGCCAGGCGAGCATTCGCAAAATGCAACTAGCAGCTACGCTTTAGTGTGAGGCGTGGTGCTTATTTGGCGCATTTTTACCCTGAAGCCCAGTAATCTATTAGAAATTAGGCACACGGTTTCATTGCTTTGTTATAATATTTTATATTCATAAACACACTTATAGGTGTTTGGCGATATTTTCATATTTTCTACTTGTCCTTCCGCCCTAAAGTGAAGCTCAAGCTGGTCACAAATATGCAATACGGAGCTATTGCCCCTGGTCAATATGTCTTCTACTAGAACATTTTATTTCGTTTCACTCTTCGTGACGCACTCTAAACTTTACAATTTAGTGATCCCTACAGTTTTCAGTGAAACAGTCCATCTTAACGAGAGTTTAACTGGTTTTGAAAAAAAAACATGCAGTAGATACTCGCAGTTTTTGTGCAGCTCACGTATAAATCAGTCCCCAGGTGCAGGTATCGATGATGTCCTTTTGATTGCGAAGTTCCAAAGCGGATTTACGTTGGAAAAGTTCGCTATGACGTGCACAGTAGTTTATTCTTTGTCAGTGCTCAACTTTATCGATTTTACCAAGTCACAAACAAATTGTGTTTCGAACACTTTACAGGTACTTTGTTGAAAGCGTGATCATGTTTACGAGATTTTGTATGGAATTTATGTGAATGTCACTAAAAGTAGCTTGTTTACCGCATTAGTTCTTTTTTGTACCACAACATAGAACTATAACTAAATGTTGGCATTAGCACCGCTCAGTCCAGTAAATTTCACTTTGAATGTTAAATGGACAATTCGTATTTAACTCTTTATGTAAACTAGTTCTATATTATCCTTCTCAATCTCGATTGGCATGATACTATGACACTTTGCAATATCCACATAAGTCGCAATTCTAGGCTCAGCCCAAACTAGTTTTTCAAGTAGGTGAACTAAAAGGTAAAAAATATACTCACTCAAATGTTGTACATGTGCCTCTTTATTGTAAATGCTTGCGGCCTTAAGTTTTCCCAAACTGCGGGTGTCATAATCTTTTCTAGTAACGACGATTCCAAACAGACAAATAGAACAAGTTTATAGCTATTTAGCTGGTTTTGTGGCATTATAATAAAGCTACCCAGTCAAGTTAATCGACCATTATTACTTAATATATCAAAATAAATCTATGCATTTCTGATAGATATTCTCACTCAACTTAAAAGAAATACTATCAAATTGTATAGAGAACTATAAAAATAAAACTGGGTATGACCAAGGGTGACCGAATTATCGTGACAATTTGGATTCAGTCCAGGAAGCATCTCAACATTATTTTGGTAACTTTAAACTTACCATTTTGAAGTAGAATCCAAATTTTTTGAGTCTAGTATAACATGGCACTGTGAATCCTTTGGAAGCGTTATTTTTGAAGGTTTCTAAATGACTTCCAAAGAATAAGAAAATTCTGAAGTGGAATGGTACACATATAAAAGTTTTATGTACATGATCATGCATTGTAAAATGTTTGACCAAATAATCCAATCTTGATGTTTTTTGTTGGGTAACATATACCTGCAAGTAAAATTTGCTGACAAGAAACTGGACGACGCATTCTTTCCACCGCCGCATTGGACAGCATTGTTGGTGGTATTAGGTGACCTACTTACTGATATAATGTTTTGCTATGAAATCACTCCAGCACATACCTCAATGAGGGTATTTTCAAAGGCATCCAACTTACTCACAACTTGACTCATGCTACTCTTCAAGGCCGTGGCATCCTTTAGACCCAGTTGACATTCTCGCACGGAACTAAGGGCAAGTGGCACAACTCTTACGCACAAAATACAACTACCACGTCATTTGCATCCGTCACTTGCCGTAGCTAGATGGTGTCTTAGAGACTTCTTTTGCCTCATCACGACGTTGAGCAGGCTTCTGGTCAGATTTTTCAAGCACATTGACGAGAAGCACCTTCCCTTCTCTTATGGATGTTCGGTTGCTAGCTCATTTTGAATGCAGTTGCAACAACTGCTGCCTTCACAAGCGCTCATATTTTACATTTTATTGTTTTACTTTATGTGCCATTCCCACATTAAGGCATAGTGCATGTACAAATAAAGCCTATATACCTGTATAAATACACCTGTTCGTTTCAATATTTTATAGACGCGCCTTCGTAATCAAAAGAGTCTGTACCGCCCTAGCTAGATAGACAATATCTACTGGTACTACATTAATCTATAGGTCTATACTAAAATTATAAAGAGGAAAGCTTTTTATATATTATGTGTGTGTAACGAATAGACTTAAGAGCCATTTCACAAAATCACGCTACTGAAGTTTAGGTAAATGCCAGCGCATCGCTTACACAAGCGAAAGAAGTGACGACGGAATAGCGTGACTGTGAGTAACATATTTTGATACTAGCACTCATTAATAAAGAAATCTAAGTTGCGAATTTAAAAATTGTGTGATTGGCATCAGTAAATAATCAATTTCTTTCGATTACTTGCTAATGTTATAGAAAAGAAGTAGGCATGTACATTAAATAGTCAACCTGCATCGTGAATCTTTTATTTAAATTTCATCCTTGATGATGAATAAAAAATAGATATGTTTGAATCATTTATTGTAACAAAAAACCTTAATAATTAAAAAATTATACGGCTTAAAATTATATAAATATTTTATGTAACGGCATTGATTAAAAGCTGCGGACTAAAAGCTCTTTCTTTTAAATTTTCCAAAAATTGCTGTTTTCCTCGTTCACACTCTTCAGTATCTATATCCAGTCGTTAACACTGTCTGTCATAATGACCATGCAAAGGACCAACCACAAACGTCCCATGACGTTTTTGGTTTTCCATTACTTTAACATGTCACCCTCATATTCCCATACCATAATATATCACCTATACACCATTAAAAAAATAACATTTTCATCCATTTAGTTTGAGTAGACCAAACAGCGAAATGTAAATACATATATATTTACAGATTTTGAGGTTTTTTTGAAATCGAATATCTTTGATGCAGTCTATAATCATAATCAACATATATATACTTCCGAAATCAGATTGAAGACGTTCTGAAAAAAGGCCAGGTCAAAAGTACTCTAATCCGACGCTTATGTATGAAAGGATTGATGAGTATAGATGAAGCGAAAGAGATATGTCAGGATCGTAGTAAGTGGAAATCCGTAGTCTCTGCCTACCCCTACGGGAAAGAGACGTGATTTTATGTATGTATGTATATACTTCTTGGTACCAATGCAATCCTCACTATATACTCTTATGCTCACTATTTCCTCTATAGAAAATAAATGATAATACACCTTTTTATACAAAAAAAATACTGGATATGGGGTTTGAACACACGACAAAAATGGTGGAAATTAGTAATTTAATTGCTTTTTCTATTTTTTCGTAACTAACTTACCTAGAACTTCGATCTTCTTTTAATATGATAATTTACTATTGTTCTTTAGCCATGAATTTTTACGCCAAATATTTTAAAGTAACAAAATTAAAACAACCCAATTGTTTTAAGAACTTTGGCGGGAAAACTGTATTGGAGAGCAATTATTTTTTCTCAAAAACTATACCACCTACGGCTTTGGTCCTTCTTTGATATTATTATTTACATGTAATTTATACACCTGTATTATTTCAGATTTTTTTGTTTAGAAGTTTAAAATTAGTTACGAGATTATTTAATACGCAAATTTGCATCGGTAAGTGTTTGCGTTGCAAAATATATCGAGTGAAAAATGACTTATACATATGCAAAATTGCGGTTTTCTAGATATATAACTGCTGAAGTAGTTACGATATTAATATGAAAGGACGTCATATTTTGGGGCCAAAATATAATTTGTGCTGGTTTCAGATTTCATCAAAATATTCAAAATACTTCCTACTTCATACGTTATCTCAGAAAAATATGGATTTTTTCTTGTATGGGCAAGGATGCATCCTTTTGAAAACCATTTGGATTATGAAAGTCGGACTTCCGCAGATTTATGGTAAATTTGTAAATACGACTATCGACCGCTAACTGGTATCCCGGTTTGTACAAATTATGGAAAAGCCGGGAGGCCGGTTTGTACAAATTTTCAATAGAAGGTAGTTTAATTTCCAGCTGAAGTTATCGCTGTGTTCACTTATAGACATTAACTGAATCCAAAAATATTGGAAATCAATTATTCGCCTGTCATCTAATCCTCCTAAAACAAAAGTTATAGTGAGTTACTAATTTAAACTAGAATAATATAAAAACTAGCAGACCAAAAAAAAGAAGTCAACCCTGTGAGGTTGTTAGCATTTTTCCAATAACGCTGTATACGGCTGCATAATTGTGACGTTTCCTTTTTTTAACACAATGGATGAACAGAAACTAAAGATGTAGTTACTTAACAAGACAACAATACTTATATTATGGAAACCAAAAATAAAGTATAGTTTGTTACTTAAAAAAAATATCGACATGATCAAAACTCTGTGGTCGCACTATAAACTTGCATCTAAGCGTTCCGCGTACGAGATGTCAGAGCAAGGAAAACGAACACAGGTCCTACCTCGATGGGCGCTCGCGCGGTACTGATCGCCTCGCGCTTGTACATTTCAATTTATGTGCATTTCGAGCTATGTTAAATATTTTTTCTTGTCTTACAAAGTTAATATCACAATTTATTAAAGGTCAGATTAATTAAAGAATGAACTTTCTTTTTATATAATATCTGTTTGGAATTACACTTTATTAAACGCAATATATGGTGGTAAACTGCTGATATAATTCGTGGAAATTGGCGCAAGATCTTTATTATTTTTCTACAATGACGATTAATTAGCGATATTCTAGTACACTATGTGTCAACAAGATTATATGCCTGATGCACAGTTTTTTTTTTTAGTTAATTTGATGAATCTTTATACAAGAGATATAACTCTGAAGTTGGCTATGTGTGCTTTAATTCGTAAAACAAGGTGCGGGAGATTGGTCACTACAAAATAATTAATGTTATGTTTGTAAATCTGGTACATTAACTGAAAAGAGAACAGATTATTCTATTTTTATCAATTATTAAACCACTTGTAGATATTTCCTATGATAGTAAATTAAGCGCTTAAAATTTTCGTATACCGCGTTAAAATGTGAAATGCCTCTTAAAAACTACTAAACCGATTTGAAAAAATCTTTCAATTTTATAGTCCTGCACTATTCCTGATAAACATAGGCTGTAGAATATTTTCAAAAACGTTGTTAATAAGACTTCGATAATGTCGTGTGAAAAAATACCGTTTAATCATGATATCGCATACGCTGCGGAAATTGTTGATAATAGAGCAAAGTAATGTACTACAATTTTATAGAGGATATCAATATCTATAAAAAATCTGCAATTCTATATGTCTTACTTACAGTTATGTCACAATAACTACTTTTTTATGTGTTTCATTTTATATTTTATGTTAAATACCTGTGCAAAGCCGGAGTGGGCCGCTAGTATATAATAAATTTAATCAGCCGTTTTAATATTGTTGGGTTTGCAATAACGCCTGCTATGCGGATTAATTACATTACAAAATCACAAATATACGATAGGAAAAATTTAAGTCTCATGTGTGGGATTCGAACCCGCGTCCATCCACCCCTTGAGCCGGGGTATGCTCTAACCAATTGAGCTAATATGACATGACGTCATAACTCGAATCTTTCCTATCGTTCTTTAACCATCGTATTGGGATGAAGCGACATCTATAGTACCACTTGCGTTGTACTACAAACAAGACCAACTTTGCAATTGATTTTATACTTGTAAATGATGACGCAACCTTATAATTTTAATACTGTTAGGTTTGCAATAAAGCCTGCTATGCGGATTACATTACAAAACCACAAATATACGATAAGAAAAATGTAAGTCATGTTCGGGATTCGAACCCACATCCATCCACCTCTTGAGCCGGGGTATGCTCTAACCAATTGTGCTAACATGACATGACGTCATAACTCGAATCTTTCTTATCGTTCTTTAACCATCGTATTGGGATGGAGCGACATCTATAGTACCACTTGCGTTGTACTACAAGCAAGACCAATTTTGCAATTGATTTTATACTTGTAAATGATGACGCAACCTTATAGTTTTAATATTGTTAGGTTTGCAATAACGCCAGCTATGCGGATTACATTACAAAAACTTGGAAGGGATTGAAGGGCCATCCTTTCAAGGAAACATAGAACTGGACTGCCACCTAGGATGGTTTGCATGCCACCGCGGGTTTGAGCTTCACCTTTCAGTGATTGGGCATTATTTGAATGTTCACCTAACTAGTTACCACTCTCAAGAAGCAGACCTGTCGCCAAGCCTACAGGTTACGTTTGTTTACCAGATGAGATATTGGTCAAGGCCTAGTCAACAGTAAAAGTCACATTACATAGTCTTGTCTTTTATCACCAGATGGAAAGTGATGATTTGATCGAAAATGTTGCATGCTTGCATATGAGGTCACTCTAGACTTAAAAACTCCCAGTTTATATCTATCAGGAAACAAGAACTTTGGCAAGTACTTCAACTCTATTTGCTGTTGCATTACAAAAGAGGATACGAAATGCTGTAAATGCTGATTCTCGTGTTTCAAGCTTCCAAAGGAACGTTATTTTGACCAATTTAAAGTTACGAGTATTACAAAATATTATGTAATCATCAGTCTTGCATAACATTTATATTCCATCCCCCTAACCTATTAAATTTCAATAACCATAACGTATTAGAATAATTACAACATTGATTCACATTTCTTGGTTCAGGTTGCGAAAAACCAAACCTTATAGCTCTTGCATTATTGAATTGCATACACAAATTCATTACACAAATTCACTTTATTTTTACGCTACGTCGTAGTTTGTTCAAGTTTCAGACAAAGCAAACCTTGCTCACGTTTCCAACATTTATCTCTTAACTAAACTCAACTTAGAATAAGAATAACACAGATTAGGTATAAGTTCACATGTGCTGCACCTTCTCTTATGTAATCTGTTTGAAGCTTTATGGTAAGTAAATAAGCCTTTTAAATTGCATATTTATGTTCTTATGCAAGCATGTGTCTAATGTAGAACTAACAACATTTGAAACCATATTTCACTTAAGTTGAGTTATAAGTGCTGTTGAGTACATCCTCGACTTGTTTATTTTTTATTTCAATAAGGAATATGTTATAAACTAACTTTATTTTATGCCCAGTGACTTCAGTTCTTATTAGGTTTCCTCTGATGTGGAAAACGGGCGTTGCTATCATCAGAGCGTAGAGAGTGTCATATTTCGACGTGAGCCCAGCGTGGCATAGTTATAGGCTAGTAAGCAACCTTAGTGTCGAATTTTACAAACCGCAAGGTCTCTGACATAGCTTACAGACTGCTATCGTAATACAACAACCGGGACCGACGGAAAGCACGGAAGCTTTTGGTTGTGCATCATATACACAACTAGCGATCACCCAATCATGTAGAGATGGCGGAGCACGTTACTTAAGTATTTCGGAGAATACATTTAGTAAGTAGGCAATCTCCATTACTAGCTGTTCCGTGATAAGTCAGTGGCTTTAGTTGCTACAAAGTAAACACATGATGGATAAAAATGTTACACCACCGTAGGAAACAGTTCAATGGATTTTATAGACAATAAAACGAAATTTTAGCATTTATGGTTCATTAATATGGTATAGATTCATTTTTACATCGCGGCTAACCATTCTTGAGAACACGAAAAGTTGTTTCAAGGATAGGCAATATTTTTACCCAAAAACAAAACTTTATAAGAACTCAAAAATAGATTATTGTAACACAATGTATACGCCATATTTCCATCTCATTACCATAACAGTATTATTTAACGAACCTGCTGTCGTTATCAACGTAGAGATAATCGTTATCGTACGTTACACGCCGTTAAGTATAATCAGCTGCGTACGGAAAAAAAAGAAGAAATTCGGTAAAAACCTACCATTGTTTTGGCACAACAATACACGCCCCAGTTGCTGGTTTATATTTAACAAATGCCCTTTACAGGTGAGCAAGATTTTTCTTCTTTTGTGCAAATCCTTTCATACACGCTAGCTTGGTTGTACATAGAAAAAAGTATAAACAGTAGGATATGTTCATGCATATGGCTGTAATAACGTTATAAAATATGTATTTCTTTAGGGAACATCTTTGTAATTTTTTGTATAAATTTAGCTGTTTTATCTTCCGTAATATTCTTCTGTATTGTGAAGTATTATCTTGAGGCGCTGTCAAGAGCTTAATAGCTTCACTTGAACAGATAATTAGCAAAATATATTTGGATTGTGCCAATTCAGCTGGCGTTCCTTATCAGCAAAAATATACTACTACCAACGTAATATCACTTTATTAAGAAAGTTAACTAACAAGACAAAAAAAGGTAAAACTTCATTTTAGCTATAGATAGTGAAAATACGTCCATGTTTTATAAGTTCCACTTGTGTCAGTAATTATCGTTACAATAATAAAAAAGAATACCACAGCTTATTAAGTAACATTCAAGTTCTAAGATATTTATAAGTCCTTTATGAAAATAGAGCTAGTACTCTAAATATATCTAATAACTAGTTTTAATAATTATTAAAACTTAGAGAAAATAAAATAATTATGGTTTCGGAAATAGTAGATTACTTACTGTAAGTTGCTTTTATTATACTGTGCTTGCAAAAGATGGTACAAAGAAAACTTTTTAGCGATTTTTTATCCATTATCCAACGGTGCATTTATTTTTAAGACCAGCTATAAGCATTTCGATTTTATAACCGTTAAGTATTCTCATCAGTATCAATTTAACCTGATCAGGAATTGTTATAATTAGTGTCAATTGCCCTGTGAGATGCCGGGCAGAATGTCACCCCCCCCCCCCCCCCCATTGCTGCCTGTCAGTGTCATAAGAGGCGACTAAGGGTAAAATACTGGAAGGTAGGCAGCAGCGCCTTCTGAGGAACTGATATCTTAAACGTAGGGATTACGGTAAAAACCTCCCCCCCCCCCTCCTTAATGAGGAGGCTGTGTTCAGCAGTGTGCAATCCGGCTGATACAGTTGTGTAAATTTAAATATTATGCCCTGGTTGTTTTGCTCAACTATACATATTTTAAAGATCTATATACATAGGTGAAAAGCGTTCACTATAGTAAGTGATGATGTCGTTGATAATGTTAAGGCCAACCTAGAATTACTGGCTCTCAAGGATACCGCAACACACTGCCACACCATTAGGTGCTTGGTGACAGATGTTCTATTCGAGAGTTCTATATAACATAATTTGTCAAATTCTGGGGTATACTCCATAAAAACCATATTTACTACCAATAAGAAAATAGCGCAAAGTTGCGTTCCCCAAAGAATAAAATACCATTTGAAAATCCCAGGGTGTATAAAATCAACTGCAGCTGCGGAGGTTTTAACTTGGACAACAATACGCCCCGCAGCCAAACCGGAAGAATTTTCGACGCGTTTCAATTCTTCACGAAGCATCCTCAGGAGGTCTTGACTCTTCAACGCACGATTGAGAACGTAAATCATAGTCAATACATTGAAAAAAATATTTGCATTTCTAGATGATTTAATGTTTAGTTTTGTCGATCGTTGAATAGTATTGCGAGTGATTGCTTTTGTAAGCAGCATGCATCACAAAAATGAGGTATAAAAAAACGGAACTGATTTTAATTCTGAAAACTATTAAATAACTTGTGTAAGTCGGACCATGATAGTTTGAGGTCAGTGTTGCTATTTATTTATTTATTTGAGGGAAAACTCACAGCTGAAGTAACTTATATATATAATACTAGTAGTAACAGAAAGCAAATTATAGATTTTCACGTATAGTGACAACATAATTACAAAGTGTGAGTCATAACAATATCGGTTATGAAACACATTTATGTGAAAAACTAATATATCAAAAATATTTTACTTTTTCACATAAAAAAATGTTTTCTCTCGTATATTTGTAATTTTGTCATGTTATCCGTAAGCAGGCGTTATTGCAAACATATCAATAATAAAATTATAAGGTTGCGTCATCGTTTACGAGTCTAAAACCAATTGCAAAATTGGTCTCGTTTGTAGTACAACGTAAAATGTACTATAGATGTCTCTCCATCCCAATACGATGGTTAAAGAAGGATAGGCAAAATTTGAGTATTGACTCATTGTCACGTTAACTCAATTACATAGAGCATACCCCGGCTAAAAAGGTGGATGGACGCGGGTTCGAATCCCGCACGTGACTAAAATTTTTCCTATCGTATATTTGTAATATCCTAAATAAATTTGTGAAAAACCTTGAAAACAAAAAATTATAATAAAATGGTTAACTAATTATATCAACATTGACTTACAATTGTGTTCAAAAATAACCACTGAAGAAATAAGTACTCAACCGTTGTCTGGCTGAGGTTACGCTCGTACAAAATAGATCTAGACCTAATGGTCTGCATAGATTTTATTCAATTGGTTGCTAGATCGCCATAGGCATGAATTTTGTCGGTAGTTAGTTCCTACAGTGGAAGTACAAATAGTAGGGTTACATCGAGTGATTTTACAGGGGGCGTTGATGGAAATTATGCTATTAATTGATTCAGCATTGTCTATCTTCTATTTCTTATCGACTGTTGTTTTTTTTTTAAATTAAATGATATGCTGTTAACACTAACTTACCTGGTGCTAATTGACGATGCGCTCTACACGTTAAATATTATTCATCCTAAAATCCTCAATCACTAACTTTCGCCTTTATACGAGTAACACTAGTATGATGAACTGACATAACTTCGATTACCTTATTGGCGTAGTGGCAAAAGCGCATTGGAATCTGTCCTGGGATCGATTTCTGGATCGGATAATAAATTGGGTTTTCTGATAAAGAAATTCCAGGTAGCAATTGGAGTCTGAAATCGTAACTAAAACATGTGTGTCGTAACGTGGGTGTGACGATGGACTATATGTCCAAAAAATTACCAGTCAGAATAAAGTTCATTCAGAATAATGGCCAGTCTGAAATATATTTTTTTCCCTGGTCGTAAATAACCCAAATCAACGGTCTGTAAAAAACAAGATACAAACTCATACAAAATATAATTATACCTACATTTTATATATTCATATTTCAGTAACTGGCTCAAAGGCTCCAAACTAAGTGAATTTTCTCATCTAAAAATAAATAATTCTCAAAAATGCCCTCTTATTTTAGCGGGTCCCTTGACGTCCACAGTCGATTTTCCTCTTTACAAGGACCTAATGGCTTAAAACGATCCATTATTTTGATAAAACGAATGTAAGGGCAGCCATCATCATCCCCGAAGGAATAGAGTTTCGGGGCAACATAAAAGCAGTATGGAAAAGTGACTGATCCAAACTTTTTAGTTGTACTGTCATAAATTACAGTTAGGAACTATTTCAAAATAAATATGATCGTGCTTTTATGACCCACAAGTTTTAAGTCTTTTAAGATATATAGTTGCAAATTAAATTTGCTGGATACTGTTCTATAATACAGGATATAACATAATAATGAGGGTTTATCGTCAGAATGAGATTGCAGTTTTTTTTAATCCGAAAATTTGACTCTATTCATAAAATTCGATTCACCATTTTCCACATAAAATGTTCATTGCAATCAAATATTTGATATTGATTTTGTTTGATCCCAATACTGCCCTGATATTATGTTCACTGAAAAAGTGCTTATATATTTTTGGCATTTTTTTTTGTTATAATTTAATATAACATTTAAAAATTGAATAGTTATAATATTTTGCCACGCATAGCACTGAAAAAGTTTATACATTACATTAGAATGCTTTATAACTTGAAGATATATTTCTTACGTTATATTTCCCGTTGAGAAATGTCCATACTGATAACGTTGTGGTTTAGGAAAGAGATGAAATAGGTATCTTTTTTATAGTTTTCCATCTGGTTTATTACTGCGCGGGTCGTAACGAAACTTATAAGTGGATACTTTAATGTGAAGACTGTTATTAAGGAAGTTATAAAACAGTATCTATATTTTATTGCTTTTGTAAGAATAAATAGAATAGGACACTATGTTAACATATCATTCCTGTGTGATTTTAGTCAAAAATCATTAATATAATAACTTGTTATTTGACTTTTTGACCCAGTAATTAAACCCAGGATCTCTCAAATCTTTCGTGACGATCATTCCACTGAACCACCAAATGTAATTTCGTTGGAATCTTACGAAAAACCCGTACAACCTTAGATTGTTCTCATCGGATAAGGAGTAGTTATACGATGTAGTCCAAGAGTAAAGCTGCCGATGCAAGGAACTGTACCTAGGCAGTACTACACATAGGATTAATGGCGCAGTGGCTATGAACTTTCATGCAGGGTACATTGCTCGAACCCCGCCGTGAGCTTACCCTTCACCGCGTGGTACATTGCCTAGCTAGCTATTGCTGTCAAAAATATTTTCAGCAAAAAGTTGTCCGATTTTAAAATTAGCAAATTAAAAATGAGCAAATACAAAATCCTTTACTACTGATAATAGAAATATATTTTCACAAGTAATACTATTACATTTTATATTTTATTATACATGCATATTATTATGATTTCTACCATCGTGCTATTAATAAAAAAATATTTTTTATGTATATTATTACACAAGAATAGTTTTTTTTAATTAATTTAAAACTAGTTTATCGCATTTTTTTAAGCAAATGATGAGTTACCTCATTTATATAATAGTTTATCATCATCAGCTGTAAGACGTTGACTGTTGAACAAAGGCGTCCCCCATAGAACTCCACAATGAACGGCTATTAGTCACTTGTAACCATTGGCTACGGCTATAATGGTTAGCAGCTGATAATATACTATCCAATCTGAAATAAACAAAAAGCTAAACATTTTATTTATTTATTGCTCTGTAAAACAAAACATCATCATCATCATCAGTCGGAAGACGTCCACTGTTGAACAAAGGCCTCCCTCATAGAGCGCCACAAAGAACGGCTATTAGCCGCTTGTAACCAACACTCAGTTTATAATGTAAAACTTTTAATTATTGCAAAACTGTACATAGTAATTAAAATAGATTCAAATTGTCCATGTGGTCTTCATACACTAAATTACCTGTCCAAGAGACTTAGTTTTGCTGCATATGCCGTTCTAACGATATTATCGTTTGTTTCGTAGGCTAGTTTCTTTCACGTATTTTCACAGCATTATATAGTATGGTGTATTGTTGTGGGGAACAGCAGCTGATATAGAGAAGATCTATATATTATAAAAGCGGGCAATTTTTGCTATATGCAGAGTGAATAGTATGAAATCACTGGAGGGTTCCATAACTTATATTATTTTCTTACACATTATCCTTACTGAGTCTTAATTCTTTAAAATATATTGTGCAAGTTTGAAAGAATTCAATGGGGAACACGACGTTACTAATGATGTATATTTGTGATTGAATTATGTTTTTAACGCGTCGCAGAAGATAAATTAAAAATATGATTTTGACTTCGATTTGTAAGCATCTAACGATATTATCCGATTACTGAATTTAAAAACCTCTACATTCTATTATTTATCAGTATTGTAACTTCTAATCAAAACATCACGTCCCAATATGATTTAGTGATCAAGGCTTTATCAGCAACAAAAACGCTAAGAGCTATATTTGACATTATCAAAAACAGATGTTTATAAGTACTGAGTTAAAGTCAACACTCATATAAATAATTCGTGTACATATTCAATTAAATTTGGTACTTACTTAAACTATAGCATCGAGCGATCTCTCAAAGGCCTGTGTCTTCAAAATACCAAGTATTTATGCAAATTAATTCCATTTATCTTTACCGAGAGTTAACTTAATTGGCATTTAGTCTAAATTACATATTATGGCACCTGCAAGTCGCTTTGTGTTAAATAGTTTTGCGTTTAATTCGTTTAATTTAGCAGTTGAAGATTGAATTATAAGTTACTTTCAAAGCTATAAAATGTTAAAATTAAATGTTAACTGGACAATATCGATAGATATCTATTTTAACCGACTCCAAAGAAGGGGATGTTTTTAGTTGTTAAACGTTTTATTTTTGTACGTTGTTTAAAAAAAAAAATGTGGTAGTTGAAATTAAATTCACAGTATTGTAACGAAATTCTCGCTAGAAACACTTTATTGCAGATTATCCAAGATTTTCATAAAATAAGTGGTGGTAGGACATTATGACAAACAGGAAACTAATCTCAAATCCTAATCTATTTCCTTCAATGCCCTAACAGTTCATATCCTGAGAAAAAGTCCCCGTTTAAAACCTTCAAACAATTTATGCCGTAACAGCCACATTGAGAATTATATTATGAACTTCACGTCTATTTAGAGTTTACCCCTTCACTCTGGTTTATTTTCGCTCAAAGTTAAGGGCCCCCATTTTGACCCCTTATATATTCGAATATATAAAAATCCAAATTTTATGATTATTAATGAATGAATTATTGAACTTTTATTATATTTTTTTTATGGTTTGTTCTATTTGGAATGAGCTACATATATTCCAGATCTAAGTCGAACGGTTAAACTTATCCATAGATTATAAGAACGATATAATTTCATTCCTAAAATGGACGATATCTTCCACGCGGATGCCACTAATGGGTTAAGAGAAAAGGTCCATATTAATAAGTCTACGCTCTCTGTACTATCATATAGGTTAATAGTTAAAAAAAACCTTATCTACATCAAAATTAGACCCAAAAAGATACACACAATTTTTATATACGAGTACCTATACAAGTATCGCTCGTTTAAAATTATAATACCACAGATGATATTTTGTGATGTTATAAAAATAATACAAAAAATTAAGAATTCATCGATCAAAATAAAAATTTAGACCAATCAGAACATGCCATATATTTTTACCGCGATTCAGATCTCCCGACTTAAACCGTTTTGTGTCTTTCTTTCAGTCCTATTTCAAGTAAACCTTTTATTTTTCTGTCCCACAAGTCCCAGAAGCAATTACACTTCCAGTTTTATTGCGTTTAACACGTTTACTGTAACAAAGATGTTTTGCTTGCACACTTATCGTAACGGTTTTGTAAAACCGAGGTAAAGTTAAACTTAACGGATGGATCCTAATATAAAAGAGTTCCGTCTACATTCAGATATTCACTTCATTTGCGAGGAAATGAAACAAATAATTTATATAATATTGCTAAGAAATTTATACTAAACCTACTATTTAAAAAATGTTCTATTTTGAGTGTCATTGTTTCGACAAAATGCAAGTCTGGGTCTTTCATAACACTCATGCATGGGTATCAAGTTTTTTTTTTTATGTGATTGTTAATGAACAAGCGCGAGGCCCACCTGATGTTAAGCGGTATCCTCTGCCTATAATAGATGCATTTCATCACAAGTGACGAACTGCACTGCGCCCATCACCTTGAGACATACCTGTTAAGTCTCATTTTGCCTGTTATTTCACTGGCTCTCAAGGACTGCTGCTGGAACACACCGTTAGGTGCTTGGCGACAGATTTTCTACTTGAGGCGGGCATTCGCAAAATGCCCTTCCGCCATGCGGTGAAGCTCAAGCTCTGGGCGGGATTCGAACCATGGACCTGCTGCGTGGCAGTCCATAGCCAATGCCACTGAGCTATCACTGCTTCACGTTCGTCAATTTCGTTAGTATACCTGATAATTTCTGATTGAAAGCGTTATTTTGAGATTGCTAATCAGAAACCGAGCGCCACTGCTATGGAAACATTGACCTCCATTCACATGCTCTGGACATGAATAGATCCCGAAAATGAAGACAAATATTTCCGTCCGACAGTCCGGAACCGGGAACCTTTTCTTTATGCCTAATATGTTAGCTTTTGATCACTATCTCACCTGATGATAAGTGATGATGTGGTCAAAAATGTTGTTCAGGCTAACCTACAATTACTAGCTCTCAATGACAGCTGCTGGAACACACTAATAGGTGCTTGGCGACCGATTTTATACTTGAGGGTGGTAGCTAGCCAGGCGGGAATTCGCAAAATGCCCTACCACCATGCAAACTAATAAAATGACACATGAAACTTACGAAGTAATGGATGCATGAAAAGTTTCTTATACATATAATATAGCCTTAAGTAATAATAATTTTAACCGCCTTCCAAAAAAGAAGGAGGTCCTCGAGTCGACGTGTATATAGTTTTTTTTATGTATTACCACGCTTCACTTTTGACAGTAAGTAAGTCGAATTTGATAAATATTTTCAATTGGAAAGGGTATACTTCCTAAGTGATCCGATATAAATTTCATCAAAATCGGTTTAGTGGTTTGTAAGTTGTCTATGAACTGAAAAATGTATTCGCTTACCTGGATGATTTAATGGTATTTGCTGTTGTCAACGATGAACACTATTTTAGGCGAGTGAATGATCAGTGCAGTCTTTATCACTAATAACGACTTTTTTTTCATATAATCGCTTTCGACCCTCAACACTGAAATTTATGTAATAACTTGTGAAAGTCGATACCATACTGGTTTAAAACAGCGACCTCATATTAGCAAGGTTAACAAGTTATTTCATACTTTTCAGTAAAGGAAATCCGGTTCCATTTTTAAATTTTTGTAACCGAAAATCATACTTCCCACATGAAATATAATAAAAACTGTTCCTTTAGAAGCATGAAAATAAAATCATTTTTTGCACTTGTTCTTATAAACAAAATTGTATGCACTAGAGCTTAAAAAGTCGTTTTAACATGAACAAAAACTACCGGCATGAACAAAAACTATGCGACCATGAGCAGTGTAAAGAATATTATGCGCTTTGTATGGAGATAATTTGGTATTTTCATCCTAATCTGAGAAGGATGTACAGAATAGAAAAGGCGCTGAAGATGTAAAGCACCATTGTTTAGTAGTAGAGAAAAAAATATTAAAACACTGCAGGGTATCTGTTGCATTGTTTATTGCATTGTTTATCCTTTTCATTTAATACCTTGAATTCTATTGACTATCACATTATATAAGGTATTAAAAATATTCAAATCAATGTACATATAGAATACCTAATTTACTCTTTCAATGAACTCTTCTGCAATAGAACATCTAATAATATCAATTGTACTGCTATAGTAATTTGCATTGGATTTTTATAATCTACAAATTTGTACCCATCAACACTTGCCAATAGGTAAAGGCAGCCGGCTCAGTACAACTCGCATCAAAACTTTGATTGCATCCCCTCATATCATCCTGCGGGTTTTTTTTATTTTTATATATATACCTGATAGGTTATCCTTTGACCACTATCTCACCTGATGGTAAGTGAGGATTTGGTCGAAGATGTTGTTCAGGCTAACCTAGAATTACTGGCTCTCAAGGACAACTGCCGCAACACACCGTTAGGTGCTTAACGAGACAGATTTTATACTTGAGGGTGGTAGCAAGCCAGGCGGGCATTCGCAAAATACCCTACCACCATGCTATTACAACTGCCATCCTAAGATGACAACCGGGACCGACGGCTTAACGTGCCCTCCGAAGCACGGAACGCTCAGTAGTAATGTCACTAGCGGTCACCCATCCAACTCATGACCGCGGGCGACGTTGCTTAACTTTGCTGATCGGTTGAGAACAGCTAAGTAAACTTCGCTACGAGCGCTTCAAAATTAATATTCGTGAGAGGTAACGGCTGGATGTCCACAGGACAGACATACGCAACCATTTATGCCCTAACTGAAACGTAGACGGTTTGCTCGCGTTTCATTGTTAAAAATAATTACCCTATTTTCATACCCGTTCTTCTCGCTGTGGTACTAACATTTAAAAATAGTTGTTAAGGGCTAGCCTACCAGCTGTAAAAATAATATTAACATTTTCAACTCAAAAAACCTGCTTCGATGTTAACTACGACACTACGAGCAAAGGTGCTAATTGGCACCGTTTGAATCCCGTTTCATATTTAAGATCTTAGAGCGCATCTACCTCGGTTATAAAGTAGTCTTAGCCTACCTGGTAATTGAAGAAAAAATATGGACACAGAAAAGATATACATGAAAATGTTAAAAATCTCTTAACGTACAAAGTTTACTTACTGATTTAGTTTTACCTCGCATTCCCATCTCTAAAAGCTGTTAACTTGGGCGTTAAGTTTGTTTCCAAGATGTAGCAAAAGTTTAATTGAAAATAATTGTACTATTATAAAAAGAACAATGTTGAAAGCGGTCCACAATAAACTCTATTGCTGTTATAGTGTTTATTGTGTAATGTTCGCTAACTTTGGTGTAAGCTTGTGCTTTGTTTGAAAGCTTGAAGATTTTTTTGCTGTTGATAAGCTTTTTATAGTCTCATACTACAATATAATATATAATAATATATACATATTTAAGAAAGTTAGCGTTTTGGCTTTTTAACTGTTAGCATACTATTATTGTGTCTAGTAAATAAATAAATAAATATGAACAATATCACTTGTTGGTTTTCTTTACCGGTAGCATGCCTTAATAACAAAATACTTCGAACTATATACAACACTATAGCTACTACCATAAAAGCATTTAGATAACCTATAAGTCATTGCAGACTCACAGGCAGTCCAAATGCTCAGCCAACTACCAGTTGGCAACGTGCCCAGCAGAAAGGGGTAGACAGAGGTGTGTAGTCCCATGTTTCGCCAATTTGGTTTTGGTCCCATGTTATAGGGGGCGAACCAACTTCCATTCGAATGAAATTCATATAACGCAGTCCATAGTAATAGTTATGGACTGTGGTGCCGCAGGTCTATGGTCCGATCCCTACCGCCACGCACCGGCTTGAGCTTCACCGCATGGTGAAAGGGCATTTTGCGAATGCCCGCGTGGCTAGCTATCACCTTCAAGTAGCAAATCTGTCGCCAAGCACCTAACAGTGTGTTCTGGCAGCAGTCCTTGAGAGCCAGTAAAATTACAGGCACATGATAAGACTTATTAACAGTATATCTCAGGAGTGCAGTTCGTCACTTGTGATGAATTGCATCGGTTATAGGCGGAGGATACCGTTTAACTTCAGGTGGGTGTGTGTTTGTTCCATCACAATAACATAAAAAAACACTGGGCTCATTTTCAGGGACATACACAATGTTTTCTATAAAACACAAGGAAATACTCCGAATAATATGTTTACGCTAACAACATTTAAGACAGAAACATTTTATCTATATCCAAAAAATAATCTTTTGAAGAGGAATTCACCTTCAAAGTGCCCTAAAATCAGAAAATTGCCCCTTCAAGGCGGAAACTGAAGCGATATTAAGTTATAATATTTTATTTGTACTATAAACACGGATCCTACTCTACGACACTAACAAATCAAAGTACATAATGTAAAAAGGAATTAAACGCCCCACCCCAACAATCGGGTCTCCGTAGAAAGCCTACATAACCCTTTTAAAGGATTGTTTCATTAACAATGTAAGCCCAGCGAGTAACAAATTGATAGAACTCATTGTACGTACCTAGAAATCAGGCTTATTCACAAAGTATGAGGGCTTGTGGTTTGGTTTAGGCTGAATTTTGGAGATGTGATTAATATTTAACTTACTCTTCCCAGTTATACGCTCGAGAGATTCCAGATATTTTAACTAACTTTTAAATAAGGGGTTTATATACTTGTATGTATATGAATATAGTCATCAATTTTGGACTGTTTTTTAATTTTTTTTTGAGTTTGTTAAAAATTAAGTTTCGTTTAACATATATAAAAACTTTAATTAAAATAGATCATTATTTTCATTCAACTGCAAACGTTATACATGTTGTGTTAACCCTGTGCAATTCTATTTAGCTTTGTTATCCTTACAAGGCTCTAACCTTCCTCAAATTTGCAGTTTCCGGATAGTTTTTTTTTATGTTATTGTGAAAAATAAAACTCGAGGCCCACCTGATGTTAAGCGGACTAACCTCTGCCTAGAACAGATGCATTTCGTCGAGTCACGAATTGCAATACGCCCGTCACGAATTGCCTTGAGAACCTTGAGACATACCTGTTAAGTCTCATTGTGCCTGTAATTTCACTGGCTCTCAAGGACTGCTGCCGGAATACACCGTTAGTTGCTTGGCGACAGCTTTTCTACCTGAGGGTGGTCGCTAGCCAGGCGGGCATTCGCAAAATGCCCTTCCACCATGCGGTGAAGCTCAAGTCCGCGGCGGGATTCGAACTATGGACCTGCGGCACGGTAGTCCATAGCCAATGTCACTGAGCCATCACTGCTTCAAAAAGTTAGTTTGTAAAAATTAGGTTTTGTTTAATAATTTATTTATATAAAAACTTGTAATTATAACAGATCACTCTTTTCATTCCACTGCAAACGTTGTGCTAACCATTTTGTGTTAACCCTGTGCAATTCTATTTGGCTTTGTGAGCCTTATAAGGTCCTAACCGTCCTACTTGCCGGGTAGTATGAAAATGAAACATACCAATATTGAAATAAAACTCATATGAGCGCACATAACAGTGTGACAGAAGCGATAATCGCACCGTCCGAAAAGTAACGTTACGAAGCGCTCGTAGCGAAGTTTACTTAGCTGTTCTCAACCGATCAGCGAAGTTAAGCAACGTCGCGCGCGGTCAGGAGTTGGATGGGTGACCGCTAGTGACATTACTACTGAGCGTTTCCGTGCTTCGGAGGGCACGTTAAGCCGTCGGTCCCGGTTGTTGTCTTAGGATGGCAGTCGTTATAGCATGGTGGTAGGGCATTTTGCGAATGCCCGCCTGGCTAGCTACCACCCTCAAGTAGAAAAACTGTCGCCAAGCACCTAACGGTGTGTTCCGGCAGCTGTCCTTGAGAGCCAGTACTTCTAGGTTAGCCTGAACAACATCTTCGACCACATCATCACTTACCATCAGGTGAGATAGTGGTCAAAGGATAACCTACCAAGCATAAAAAAAAAATAAAAAAAAAGTAAGAGAATAAGAGAAAATATAATGTTTTAAATGGATGCTATTATTTGATTCCATAACCCATGAATGACAATAAGTTTATCTAACGATTGACATGTTTTTGACATATGAAAATGTTTAAAATTCAAACCTTCATTTTACAAACATAATTTGAATATGAGAATCTTTGGCACTACAGACAAAGTATAATAGGAAATTTCGTGAAGGACATGCCGATTAAAAATAAATTCCTTTCACTTCTAAATACCTTTTGTGAATTTAGATCTGTTATGAAATCATGTATTATTCTAATTTGAGTACCATAACTAAGACGAAGTGGTCCTTGAAAATTTTTCAGACTTTGGGCATAGGACGCAGATACCTCGTTTCACATGCGTTTGAGCGAAATAGAACTTCGCAATATATAAATGTCGTGTGCAAATTAAAAAAAAAAAACATATATAAGTGAACTTATTAGAAACGGAAAAATCTTTTGAGTTCTATATAAGATAGTTGCTACAATGTTGTTAATATGTAAAACCGACTATATAATTTGGCGGGGTGATAAATATCTATAAGATGGGTCCTTAAAAAAAACTGACATACATTATACTTCAATTTTAAATATTATTTTTAATATTAAAGTTAACAAATAGTTCTAACCTCTCAATTAATATTAATAGGTGCGCTATTTATGTTATTAATATTACTGAATAATTTAGAAAAACTACTATTGTTTTACTTTCCTTATATTCGAAATGAAAGTAGAGTATTTAATAGGAGTGGAAGTCATCAATTCCTACTCGGACTATATTCTAAATACCGCATATGGGAATTGATTCCTATCGGTCCTTTAATAACAATCTACTATTCCTGTTTAAGCATAGTACTCGTCATATCCTATAAAATATTGTATATGTATATCTTACTCGTATCTGTGAGGCATACACTCGTTCTAATGCGTTTATTACTTTCAATCTACCTACTACTACCAGGTATCATTATGCATTATCATATCGCATTATGTACTTATTATATCAAAGAACAAAACAAACTGTCTCGATTAAAAAAAACATCACGTAAAACTAAACAAAAACAAAACACAAGCTTTCTGGACACTAGCTAACTCTTAATACAGGGATCAAGAGATCCCCTTTCGACTTCTTTATTATCAACACTAAAGCGAAAGGGGGATGGGTCAGGAAATAAGAGGAAGTAAGTGATAGAGCAGACAATAAATTAGGGAAGTAAACCCTCTCTCACACAGTCAACCGGTGATCAAAAGGCCTTAAAACGACAATAACTGAGGTAACAATGTACCTCACTACCTACAACAATGTTAAGTAAAAGGAACATCGTAAATTAGACTGGTAGTGTAGATAAGGTAGTAGTTTGTATGAGAGCGTATATACTGTGGTAGAATAAGCTTTGCTGGGACAATTTCTGACGCTTGACATAGCATGAGGGTAGTTTGGGTACGTTTGATGTATCAATTATGTAACAGAGATGTATCTGTTTGTTAGTATATTTCGCTAAAAGTCTAGAGCTGAAATTCCCATTTGGTAGGTCGCAAGGTCCCATTTGGTCGTATTGTGGTTTCTGACATTTGGACTTCCTGTAGAACTGCAATGGCCAATGATTTCCAAAAAATAGAGGAGATTTCCAAATTGAGTGTTTCTTTCTAATGTTTGTTATGTGATTATTTTGCCAATTATGAATTGATTTTGATGATTCTTTAATTTTATTGGGTAGAACCTCCAAGTTGGCCACATAGGTATATGGAAGCAGTGATGGCTCAGAGGTATATTAGCTATCGACTGCCGCGCAGCAGGTCCATGGTTCAAACCCCGCCACGGGCTTGCACTTCGCCACATGGTGGTAGGGCATTTTTGCAAATGCCCGCCTGGCTAGCGACCAAAAAACCTAGGTCTACAATGTCTACTAAAATAAGTGAGTAGCTATAAACAAATGATTATAATATTATAGTGATACAGCTTCACATTTAGCTGTTATGATAGGTATACCTTATACGCCCCTAAGGTCCCGGCCTTGAATTGCCCCCTCCCTCTCCCTCCGACAGGCGACGGAGGCAAAAAAACCAGAAGGTGGGCAGCAACGACTTTTGAGGAATTATCATCTTCCACTGCGATCCCCAAGGCACTTGCCGAGCGTGGGAATTGTGTCAAATCTCCCCTTAGGTGCACCTAGATTTGCCATAATTCCCTGGGCAGGTTCCCTTTGTTCAACAATGACCGGCTCGGCTATCGATATCATAGTTTGTAATTTTTTTTGCGTTTGACTTCATCTCTGATACATGCTCGATGATTATAAAGTATATAGTAGATTATTTATAAAGTATATTTACTCTCACGTGCATATTTTCATGTTACAGACAGCCACATTATATCTTTCACAAACCTGCATTATAACGTCAGTTTATTTTCATACTTTTAAAGAACATCTTCATTCTTAGTACATTTATAATACGGACGAATTACGAAAATAATAGAATAGGAATATTTGCGTCCACCTTTATAATACGGACAGCGAAGGGATGGAACACCCTCCCAGCGTCTTTGTTCCCCGAGAGGTAAAATCTGGATGTCTTCATATATAGAGTTAATAAATATCTTCTAGGCAAGCATGCTCCACCATCCACCGCGTCGTCACTTACCATCAGGTGAGACTGCGGTCAAATGCAAATTTATTCAGTTTAAAAAAAAACACCCAATTTTTTGTGATTTCTAATAAGCTCTTTACATTGTACGTCAATTTTAGCTTGCATTGCAATGGACAAATCCTAGCACAAATCAAACTGTCCAAAAGCGTACAGTCTTGCTCGTCAAAACAGCCTGCCCTTTCATTTCGGCGGAGTAGTAGAGGGTAATTTGCATGCTCTAGAGTGCGTGTGAGGTTTTAAGCCGGATCCTGGAAGAAAATAATCTGATTACTTAGTTAAATTTATGACTTTGGAAGATGTATTTAAATTTAAATGATTCAAAATGAAAGAGGATATAATTATTGACCTGATGATTAGCTAATCCCATAACTCATCATTAAGTCCGGAACACATGAACGTTAATATTGCTAGCCCCTTCAATGTATTATGGTTTACAATGAGTTATATATATATATATATATATATATATATATACGGAAGTTTTTTGGCTGATATAGCCTTTGACCACGCTTTAACTACTATTCATTTGTCAAAGGTGTTAGAAGTAAGTAAAATAAATTGATCCAAAAAATGTTTTTATAAATATATTTTTGAGATAAATTTTAACCTTGATCCATCATTTGCAAAATGCCCTTGCGCCGCCGCCATCAATTTTGTCACATGTTTTTTTTCTAACACTTATAATATCCTTGACCATTTAAACGAATTTAAATACCATTATTGGCTAGTTGTCTATACACATGAAAAATATATAATTGCTAACTACACTAATCTCGTAACTTTTTTTATGCCTGATACGTTAGCCTTTGTCCACTATCTCACCTGATGGTAAGTGATGATGTGATCGAAGATGTTGTTCAGGCTAACCTAGAAGTACTGGCTCTCAAGGACAGCTGCCGGAACACACAGTTAGGTGCTAGACGACAGATGCGTAACTTACTTTATACATGTACGTAATACAGCTTCTAGGTCGATTAGTGTCAAAGTAGTTACGAGATTATTATTACGTGACGTAAATTTTTGGCCCCAAATTATAATTTGACCTAGATTCAGGTTTCATTTGTTGATTTATAATTCTTCCCATTATCGTAGAGAAACATGTTATTTACATGGTAATAAGTCATGGTAGGTATAGATGCCTACTTTCGATAACCATATGAATTTGAATGAATCAGATCTACATAAATCTTAGGATAATTCAGTCAGTCCATCGACTAGGATCCCACTTTTTACAGATAATACATGGGGCACACTAAAAGTTTTGCACTTATAGCTAATCGAAACTGTTTGAATTTCGAATGTTATATTTGTATTCTATCATTTGTTTACCACGGTTGTTATAAAAAGTCCGCAAAAGACGACCAATAAACCGCGTTTTCCTTCATCATGAAAACGCTTCTTCACATACGGTCAACAAAACAAAGTCATTTTTAGCTTCCGAAAAAGTACAACTCGTCACCCATCCTGCACATAGCCCCGACCTAGCATCCTGTAATTTCTGTATTTTCCCCAAAATCATCACCAATCAAATCAGATTTGATGAGAGGTTTCACTATTACCAACTCCGAAGAGGCAGTTATAGCGTTTAATCAGCGTGTAGAAAAACTGCCTCCAGATCTGTGGTCCACCGGTTTTAAAACATTGTATGATAGCATGAAATTTTTTTAAAAATGTAAAGGAGAGTATATTTTAACAAACATATAAATCAATAAACATAAGATTTTGTACATAACATGTTGTTATTTTAAGTAACGCAAAACTTTTAGTGTGACCTACGTACAAAAGCCGGGTACCCAGTTTGTACAAACGAGGGGGTGCGTGGTGAAATTGCACGGCATTCTATAGCCGATTGCCATTCCACTGAGTCTTAATTAAAAATCTAACAATCAATTTTTATTTTCCAAATTTACTAACAGAACATTACAAACTATAAACTTACACAACAGATGATACAACGAAAGCATTAAAGCACCCCAAAGGCCATTGCTGTCTGCATTGCCCCGTTGGATTTCAATGCTTATTCGTTGAGTCAAATAAGTGCCAGCATTTTGATCACGCGTCGTATCAACACAACGTCATGTGGTATATTATCGTCATTAAGTTTAAAATACTGTTATTCTGAACACTTATATGTCAATAAGACTAATAAGAATTTACACATAGCTTTTTCTGCCACCTGACTGTTGAAAAATTATATGAAGTTATATCATTAGTAATATTAGGTCCTTACATATGAAATTGGCGTTTTTCGTACTGGCCACTTTAATCACGAATTTCTCCTCTTTGGTAAGGAATTCCAAATTCAAATTTGTACAGCTATAGACTCATGTATTTGTGCTTCGATGATCGTCATTCATTTGTTTTTTTTCTTCTGTTTTTTTCTGTTTGCGTCACTCATTTTACAAAATGGAAAACCTTAAATATCGCATTATTTACGAGTACGAGTTCCGCCGTGGCACTAGTGCTGCGGAAACAACTCGAAGGGTGAATGATGTGTATGGCGGTCGTGTTGCAAAAGAAAACACAGTTCGTTTTTGGTTCCAACGTTTTCGTTCTGGAAATTTCGACCTGCAGAACAAGCCCCGTGGACGGCCTGAGACTCAAGTTGATAATGAAGAGTTGAAGGCTATTGTGGAAGCGGATCCATCGCAAACCACGTCCGAGTTAGCTGCAGGCTGCAATGTTAGTGATAAAACTGTTTTAATTCACTTGAAGCAAATTGGGAAGATTAAAAAGCTTGAAAGGTGGGTACCTCACGAATTGACTGAAACAAACCGGCAAACGCGCGTCGACTGCTGCGTTACATTACTAAACCGGCACAATAATGAAGGTATTTTAAACCGAATCATTACCTGTGATGAAAAATGGGTTCTTTACGATAATCGGAAGCGCTCAGCGCAATGGTTAGATCCTGGCCAGCCAGCCAAATCCTGCCCCAAGCGAAAATTAACCCCAAAAAAGTTACTTGTAAGCGTTTGGTGGACTAGTGCCGGTATTGTTCATTACAGTTTTTTCAAATCTGGCCAGACTATTACGGCTGATGTCTATGGTCAGGAATTGCAAACCATGATGGAAAAGCTAGCGGCTAAACAACCTAGGCTGGTCAATCGCTCCACGCCACTGCTGCTTCACGACAACGCTAGACCACACACTGCGCTACAGACGGCTACTAAATTAGAAGAGCTTCAATTGGAAAGTCTAAGACATCCTCCGTACTCCCCGGACCTTGCTCCAACAGATTACAATTTTTTTCGAAATTTGGATAACTTCTTGCAAGGGAAAAAATTCAACTCCGATGGGGCAGTCCAAATCGCCTTCAAAGATTTTATTGATTCTCGTCCGACTGGTTTTTTTAGTAAAGGGATCAATGAACTACCTATGAGATGGCAAAAGTGCATAGAAAATAATGGTTCATACTTTGATTAATTAAATATATTATATTAAAAAATATTCGACTTTTTGTTCCTCCCATACAAAACGCCAATTTCATATGTAAGGACCTAATATAAAATGGTATTGCTAAAGATTTAAATATTTCTAACATAATCTAACAAGTGTGCCCGCTAGAATCTCGCATGGGTATTCAATCGTAAAAGCGAGTGTTTTGCCGGAAAAGTGTTATTTTTGTAATATATATATAGATATATATTTCCAATGTTCTATTAATTGAAAAACCCTGAAGAACGGAACGAAAAAGTACAGAGTAGATAAAAACCAATTGCTAAAATAGAAGCGCGATTTTAAAAGTGTCCGGACATTTATCTCAATTCTATCTTGCTCCCCAACGAGTTACAGTCAGTTTGCTAGTTAGAAACTAGCAAACAGAACCTTGCACGTTAACTGGTTGATTCTCCAAATGGACTTTGTGCAAAGAACCCTAAAATCACTACTGTTCACGAATCAGGGCAAATTGTTGGCTACGTTTCATTACGAATTTCATCAATCAAGATTGAAGATAAGAGGATTTAATGAGGTGGGTAAAGTGACAGATTGTAAGGTTGGAAGGTTAATTGTTTATCTTTGTTAAATACAGAGTTATTGGAAAAATGCTGACAACCTCTTAGAATTGACTTCTGCTAGTCTTAACAAACATTTTGAGATAATTTTTTTTTTTTTTGTTTTTATTTACACAAGAGACTTTTCTCATCAGGTGGTCCTCGTACTTATTACGTCAAATACACATAAATAAATAAAAAATAAAATCAAAGAAAAATATTTAATCTCAAAATGTTTGTTATAACTAGCAGAAATCAACCTTAAGAGGTTGTTAGCATGTTTCCAATAACCCTGTATATGAATTTGACGTTTATTTGAAGATTTAGTTTAATTTTTTTAAATATAACCGACAAAATATTGCACTGATGTATGTTTGATGATGAATGAGCGTGCCACCATACAATCTAGAATTTTGGCACCTTTATGCATCGGAAACTAGTTCTTGATAATGTGAATTGTGTATAAGATATTACTATGGATGTAACAATGTCATGGCGTAGATATTCAGAAGAAAAGTATCATCAAATAAAACTGGCCAAAAGCGAGTCCGACTCGCTTTTGGCCAGTTTTATTTGCACATAGTTCCGTAACAACACAGAATGTACAAAAAACTAGTATTTTCTATAGCGTTCAAAATCCTTAGTAAAGTCTGACTCACAATTGACTAGTTTATATATTTTTTTAATAGTTATAAGTAAATAACGAAACTATAATTACTGTAAGAAGTTAATGTTAAAATTACTGTAAGAGGGTAATGTTATAATTTTCTTATATTGTGAATCAATACGTATTTAGAAATAAAGACGTTATAAAGCTTCCAATTTCTTAATACCTATTGATTTCGCAATATATTCAAATTATAACATTACCTTCTTACGGTAATTATAACTTAACCTTCTGACCTAAAAACAACAACTTCATACTAATATAGAACTAACAGATACTATTCCGTGAGACAACTTTAATTTTGAACAGCACTGAGCGCACCCCACCTTAGATCTGCAAACAAATAGCGCAGTTAATCTCTGGTTTAATGTATCGTCGCTCCCGAATAGGTTCCACAGACAAATGGAATGGAAAAGGGTTTCGATGGCAACAAATAATGGACGAATTGAGTCGGATAATGGACGAGCGTAGTTCGATAATCGATACGTTGGGAATAGTGGTGGTTTATGGATGATCTGAAATCCTTCTCTGAGGTTTATCAGGTCATTGACAACATAGTCTGAAGTAATACAACTGAAGCGCTCGTAGTGAAGTTTGCTTAGCTGTTCTTAACCGATCAGCAAAGTTAAGCAACGTCCGCCGCGGCATGAGTTGGATGGGTGACCGCTAGTGACATTACTACTGAGCGTGCACGTGCTTCGGAGAGCACGTTAAGCCGTCGGTCCCGATTGATGTCTTAGGATGCCAGTCGTTATAGCATGGTAATAGGACATTATGCAAATGCCCGCCCGGTTAGCTTGGTAGCTAACCGGGCGGGCATTCGCATAATGTCATATATGCACCATGGTGCTTGATGACAAATTTTCTACTTAAGGGTGGTCCCTTAAGTAGAAAATTTGTCATCAAGCACCTAACGACGTGTTTGGCAGCTCTCCTTGAGAGTCAGTAATTCTAGGTTAGCCTGAACATCTTCGACCATATCATCACTTACTATCAGTCAGAAGCTAACCTATCAAGCATAAAAAAATAGTCTTTGAATGTGGTTACATAGCTGGGTTCTTTTTTGTTTGTTAATGTGGATGCTATATGTTCAAACTCGTTAGGCTTCATTTTACGCTAAAAGCCCTTACAAATTTTTACAATTGCGCAAGTAGAAAATCTGTCGCCAACCATATCTAGTTGTGTTCCGACATACCTTTTAAAATGACAGTTTCTATTCTTGATGACTTTACTTCTTTGTCTGGTCAAAAGGCAAATTTTAAATATTTATTTTTTGGAAAATGTATACTTTTATGGATATAAATAATAATATAAAATATTCTAGATGTCAATAAATGTTACGCTTGATCCAACACAAGATTCCAAATTTTTGCCTCGATGGAAAAAAATATTACAACTCTAAAATTTCGCTTAAACCAATTTGTGTCTTGTATTAACCGTATCAAATATAACTTTATTTGTAATTATTATGTAGCAACCACGTGATACAAAACCACAATGATTATTTCCGTTTCAAAATGCTCTTTTTTTCAAATTTTGATCTCTTAGGATTAGGTTAGATTTTGATCATTTTGATGGCTCAGTGGGCAATACCACTGAGCCATCACTGCTTCAGGCATTGTACTAGGACAATGTTCTGTGTTATATGGCGCTCAGTATACATTTTATTTATATGTTCAACAAGCTAGAGGCCCACCTGATGTTAAGCGGACAAACCTCTGCCTATAACAGATGCATTTCGTCACAAGTCACGAATTGCACTGCGCCCGTCACCTTGAGACATAGTTCTTAAGTCTCGTGTGCCTGTAATTTCACTGGCTGTCAAGGACTGCTGCAGGAACACACCGATAGGTGCTTGGCGACAGATTTTCTACTTGAGGGTGGTCGCTAGCCAGGCGGGCATTCGCAAAATGCCCTTCCACCATGCGGTGAAGCTCAAGCCCGTGGCGGGATTCGAACCATGGACCTGCTGCGCGGCAGTCCATAGCCAATGCCACTGAGCCATCTCTGCTTCAAAACTATGTCACTAACGGTCATCCATCCAAGTCATAGCCGCAGCGAGCATTGCTTAACCTATTATGTGTATTTTGGTTTTAGAAGATTAAGCCATTTTGTATAAAAATGTAATAATCAGTTCTTTTCGTGTTACAGACTCTGAAAGAAGTCCCATACCGCTCTCATTTTTCGAGGATTTGCTAGCATTAAAGGCCTCCAATACACGGGTCGTAATCCCGCCTGCCCTTCTGTGAGCATATAAAGTACTTATGTAAAGAATTAACACAGATTTACGTCTTTGTTGACATTTACAAATTGGGTCTTTATGATGGCTACCAGTCTGTTCAATTTCAAACCTTTCGCGTTTTTTTCTATATGTTAGCTCACGTAGGTTAGACTTTGTAAATATCATCCGTTGGTGAGTGATGATGTGGTCGAGGACGTTAAAAAGACTAGACTGAGAGCTGTCTTAAAGATGCTGCTGATATTGCTGCCGGAACATGCTGTATAAGATTTTTGTTTTAGAAGTAGTGATGGCTCAGTGTCATTGGCTATGGACGGCCGCGCAGCAGGCCCATGGTTCGAGAGCGTAGTTGAGCGCCAGTAGTTCTAGGTTAAGCCTGTTGACACCTTTGACCATCGGATAAGATTGTGGTCCAAGGCTTATCTGTCAGCAAATAAAAAATAAATGTAAAAATGCATTTCATTTTTTTAATGTACATTATCAAAAGCAACGCAACTTAATTACAGTTTTATAATATGCATTTATATGAATTTGAAAAAAGTGTCCAATGCTACATGATTCAAATAACTATGTTTTAACCAAACTGAACTATGTACTAACATCTAAGATTTTTAACATATTTATAGAAATTCACACAGTTGGTAGCTTGGCGACAGAATTTTTAGCTGAGAGTGGTCGCAAGCCAGGCGGGCATGCGCAAAAATGCCACCATGCGGTGAAGCTCAGGCTCGTGGCGGGATTCGAACCATGGACCTGCTGCGCGGCAGTCCATAGCCAATGCCACTTAGCCATCACTCCTTCAAAAACTAAAACCTTAACAGCATGTTCCGGCCGAAATATCAGTAGCATCTTTCAGACAGTTCGCAGTCTAGTTAAAGCCTTTTTACCGACCTCGAACACATTATCTGAGTGATAATGTGTTCGACCAACGGGTGACATTTACAAAGTCTAAAAAACCTGAGCTGACATACAAAAAAATGCGAAGGTTTGAATTTGAACAGATTGGTCGGTTACATCTAACTGTAGAGTTATGTTAATATATATATCGGTTTGTCTAAATAAGCATAACTTCGAAATTCCACAAAATGGCAATTCAGCTTGAACTAGAAAGCTTATTCCAGACCATTGACACTCATGAGAGCGTAAGTGTCACAGGTTACGTTCCAAAGGTTAACAAGAGGAAAATTCCGTCCGGTATAAATCATGCGAAAAGGGAATATAGAGGTTTTCCTTTTGTGTGCTAGATGAAAACACGTAAAAGCAAAGATTTACGAAAGTTCTCTTATTTGGAACAGAGTGTACGGGTCCATTGAGTTTTTATTTTTTATGCCTGATAGGTTAGCCTTTGACCACTATCTCACCTGATAGTAAGTGATGATGTGGTCGAAGATGTTGTTCAGACTAACCTAGAATTACTGGCTCTCAAGGACAGATGCCGGAACACACCGTTAGGTGTTTAGCGACAGATTTTCTACTTGAGGGTGGTAGCTAGCCAGGCGGGCATTCTCAAATTGCCCTACCACCATGCATGCAAAGAGTGGTCACCGTTGCTTATCGACGTGATGCAGATAACCTGCTGTATTCTTCAAGATTGATGTCTAGTAAAAATTGTCTATTGTTACCTTATTGGTAACAATAGACAATTTTTAACTAAAACTAACCTTTGAATTATATAATTATTTTAGCCATAGCTATTTTATAGGCTGATGAATTTGACTTCGACGATCAACTCCTTTTTCTTACCTGAGTAGTAATGTATTTAATGATGTAAGGAAGATACGGCTATGAATATATAGGAAGAGGGCAATTATAAGTGTCTAAATTTTATAGGGACCGCGTATCACTTTCCATGTAAACGTAGTTTCGTCATATTTTTAACACCAAATGTTTAAACTCAAGGAAATTTTATAAGCATGTCTTTGAGCCTCATATCTATGCTTTTAGTTTGCTAGTATTTCGTAAAATAATGTTTTTAGTTAATTCAGAAAAATCTATATGTATGGGAATTCTTATTAACAGTGATATATAAAATAAATAATGAAAAGGAAAACTGATTCACTAGAAGCATAAATGTTGGGTTCAATGACATACATAAAAAGTTCCGAGTTTTAACTATAGCTATTTAAAATATGAGGAAACTACGTTTGTTTGGAAATTGCTACGTCAATACTTTAAAATTATCTTAAGATTGGAAGCCAGTCAGGCATTCGCAAAACGTGCTTCAACAAGTCTGCAATAGGAATCAACAATCGTCTGACTGGCTTAAACAATCTAAGTAATAATCCTGGAAAAGTTCAATATAAATACTTCGTAACTTGTTACTCGTTATAAAGCATTGATGGCCGACCGGTAATAACTATGGACTGCAGTGCTGCAGGTCCATGGTTCGATCCCCACCGCCAACTTGAGCTTCACTGCATGGTGGAAGAGCATTTTGCAAATGCTCGCTTGGTTGGCTACCACCCTCAAGTAGAAAATCTGTCGCCAAGCACCTAACAGTGTGTTCCAGCAGCAGTCTTTGAAAGCCAGTAAAATTACAGGCACTTAACAACTGTACGTCTCAGGGTGACGGGCGCAATTAAATTTGCCAATTGTAATGAAGGCATATGGTATAGGCAGAGGTTAGTCTGCTTAACATTCAGGTGAGCCTCGTGATTATTCCGTCAAATCACATAAAAAACACTTAATATTTGTCAACAAGCTTTTGATGAATTTCGATTACAAGATAACACGATTCTAATCTCCATTATCTCATTACTCAATCTTGTCGGTAGTTCAACAGGATATGAGACAGAACCGATACGCAAATCGACCCAATTACTTGAGCAAGCTGTTGCAGCGACCCTTGTGAGGATGAGCGCTAATTACCATACTGACAGCGTCTTATACGAACTTGCTCTACGTCTTCATTGATAATGACTACTAGGTACATATAGTATATTACACATCTCCTATACATCTTTACTGTATCATACGGATCGTCCACTGCTGAACACAGCCTCTTTCATTAAGGATTTTACAGTCCCCATTGCACGCTTGGCATTGCAATTGCGGCTTGGAGATCGCAGTGTTAAATGACAGTGCGTCAAAAGGCACAGAAAAATATCTCCGAAGGTACATTCTGGTATTTTTTCTATCCTCTCCTCTTCTCTCACCTCTACAGGAAGATACTGGTAGGGTAGAAGGCTCGAGTGGTGAAGGAGAGCATTTATATATCATAAAGGGGCCCCTTAACCCTACTCCTGGGTTGCAAGTCCCAGGCCCCTCTAAGAAAAAGGATCTTGACAGACAGACAGACGGACAACAAAGTGATCCTATAAGGGTTCCGTTTTTTTTCCTTTTGGAGTACAAAACCCAAAACATAGTCTTAAATTTTTTCAAGATAAACTGGACACTCTGCAAAAGCCACATACGTGTTTTGTAATTATTTCTCCAAGGTGAAGCTTATTAAACTTAACTTACGTCACTAGGCGATCAAATATCAAATGCTATTACCAGATATCACCGTTCTAATCTCCTTTATCCCATAACTCAATCTTGTCGGTAAATTGACAGATGTGAGACGAAGCCAATACGCAAATCGACCCAATTACTGGCCCAAGCTGTTGCAGAGAACCCTTTGGGGCTCAGCGCTAATTACCACAACAACATCGTCCAATGTACATACTTTTTACATGTGTTCTGTAATCTTGCAATATACTATTTCTTGTTGCAAAACAATTACTTAGATTTAGTATAGCACTTAGCTGTAATATTGTTATGTTTGCAATAACGCCTGCTTGTCGAATTACATTACAAAATTATAAATTTTTACTAGAGAAAAAATTAAGCGGTCTGAGCATACCCCGGTTGAAGGGCTGGATGGACGCGGGTTATAGTCCCAATCATGACTATAATTTTTTCTCTCGTAAAAATTTGAAATTTTGTAATAGCACTTAGCATTTACTTAAATAATATTTCAATGTTTTCCAATATTTAAATACTTTTTAGAAACTTTTGCACTACCATACTGCGTCAGCCGTGTTGTCAACTGCTGAACACAGCCTATTTTGCCTTAATCCCCATCCTTAGCTAGCGTCTCCGGGATCGCAGTGTAAGATAGTAGTGCCTCAGAAGGTGTTAATACCCACCTTCTGTTATTTAACTTAGTCGCCTCTTACAACACCCAAGGGTTGAAATGTGACATTCTAGCCTGGCAGCCCACGGGCATTAGTGTAGTTCTATATTTATTATAAATTATGATTCCGAAGACTATACTAATAGTGCTGTTCTTTAGGCACAATCCTAATTCCCATATTATTGTGAATATTATAGGTAAACCTTCTTTCCACCAACAAAAGTCTCCTTAAAATGTATTAGCGTAGACAGGGCGCCTACCATTCAATTGAGGGAAATTATTTACAATAATGTTTTGAATAGTTCTACACGAAATAAGGCTATAACATATTTTTGAAATGTTATCCTTTTGTTGTGTTTTGTGCGGTTACAGAATACATATTGTTAGTAACTACGCCACATTGTGTGGTGTAAGTGTGGGTGGATGATAATACTAGTGTATTATTCTGATGACCATGAACTGAATAACCACACAAATTGCCAATTATTGCATCTATTTTATTATAGAGCTCGTTCTCACGTCTAAAAAAAGGCCAGATTTATAAAAGTTATCGTGAATTTGATCATCCTAACAGCATTAATGGTACATTTGAAATATCAGAAATTTTTGAAGCGCTCTTAGCGAAGTTTACTTAGCTGTTCTCAACCGATCAGCAAAGTTAAGGAACGTAGCGCGCGGTCAGGAGTTGGATGGGTGACCGCTAGTGACATTACTACTGAGCGTTTCCGTGCTTCGGAGGGCACGTTAAGCCGTTGGTCCCGGTTGTCGTCTTAGGATGGCAGTCGTTATAGCATGGTGGTAGGGCATTTTGCGAATGCCCGCGTGGCTAGCTACCACCCTCAAGTAGACTGTCGCCAAGCACCTAACGGTGTGTTCGTGCAGCTGTCCTTGAGAGCCAGTATTTCTAGGTTAGCCTGAACAACATCTTCGACCACATTATCACTAACCATCAGGTGAGATAGTGGTCAAAGGCTAACCTATCAGGCATACAAAAAAAAAAAAAGAAACAAAAAAAAATAATTGGGTATTGAAAATGTTATTATGCCTTTTATTTTTATTTGTATGCATTAAATATATACTGAAAGTAACACTTCCTCTTATTTCATTCTCTTCATCTTATTTCATAAAGATTCTCATATATTGGTAACGTATGGAAGGTTCTAATTTTTATGGACGTGCGAACACTATGTTCATCGAACAAGTAATAATTCGCTTCCGATGGTTAAAATTATTGAATTAACAATCATTTACAATTACAATCATTATATCTCAAAACACGACCGTTATAAAATTATTATCGAAAAAACAAGAAAGACTTTGCATTACTAAAATAAAAATGTGTCATCCTGTCATTCAGTTATTTAAAAATATGTTCATTCTATCACCAATTTTTTATTTTTTTAGTCTCTCAATACATTAATATTATCAATAAAATATTTCATAGACCTAGTAACTTAATTACTTACACGTATAATGGTCATCAGTATTTCTAGATTAACAATTTGTAACCTGAATGCTATTCCGCTTCCAAGAAATAGCTTCACAATCAACCTTTCATTAATTACTGCCGCTCGGGGTAAATTGCTAAAAAACAAACACCAACTTGGCAACACCGGCTGTCCACACTTGGGGAAATTTTAATCCCATTTAAAGTAGGCAACACAGCACGTGTGGTTTTCCCCTCTAGGTGTTTGTACGCTCTGGCCTAATTACTCGAAGTTTGGTAACTTTGAGTCGGTGGATATTTTACATACCGTCTGTTTTGTACGAGTATCAAACATTTTTAGTATAATTTGGTGTTGTTATACATTAAAAATAAAGGCCCTTGTTTTTTCCTGTACTTCTTATTACTAGTACATGACAATCGATTTGAATCTGTCCAACCAACCGTTGCCTGTAAAAGTTACAGGCCAACGATTTTCATAATTTGAATGTTTTACTATTTGTTCACAGAAATAGTAATGGCCAGCATTTAATGTTATCGTTCAACCTAACTATTCTATTCTACTACTATTCTATTACGAGAACAATTAAGATATTAAGACGTTGGTTTGCGAAAATCCATATTTTATTAAGACGAATATTTAAAGAATGCTTTATTAACATACTTAATTAATATTTATGATAGATATATAATACTTTAGACGAAGTCAAACATTTAGGCGGGACTGTTAGTGGTATAAAATTTATATTTCCAATTGTTTTTTCTGAAATATTAATATAGTATTTGCTATAAATATTTTTATATATACAGAAAGTTAAATAAAATTTTTTTATCTGTCTTATTAAATTTGCTTTATTCAATTATTTCTGAATGCGGCAGTAGAGTAGAAACACTGTAGAGTAAAAAAAAAATAGCAATTAACCCGCTATGGTCAGTGTCATCGTCGTGAATCTTGAGGCTCTATGGACTGTCAAAATTCATGAAGAAGGCATGAGTAAGTTTCTAATGTTTTTAAAATGAACAAAATTTTACGAGGAAATAAATTTTCTTCACAATATATTATGGAGGTTGGATGTAAAATAAACCTTTCCCCTTCATTACATACATACATATATATTGAAGCGATCGTAGCGAAGTTTACTTATGTGTTCTCAACCGATCAGCAAAGTTAAGCAACATCGCCCGCGGTCATGAGTTGAATGGGTGACCGCTTGTGACATTACTACTGAGCGTTTCCGTGCTTCGGAGGGCACGTTAAGCCGTCGGTCCCGATTGTCGTCTTAGGATGGCAGTCGTTATAGCATGGTGGTAGGGCATTTTGTGAATGCCCGCCTGGAGCTACCACCCTCGAGTAGAAAATCTGTCGCCAAGCACCTAAAGATGTGTAATAAACGGTGTGTTCCGGCAGCTGTGTTTGAGAGCCAGTACTTACAAAATAAATTGGTAGAGGTTTCGGAATTCAAACTGCCTCACTGGTGGAGTGGCGGACAAAAACCTAAGTCCAATTCTCAGGAGCAGTCAGGAATATGTCATCAATAGCTTCGCCCTCAATCGATAAAACAGGAGAGACCATGTGAGCACTATCACGTTTCTCATCTTACCATTTTGGAAAATACAGGTGAGATGATATGTATCGAAATTTTTGGTGTACTAATTTTGGAAATAATCACATTTATTTATTTTTATTTTTTTTATTTTTTATGCTTGATAGGTTAGCCTTTGACCACTATCTCACCTGATGGTAAGTGATGATGTGTTCGAAGATGTTGTTCAGGCTAACCTAGAAATACTGGCTCTCAAGGACAGCTGCCGGAACACACTGTTAGGTGCTTGGCGACAGATTTTCTACTTGAGGGTGGTAGCTAGCCAGGCGGGCATTCGCAAAATCCCCACCATGCTATAACGACTGCCATCCTAAGACGACAACCGGGACCGACGGCTTAACGTGCCCTCCGAAGCACGGAAACGCTCAGTAGTAATGTCACTAGCGGTCACCCATCCAACTCATGACCGCGCGCGACGTTGCTTAACTTTGCTGATCGGTTGAGAACAGGTAAGTAAACTTCGCTACGAGCGCTTCAAAAATCATGATTTGTCATGTTTCGAGATCGTGCTTCCTTGTGAGAGCCACGTGCGTGCCTCGGCAGAAGCGCGCGGTCTCGCATGATCAAACCCAAGGATTACGGTCTTCTTGCTCATCGTCAACTTCAGCCCATAACCGTTTTGCAATATCTTAACAATGTCTAACTTATTTTTACAAATGATTAGAGTACAAAATTTTATGCACCGGGCGGGAATCGAATCCGCGTCCTCCAATTTCGCGGCGGATGTCAAACCAATTTGAGCACTAATATTATAAAAAAATATGATTTTCCCTTAGCTCAAGATTGTGCTTGTAATCATATTTAGAAATAAAGAAGGGTAGCGACAGAATTCCGCGAGTTAAGGGTTTGAAAAAACACTTCTTTCGATCAGATCACTAGTAGTCTGGTAGATGGCCGCGCACCGTCCCCTATGATGGTTAAAGTAATACAATTGGAGCACGAAATTTTGGCTAGAAATAGCGAGCCCAGGTGGCCGAGTTGTTTAGGTATCCGGCGCGAAATCGGAGGACGCGGATTCAATTCCCGCCCGGGACATAACATTTTGTGTTCCAATAATTTGTAAAAATACCATTTTCGCTTAGCACGCGATAGTGCTTTCATATTTAGACATTTCTAACGTTTTGAAAATTGTGTCTTACTGTGGTGGCCCATAAATGAAACTGCCTATTAAAGTGTTTTTTATTACACTTGTTTTATTGTGCAGTATACTATACTACTTACGTTGAGATTACTTCTGAAGAAACTTCAACAAGTTTGTACTTCCCAATTAGTCGGTTATTTTCGGGCGGCTTCGGACGATGTCGTTGTGAGAAGTATACACGCTCTCTTTCTTTTGTATACGTTTGTTTCGGTCATCTGACTTTAGCCAACAACGACGACGCCCGAGAATTCTTTAGCCGATGATGTTCACCTTGCCTTATAATACATTAGACGTATCGCTTACACGTACATTTCCTCACCTTTGACTTAAACTTATTCATACATTTTGTGCTCATTAACGTGAGAGTGTATCATTTCAGAAATTTATGTTACAGTATATTATGGGGTAACTTTCATCGCTTGAGAGTTTTGAGTCCGACTTTGGTAAGAGGATCAATTAGAAAGTTGACTTGAGAATTTCATTATCTTTTTTTATTATATTGTTAGGTTTGCAATAACGCCTGCTATGCGGATTACATTACAAAATCACAAATATACGATGGGAAAAATTTAAGTCATGTGCGGGATTCGAACCCGCGTTCATCCACCCCGAGCCGGGGTATGCTCTAACTAATTGAGCTAACATGACATGACGTCATAACTCGAATCTTTCCTATCGTTCTTTTAACCATCGTATTGAGAAGGAGCGACATCTATAGTACCACTTGCGTTGTACTACAAACAAGACCAATTTTGCAATTGGTTTTATACTTGTAAATGATGACGCAACCTTATAATTTTTATTATTGTTAGGTTTGCAATAACGCCTGCTATGCGGATTACATTACAAAATCACAAATATATGATAGGAAAAATTTAAGTCATGTGCGGGATCCGAACCCGCGTCCATCCTCCCCTTGAGCCGGGGTATGCTGTAACCAATTGAGCTAACATGACATGACGTCATAACTCGAATCTTTATTATCTTGTTTGATTTTTTGGGAAAAATAGGGTCCGGTACTAGAAATTAAGGCTCTACTCGTACTACCGTCAGTTCGTCCGACTGTGGTTTAAATGCGGTCTTTTTTTTAAGTAAATGTACTTAATGTTGTCTTAGGTTTTCGCGATTGTTAGACATAGTAATTAAACAACTTACTTAACGGGGTAACTGTCCAGTCACCCCGTGACCACTATCACTGCAAAGTGTTTGAAACGTCGGGACAAAAATAATGATAAATATACGCGATTTAAACCGTTTATAGTTGTTTAATTACTTAATTGAAATTATCCGAGAACATGTTGATATGGCGGATTGCCGGACAAATACTTAAAAAAAAAAAAAAAAAAAAAGAATATTGGTGACTGAATTTCCTTTTATTATTATATTTTACAACAAGCCGTGTTACAACTATCTCAATATAATTTTTAGATCGTAATTTGTTTATATGTTATTTCAATTTTATATTTTATCAGCCTTTATACTTTCGTGGGATGTGGTTCACACTGGTGTTTTATTGTTCTTCTACCGAGTTGCTTTTGTGGGTAATGTCAAACAAACAAATATTTTTATTGACATACATTAATAACAGATTTACAATAGGCCATAGGTTCGCGAACTAGTGTTTAACTGTGTTTCAGGAATCAGTGGCTTCTCCCTTGTTAGCTTCTTAACAATATACATTTTATATAATGAACCTTTAATTGTCGAGGTGGTGTCACCGTGACTCCGCGCAATCAAAGATGGCAATATTTCAGAAGCTATGAAACATATTTAACTGTCGCTTTCAGTAGCTGCTTTTTTTTACTCGAAATATTTTTTTTTTTTTTTGTTTATTGTGTTTTTTTTTTTATGTTATTGTGACGGAACAAGCTCGAGGCCCACCTGATGTTAAGTGGACAAACCTCTGCCTATAACAGTTGCAATTCATGACCTCACGAATTGCACTGCGCCCGTCACATTGAGACATAGTTGTTAAGTCTCATTGTGCCTGTAATTTCACTGGCTCTCAAGGACTACTGCCGAAACACACCTTTCGGTGCTTGGCGACAGACTTTCTACTTGAGGGTGGTCGCTAGCCAGGCGGGCATTCGCAAAATGCCCTTCCACCATGCATGTGTGTGATAACTAACAGCTACACATTAATCATAGGTACATAATGTAATAAAATTCAATCATTTAGATTAAAGAATATAACATGAATTAGTGAATGTGCAGCAAACCACATTATCCACAGATTACTTAAGAATTGTAAAATAAGTTTGCGACAAGTAAGACAAACATTTAGATAAAAACAGTAAATTTAGTTACAAAAATATGTTGGTAATAGTGGGTAGATGCATCAAACAAACCTTAATTTAGACGACAAGTTTACAACAAAAGGTCAGAACTAGATAAATAATGCAGAGATATTATTTTGTTATAACTAAGATAAACATATGTTATGTGTTTATTTTAAGAAGATTCCTAACATTCACTTTATAGGTAGATGCGGGCAAGGAAAATACATCGAACTTTGGTTAGTTTACGCTTACGCGACGCGGCTACAAGGCGTTTACCCAGTTACAGCCGATTGGTGTCACCGTGACGTAAGGTTGGTGTTAATGTATCTATTTTGCAGCGAGTTTTATTTTCAATATTGTTAATTTCTTCCGTGTTTATAGATGACTCAGCCAGAAAATTTTGGGCATGGGTTGCAAAAGGAAAAGGGTTATCAATGTCGGCGATTTCAAGCACAAGGCATTAGTATAGCATTGGTTGCAACAAAATTCGACTATTTTATTGACGTGGATGATGAGGTGATTGACCTCGACTTCCACCTGGTGAGAGAACACTGCACGAATTCAGAATAGTCTGAGAATAAGTATTCTAACCAAAGTAAGACTTATTTACCTTTACAAAATTTTACATTATTATTTATACTTATTATTAATACTTGTTTACCTTCTTTAGAGCAAAATCAGGCAAAAATGCCGATGGAAACTCAAGATTTTTCAACCGAAAACTCCACAACACAATAGGGAAGGTCAATAAGTCTTATTTTGGTAATGATGTACTTGATTTAGACTTTTAAGTATTTTCTGATTTTTAAACTATTAAAGGTTTATTTTCCGTTTCATGTTAAAAAAAAGTATAGTTTTCTAAGTAAGTTGATACGATTTATAAATTTTTCAAAGGCTTATTTGTATGTGCCTACATATGTGCCATTTTGAAAACGTATAATAAATATATAATTCGTAATAAATATTGCAGTTGTATATGTTAAATAATATTTTGTAACGTTTAATCTATGATAAACACGTACGACTGTGTTTTTTTTTTAGGTCTGGGTATTACACAAAATGTCATACTAAGTGAAGTGTCACGGCAACATCGCCTCGATTAGTAAGTTTCACCTAGAAGGCTCGGTAACTAAAGGGTAGGTTAGTTAAAACAAACATGAGAAAATATTACATGATAAATTAAATAATTAAACAGGGGAAAGGGTATGTGTGTTGGGAGTGTAGAGTGTAGATTGAAGTGTAGTGCATGTATGTTTTGGGGTGTGATGTGTGTGTTCGAATATTGAATAAATAAATAAAAAGCATAATTTACACGAAGAATAAAAGTGTGTTAACAGATCCTCAATTCTTCATAATCGAAATTCTTCACTAATATCGCCTTAATTTCGTTATTGGACTTCTTTTTCAATTTGACCATCTTATTTAGCTCATTATATAGATGTGGAATTATTACTTTTACTTTGTTGTCATACATGTCGATACATAGTTGTGGATCTCTTTGATGGGGTTACCCTATGTTCCTTGGTAATTATTTTTTCTTGTTATACAAGCAAGACAAAAATATTTACTATAAGTCGTAGAACAAAAGAAGGGCTATGAACTAACGAGAAAGACTAGGCACTGAAAAAAAATATATACAGTCATCGTGCTATGTAGTAACAATTATGTACATACCTGATTAGAACAGAAATTCATGACTTGATATTTTCAACATATATGTACTAGAGCAGTTGGTACTAGCTATAGGCAGTGGCTTAAACGATCACTTTTCTTTATATGCTGTGTCCATCCTTGCTATTTGGGAGAAGCGCTCGTAGCGAAGTTTACTTAGCTGTTCTCAACCGATCAGCAAAGTTAAGCAACGTCGCCCGCGGTCATGAGTTGGATGGGTGACCGCTAGTGACATTACTACTGAGCGTTTCCGTGCTTCGGAGGGCACGTTAAGCCGTCGGTCCCGGTTGTCGTCTTAGGATGGCAGTCGTTATAGCATGGTGGTAGGGCATTTTGCGAATGCCCGCCTGGCTAGCTACCACCCTCAAGTAGAAAATCTGTCGCCAAGCACCTAACGGTGTGTTCCGGCAGCTGTCCTTGAGAGCCAGTACTTCTAGGTTAGCCTGAACAACATCTTCGACCACATCATCACTTACCATCAGGTGAGATAGTGGTCAAAGGCTAACCTATCAGGCTTAAAAAAAAAAAAAAAAAAAGATATTTGGTTCAAAAAGTGATATATCAAATGCAAAATCATTTAATCAACATAAGTGACGACGATGCTCTGATGGACGTCAGTTACATTATTTAATATTGTATTTTTTTTTTGCCGGCGGTATGCCATTCCTAACAAATTACTACGAACTATATACAACACTACAGCTACGACAATAAAATCATTTAAACAACTTATAAGTCATTGAAGACTCACAGGCAATCTAAATGCTCCATCCCACTATCAGTTGGCAGCGTGCACAGCATGCTGGCAGCATATTGAAATATTCTACATTCCACCACCAATATTTCAGCAAAACAATATTACTTATAGAGACACTGCGAGAATAACGGTCATAAAACTTGGGACTATTCTGTTTAAATAATACTAACATAAATTAAGGTGACCGGGAGCTTATCGTATTTTCCAAAACTTGTCAGAGCGCTTGGTCGATGCGACGTGTGATAAAAATGCTGGCACCTATTTGGCTCATCGAATAAACATTGCAACTCAACGGGGCAATGCTGCCAGCATGCTGGGCACGCTGCCAACTGGTAGTTAGGACTGCCTGTGAGTCTACAATGACTTATATGTTGTCTAAATTATTTTATTGTATTATCTGTAGTTTTGCATATAGTTCTTATTATTTTGTTAATAAAGGCATACCGCCACCTGATAAAAAGAAAATCATACATATGACTAAAAACTGAAATCAGCATCGATAAATTAAATAATGCACGATACGTTCAAACGTTTTCAATAAACCCCAATAAAGAGAACGTTTTCCTCAAGCGAGACGGTTAGCGTTAGGGCTGTAACCCTCGAAATCCATCGTGTACTTAACCAAATGGCGGCTAATCCCATCAAGCGTGTGTAATCAAGGAGAAGCCGAACTATGAGAGGTCATATTTCATCTGCTGAGATTTGGTAGAAAATAGGCTTTAGTGCTTATAATTACACTTATTGGCTGTATTTGATAATTGAATGTATTGATTATTAACTATGGCGCTGACTGAAAATTGGTATGTTATATGAGATTCTGAAGGAACAAGTTCGAGGCCCACCTGATGTTAAGTCATGGCTATAACAGATATAACAATTTGTCTCAAGTGACGTACTGCACTGCACCCGCCACTTAGAGACATTCAGTTGTTAAGTCTCATGTGCCTGTAATTTTACTGGCTCTCAAGAACTGCTACCGGAGCACACTGTTAGGTGCTTGGCGACAGATTTTTTACTTGAGAGTTAAAGGTGAGCATTCAATTTTTAAGCACTGATGGCTCAGTGGCATTGGCTATATGGACTGCCGAGCAGCAGTTCCCTGGTTCGAATTCCGGCTTTATCATGGTGGAAGGGCATTTTGCGATTGCCCGTCTGGCTAGCGAACACCCTCAAGTAGAAAATCTGTCACCTAGCACTTAACGGTGTGTTCTGGCAGCTGTCCTTGAGAGGCAGTAAATTACAGGCATATGAGACTTAACAACTATGTCACACAGTGACGGGTGCATTGCAATTCGTGACTTGTGATGAAATGCATCTGTTATAGGCAGAGGTTAGTCCACTTAACATCTGGTGGGCCTCGAACTTGTTCAGTCACAATAACAAAAAAGCAATTTTATAATTGAATGTATTGATTATAAACTATGGCCATGACTGAAAATTGTTATGTTTTATGAGATTGTCAAGGAACAAGCTAGAGGCCCACCTGATGTTAAGTCATGGCTATAACAGATGCATTTCGTCGCAAGTGACGAAATGCACTGCGCTCGTCACTTAGAGACATACAGTTCTTAAGTCTCATGTGCCTGTAATTTTACTGGCTCTCAAGGACTGCTTCTAGAACACACTGTTAGGTGCTTGACAGATTTTCTACTTGAGAGTGATAGCTAGCCAGGTGAGGATTCACAAAATGCTCTTCCACCATGCAGTGAAGTTTCAGCCGGCAGTGGAGATCGAATTTTTTATAATGTTGCTATCAAATATTCCAGCGAAACTTTACAGGACTGATAACGAAGAGTTAATTGTTTGAAAGTAAATTATCTAAGCAATGATGGCCGGTAATGGCAACGGACTGCCGTGCCGTAGGTCCATGGTTTGATCCCCGCCGCAGGTTGAGCTTCATCGTATGGTAGAAGAGCATTTTAAGTAGAAAACCTGTCGTAAAGGACCTAAGAGTGTGTTCCGGTAGCAGTCCTTGAAAGCCAGTAAAATAACAGGCACAAGAGATTCAACAATTGTATGTCGCAGTGCAACGGGCGCAGTGCAATTCTTCACTTGTGATAAAATGTTATGTGCAGAGGCTAGTCCACTTAAGATCAAGTGGAACTCGCGCTCAATAACAATAAAAAAAATGATTCTTATCTAAAAAAAAATGATTCTATCTTATTTCTTGTTAATTATAACCTTTGATTCCAAAGGAATCTAGTTCCTATTGCTTTATGTACCAGGCTTACAACCGATCAGTGTGTAGCTTCAAAAATAAGAACGTTTTATTTAATGTTTAATTTAACAACAGTCCGTATTAATAGGTACAACTACAGTATAAGATATACAAAAACGAACCAATAGAAACCGGGAAATTATTGTTTTCAAGCGTGAAGGGCACTGCAGCAGTAAGGTGACATGAACGAGACATAAGTACCGATGTGTCGAAGTGACGAATGCAATGCAGTGTCACCCAAAATATTGGTGCAACAAGTAGGCAGTTTTAATGTCCGCCTAGTTAGCTACCACCTTCAAGTAGAAAATCTGTCGCCAAGCACCTAACAGTGTGTTTCGACAGCAGTCCTTGAGAGCCAGTAAAATTACAGGCACATAATGAGACTTAACAACTGTATGTCTCAGGGTTATGGGCGCAGTGCAGTTAGTTTTTGTGACGAAATGCATCTGTAACAGGCAGAGAGTACCGCTTAATATCAGGGGGAGACCGTGTTTGATCCGTCAAAATAACATAAAAAAAACTCGTCCCTGATGCTTACAATCAGGGAAGGAGATAATCCATCTCGTATCACAATAAAACAAACACTTAATTAGTATATATTAACCAGTTTTCACTAACTTAAACCAGTTTTCTCTTAGTGTGCAACTAATGTATTCCATAAGTGTCAGCTGAACCTTCCCAGTCTTGACTGTACAAATTGATTTGAACGCAATCCTGTAAGACAGCAAACCTGATTAAACAGGTACCTGTTTGTTGGTTCGTTCGTTACGTGGAGCCTTAATTCGGTTTGCGATCGCGTCGTCTAAATTACAGTGGTTTTCGCACTGTATAGTGTTTACGTGGTTAAGGAATCGGGATTATCTACAGTGTATATGCATAGAAGAGATGCTTGTATAGTTATCACATAAGGTGTAATGGGGCAGATTAATGTAGTTTATAAGTTTAAGGGCCTGTTTCAGAATGTTCGAGTAAATTCCGGTTATACTACCCAGAACATAAAATAACTGAATGATAAAAATTACAGTTAACATGCAGCGCGTTTCAAGTTTTGACCGATGGATAGGCTAAATCGATGACTGTGAAACGCAAAAATTGTGTTTTATTTATTAAATATGTTCTAGTTAGTATAACCGGAACTTACTCGAACATTCTGAAACAGGCCCTAAGTGGCAATTGGCGTTGAAGTCTCTTTATGTGAAATTCTGCGGTAATGTTTCTGAACGTGTAACGGAGGGAATCGAATGTCTGGCAACCATGAACAGTTTTAATAACCATTAAACAAATAAAATAGCTTAATATACATTGTAATGAATAGATTCAGGCGTTACTTTGCGGAAATCCATATTTAATAATATCTCGATCGTGCGCTCGTAGAGTCAAGACCTCCTGAGGATGCTTCGTGTAGAAGCGCGTCGAAAATTCTTCCGGTTTGGCTGCATGGCGTTTGTGACGTCACGTCGGCTTAGCAGGAAAATTGGGCGGAATTGTCACTAGATATATTTTTATTTTTTTTAAGTGTTTTATTAAAATATTAATTTGATGTTTTCGTATAATATTTTAAAAATATTTGTTATTATTAATATACATTGTTTTCAGTGTTAGCAGTTGGTTTGGTTATTGCGCAGACTTTTATTTATTCTACATTTCATTGACTCCATGGTCTGTCTCTTTTATTTATGACCTTTTTTTATTAAAATATAGGATACGTGCAACATAAAGGTTTTATTTCCGGTTAGATTTTTTGTTATTTATTTTTCCGGTTAATTCATATTTTCATTGTGTTATTTTCTGTCATTATTTGTTAATATTATTATATTTCAAAGTCATGCATTAGCATCCAGAGCAGACCGGTGTCCTCTAGCAGTACACGTTTAACAGTTGACGCTTGTGCCAGCCATCGCCTTCCTCAACAATTTTTGAGAGGGATCCGACACATCACACTACCGCTTTTTTTTTTATACCACTAAGTTGGCAAACAAGCATACGGCCCGCCTGATGGTAAGCAGTTACCGTAGCCTATGGACGCTTGCAACACCAGGGGTATCACTCGCGCGTTGCCGACCCTGAAGAAATCTCTTCACGCCCTTTGACTACACACACTACTACTTTGTGATCACGACCGCTCTGGATTCTCGTACCAACAATTACGCACTGCACAGACTTTGAAGCAGTAATAGCCGAACGGTAATAGTGATGGATTTCCATGACGCAGGTCCATGGTTTGATCCCCACTGTCTCACCGGCTTAAGCTTCACCGCATGGTGGAAGGATATTTTGCGAATACTCACGTGGCTAGCTACCACCCTCAAGTAGACAATCTGTCGCCGAACAACTAACAGAGTGTTCCAGCAGCAGTTCTTGAGAGCCTTTAATTATGAATTTACAGGCCATGACACTTACCATCAGTATATATCAGAGTGATGGGCGTAGTGCAGTTCGTCTCTTGTTACGAAATACATCTGTTATAGGCAGAAGTTACCGTTTAACATCAGGTAGGCCTCGTCCGTATTCTGTCACAATCACATAAAAAAAATAAGAAATTAGTAATGCATACTGCGTATAGAACCCAATGTGTCATTCGGCCAATATTGGTCAACATCGGCAACACTGTACTACTGTACTACCGTAACCACCAGATTGTTGAGGTCATGACATACCTACGTATAGGCAAATATTTTTTCAGTTAATAGAGTGTTATTGAAAAGCGTTACCGGAGTGAAATTTAATCATCAAGATTTAATTGATCAAAACCAGGAGAAATCCTAAAAGTTTGCATGATCATACAACAAAAAATAAACTTCCAAAAAAGATTTCAAAAATGAGGAGTATTTCAGGACTTTTTTTTTTCAAATTCAAATTATTTATTTGCTTAAACATGGGTAAAATGAAATAACAGATGTTATTCTTAACAATGTGAACTTGTGAACCATTTTTCTTTTGAAAGTCTGTTAAAAACAACGTAGACCATATAAACCACGAAATACCTTCCTACCACAGAACGTTTACAGTATATCTTATGTTCTGGCTGCTAATATTCAAATCTCATTATTTCAGTATTCAAACCACATACTCATTATACACTTCTTTAAAAACCTATAAGAAAAAATTATAAGTATGTATCTATTACAAAATTACAAATATCCAAGAGGAATTGTTTTTTAAGTCATGTGCGGGATATTCCTCTCATATATTTGTAATTTTGTAATGTAATCCGCATAGCAGGCGTTATTGCAAACATAACTATAATAAAAAAGTATGTATATATTTGTCTTTATGTGTGTGTTGTAATCTAACGAAAGCATTTAAGACGCTGTGTTAGCTATATTTACGTTATTTTTAAACTATATCGGATTTCCTTTTTCAATTACATATGAAACCAAATGAACCGCATATGTAATAATCCTTTAAAATGAGAGTTTTTTTTATATATTTTCTCTGTGTATATAATATTATAATCTAATGAAAGCTTTATAGTTGCTTCGTTAACTATATTCACCATAGTAATAAGGTATATTTGATTACATTTTTCAATTACTTAGAATACCAAGTCAACCTCAAAAATTAAAAAACCGTTTAAAAGTTGAGCTAATATTTATTTTTAATATATTGTCTGTTTTTATATTTTAATCTAACGAAAGCACTATAGACGCTATGTAAGCTATATATACGGTAGTCATAAACTATGTATATACAATTTTTCAATTACTTATAAAAACAAACCAATCGCAAAAATTTAATAACCCTTTAAAAGAAGAGCTAATATTTATTTTTAATATAAAAATGTAGCAAAAATTAAGTTCGTTGAATCGTGTTATTCGTGGTACAGTACCTATACCCTGTAGACGTCCATCAATCTATCTTACTTAATTTCTTCAGAAAACAAGATCCATCTTCTTGACGGAAATAGTATCAATATTGTCTTAACTCAACTGAAAGCTAGTAACTGTGAAGTATTAAGAAATTGTGGTAACATGGATTTAGGAAACAAAACCAGCCAAGAGGGATTCTAAGTTTTAGTCCGTCCGTCCATGTTTGCTGGTTTTGTTATTTATTTTAAGAATAAAGATTTTACTATAATTTTCAGAAGCGCACGCAGCGAAGTTTGCTTAGCTGTTCTTAACCGATCAGCAAAGTTAAGCAACGTCCGCCACCGTCATGAGTTGGATTGGTGACCGCTAGTGACATTACTACTGAGCGCTTCCGTAATTCGGAGGGCGCGTTAAGCCGTCGGTCCCGGTTGTCGTCTTACGATGGCAGTCGTTGTAGCATGATGGTAGGGCATTTTTGCGAATGCCCGTCTGGCAAGCTACCACCCTCATGTAGAAAATCTGTCGCAAAACATATAACGGTGTGTTCCAGCAGCTGTCCTTGACAGCCAGTAATTCTAGGTTAGTCTGAACAACATCTTCGACCACATCATCACTTACCATCAGGTGAGATAGTGGTCAAAGGCTAACCTATCAAGCATTTAAAAAAACAAAAAAAATACCCTTATTTGGTGCATGTATGTGTTGCAGATTAATGATTTACCATATTAAAATACGTTTTACGAAAACGTATTTTGCAGCGACTTTTTTTTTTAAATTTATTGTGACGGAACACGCCTTAGGCCCACCTGATGTTTAGTGGACTAACTCTGCCTATAACAGATGCATTTCATCACCAGTCACGAATTGCACTGCGCCCGTCACTTTGAGACATAGTTGTTGAGTCTCATTGTGCCTTTAATTACACTGGCTCTCAAGGACAGCTGCATGAACACACCGTTAGGTTCTTGGCGACAAATTTTCTACTTGAAGGTGGTCGCTAGCCAGACGGGCATTTGCAATATGCCCTTCCTCCATGCGGTGAAGCTCAAGCCCGGGGCGGGATTCGAACCATGGACCTGCGCGGCAGTCCATAGCCAATGCCACTGAGCCATCACTGCTTCAAAATTGATTGACAATTTGATATAACATAGTATATCTTCTGTCATGTTCGATTGTTTACCTATTACGGTTGAAGGGATACAACTCTCTAGGGGTAGTACCGGCGGGAGACGTAAGATTATAGCACAGCATAAGGATCATATTTCATGTACTGTGCTTATTCTCGTAGGGTTGTGTATTCTCACATCGATCATAAAAATCGCTAAGAGCGTAAATCTCAGTGAATTCGTGTCATTAAATATATAAACCCAGAGCCATTTCAATGAAAAGATTCAAGCGTCACTTTGCGGAAAATCATTTGGCTGAGTAGCGTTTATGACGTCACATAGGCTTAACGGGAAAATTAGGCGGTATTTTCACTTGATATTTTTTTATATTTCTTAAGTGTTTTGCTAAAATATTTGTTCAATGTTTTCCTTAATTATTCCTTAGTTTCATAAAAAAAAAATACTGTGTGTTTCAACTATGGAACCTTTTTTTATATGCCTGATAGGTTAGCATTCCACCACTATCTCACCTAATGGTAAGAAGATGATGTAGTCGAAGATATTGTTGAGTCTAACCTAGAATAATTCGCTCTCAAGAACACACCGTTAGGTGCTTGGCGACAGATTTTCTACTTGAGGGTGGTAGCTAGCTAGGCGGGCCTTCGCAAAATGCCGTACATCCATGCAATACTTGCACTTGCAAAAACCTGTTGAGTTGAACGCGTCAACAACTCGCGAGTGACTTAATCGACTTACTCGTACCCCGCAGTGCCCACATGTATTGTATTTCATAAACTGGAAGCATGTGCAATGATTTTTCACTTTCTCAATTAAAGGGAACAATGCATGCGAGGAATAGGAAGAAAATTCACAAAATCGACGTTAGGTATCCCCGCTTTTTCTCCCAAACAGAGCCGATTAAATTTTTATATCATATAATTAAGGCAGTTATAAGCACACCCATGTAATTTTATTATTGTTATATTTGCAATAACGTCTGCTATGCGGATTACATTACAAAATTACAAATATACGAAAGAGAAAAATATCCCGATATGAATTAAATTTTTCCTTTCGTATATTTGTAATTTTGTAATACCCATGTTATTTCCTTACACTTATTATTATTGAAGGAAATATGACTATGAAAATAACAAAAATGCCCCGATTTACCGCCATGATCAAAGGACCGTGAACTCAATATTAAGGCAAGTGATGATGCATATAAGATATTTAAATTAATTAAATAAATGTTATAGGCTAAGATATTTGAAATAAACTATTTGTATATAAAGGCTGTACTAGATTTTAATATTGTTAGGTTTGCAATAACGCCTGCTATGCAAGTGGTACTATAGATGTCGCTCCATACCAATACGATGGTTAAAGAACGATAGGAAATATTTGAGTTATGACGTCATGTCATGTTAGCTCAATTGGTTAGAGCATACCCCGGCTCAAGGGGTGGATGGACGCGGGTTCGAAACCCGCACATGACTTAAATTTTTCCTATCGTATATTTGTGATTTTGTGCTGTACTAGATTGTTTAGTTTATCGACTTCCTAATATAATTATTTCTTATACCACTTTAAGAGAGGTTGGCCCAACACGTATGTTTACTTAATTATGCTCGTCATCTTACTTTTCACACCTGACGGTGTGTTCTGGCAGCTGTCCTTGAGAGCCAGTAATTCTAGGTTAAGCCTGTTAACACCTTCGATCGCATTAAATGCTTACCATTCAGGAATAGAAATAAAAAAAAACAGCTATACAAGGTTTGGTTTTCCCGACTCCAGTATCCGTCCACGTACTTACTCAATGCCCTTCTCGTAACATACATTTCTCAAAATCAAAATCATTTTTAAATTTAGGCGTCTTCGACACTTTTATGACGTTCATTCACAAATTTTAATATCGAAATATTCTACATTATACTGCCACGTTCTGCAAAATAAAATGTATGGAGAAACTACAAGGATAACGGACAAGAAACTCAACGTCATTTTATTAAAATAAATATTTAAATTTTCTGTGCTTTGAAGAGCCCATTAGCCGTCGCTCCTGGTTGTTGTGTAAGGTTGGCAGTATTATAGCATGGTGGTAGGGTATTATGCGAATGTTCACCTATGTAGCTACCTATGAAGCTACCTATGAAGTAGAGTAGAAAATTTGTGGCCAAGTACTTAACGGTATGTTCGGGCAGCTTTCTTTGAGAGCCAGTAATTTTAGTTTAGGCTGAACAATATCTTCGAACGCATTGTTACATATAATTAGGTCCAATAATAGTCAAATGCTTTTTATGTCAGCTATAAAAACATAATACATATTTTTCGTCGTTTGACACACTAATGCCACGCTAGTTTATACCTTCAGCTTCTTTGTGCTTGTTGCTTCTTCTAAACTCCGTCTGCTTTATATATTGAAAGGAATTATCCGCACCATATACATTCTAAATTAAACAACAAAATCAACTAAACATTTGCATATTTTATGCCATTCTAATGGAACATGCCCGAGGTTTAATGATAAGCGGTAACCTCTGCCTTTAAAAAATGCATTTTGTTCACAAATTACGAACTACACTGCGGCCACACCCTCAGACATACAGTTGTTAAGTCTAATGTGTCTGTAATTTACTGACACTCAAGAACTGCTGCCGAAAAATACCGCTATGTGGTTGGCGAAAGATTTCCTTCTTGAGAGTGGTACGTAGCCAGTCGAGCACTCGCAAAATGTCATCCCGCTATGCGGTGAAGCTCAAGCCGCCAGTGGAGATCGAACCGTGCACTTGTGGCACGTTCATAGCGCAGTGGACGTTACTTAACTTAGCTGATCGTTTAAGAACGGCTAAGCAAACCACGCTACGAGCGCTTCAAAATCATTTTCCAATATTCAGAGCTATTACGACAGGTTTTTTTTTTTTTTTTTTTTTTATGCCTTCTAGCTTAGCCTTTGACCACTATCTCACCTGATGGTAAGTGATGATGTGGTCGAAGATGTTGTTCAGACTAACCTAGAATTACTGGCTCTCAAGGACAGCTGCCGGAACACACCGTTAGGTGTTTGGCGACAGATTTTCTACTTGAGGGTGGTAGCTAGCCAGGTGGGCATTCGCAAATTGCCCTACCACCATGCTATAACGACTGTTATCCTAAGACAACAACCGGGACCGACGGCTTAACGTGCCCTCCGAAGCACGGAAGCGCTCAGTAGTAATGTCACTAGCGGTCACCCATCCAACTCATGACCGCGGGCGACGTTGCTTAACTTTGCTGATCGGTCAAGAACAGCTAAGTAAACTTCGCTACGAGCGCTTCAAACTTCAGGTCTTACGAATGTTACCTTCCTATCTTTCCCTACATTATAATGTCAATTATTTTCATCAGTTGTATACAAATAACGCTACTAAGAGCTGTGTTTTAATGGAAAACTTCATCAATTTCCCCTCATAATTAGATACAAGAGTGAAACACCATATACAATTTGCACTCAGGGTATAAAGTGCAGTGTTCTAGAATTAATTAGGTCGTCCTGAGTGCTAAGTTATGAGTTCATAACTTGGTATGGCAAACTGAATTAAGTTGCTTTTCGATGATAGGTAATATACGATAGTATTTGTTTATTTTAATAAACGTTTTGAAGCGCTCGTAATTTGTTAAGCTGTTCTTAACTGATTAGCAAAGTTAAGCAACGTCCGTCGCGGTCATGAGTTGGATGGGTGACCGCTAGTAACATTACTACTGAACGCTTCCGTGCTTAAAGTTAAGCCGTCGGGCCCGGTTGTCGTCTTAGGATGGCAGTTGTTATGGCGTGGTAGTAGGGTATTTTGCGAATGCCACCTGGCCAACCTTAAGTAGAAAATCTGTCGCCAAGCACCTAACGGTGTCTTCCGGCAGTTGTCCTTAAAAGCCAGTAATTCTAGGCCTGAACAACATCATCGACCACATCATCAGTTACCATCAAGTGAGATATTGGTCAAGGGCTACCTATCCAGCATACCTATCAAGCATAAAAAAAATGTAGTAGTATGATGGCTATCGAATGAAATCCTCCAAAAAGTTACGCTTGTCAATATAATTTGCCGTAGTTTTTTTTTTCTACATAATATTTTATTGTGTTGTATTTAGTCAAAAAAGTTAGTATTATTATATTAAACTTAGAATGAGAATCTGATATCCAGCTCATAAAGCTACGGCCGGAAAACTGTAAGTGCTAAGCGACAAATTTTATACTTGGGGTCAGGAGGTTAACAAGAAAAATATTTGCAAAATATTCTTCAATACATTATCAGCCTTACTTATAAACGCTACTTAAATTTTAAACATTACTTAGCCGCTTATTAGCAAAATTTCTTACTCATAAACGCTACATAACTTTATCCAGTACCTAAGTACTGCTTAAATCAGCTGTCAATTTAAACACCGTCCCACCCTTGTTTAAATTTTAAGTAACAAGATGGCGCCCATATTTCTGATCAGCTGATTTAGTTACAGACCCACCAACTTATCTGTTTAGGTGGCAGAAAACAGAACTACAACATTCCTTCAAATTGTGACAGTTCGTAGTTGATTTCCTTGACCAGTAGCGCCCTCGAAAACTGCACAGTGAAGTTGGTGGTACTATACAAAGAAAAGTATTATATTTACTTTTTAATTTCAAGATATTTAGCACTAGATACATGCTATTTGGCCATTTAGGTCATTCATAATACTTTTTAGTACAATGTTGTGAGTTTAAAATACGTTCGACCTCATTATCCATTGCTTCGCTAAACAGGTGCTATATAGCGTTTATAAGTAAGAAATATTTAAGCATTACTTAAACACTGTTTAGTTATGCAATACTTAGCAACTACATAGCGATGTTTTTATAAGTAAGGGGGTTAATTTGTTCAGAGTCTGCGTCATCAAACACTTTTCTCATGTTTGTGGAGCCCAAAAGCTGCGTAGCATCTCGAGACCGACAAACGTTTCCATCTCACACAACCATTCTTAATCTATGACGCAAATATGGCTGCCTGCCAAAATTAGAGCCCGGGAAAAATGGTTTTCCATTAACAGAATGCTGTAACAGAATAAACCTACGTATAACTAAAAAGGTTATAGCTAATTTGAACCTTAACACTTTACGATAAAAGCCGCAAAATAAGTAGTACTCACTTTTATTTCAATATTGGTACTGTCACAGACTTGCCTACGCATCTAGCATGGTGGAATATAATAACTTATATGCACCATACTTAATATATAGGGTTATTGGAAAAATTATAACAACCTCTTAGGGTTGACTTTTGCTAGTCTTAACAAACATTATCTTATTCGACATTTTTGTGTTTATTTATGTGTATTTGACGAAATAAGCACGAGTACTACATGATGTTAAAAGTCTCTTGTGTCTGTAATTTATTATTTCATAAAATATGAAATAATAAATTACATTATTACTTTACTGCTGTAAATGCTATGTAAATATTCAAAATTCTATTAAAACGGAGCGCGGCGCAGTCCAGTGTTGCCGCGGCGGGCGTTCTTGGGTCGGAGTAGGCATTGGTTTTTACAACGAGACTCAAAACTAAAAACAATAAGTTTTTCTAGTACTGCCTGACCCTTTTAAGTTCTGTTGTGGTGGTCCTCGTGTTTATTCCTCGTGTAACATACGAAAAAAACCAACAAAATTTTTTTTTTTTTATCTTGATATGTTAGAACTGTCAGAAGTCAATCCTTCTTAGGATCTAATCTAATTGTAATCTAATTGTATAACTTATTGCAATGCATAGAGTTTATAACCAAGAGGTTGTTAGCATTTTTTCAATAAATCGTTTAATAAACTAATATAGAGTTTATATACTTAAATAGATAGAGATTAAATACTAAAATAGAGTTTATATATGAAAAAACTCTATGCATTGCAATAAGTTATACAATTAGATTTAAATGTTTGTATTCATTTTCATTACATACAATAATAATTGAATGTGACGGCGCGTCGATTATTTTAGAGTGGCGAGGAACGTAACTGACAGTGACAGCTGCGATGACAGTTGACGTTTCTCCACTCTGACACAACTCCGGACGCTAATGGGCAACGTGCGGCAAGCAAACGAAGATGGTGGTTGAAGTTTAAGGCTTTTAGCTGATAAATCGGTTTGCATCGCGCATGCGCATTACGTGTTCGGCGGAGTGTCGTTCGTATATCGTTAATTTAAGTATTGAGACTGTGTTTGAAGTGATATTTTGTGGAAATACTGTAAAATAGTTGATTAGAGTGTATTGTACTAAAATTGTGGTTTCTATTCCTCTCGCCCGATAATCCACGCCCGTGTATGAACATGGAGACTTCTAATAAGGATCCTGATATCGGCCAAGTGCCTTTATCAGAAGTGGGATGCGCAGGGCTACGTTCAGAGGAGAATACGCAAAGTAATGAAGCGCCTAACTCGTCCACGGTGCCTAACCTGTTACTTCATATGGAGACATTGCTGTCCAGAGTATTGGCAAGTACTCAGCCTCGATCATCGAGCAGCACGACAACGCAGTTGATCCGATTTGATCCCGATGATGCCGAAGCTGACATTGAAGGTTGGTGCAAAGTAACCGAGATAATAGTTAACAACAGAAGTCTAGAAGGTGCCGAGTTATTGTTGTTGCTGACGCATGCCCTTAAAGGACGAGCTGCTACCTGTTTAACAAAACTGCAAGCTTCCCAGCTGACATGGCCTCAAATAAAAGAGCTGCTACTAGCGAAATTTGCCAAGCCCATGTTAGCTCAAGACTATTTTGACGAAGTGTTGCGTTTTCAAATCGCTCCAAAAGAAACTGCTTGCGAGGCGGCTATGCGTCTTTGGAGTATTATAGAGAGAATTCCACGTACGGAAATGGCCGAAGATATAGTAACGGGTTTTGTGGCTTCGGTATTGTGTCAAAAGGATGTTGCGATTCGAAGGGAGCTCCATTCGCATAACCCGACTACCAGATCTCAACTCTTTCGAGTGCTCAATGGAATTTCGCTCAAGCGGAAGTACGAGAGTAATGAAAATTACGAGGTTGATGTGAAAAGACCTCGCTACGGTGAACCTCAGTTTTCTGGAACATGTCATCGTTGTGGTACACCGGGGCACAGAGCCTTTGACTGCCGCAAGCGACGGGAAGAGCCTGCTGCTGTTGACAAGAATATGAACCAAACGCCAAGGGTTATCGATAAAGCACGAACGATCACCTGTTTTGTGTGCGGACAACCAGGTCACCTTGCCTCGGCGTGTCCAGATCGGAAAGGAGGTGGCGCAGGTGGCGCAGCGGCGGCGAAAGAAGTTCATATCTGCGAGCGGAAAGCAACTAAGAGCACCTTGACTACATCATCTGGTGAGCCCGTTTCCTTTTTGTTTGATAGTGAATCAGCCTGTTCGTTGTTGAAGCGTAGCTTTGCCGAGAAGTTTCCGGGTACTTTGCATAATGATTTGGTATACCTTAAAGGTATAGGTAGCGACAATGTTCAATGTGTTTCACAGGTTCTTAGCCCCATCAATGTACAAGGGATCTCTGTATCATTGCTTTTTCATATAGTGCCTGATGGTGCCATCGCTGAGCCAGTACTCCTAGGTAGAGACCTCTTAGAAAATAGGATTGAAGTTAAAATTGACAATGAGCGTATGATATTTTCGTTGCAAAAAGAGGTCAATGTGGCTGAAAAACTGAATAACTTCGACTTTACTGACATTAACACTGACTTAGAAGGCGATGATAAAAGTACTTTAATTGAGATATTACAAAAGTATAGTGACTTTTTCATCGACGGCATACCGACACGACGTGTAACCAACGGTGTTCTCCGGATAGATCCCATTGATCCAAACAAAACCGTACAAAGGCGTCCTTATAGACTGGCTCCCGCGGAAAAAGAAATAGTTAGAGAAAAGGTAGAGTCATTGTTGCAGGCAGGTATTATTCGGGAAAGCACATCACAGTTTGCTAGTCCTATTCTGTTGGTCAAAAAAAAGGACGGCACCGATAGGATGTGCGTAGATTATAGGGAACTCAATGCTAACACACGACCCGAGCACTATCCCTTACCTATAATTGACGAACAGATAGATCGGCTTCATGGGGCGCATTACTTCTCGTCGTTAGACATGGCTTCGGGCTATCACCAGATCCTAGTTGATCCGGATGGTGACAGCATTGCGAGAACGGCATTTGTGACTCCAGATGGCCAGTACGAGTATCTCTCTGGCATTAAGGCATTAACATTAAGAAATGTGCATTTATGAAAAGTGAAGTAGACTATCTGGGATACGTGGTTAGGGCAGGAGAAGTCACTCCAAATCCTAGGAAAGTACAAGCATTGGATTGGATGCTCCATCTCCTAAAACGGCTTCCAATGTTCGGCAATTCTTAGGCCTTGCGTCCCATTTTAGGCGTTTTATACCAAACTTTACCCGTCTTGTAGGACCGCTGTATCCACTGACCAAATTGAAAGGTCCTATCAGATGGACAGAGGTCCACGATGCTATTCACAAGGGAATCGTGGCTATACTTACGTCGGAACCGGTTTTGACCATATTTGACCGTGACGCCCCTATAGAACTTCATACTGACGCCAGTTCGGAAGGTTATGGTGCAATACTAATTCAAAGAAAAGAAAATGTACCCCACGTAGTTTCCTATTTCAGCCGACGAACGACTGACACGGAATCGCGGTACCATTCGTACGAATTAGAGACCTTGGCAGTCGTTCGGGCCGTCGAAAACTTTCGGCATTATTTGTATGGACAACATTTTACAGTCTTTACCGACTGTAACTCTCTCAAAGCATCCAAATCAAAAACTGACCTCACCCCACGCGTTCATTGCTGGTGGGCCTTTCTACAGGCGTACGATTTTAATATTATCCACAAACAAGGAAGTAGCATGGAACATGCTGACTTCTTATCGCGAAATCCTCTCTCAGATCCATTGCCTGGGTCGTCCCGCATAGTCGGTGAATCTGACATATCAAAGAAAAGTAGAGACGTCCACTTCATTGAATTGCACCAAGGTTGGCTTGCAGTAGAACAAAAACGTGATAGTGAAATTAGAGATCTTGTTAGCAAGCATAATAATAAAGAGTTACCCGAAGCAATTGCCCATACTTATGATGTACGTAAAGGAATACTTCATAGGAAAATCGAGCGTAACAGGAATTCCTTTTGGCTCCCGGTTGTGCCCAGATCTTTGACATGGACACTAATCAATCATGTTCACACTGAAATTAAGCACCTCGGCATAGAAAAGACTCTAGACAAAATATATGAGCTGTATTGGTTTCCACTAATGGCTAAGCAAGTACGAAAATTTGTGGATTCGTGTATCGTGTGTAAAGCGTCAAAAGGGTGTTCGGGAGCTCAACAAGTCCAACTCCACCAGATCCCAAAAGTTGCCACTCCTTGGCACACGACACATGTTGACATCACGGGTAAGCTTGGTGGGAAGAGTGACCGGAAAGAATATGCTTCAGTAATAATAGACTCCTTTACTAAGTATGTTCTTCTGGAGTACACCGCTTCACTCGATGCGGTTAGTGCCATAAAAGCTCTAAAAAAGCGGTCTGTCTTTTCGGTGCTCCCAAGCGAATTGTAGCAGATCAGGGTAGATGTTATATTAGTGCAGACTTCAAACAATTTTGTAGTGACCATAGCATAGAGCTCCATTTCATTGCCACTGGCTCTAGCAGAGCTAATGGCCAGGTGGAGCGGGTTATGCGCACCTTGAAGAGCTTGCTTACAATTGTAGAAAATGATCCGAACAAGACATGGCGTGACGAGCTTCCCGAGGTCCAACTCGCACTAAATAGTACCCGTTCTAGAGTAACGGGCTACACGCCCACGGAACTAATGTTCGGTACGCGAGCACAGTCATTAGGCATGTCTAGTATATCCCCTAACCCAGAACCTGAGCCTCGTTTGGATTTAGACTCGATCCGAAAGAATGCTTCCGAAAACATTGAGAAGGCGGCGGAGTCGGATACAAATCGTTTCAACCGCGGTAGGGCAGTCGTGAAACTCTTCTCTCAAGGCGACTTCGTGTTCATAAAATGTAGCGAACGTAATCAGACCAAATTAAAGCGAAAATTTAGAGGTCATTTATGATCACCCGAGTTTTAGATAACGATAGGTACGAGCTAAGAGACATTGATGGGTCTAATCGAACATACAAATATGCTCACGAAAATTTGCGTGCAGTACCCGGAGGCTATGATGGTTTAGTTGAAGCAGCCGCTTGCTTAATAAACGACTCGGAGGAGGCCGAGACGGCGGTCCATAGTCAAGAGACTGAAGCGGTGCCATCTGATGATGATGATAATGATACAGTCTTGGTATCTAGTCGCACTCTTACCGCTAGCTCTGGAACCCTCTCTGCCTCTGAGCGTGACGAGTAATAATGAGTTGTGAGTACCTACTTTATATGTGAATCTCAGTTTACTGTCCATGTTAATTCTCATGTCTCCAGGTGGGCTTTTACATGTGTGTTTTTGTGACGGTAGAGTAGCTGGTCTACGGGACTGGCTCATATGGGTCGATGTCCTAATAGTCAGTCTACAATACTCGTGTGTGGCCTGTGTGTGGCACAGAGTGTGCCTGTCGTGTGCAGCTAGCGGACGGTCTAAGGGACTGGCTTATACTGGCCGAAGTTCCGGATCATATCGCTATGCTGGTGTTGGGTTGATATTTGATGTGGCCTGGTCGAAGGGACGCCAGAGTTGGTTGTCCGGTCCAGTGTATTGTGATCCGACGTGCCGTGATGGACAGATGTTGAGATGAGATTTAACGAGTAACTAATTGAGTAACAAATTAGGATACAGTGTCAGGAATAGGCGAGCGATGATGAGTGTTCCAGCTATGTTTCATCTTTGCAGATTAACTGAGGAGTGAGGGCTGTACCTACACCAGCGAACGCACGAGGACGTGCGAATGTCAGTCCGGCCGTGACGGCGCGTCGATTATTTTAGAGTGGCGAGGAACGTAACTGACAGTGACAGCTGCGATGACAGTTGACGTTTCTCCACTCTGACACAACTCCGGACGCTAATGGGCAACGTGCGGCAAGCAAACGAAGATGGTGGTTGAAGTTTAAGGCTTTTAGCTGATAAATCGGTTTGCATCGCGCATGCGCATTACGTGTTCGGCGGAGTGTCGTTCGTATATCGTTAATTTAAGTATTGAGACTGCGTTTGAAGTGATATTTTGTGGAAATACTGTAAAATAGTTGATTAGAGTGTATTGTACTAAAATTGTGGTTTCTATTCCTCTCGCCCGATAATCCACGCCCGTGTATGAACATGGAGACTTCTAATAAGGATCCTGATATCGGCCAAGTGCCTTTAAATGCATTTAATATAAAACATACACTTGTTATATGATTGTCTTAGAAATATCACGTACAATAGCGAATGAATAAACATACTCGTATTAGTGTCTATTGTGCCCTCAATGTGTACTAAGTGCCTCTAATTGTCGGACATTAAGGGTGCCTTTCCAGTGAAGCTAAGCTAGCTAGCGGAACGGGACGTAAGCGAGGAAAAATTCTTATGTCAGCATTTTTATATTTAGGTAGAAACTCTCTTTATTAATAGTATTTACATGAAGCAATGAGGGCCGAGCGGTAATAGCTATGGACTGTCGTGCCGCAGTAACCAAATTCGATCCCCACCGCTGGCTTGAACTTCACCGCGTGGTGTAAGTGCGATTTCCCGCCTGGCTAGCTACCACCTACACAGCTTCAAGTAGAAAATCTGTCCCCAAGCACCTAACGGTGTGTTCCGGCAGGCAGCAGTCCTGTGAAATTACAAGCACATGACACTTAACAACTATGTCTTAAAGTTACGGCAGCATTCGTGACTTGTGATGAAATGCGTCTGTTAAAGGCAGAGGTTACTCCGCTTTACATTAGGTAGGCCCAGAGATAGCACTGTCACAAATAAATAAAAAAATGTTACATCACTCATATATTATTTAAGTTTACATATTAAATAATAATAATATTTACCACTGCTAAGCTAATAAGCTTACTATGGAAACATAAATTATCATTATTGAGTTGCGTCCTTGTAAGTAATTTCATTAAATTAGTTTTGGTTTGAAATATTCAAGGGAACAAAGTAACGTCTATAGATCAATGTGCTTTGACCTACAAAGAAGTTAAATAGTTTTAAACTGCCCGGCATATTAATCTTGTTTTTAGATCATAGCTAATCGATATATATTATGATAAACCATCTCCGTACGAATGTAAATACTAACAACGAATGCATAAATACATTCGAACTACGAGTCATCAACGCGGCAGATCATATAGGAAAAGTACGTCCTAGCCATTACCCGTGGTTTGGCTAGGACGTACTTTTCACTTTTTATAATTTATCGTTATTTTGATATTACGTAGAAATTCCTCTATAATAATTTTCCATTTTCAACAACTGAAGATACCATGTTATGAGACTGAGGGCGTAGGATGGAGAGACCTTGATTCGCATGCGAGTGAGTGGAACAGAACTACGCAATATTTAATAATAGATGTTTTTAATTTTTAAGTGTGAGCGTTTTAAAAAAAGAAAAACCAGGTATTAATAATACATTGTTGCTGCATAATTATTATAAATTAAATGTGTACTGATGCGATTTATAATAAATAAAATGTATACTATATTTAGATTATGATATTTCACGAACGAAGTATATGGGATCGTATTTTTGGTTCCGGCATAATAATATTTGTCATATCTAGAGTTACATAGGTATATAGTTCATATCTGCAAGGCGTACTTTTTTAAACCATATTTTATCTTTGAGACTCAGTTCACTTTAACCTCGCTCATTGATCCGCTTGCTCGCACAGCTTTGGTGGAATGACACCCTAAGCGTAATAACCCAACAGCTATCTTATTTAGCGACGTAAGTAGGAACTTGATTACGGCACTAAAAGTACATAGTCAAGAGAACTGTCTATTACTGAAGACCGTTGTCTTACTTGTTTCTGTCTGTATCTTTACCTGCGTAAAGAAGTAGTATCTAGCTTTGCTGCCCACGTTCTGGTATTATTCCCTTTGTCGCCTCTTACGACGACTGCTCGGCATCTCACGGGGGGACGGACTCTCGATGATATCATCAATTGTACTTGATACAATATATAAAATGATAAAGATTTTAGTGGAAGAATAATCCATATGTGATGGCCCCACTTAGGGAGGGATAAAGATAGAAAGAAGAAGAGAGGCCTTATATATATCAAACGACAAAGTGAGTTTATGCTATATTTAAATATTTTATTTTGGTTTTGAGTTTCTTTTCATTAATAAATAATGGACGGGTAAGGTGTTACAGCTGTCAAAGTGTCAGAACACATGTAGCTGTCAAAGTGACACAATATACGTATTTTACCTACACTGATGTATTTCTCTGTGTTAATTTCAGTTTCTATGACGGCTGTCAAACTTAAAAGGAATTATCTAGGAAGCTATTGATTCTATGCGTTTTTTTTTCTTTGTATATGTGTTAGATCAGATGACGGCTGTCAAATTAAAAAGGAATTAATCCCTGAATTTTTTGATCGTAGGCCACCAGGAAGTAGGTAATGTAATAAATATCTACATTTCCCCTGTATTATGTTGATAATCTCATCAGGCTTAATTACACAACCAAATTGCGGCGTGCAAATTTCAGTACAATACTTTAACTCAAACATCAACCTCAAATTAAACTTCCAAACGTTTTGTTTTTAAGCCAAAAATAAGTCGTGAAATATGTTGTCATAAAATTATTAATTACGAGCCACCTTTGCCTAACGAAGTACGTGAAATGGGGGTCAGAGCTCATACATTTTCATTCGAAGAGCGAAGGGCAAAATCACAATAATGGGGCAGGCCAACATCTCAATTTGGACGTGTTTAATCAAGTAAGCCGGCTGGTGAGCAAAATTGTGGTCGGAGTGGATTTTTGTTTAGATGTATAAATAAATATTGCAGAATAAATTTGTTTATTTTTTTCAGCGCAATTTGTTGGTACTTTGAATTCTTTCTGCTGCCTTCACCCACGCTGAGTGGGGTCGTCATAAAATGGATTTTTCCTAAATTATCTTCTATTGCTCATCATCTCACTATACCTTATACACTTATGTACCTACGTCTCCACGCATTTCATCCACACCTTCATATGCCTTTCTAAATTCCTTTATATGACCACATTCATGTACTTTTCGTGCCTTCTCATGATATGCCCTTATATCCTCAGGCTAATCCACTCTACAACTTTTATGTCATATTCTACGGTTCATTGGTTCGAGTGTTTTTTTAGGGTTCGTGTTTACTGCGTGTACTTAGGTACCAGTCTAAGTTATCTGAAAATAAGGTAAAGGTTTAAAATTCGCCGCGGCCTTGAGCTCATAGCCATAGGTTATTTTGCGAAATCTCGCCTAACTTCCTATTCTAGGTTCAAACCTATATATTTACCTACCTGCTGATCTGATAGTCGTCATAGGCTAAACGTGCAGCTGTACAAGCAAAACAATGCCTTATATTATACCATGCTGTAGCGTTGAAGCTTAGAACCCTTGGTAGGATTCAAATCCACTATTTGCGATTATTAATAAACCTTAACTGTTGATATTTAACCGTTCTTCATGTATATGACAAGGGCTAGGTATTTTTAAGACTAGTTTTTGCATTCATTACGGAATTAAATTATAAATTCTCTTCTAAAAATGATCAAGACTATTAATTAATCTTAAAATAGCGACTCCCTGATTTTAAATGCTTTGAAAGAAATCCTTTAGAATAATATACCTATGTTATGAATGCATGTTTGGCAACAAAGCCATGTTAAAGGTTTTTTCATAACTGCTTGATTAACAGAAAAAAAAACAAGTGCCGCGGTTTTCAGATTATTTTCTAGAACTTCACAACGATAGTGTACTTTCACATCTAACTTTGGCTAAAATGTAACTATAACTTTAACGAATCCGTTTTTAACATTTAAAGTCGAACAATTGCATCCATCTGAAAAGTATTTTTTTCTAATTTTCACGCGTTTAACAAAATGTCGTAGCCGCCACGTGCAGTGCGCAATTTGATTTAAGTTTATTCCTTTCATGTTATGTTTTATTTTCCATTATAAGCCCCTAATTGATCTGATTCACCCCCTTAAATACATTAAAATTCCGACTCGTATCGGAGGATTAATTTTAACTGCTAACTAGATTCGAACTATCACCCCGTTGCTTCCAGTGGCTGCATCGTTAACGAAACCGGTTAATTTCCTGTGAATAACATTAGAATATCTTTGAATATTCTAAATTGAAGTACTTGAAAATACACGTTCTTAGAAGGCTATGAATGGATGAGACATATTTATTCTGGAGGCTGAATACTTCCGCTTTGATGGGAGTTTCAAAATTATCATTATATTGACAGTCATCACCATATGTATGAGATAATTTGTATTGGAAGTTGAGGTATGTCTGTGTGTAAAATTGATCTAATGTAAAAGAATAAATTGAAAAATACAACGAGCCATACAATTCCTTGGATAATTAAATTCTATCCTGTACTCTTCTATTGGACGTCGTAAAAGGTGAAATAAAGATAAAATGCAACCTATATACAGAATCCTACCACTCGCGTCAATGTGAGTGAGGTTTTGCTGCACATTGGGTGCAAACATCTAGGATTCTTACTATTAACACACCTGGATTGCACGAAGGGTAGCGGATATACTAGCAACAATAGCATCTTCAATGAGGGTTGCCTTAGAAAAGCAGCCAGCCACAAAGCAAGATCCAAAACTTTTAACAAAAGGATATATCCTTTAATTTAAAATAATACATAGTGTATCGACTCCACTGCAGTGGAATAGGAACATTATAAAGTTCATAATTGGATTAACTTACGGTCTAATCATAACTTATAAGAATGCAACGTGAAGCCACTATTGTTGAAGCAGACCCTAAGACCAAAAAGTGGATTTTTTCGTCGTCATCCCTGTGATCTGTATATTGCAATCAACGTATATATTCCCTTCTAAATAGATGTTACAGTGCTAGCTAGTATAATACAATATTGCACGTGATTTCGAAAGCTAAAATATTTTCAAGGTATTATATCATCTTACAAAAGCTACTTCAAATCTAGCGTATTACTTGACCAAGTACAGTAGTGAAAACTAGCAACGAGACCATAAATATGTAAAAAAAATTCGTCTTATAAGTGAACGTTTACCTTCAGATATCAATATAATTTTATAAATTTTACGGCACTGAAAGTATTACAAATTGGAAAGCTTCATATTACGTTTCTTATATATAATTAGGCACTTTTGGTCAATGAAATCCAAGTTCCTTAAGTACTGCAGTGCTCAAGAATACAAGAACAGCTCTATATATCCCCCTGTTGAATGTCTAAGGAAAGACTAAGAGTCTAAGGGAAAGAATGCACTTAATTTGCAGCATGCATATTGTGATTAGATGTTGATCCTCAAAAAAGGCGCACTACGTGGCTAAGGGTCCATTTGACGCCCTGTAGTATATATGAGTCACTCGTGGCTGTATGACGGACAAGTATGACCTTTTAACTTTGGAATATGCATGTAACGTGTTACTAGGAACGTGCTCTGCCCTAGGTCACACATATATAATTTTTAACTGAATATTTATCTCTTTCATTAATTTGTAATTAGACTCTAAATATAACTACGAGTAATAATGAATATAATTAACACATACGGATACTAACATACTAAACCATACATACGAGTATATAGCCTCATTAGAAATGTCTAAAATAATATATATACATTAATCGAAAGTAATTACGTATACAAAGAACGAGGGTATTTTTAAAAAGGTTTGGCTTCAACCCATAAAACCGAAGTGAAAACTTACTACAGTGAGTTCTTGTGTCGTTTTGTTCGAGAAAATACAGCATATTCATCCTATAAAAGAAGTACACGTAGGATACAGTACGAAAATGACAATCGTTTCTTAATACGGTTTTCACGAATTTCGGCTGTAATTTTAGGGACCCTAAAATTGAATTACTACAATTTCCACAGTTTCATCCTTAAACAGGCACTTGGTCTATCTACCCAGAGGATATTGCTCCTCTCTGGCCCATTTCCTCCAGGCGTGACTTGCTGCCATTTCCTGCAATTGCTTAACTAGGCCGTTCGGATGCCTCACAATTCACCCCCGATACGCGAGGCTATTTAGGAATATACGCCCGTGAACTTTGTGGTTGTCAATTCGTTTTTATGAACAATATAAATGCTTTGTTCCTAAAAATGTGTACAATATTGTATATTAAAATAAACAACACATTTTAATTATGAAGTAGTTTTTTTGTATCTATGTTTAAAAAGCGAAATAGTTTATGAAATATCTTAAAATTACGAAAAGAAAGAACGAATATAAGAACTTTGGTGGACTTTTTAGTCCACCAAAGTTCTTAAAAAGTTCTTAGTTAAACTAAGAGTTAATAAATAGAACAAAATAAATTGACTGATGTTACTCTGCATGAACTGATAAGGGTGTTCGCGTACCTATACCTTTATAACATGATAACTGATATTGCCAATGGTTGATCGCCGTATAAGGTGTTTTTTTATATGTTATTGTGACGTTACTAGCCTAAGGCCCACCTGATGTTAAATGGACTAACCTCTGCCTATAACAGATGCATTTCGTCAATTACGAATTGCTCTACACCCTTCACATTGAGACGTTGTTAAGTCTCATGTGCCTGTAATTTTACTGGATCTCAAAGACAGCTGTCGGAACACACTGTTAGGTGCTTGGTGACGGATTTTCTACTTGAGGGTGGTAGCTAGCCAGGAGAGCATTCGCAAAATCCCCTTTCACCATGCGCGTGAAGCTCGAGCCCGCGGTGGGATTCGAACCATAGACCTGCTTCACGGCAGTATATAGCCAATGGCGACACAATCAATCTTATATCCATAAGCATCACTTCAAAGTTGTATTATAATACAAAACCAAACTGACTTTTCCTACTGGAAAATATGAAATGACTAGTGGAAAACGGAACTACGGAAGTGTCTGATCAGAGTGTTAATTTACGTTGAAGAAAATTCTCAAAACTGATTCTGAGAAACAACAGTTTTGTTTTAGTTTTAATGTGATATATTGTATCGTAAAGTTTTGTAATTATAAACGTATTTTATAACTACTTTTTGTTCATATTTTGGTGACATTGCCCTAAGGGCCTGATCACATGTACCGAGTACAGTGGCGAGACAGCAATTCTGTACTCGGTCGACAGAGTATAGCAGGGAGGGGAGTAGGTGTTCACACGCTTGCTTGTTTTGATTTTCTTGGAGCGTAAGTTTCGATAAACAGTTGTGCGTTTCAACATAACTTTAAAAATATATAATAAAACCACAACCGAAAAACTCATACCCCTTTTATGAAAAGAAACAACGGACATATTGCTCGAAATAGAGAAATACCAACGTATACGGATAATTTTTTTTTATTTTGTTAGGTCCGCGTTATATTAACTGGATAGATTCTGACCAGTTTCAGGCTATATTGTAGCCCTTCGTCTGGGAGTCACGGTTGCGCGAAGCGGCGAGCGCGGGCTTCAGCACGTAACTGACTTTCTAAGTGAAGTATGTGAATAAGACCACAAATGTTAGGAAGCCTTGCCCTTGGTGCCAAAAACACTATGTTTAATGAACTGCAGACGGAAGATCGCTTTGAGTTGAAGTTTTAAATAAAAATTAAAACTTACTAAAAGTCCGGGGGTGTCAAGTTAGAATTGCATCTTCCTGAGATTCCGAGAGAATTGCATCGAGTACTTGGACATAGGTTGCGGCATGTTCCAAGTCCACCGGCCTTTGCGCTCATAGCGCACTCGACACATTGCTGTTTATACTGCAGATGGCGACTGCGACAATGCGGGGTAAACTGAGAGGTGCGCGGGGTGGGTACTTCTAAAGCCTAGTAGTAAACAAAACAAGGTCCGAGTGAAACTCTAGCCGCGTTGGGGTCGAACACGATCGCTCGTCAAAGGGTATAAACGAACCGAGCACTCAGCTGAAAGCACTATTTCTCCACTGTACTCAGTACGTGTGATCAGGCCATATAATAGGCAAACATGACGCTTAGCAGCAGGTGGGCGAATGTTCATAATCTTTACATCAATTAAAAAATATAAGTTAATAACGATCGACTACCAAGTCTACTGTGATAATATGTCCGAAAGTATTAACAATGAGGTTATGTAAGTACTTACCAACTAAGCGGCCTAAGCAAACCATACAAGAAAAGTTTCAATAGCCAATGTTCTGGTAACAATATCACAACTGGGGTGGTCCTGATAACAGTAGTTTAATGACACGCTTCAGTTTAGTTGCAAAATCTGGGTTGTAAATATATGGTTCTACGTAAATCATTCTGGTTATATCTCCTCATCTTCATAACATATGCCACTCATGTAAAAGTAAAAGAACAAAAAGTAAAAAAGCCTTTTATTCAACTACACATTTAGAATCTATTTTACAAATCTGCTATTCATTACATTGCAATAATTTTATTTTTATATTCATAATACAAATTATTCGTTTATATGATAATATTATTATATGTCAATTTTCGTAATTCGTGTTCATTATAATTTATTTAATGGGTTACATACTTTTCCAATTATATAAAATAGTGTGTATATTATTATTACAATGTGCTAGGTCTATTATGTATGTATAGATGTCGCCTCATTGGCGTAGGCCTCCCCCAGTTGTGACCATAATTTTCTGTCTCTTGCTATCCTCATGTAGGGTTGGTATAATGCCTTCTTCTAACTAGAGCATATTAACATATTTCCTCTAGGTACCAGGAGCAGACAACACAAGGACATTATTACCATGAACAGTTTTTGCTCTATGACCAGCTGTTTGCTTCCTGATTTCATTTATTATACCGAGGTTCTGTTTGGTAAATGATCGAAGATTATACACAAATGTTGGAAGTTAGACATGAAAGATAAAAAAAATAAAGAACTTAGGTAAGACTAAATATTTTTAAGTTATGGAGGAAACAAGCCTTCAAACGGTCCGCCTATTTCTTTCAGTTCATCTCTTGAACCGTACCTAGTAGCCGGTGGAATAGGAATTATCAAAAAAAAATACAATAGACAGACAATAGTAATATTTAAAAAAAATAAACGTTTTCCATAACTGAAAAGTATGAAAGGCAATTTGGTATAATATACTTGAATTACATAGGTATTTTTCCCGTTATTATTATTTAAAAACCCAAACTAGAAACCGATTTTGATAAACTGTATAAAGAACCAAATCTGAAGTATATGTCAAACAAAAAAATCATTACAACCGTTTCTTTATTGATGGATAATAGAGTAACACGCGTCCAAAAAAAAAAGTCGAAATGCGAGCCTGCTTTTAAAGAAGGTTAAAAAACAGGAGGGTTTCCATATACAAACGAATATTTTTTACGTATTTGGTTTTCTCCATTGTTAAACCAATAATAATACTTTAAACTAGGTTATAAGTGCAATCTTTAAAGTAAATCATCAAATAGTCAAAACTAAGGATCCCAATCCTTACTAAGACACATAAATTTTTGGTGAATACATACAACATAATATAAAGTGTGTTGATATGGTACCCTCAAAATGCAAGTCCAGCTTGAATTGGCCGTTTTTTATTAACATTCCTTTGTGAGACGTGGGGAAATACAAATCAGCCATTGCCAATTTGATCTGTCACCCAGCAATCGCACCGATTGTTCATCGCATAATATTTACGAGTAGCTTCCTGGAATCATTTTCATCCGCGGGACTTTAGTTGATTTTTGTATATTTTTCCATTTTCATAATTGCTACCATTTCATTCGTCAGTTGCATTCTATTTTATTGCTGCTGATACCGACTCTTTGTTCATAAATCGACACTTTTTTATACCACCTGACGTATACGGCGCAAAATCCAACATTTAGGGCCTGTTTCAGAATGTTCGAGTAAGTTTCGGTTATACTACCCAGACCATAAGTTAACTGAATGATAAAAATGACAGTTAATATGCAGCGCGTTTCGAGCTTAAACCTATGGATAGGCTTAATCGATGACTGTGAAACGCAAAGAGCGTTTTATTTATTAAATATGTTCTGGGTAGTATAACAAGAACTTACTCGAATATTCGGAAACAGGCCCTTAATGTATTGTTTTGATTAGTTGCGAAGTAGTCTCACTTCGTACATGATAACTGTGATATATACGGAGATTTTTTATAAAATTATTATTTTCTTCTATCGTGACTAGTTACGTTGGTTACAGTTAAATATATTTTTTACGGTATAAAGTAAAATTAGTATAAAATGGGTAATTTTGAACATAATTTTAGAAAGAGTGTACGCTATGTAAGATATGAATGAATAATTAATTAATTCACATAATCACGCCTGTATTCCTGAAGGGGTAGACAGTGGTGTGTGGTTTTGGTCCCACGTAATATGGGGCGAGTATTTCGCCATTGCCCAGTTACAGTTTCAGGGTCATACTAAATGTTTTCTCTAACACGACGACACACAAGAACTCATTACGAATAATATGTTGACGCTAACAACATATTAGAATTCTATCATGTACACCAGAACATATTGTTAAAAACCTGGCATGGCACTGTATGAGCTGGTATACAATCCTGTTGTGCGTCTAATTTACACAACACCCTACTTATATCCACGTGAGACGCGGCATGCTGCTCATTGGCGCACTTTTCCTTCAGTCGCCTCTTACGACACCCACGGGAAGAAATGGGCATGTAACATTCTAACCCGGCACCCCACGGGGATTATGAATTAAACTTATAATATCTAGAGGATATGACACAATACATACTATGCCTGATCCAAAAACACGATGCCACTCTTGATAGTAAAAATATATTAATACAAGTCTAAAATTTCGCTTCTTCAAGTTTTGTGTCTATATTTTAAATCGTATCAATTCTATTTTTATTTCAATTATTATGTAGCAACCAAGTAATAAAGTACCTGAAATATTATTTCCATTTGAACTTTAAAAAAATACTGCGCCCAAACTCGATAAGGTTGTGTCGTTTCATTGCAAAGTTTCTTTGGCCACCTTCCAGTTCCATCATCAGATCATCACCATGTCATCATAATATTGTATTGTCACGCGATTTACACATGTATGCAAAATTAAAAAGTGGATCAAATATAATTTGCAAGATTTTATGACAAACTTCGGGACAGGTGAAACTAAATAAAAGCTTGTAAAAAATCTCATTATATTAAATGTTGCGTAGTACTGTTTCGCTCACTCCTATGCAAAACTAGGTCTCTCAGTCTGACATTTTTCAAAGACGCCTTCGCCTTCAGGGGTTCCTAACTTATGAAATCGATGTGTATTGGTATTCAAATGCACTTACACAATTTCAAATTTAGCACAGGAAAAATTAATGTTTTAAACTGGCTGCACTTGTTAATGATTTTAGGTTAGGTGCTTGGCGACGGATTTTCAGCATTTCAGATGAAAATCCGTCGCTAAGCACCTAACGGTGTGTTCCGGCAGCAGTCTTTGAGAGCCAGTAAAATTACAAACACGTGAGACTTAACAACTATGTCTCAAAGTGACGGGTGCAGTGCAATTCGTGACTTGTGATGAAATGCATCTGTTATATGTAGAGGTTAGTCTGCTAAACATCAGGTAGACGTCGAGCTTGTTCCGTCAAAATCACATAATAAAAAACTGCCGATACCATGATCACTAAGTATCTAAAATACTTACCAATTCCAGCTAGAAGTGCGAAAAAACTGTTATAATTTTAAACTTCCCGCCACGGGCCTGTTTCCTGTATGCGAACTATGTAAGTACTTCCGTTAATACAAAATTTTGCAAACCCTTTGTAAAGTTTCATTAAAATTGTCGCCAGTGCCCAACCATATAAAGTTTGAGAATGCATAAAATATTTCAAAACTTTGAAACCACCCGAGGCTTACAGACTAAATATTTACCTCCTTTATGACAATGTTATGTCAGTAGGTAAACATTCTTAAAACAATAAAAATATATTTATACTATTAGTACCCAATTATAATGCAAAAGCCACAAATATATGAATTCCAGTATAAAACTAAATAAGGGCTGGAGCTTATAACCATATAGTAAAAGACAATGCCTACTCTGAACCTAGAGCTTTCGCCGCGGCAGCACTGGACCGCGCCGCGCTCTCTTAGAATAGAGTTTTGAATATTTATATCGAGCAAAGTAATAAATAATATGTTATAATAAATTACAGGCTCAAGATATTTTTAACATCAGGTGGTCATCTTGGTTACTCCTTCAAAAGCAAATAAAAAAACACAAAAAACGACATCATTAACTGAAACGTTGCGGGTATACTACCAAAAAGAGCATTCTTAAGAAGTGTTGGAATCATGCAGGTGGCTAGCTAAAAAAAATAAGATTTAACCATCTACCTACAAAAGGTTCTTTTGTCATTATTTGTATAGTTAGAAAAATCTTTCATGTTACGAATAAATATATAAAGAAGTGTTACTCTCATACAGTTACTGATTTAATCAATTGAATTGGTTAATTGGTTTGGCGCTTTGAAATGATTGCATCCGATTGGTCGCGTGAAGGTAATGTTTTTGCACCGCAAGGTACACTTTTTAACCACTCCCGCCACGGTAAGGTTATCGTTCTACTGTTTCTGTGCTTGACTAACATTTCTTTACTTATTATTTCGTAGCTGTCACGCAATTAAATACTAAACATTAGATACGTTTATTTCAAACTAGCGGCCCGCCCGGGCTTTGCACGGGTATTTAATAAAAAATATAAACTTAATCACATATAAAGTAGTTATTGTGACATAACTGTAGTAATTAGAAATAACTATAGTATTACTCTATAAAACTGTACTTAATCAATTTGCTTTATTGTCAACAATTTCCGCGTTTTAGCGTACGCGATATAAGGATTTTTTTGGTATTTTTTTCACACGTTGGGTTACATTATCGAAGTTTTCATACGAATCCCTAAGTTTTTGAAAATATTCTATAGCATATGTTCATCAGGGATAGTGTGAGATTCTAAAATTGAAATATTTTTTCAAATCGGTCTAGTAGTTTTTAAATTTATTCGTAAAATACAAATCTTTCCTCCTATATACTCTATGTAATATTATACTCGTATTTCAAATATATAAACTTCTAATCTTGCTGCTATTTTAAACTGAAGAATCTTCCTTACTGACTCTATTGTATCAGCGCTTGTGATAATATAATCCTTTACACTTTGCATATATTTAACATTAAAGTTTTAAATAGCATTATTAAGGTGTATACACACTGGGGTTATACGATCGTTAGGAAGGGTATAACGAGAAGCTTGAGTTGCAAGTACAGTTACGTACTAGTGTCAGCATAAAAGAGGTATTTACTTTTATTATATGGTCTATGCTCGCTTGATAGTACTACGCTTCATTACAAAACTGTGTTATTACACGACTGCCCGAAAAGGAGGGTTATGTTTTCAGGGTTCATGTGTATATGTATGTTTGTGAGTTTCTTTATTCCACCATAACTTATAAACGGCTTAACCTATTTTTGTGTAAGTGATATCGTAAGATTTGTCTTGAAAACACAAGTGAGACTGGGTACATAAAAAAAATAACGTTTGTTTTTCAATATTTTTTATGTACCTAATGTCACTCGTGTTTTCAAGACAAATCGAACGATATTACTTACATTAAAATCGGTGGACATTATTATACGGCATATTGTGAGATTAAAAATATTTTTTCTTCCAAACCGGGCATCAAAATAAAGAGCTTTAAAAACTATTCCATGTATGTATATAACTTGCAGTTTTAATTTCAATGGAACGATTAAACGTTCAACGAAAATAATAATTTGCAGTTGGGTTTTCTACTTTTTTAATTAACGTTTACTTGTTTACTCTCTAAATCTATCTATGATTAATGTAGTTTAATTAACTTGAAAAAACACATGTACAAATTATAATAGTCGATTTTTCTAGCCGAATCTTGAGATGTTTTTATTATTTTTAACTGGTGTGGGTGACGGTTTGGTGATCAACCAGACAACTGAACTTCATGGCATCGAAAGAAGTGCTTTTTCAAACATTTAACGCTCAGAATTTTGGCAATCCTATATTTATATATATATATGTTTACAAGAACTAATACGTCCTAAGCTAATATCACTTTCACAAGTTATTGGAAAGTTCTTGTCCCTTGCAGAAATTAAATCCTTCGTATTAACGCCTGAAAAAAAACAATTCTACGAAATAAATTTGTAGCATTTTACAACATATATTATATTAAGAATACGAAGATATTCCTGACGCCTTTTGAGGATACACAAAAGTATAAGAAGAACTTCACATGTTTCGCTTGGTAAGGTGGCTTAATAATTTTGTAAACAGAAATAGATTTAGCCTGTTGACTCTTTTATCATTTAATTATGTCATCACATATTAAGGTAAGAACTTTTGCCTTCTATAATTCCAATAATTTTGAACTATACAGGCTCTAATAATTTTCAATATTGACCGCAAGGCTTTTAGAGCAATTGCAAGAAAGTCCTAGAGAATGCGAATCAATACTTCAAGCCATTCAATGAGGCAATCCAAAAAATCAACACTTGTCAATTTATAGCTATTTTATACCAATATTAATGTTTACAATTTTAGCATCAAACTAGAGATACAAATGAAATTATTGCGTATACCTAAATTATAAATTGAAATTCTCGTCATGTTTATATAAGTTTTGTTTTTTTTTTGTTAAATCAACTCACTGATTGTCGAATCGGATTCGTTAAAGATAATCTGGTTAGTTTGATTTTGCGCTGAAAAACTAACTGAATATAATCACTAGTTTAATAAACGTGTCTGCATGACATCATTTTCTTTCAAAGACTATTAAAATTCTGGGATTAAACTTGATTATATGAAGATAATTAACGACAAACTGGTCCCTAAAATAACGATACTATATATATATTTTTTTGTATCAATAGTTTTCACAGAGTAGGGATTTGCTACCATATTTGCTTTAAAAACATATTTTACGAAATAAAATAAATATTCCCAATTTTTTTGTGCTGATTCCATGCAAATAAAATCAGAGTAGGAATATGTTGATGATTTAAAATTTAAAATGTTTGTTTTCATTATATCCCCATAACAGTTAACCATTAAAATACAATTTTCCCAGAACATTTTAACCGATTTCAACAAGGAAAATGTTCATAAAAACATACTCTTAAGTGAACACAGTGGCGTCGTTTATAAAGTGTTAGGTACTGAGTGTCACATTAGGCCCTAAAAGGTACATTTGTCAAGTCATACAAATGGCGCACACGTAGGGAATCTACTAATATTTTGTGCTGTAGACATAAACTCGTATTATATTACAGCTCTGTTTAAGGGTATCAATTGGTAATTTCTATGTATGCGTTATGTTTTCTTATGTCTTGAAAATGTGGTGTGTAATTTTAATGGGCATGATGGTGGATCTGATCCTTGAGGATATAGCTTTTTGAGGCATACACATATTTTTTTACACATTTGAAGCGCTCGTAGCGAAGTTTACTTAGCTGTTCTCAACCGATCAGCAAAGTTAAGCAGGGTCGCGCGCAGTCATGAGTTGGATGGGTGACCGCTACTGATATTACTGCTAAGCGTTTCCTTGCTTCGGAGGGCACGTTAAGCCGTCGGCCCTGGTTGTTGTATTAGGATGGCAGTCGTAGTAGCATGGTGGTAGGGCATTTTTCGAATGCCCGCCGGGCTAGCCACCACCCTCAAGTAGAATTTTTGTCGCCAAGCACCTAACGGTGTGTTCCGGCAGCTGTCCTTAAGAGCCAGAACTTCTAGGTTAGCCTGAACAACATTTTCGACCACATCATCACTTACCATCAGGTGAGATAGTGGTCAAAGGCTAACCTATCAGGCATAAAAAAAAATATGCATTTTAAATACTATAGGCACACGTGGTAAAATTTTACTTTTTGAATGATGTCCGCAGACTTTGTTTCAGCAAACAATAGCATCAAAGCAAAGGTAGGACTAAGCTAAAAGTATATATAACAATATTTTTTTCACGCCTATTTTGATCTTCATGAAGTAAGCTACATGTTAACTTTTTTCTAAATATAATTACAAGCACAACCACGTGCTAAGTGCTAATTATATTAAGAAATAGAGAATGGTAGCCACATCACTTCGAGACTTAAATGTTTGAAACAGCACTTCCTTTGATCCGATGAAATTTAGTAGTGGCCAAAACACCAATTGTATTAATTTAATCATCATATAACGCCCTATGAAGGTTAAAGTAAAACAATTGAAGCACAAAATTTCGGCTGAAACAAGTATTTCCCTTATAAATAAATAGGTACCCGGCTGGGACTCGCGTTATATATGCGGATAGATTCCGACCAGTTTCGGGAATTATGTTCCGGTGGGCGAGTGGAATAAGCATCCCGTACGAAATCAGAGGACACAGGTTTGATTCCCACCCGAAAAAAACAAATTTTACGCCCATAATTTGTAAATGTTATTTAACCTTTGATACTCGAAGCCATTTGCTACCAAAAATATGATGAATCGACATTTGAATCTGTCTATAAATATCATATATCACAGCGCAAATATATCCGTGTTGTGATGACGTAACAGTTACATTTGTGTAGAATAGGGGTACTGATAATAATAGCCCATGAAATAGGGTATAAGACTACATATAAATATTTTAATGGTTTGTTTTCAGATAATTCTGTCTAACTTTTTTTTTTATACTACTAAGTTGGCAAACAAGCATATGGCCCGCCTGATGGTAAGCAGTTACCGTAGCCTATGGACGCTTGCAACACCAGGGGTATCACTCGCGCGTTGCCGACCCTGAAGAATACTCTTTACGCCCTTTTCGAAGAACCCCATGCTGTACTCCATAGGGAAAACCACGGCGGGGAGCTTGTTCCACAATCTGAGCGTCCGCGGAAGGAAGCTCCTTTGAGCCCGCACAGTACGAAACAACTCTCCAACTTTTTTAAATTGGGATATAATATGCTCATATGTATTATTTCAGCAGAAATATCTTGAGAGTTGTTGATATTAGGTTTTAAAAGGGAGTGGAAACTTCCAGTGGCTAAAATATATCAAGTGCGGTAACATGACTTTATTAAAACATTTTAAGGATATAAATTGTTTAATTTATGATAACGCAGTTGGTTATTTATCGTAAGCTAACGCAATATGTAGCGACAACCGAGTTCACAGTGAACAACTAATAGAATTAAATATTTGCAATACAACGGGGCATACATAGCTGCATGTATGATGGGCAGCTGTCCACTGGTAGTATGGCATTCAGTCTGCCTGTGAGTCAATGCAATGTCTTCTAGGTCTAAATGTTTTCATTATAATAGCTGTAGTGTTGTATATAGTTCGTAGTATTTTGTTAATAAAGGCATACCACCAGTAAAACAAGAATCTATATGAAGTAAAAGTACAGATTACCAGAACGTATTGCAAAATGTTAGCGACAGAATGTGACGGAGGAGTGCCATCTTATCGCTGTGGAAAAATATGACAGTGAAATGGTCATGAACCTACTTTACATCCGTGGATATGCTGATTTAATAGACAGTTAGTTTTTAATGGATATTTTAAGTTGCTCTATGTCATAAATTATGTGTTTGTATTTAATAAAAACATAGCATTAATAAACAAAAGTTTGCTGACCGAGGCACCGCACCTTGCCTGTGTGTGTGGCTTATGTCGTTACTTTGTTCTCAAATCTCAATCCATTGTTTTATATCAACCGCCGTATTATATATGAACCCGTAGGCGTGGTACAAAACACATTACTGGATTTCGCTTTGAAGGGTTTTGCCGGTGAAATTGAAGGTAAATAAGACTGAACAACTTTATGTCACAGGGTGATATGGACGTAATGCAGCTCAACACTTTGACATTTTGCTTCTTTTAAAGGCGGATATTACCGCCTAACACCAGGTTATCCTCCTTCAAGTTCCATCATGATAGCATGAAACAAAACACTACGCAAATATAGACATAATTGTATTTCATGTTTTAAGACAAAATACACAGTGAAGCAGATCTCTGTTATTATACTTTATCGAATGTAACAAGAGAATTGTAGCTTGACTTTGAAACCAGTTTATTACAGACACTGGGTCAAAAAACTACCTCCAGACGTGCAACCTGCTTTCGTAACTTTATCCCATACAAAAATTCAAATAAAAGTCTACATATTTATTTATATTTCCCAAATGGATTTATGCTAGTACCATTACATTAGTAACACTATACTCCTAATGTGTTAAGGTCTGGTAGTTCAGAACATAATAGACCCGTAGCGCTAGAGACTAAATAGAGCTAATGGTAGATTGTTAGCTTTGTATTGTGTGAACATAGTCAAGTAGAATTATTAATGTTGAATATCATGTTCCAGTTCAATTTCCATTGATCAATAACTAGTATTTGTGTTAAGTTTTAAGCAGATAGATAGTATGCCATTGTTACACTTCACATGCACACAGATCTTAAAATGAATAATGAAGCCATGATAGCCGAGCGGTAATAGCTATTGACTGCCGTGATGCACGTCCATGGTTCAATTACCACCGACGGCGACGGCTTGAGCTTCATCACATGGTGAAAGGGCATTTTGCGAATGCTTGCCTGGCCAGCTACCTTAAGGAGAAAATCTGTCACTAAGAGTCTAACAGTTTTCCGGCAGCAGTCTTTGAGAGCCAGTAAAATTACAGGCACATAGACTTACATAATAACTGAATATCTCAGGGTGATAGGCGCAGTGCAATTCGGCCCTTGTGACAAAATGCATATGTTAAAGGCAGAAGTTAATCCGCTTTACATCGGGCCTCGTTTTTGTCTCATCACAAACACAAAAAAAAAACATTTTATTTACGTATATTGTCTTTGACTACCGACTTCTTCTATTGTATATAATGCAAAAGCGTCAAACTTGATATTATTTTATATCTACATTATAATATAATTAGGCTAAGGGCGGTCGGCTAAGAATCTCATATTGTATGAAATAAATAACCAATTATACTGTTACGGCGCATGGAATCGAACAATCTAGAATAATCCAAGGTCGATAAACAAGTTAAAGAAAACAAAGAATGTACCTACTCTACACAAAAAAATGTTATAAAAAAAGGGTCGCCTTTTGTTCTCAGGCAACTAGTAAACAACCACAGTATAAGTAGTAGTTAGTTTCCATTGAATTGCATACAAAAGTTGTTTACGTTTAACGAGTGATTTATGGCCCCTATTGTTTTTCTATCTAGACTAGTATAGAATATTCCGGAAGCTTTGACTTTTGGGTATAAATAGGGTCGGGTCCGGGCCGACGAGTCAGTCTTACTTTGAGTTCGATACAAGCTACAGTGCGATTACCTTTGGACCAAGTGCTCCAAGCGCGAATAGTCAAATACAGTGAAGTGTGTGATTAGTGATCTTTTAAGTGCGAACAGTCAGTGTTTTAGTGTTGTGTTCAGTGAAGTGTGAAGTGACTATAGAACTGTGGAATAAAGGTGTCAGTTGCTGAAAAACGTATTGCATTATTTATTCCGAACCCTCAGCTCGTAACAATACCTTACTTTTATAATTATAATATACCTTTCATAATTTTTTTATTTTTATAAATTTAAAATAGGTTCGCGTTTGCCCACACCTTGCCTGAAGATGTCGACTGACATAGAGCACGGATACCAAGGAAGAATCATTTTACTCTCGATTTGAAGACACCCATGTTGTATCCATGGAAAAAAAAATACCACGGCAAAGAGTTCCTCTATTTCACAACACTCACGAGAAGTGGAAGCGAAACGCTTCCTACGAGTCCTGGGAATATCAACCATGGCGCCTCTCCATTTCTCTGGACGTCCGATGGAAGAAGAGGAGGGTGAAAGTTACATTTTGTGTTGGTGCTGCTGTGTGCGAATCCAACACACATTTGAACGCTTTTTTTTAATCAAAGGTATCGTAACTGAACGGTACTGAACGTGAACTGGCGGTATGTGATGATGAAGTCGAGGGTGGTTTTCAGGATTATCCTTAAATCAGAATGTAACTTTCGGACAACTTTCGGAACACGCCGTTTAGCGACATATTTTTCTAGTTGAGTGTGGTAGCATATAGGAAGGTATTTGTAAAAAGGTCCTACCACCACACAAAAGTTCCCAATGATTCCATTATAGGTGGAACTAATAAAAGCACGTTAAAAAGTTACAAAGTTAAAAGTCTATTAAACATGCCAGACATGCTTAAGTGCGTACCATTACATCGGGTAAAATATTTCATTAAAAGTTTGACGCTCCTTTACATAGTTGGTCAATTTTGTCGTCGACTTATTGAATTAAATAGCCCAATTTAAAAAGTTTTCGGGCTGAAGTAATTTCATAAAAGTTACTAATTTCAACAGTTTTTTTTATTTGTTTTAACGCGAGCGTGCTGCTGTTACAGCTTAGGAATTATTATGATAAGTGGTCTGTAGCTTTTATTGATTCTAGTTCGTTAAAAAAACTATTTACTAGTTGCAGTTCCGCAAGGGTAAGATACCGTGGGATGCCGGGCTAGAATGTCACTCACCCATCTCTTCCCGTGGGTGTCGGGAGAGGTGAGGATAAAATACAGTTAGGGTAGCAGTGCCTTGAGCACCTCTTTGCTTGTTTCTGTTTTTTTTTTCATATAAATTTAATAATCTACCACACCAGAGATCGAAAACATGACCGTGAGATTCCAAAGACAACGAGCTAAGTTTGCTTATACATGTTACCTTGCTTTCTTAGATAATAGATGTCCAATTCATGTTATGATGGTTGATTATCCTCTCTTATACCTGCTGAAGTCATTTAAAATCAGACAATACTAGCGCTCAAGGCAGCTGCCGGAACACACCGTTAGGTGCTTGGCGACAGACTTTCTACTTGAGGGTGGAAGCTAGCAAGGCTAGCACTTTCGAAATGCCCTACTACAATGCCACAACAATAGGAGCCGACGGCTTCACATGCACTCCGAAGCACGGAAGCATCCACTAGTAATACCACTATAGGTCACTTTTCCACGTGATGATTGCAGTGGACGTTGCTCGACTTAGTGAACAAGTCAAAAACGACTAAGTAAGCAATTCTGCGAGCGCTATAAATTGTGAATCGTCAAAATTGACTGACATTTATCCCCAACAGCGCATACTTTGTATTAAAATTACAGTTATTGGAGTAGTTCTGCCGTTCAAAATAGCCAATTATCAACGTTCTTTAAGAATCGTAGGCTATGAATAAATATATATCGTAGGTATCGAACATGAAACTATTTTGTATTTATCCTGATTAAAGCTCACTATACTCGAAAATAGAACGAAAAATCCTGCATCCTGGGTTTTCACAACACATATTAATATCAATAAGCATAAGCATACATCCCTACTTCCTAAAATAGTCTTACTGTACATAATATACGTAATACATTGAACTTGTACGGAAAATAAACCTATTCATAACAAAATCATGAATCAGTTTCACTAATAGATATCTATTTAAATTAACATGGTCTGTTATCATGAATTTTTTTACCAGAACAACTTGAGTATATTTTGAAAAACTAAAAGAATGAACTGAGCTAACGTTTTAGAATCCTAACCAAAAGACTTTCAACGTCAGGAGAAAATTAAACAGAAGTCTCTTTGAATAAAAAAGGCCTGCGTTAGCGGAATTATACCTTCAACCGAAAAAACCAAAGCGAAACCGATTGCCTTCATTTAAAAAGCTATCGTTACTGAAAATTGACGTAACGTAAAAAGAAAGAAAATCAAATAGGCTTACGTCGGATCAAATCGAAGTCAAAAAAGCGGATGTGAACTGTAAGCCCCTACTACGGTTTGTTGAACGCAGAGCTTTGATTGCGACGTTCAGGTATATTTTTTTTTTGTAATAAAGAGATACATACATATGCTTGATGGCGCACTTGTTGTGCGATTAACGTCATTTGCAACACCACTGACATAATAACAAATACTTTTAAAATATTTTAAGAAAACATCAAATTAATATTTTAATAAAACACTTAAAAATATAAAAATATATCTAGTGACAATTCCGCTCAATTTTCCTGCTAAGCCGAGGTGACGTCACAAACGCCACGCAGCCAAACCGGAAGAATTTTCGACGCGTTTCGCTTCTACACGAAGCATCTTCAGGAGGTCTTGACTCTTCGAGCGCACGATCGAGATCGTTTCTCGCACAACGTCACCTCGGCTTAGCAGGAAAATTAAGCGGAAATCCATTTTTAATAATAACAAATACTTTTAAAATATTTTAAAAGTATTTGTTATTATTAAAAATGGATTTCCGCAAAGTAACGCCTGAATCTATTCATTAACACCACTGACGATGACTTTAGAAGTTCTTGATATGATCATTGAAGACTGATTATTTATGATGTTTGAAGGAAAACCAGAGATGAAAGTGAAAATGTTTAGATTCTAGTAAACTCAATATCACAGATTGTTTATGTATTGTTAAGGAGGTATGAATTCAAATAGGGTTTTATGACTGGCCTTGCAAAGGAAATTCCTAACTAAAACGGAAATTAGTTAAGTTTTTGCAGTATTTGTATTGTTTTTTCTACTTTAAAGTCCATTATTTTGTGTTACTTTCAGCCAAGTGTCCTGACTTTAGCTAGAACCATCACAATGTTGTCAGAAAATCTCCGTTTTTTCTGATGATCGACGATGATGCTTAGTTTCATACTACAATAACTCCGCATAACACGTCGTTAGGCTGGGCATAAGATGAATTTGTCGAAGACTAAGTTAATGACTATGTCCATGAATCCAGATGTATTAACCATTCACCTACCTAGGCCTTAATTTGGTTTAATTATGTCTCTTTTAAGACTATGCAAGACCACGAAGTCACCAAACGAAGAAGAAACTGATGAAGGGAAACTTTTCAATATGTCTTAAGAAATCACTAGTGGTCAGTTATTGTAATATTTTACATGCTTCTCATGCAAAATATTTAACAATTCTTATTATATTTCAGACTGAAAAAGTAAGAGTTAAGGCCTGCAATAAGACAACACGAGTTACAAAACAACAATATAATATAATTAATATTATCTATGACACAATTTGTAAAATAAATACGTTTGTAATTGTGTAACGAGAAAACATTTTAAATAGTTATGTTGTATATGAGATCTTCAGTAGAATGTTTCACGTTTAAAATTTAAGTATAATTTTATATATTTCGATCATAGGAACCGTAGTAAAGTGCTTGGAATGACTAAGTTAAACCTTTCCCCCCCTTTAGCGGGTCAAATACCGTCATGACGTTTTCACAAATCTGCATGAAAAATGGAAATAGAACCAAAGCTGAAAGGAAACCTCGAATACGATTAATTCGAAACAGAACGGATAGAAAAACAAACGTTGAATTTGAACCGTAGCGTGAGTTTTGATGCTGAGTTTTTTTTTTTCATTGAAATCTGCAAGTGTAACTTCAATTTATTTAGGAGTGCACGGAGCGCTTTTCATACAAACCTAGTTTTATCATATTTTAAATACTAGGTGTTTAAACTCGGTGAAACTTTGCATGTATTCCTTGTGCCTAATATCTGGTTTGCGAGATTTGGGTAAAATTAAGTATTTTCAAAAATTATTAGAAAAATCGTTTTGTATGGGAATTATTATTTTGATTTTTAGGGAGAAATTAAATAATGAATCGAAAACTGGCAAACCAGACGCATATTAGGCTCAGCAATATGCATAGAAAAAAATGTTGAGTTTGAACACTTGGTATTTAAAATATAATGAAAGTACGTTAGTATGGAAAGCGCTGCGTGCACTTTGTTAGTAATAAAAATAATTGACCCTTAGAAATTTAGTCCAATGATAAAAATATTTGAGTTGAAGTTATATTTTACTGTCTTGAAATCAGAGGCTCGTCTCTGCTGGCTGAGCTACTGTTAAGCCAGCAGTAGCTATGGATAAAAAGTTAGTTACCTTTGAGTCAGATAACGCAAAGTAACGCCTGAATCAATTCATTTTTTTCTTAAATACGCTGCTCACAAGTCGACAAAAACCTTTGAAACATCAAATCCGATGACATAATTATTCAAAAAAATATTTTAATTCAACTCCGTACGGTCTAAAGTTGATTGGTGAGTGTGTCATACGAAACAATACACAAAAATTTCGTGATTCAGTAAAATACGCTAGGGCCTCAGAATCAAAGCCGTGCCCAAAATACTACACACGGCCGGGTGAGGCTAATATCACACCCAATACCAACCACAAACAACCATTGACTTATCGCCTTCTCAAGTCATAAAACCCTAGAGATATGAAGCATAATTCCAACCGAGGGTCAGTGATTGATGGGGGGCGCTGGGAAATCGGGATTGCGATGATTTATATTGGACCAGCGCCGAATAATTACACGCTTGCCAGCCCGATTTATAGTTTAAATCGGTGATTTGCGTGAGTATCCCGAATATCATCTTCATTCCCAAATCCCACACAATGTAGCGTCGAAACAAAAGTCAGGAATAACATGAATAGGTGAGGCATATGTTTGGATATAAGAATATATTACACAGATAATGTTTCCTCGCCTTTTTAGTATATTATAATGTAATAAAACCTCATTCAGAACTCAGTTTCAAAGGAGATAAGTACAAATAAATTAATTCATAACCAAAAAAATTCTAAACAATAGCCAAAATATATAAAAAAAAATTATGCGGGTGCCGTTTCTGGTGTTTATTCTTTAGAAAGTGTTTTCAATGATATTAGCCAATGTAAAGCAAAGCAAGTAAAAAAGATATTATATCGTAAAATATAAATATTACCATAATTTTCTAACCCTTGTATGATTTCTTTATAAAGCTCTCGTAACAAAGTTTACTTAGACGTTCTTAACCGATCAGCAAAGTTAGGCAACGTCCGCGACGGTCATGACTTGGATGGGTGACCGCTAGTGATATTACTACTGAGCGCTTACATGCTTCAGAGGGTAAGTTAAGCCGTCCTTGCCCAGTTGTTGTCTTACGATGGCAGTCGTTATAGCATGGTGGTAGGATATTTTACGAATGGCCACCTGGCTTGCTACTATACTCAAGTAGAAAATCTGTGGCCAAGCTTGTTCCGGCGGTGTGTTCCGGCAGCTGTATTTAAAAGCCAATAATTCTAGGTTAGTCTGAACAACATCTTCGACCCCATCATCACTTACCATAAGGGAAGATTGTGGTCAAACACTAACCTATAACGCATGAAAAAAACACAAAGAACGACACAAAATCACACTGCAAACTCTTTGACTTCGGTTTTATTGTCAGCCACCAACCCCCTTCAGGAAAGCTCGTTGCTTGAAAAGCTACAATAAATTAAAACTTAAAGACGGTAAAGAGCTGCTATGTATGCCCAATGTGCAGTAACACGTTCAACAGGATACGAACATGTCGTTTATACTTCAGCCGTTTTTCGAAGCACTCGTAGCGAAGTTTGCTTAGCCGTTCTTAACCGATCAGCTAAGTTAAGCAACGTCTGCTTCGATCTTGACTTAGACTTGTCGCTAAGCACCTAACGATGTGTTCCGGCAGCTATACTTATGAGCCAATCTAGATTAGCCTGGACAACATCTTCGACCACATCATTACTTATCAGGTGAGATAGTGAAAGGCTAGCCTATCAGCTATAAATATAAAAAAGCCCGGAATATACTGGCATTATATTTTTACAAGGAAAGAAATAACATTTTGAGAAGGAAAAATCAGTTTACTTGACTGATATATATATATCTGTTTGTGAAGACGCATTCTGAGGTTTATACAGTGATTGACGTTATATGAGTATGAAGGTTACCTTATAAATACATAACGCCTTTTCCACCTCAGTTATCTTAAGGCTATGTTTTCATTTTATGTGGACTTTGTATTTCTATTGCTTTATTATATCTGTTCCCTTGAGAATAGAAGTGTTTTTAGACGAGAAAATGAAATAATTCTCAAGAGATGGCTCAATGTCATTGGCTATGGACTGCCGCGCAGCATATCCATGGTTCGAGTCCCGCCACGGGCCTGAGCTTCACCGTATGGTGGTAGGGAATTATGCTAATGCAGACCTGGCTAGCAGAAAATCTGTCGGCAAGCACTTAACGGTGTGTTCCGGCAGCTGTCCTTGAGAGCCAGTCATTCTAGGTTAACACTTTCGACCACATCATCACTTACCATCAGGTGAGATTGTTGTCAAAGGTTAAACTATCAGAAATAAAAAAAACAAAACAAGAGAGACTACAAGTTTGCCTTATGCTTCACGTAAAGTAGGCTGTTAAGTTGACATTGTGGCTCGTCATCAGACTTTTCCGTCCAAACTTAGGAAACAATTCTATTGTGAGTATTATTCTAGCCATAAATATAGATGCAATTTTTCATCTATACTTCTATGTTTCCCGCCTAAGAATCGAAAAGCTGTCCCTAACCTTCCTTGAAAAGGTAATGCACTACACACCACTGCTCAGGTCAACGTGATTATTCCTGCGAATCAGGCACACAATAGGGATCGTAACCATCTAAAATATCAAAATGACTTTAATTAGAAGGGAGCTGTTCTACTATGAGTAGACTCCCAAGGAGGGTTAGTTTCAGTACGGCGGCCGGCCATAAAACTGGAGCATACAAATAACAGTGTATATTTATGTTTAAAGTAAAGTGATGTAACGGATTCATCGCCTGTATGATGGTAAGTGTCACGCTTGTCCATTATAGTTGCTATGTTACTGCACTTCTTCTTGACACTGCACTAATCACTCCTACACCTTAGTTCTTGCCTCGTTTGTCCAGTAATTTCACTTGCTATAGTGACCCACACATAAACACATTAATGTTTGCACACTCCTGTTTCGATTCAAAATGCGTGATAGAGCGGTCACAGATTACCTACTGTGGTAAGGTACATGATATAAATAAAGCCTGCCTTATTTCAAATCGATTTATATACTTTTTACGTCTAAATAATTATCTCATTGCGACTGTAAGTGTTTATTCTTACAAATTTAAACTCATTTTAAAATAATTACATGTCTTTTTCCACCGTATCTCTCTCTCTCTTATTATTATTTAAACAAAATAATAACCTTGCGTAGTTTAACTAAACTTGGATTGTTTTTTAAGGCCTCAGCTTTTCGGAAAACTATGATAACATTATAAATAATACTCTAAGTGCATTACTGTAAATACTAAACAATTAATACATGGTTAGGTATATCACATGATACTCATATCATATCTGCAATAATTAACTTTTGCAACTAATTTTTTTTCTAAGATGGAACAGGCTTTATTATACGATACATATAGGCGTTTTAAACATCACTTTTTAACATGTTTAAGATTAAAAGGAACATTAAAAATATAGTTTTAGGTGAATTGTTCTTAGCTTGGTAAGTCCATTGTTTTTGCTAGAGGCCTTATTATGTCGTTAGCCTTACTTGTATCACATACCTTAGTACATCCTTTATTTAAACAACGGGTCCATTCGAGCACTATTTAAAATATCAGTGCTTGCGCGGACGCGGTCGGAGGCGTACGTACTCCATGATGAAGCGACTCTGAAGGTCGCGAAACCGGTCGAGATCGAACTACTCGGCTGTTCTAACGTAAGTGAAATCGGTTTCATAATTGTTTAAATATGTGTACTACTTACGAAAGTTTTAATCAAATATTTAAACTATAAATGTTACTTTGACGTCACCTCGACGTATCGATCGTGTTGCATCGACCGAAAAAACTACCGCGGTGGTACCCAACAAGTCCCAACAAGACTCTTGTTGAAGAGACCTCTCAACTGGTAATTGGTGAAATGAATTGATGATGGATTTTCATTATGCAGACATAAACAACCCCATGTCAAAGGGAGGATAATACAAAACACTAAATATTTAATTGTTGTTCAACATATAGGTGCTCTTATTTCTATAGTTGAAGCCTTGCCTTCTGCTTTAGTATTAATATTGTATTGCAGAAGGCAGTGTCTTTCCCAAACAATGATTTAATTAGATATATAAGGTACCTATGTAACACAGATAAGTGTAGAAAGATATGAAATGTGTTATTAGCGTTCAATTATATACAAAATGTTAGTACTTCAGTAACGTTTTAGTTCGATGTAATATCTTTAAAAATCGCACTTGAATCTAAATAGATTTTCCAAATAGGTACCATTTTCTAACCAAGGTTAAGTGCCTCAGCCTTTGTTTGATTACTCGATTTGAATGTCCTAATGGTGGCTATGCAAAGTTTGGGGTTTAGGTTCGTCAATGCGGCTTACTAAGGGAGGATTCTTCTTTTTTCTTAGACAAAAGCATCTGAGGATCCAAGAAGAAATGGATACGCTATTATTTTAGGGGTGAATAATTGTAAGGTTCTGTGTTTTATTGACTATTATTAGTTTTTAAGGGGCGAAATTTCGGGCATTATAACTTGTTTAAAACGTAATTATTAGGTTGTCATGTACATATATTTACTGATGAGTTATAATACAAATTACAATTCCGCGTGGGGTGCCGGGTTAGAATTGCACCTACCCATATCATCCCGTGTAAGAGGCGACTAAGGGAATTATACTGGAAGGTGGGCAGCAGCGCCTTCTGCGGGGCTGCTTTCTTGCACTGCGATCCCCAGGCCGCCTGCCATGCGTGGGGATTATGGCAAATACCCCCTCCCCTTAATAGGAGAGGCTGTGTTCGGCAGTGGACGGTCGGGCTGATACAGTACAGTACAGTATAATACAAAATGTTAATGGAGTGTCATTGCCCTATTTTTCCCATATCCTTGTTATCCATTGACGGTTACTACACCAAAATGCTTTACAAAGATTGTTTTCGGGATGTAGGTGTAAGTCAAACATTGTGATTATTTTTAAAACGTTCTGGTCTAATAATTCCACTAGTAAACTGGGTACACAGCGTGCCAATGCTTTTTACTAATATAATATAAATAAGTTCTACGAATACTATATAGTTAAAAAGAGTTTAGGAACACAACAGCTATAAGAGGTACGAATTCAAATTTTACAATATAAAGAATTTATACAGTATTTTTTTTCATAAATTTACACTATTATGTACTCAAATACTCATTACCCTCACATAAAGCTCTCTACCTCTTTGATGCAAAGCTCACCTATGCTTAATAGAATCTTACCTATTCATGAAACATCAAACAGAGCTTTCGCTCTACCCATCTACCTATTTGCTTTCCTTCCGGGAGCCATCAACCAGCTCTTTATATAAAATCCATTAACGAGTTACAAGACAGTGTTGTCACAACCAATTCCCAGACCAATAAATAAATAGACGATTCGTAACTCTCTGTCCCTAGTTGGAGGTGGATTGAGGATTAATTTAGGGCGCTAAATAAAATCTGATTAAATACATAAAACATTCAAGAATAAATCCAAATTTTTGAATCCTATACAACTAGGCCTTATCAACACATAAAAATACGCTTACCATACAAAATTCGGTTTTCACTGGTTTAAAGCTCTAGAAGGTGGCTGATTTCATACATTTTGTTTTTTATTGTCCCTTTTAAAATATAGATAAAAAAATGCTCAGAAATTTTACAATTTATTCACTCCCGAGTCTTCAAGATGATATAATAGAAGTTGTAAGCAGGTTAAGACTTGGTGGAGTAAGGCACTTGACCAACGCTACCCCAACTGCCACTTAGCCCGCTTTTAGTTCGCGCATTTTATATGGGTTGTTTTGTTTTGTAACCAAACAGTAGCAATAAAATTTATAAATTCGATACCCCCAAGTCCTTAGTTCTGATTCACCTCTGTATAAAATCCTATTATGCAAATATGTCAAAGCTGCTTGTATTGATCGGGAGTCAGATATTGGCTTTTGATTTTCAAACAAACGGCTGCCTTCTGTTTTTTAAACGAGGTATCGAATGAACGCCTCTGAATACGACAGCGCTTATTTTATTGTTTTTCATTGTTCCAATATTGGTTTCTTTCATTGTTCCTTTATTTTTAATATTTATACACAACTGATACGAAGGATAACAGGAAACGTATTTATTGTTTTATTAGAAAACAAGAATTTAAGCTAATGCAAAAGAAAGCATTGTTAATCTTGTATGGCGATTCAACATCATCATCATCATTCAAAATCATCTATTTTGAGGTTTTTGGCGCTGCGGGCGGGTGCGCGAGGTGCGTACGAGCTCCACAAGCGAATTTGGACTCCAAAAAAGTGACAAACGGCTGAAAAATTACAACTAAAATTTTGAAGAAAAACGGTATAATTTCGAAACTATAATACAAATAAATTTTTTTTTGCAGGTCATTTAGGGATGACGGATCTGCGTCTTGTATGGTATCACACACTCAGACGGACTGTAGGGGAGTCTAAGGGAAATGTTTCCAAGTTGAAAATTTGAAATTTTCTGACAGATTTTACTAAATTGTCTATAAAATTTTCCCTATTAAATATTATTCGCTTTTTATTATTTAGTTGTGTTCGGGACGTGAAGCCGCTTCTAAAGAGGTATGAAACAACTATATTGGGGAACGTTTTGAAGAAGATATATCTACTATGAATTTTGAAGACGTCCACTGTCGTACAAAGACCTCACCCATAGAACGCCACAAAGAATGCCTGTTAGCCGCTTGTAAACAATGTCTACCAGCGACTTTCACTATGTCGTCAGTCCACCTAGTATTCAGTTTGGTTTATCTTTTAAAATGGTTAAGAGTATTGTCAATATGTTTATCCTATATTTTCCGTGGGTGCCAGGCTACCGGTGCAGTACAAGTACGGAGCGACTAAGGGTAAAATAAGCAATAGTACCTGCAGAACTGCTATCTTTTTATCACTGTAATTAATAATAATAATACTTTTTTTCACACAAATAATTCACAATTTGGTTACAAACTAAATAAGGTTCTTAATATTATTAATTGTCACATTTAAATCTATGGCTTGTATCTTTGTCTAGTCTGTTATCACAGAACCTACACTAAGAAAATGATTTCTTCTGTTGTAGGCTCTGCATACCCTTCAAGTGTACAATAATATTAAACATGATAACATGATAGGAAAAATGAAACAATTACATCAAATTAGTATTACAGTGTGGTACATGACTACGTGACGTTAAGAATTACCTCTTAAAAGTAAATAAATAACATGAAAATTATGAAATGTATTGTAAGTAAATGTTAAGTTTTTTTTATGTGCGTGTGTGTTTATGTGTGTGTGTGTGTGTGTATGTGTTTGTGTGAGGGTGTGTGTGTTATAGTAAAATATATATTATGTTTAAGGGATATTGTAGGTTAGGATGTATGCGAGAGATAGAAGGAGAAAAATGAAAAAGTTATCAGTCTGCACAGGATTATCCAACCGTATTTAACAATTGCTCAGTTTCATCATGCATGGTACCGACTTCAGTGTAAAAAGTACGTAGTGAAAAGTACCTAGTACTTTTAACTACGTACTCAGTAGTAACTAGTATGCAATATCAAAATTTCCTACTACCATAAGGTGATCCTCAAGCTCACTATTCATATTTTACGAGTTTGCATTTTCTTCTTAAATACTTAACTCTCGTAATGTTGTCACTTACTGTCTTGTACACTTATATGTCATTAACTGACTTCAGAAAAAAAAGTTCTCAATTCGTAATTTTTTTGTGTGTAACCTCATAACGCTTTACAGGGTATATTGATTTTGATTTAAAAAAAAATGTATATTCTAAAGCTTGTGTTTGTCATTTAAATTTGAGTGATATTTGATTAGTACTTTTTGAGTTATCTCTAATAATGCAAATTTTGCGTGAAATCAATTGATTTTTGTTAACAAATATGTATATTTTCTAAATATGCTTACAATCACTATCGCGTGTTAAGATCAGAATTCAACAGACGAGCATTATTGTTACCACATTACCCCGGAAGATTTGATAGGCCCCCGCTAGGTGGACTGACGACATTGTAAAAGTCGCGGGTAGACAATGGTTACAAGCGGCTACTAGACATTCTTGGTTTGTTCTATGGGGGTGGCCTTTGTTTAACGGTGGACATCTTCCGGCTGATGATAATGAGCATTTTTGGAAAATAATGCGCCAAATGAACAGCAAGCTACTACTCACGTTGATACGAGTGTGTTAAATTGATTTAAACAACAAAGTCAATAGTTAAAACCATTTATTCAATTTAATGAAATTTTAATATTAAATGATTCTACATTGTACTGCCACGTTCAGCAAACAAAATTGTATAGAGCCACTGCGAGAAGAACGGGCAAGAAACTCAGGGCCATTCTTTTATAAGTCTTTTAACAATGTGTTACATACTTACTATATACACTTTATTTACACTTTCACTGGTTTATCAACTATTAATTAACATATAAAGTCATTGTTTACATAAAAAGATATTTTCTTATTCGATATAAAATTGTCATAACCTTTTTAACAAATCATGTAATGGTCCAAAAGGGGCATTACAATTTAAACGAGGTTTGTCGTTATGTTATATCAGAAAAGATAATAATAAATTACTTAACTTCACAACATCTTGATCGGGCAGCACTTCGTCACTAATGACTACTTTCCAAATATATTTCGACACCCCCGGAGCTTTGCTCGGCACGGCGGTCCGACCGAAACTGAATCAAGCAGCACTTCGTCGTCAAACACTATTTAAACACCACTGGAGGTCTGCTCGGCACGGCGGTCCGACAGAAAGTGAACTCGCTTTACACTACCCCTTTTATAGGAAGGAACAAACAAGGCGACGAAGCGACTACCGTCAGAAACACAGTACTCTTTAAAATTGATAATTACGTGATTTCAAGCTCTATACATATGGCAATAACTATAATAAAACCATCAATGTTTTTACACATAGAAATAAAGTACATAAAATAAACTATTTTAAATAAGTATCTTTGTCTATATTTTAACAGTGAAACTGATCTGTGTCACATGATCAGTTTCACTACTTATAAGATATACTTATAGTAAAAATATCATCAAATAATGATTCCAGTGATCATGACAATCCTTATATGATTTTTAATCACAGTCTCACAATAAATACCTTTAGGTACAGTATTAAATTCACACCACAGATAAAATATACACAGATAATTAAACCAATACTTATTTTCATCTTAAAAACCACAGAGTATTACTAAAACGAAATTAGAATGTCACATAGCACCAGTTGTTTAAATCAGCTTAAAGCCAATCAAGTGAATATGATCAAATATTTCAATAAATAGTGAGCCAATTTTAAATAATCTATCAAGTGATACAGTTGTGCAGTGGGTACACAACAAGCTCCTAATCATCTTAGTGCCCTATTACCGGAGACGAAGCAGTTTTCTATCAACGAGAGGATTCCCTAAAGGTTATCCCCGTTTCGTAAAGCACGCGGCTGGCAATAAAGTTGAAACAAAAAACTAATACCGAGTTCCACATGAGTGGGTTAAAGGTAAGATAAAATAATGAGAAATAATATTAAGTTCCATCTCACGATCAACGAACTCCATCGTTATCGATGCTACATTAAGTCGACGTGTTTTAGTGGGATTGTCAAAGAAATAGGGGCTAGCCCTTAAAAGGGTCAGTCCCTTGCGAATGTCCGCAGGCCATTTGATGCCCGAGTCCTGAAGAAAAAACCCTTAAATTTTATGGGTTGGTGTCTATTAGTGAGGAATAGGGTAGCTTATTTGTTTTCTATTTTAGGGTACTGATATCCATATTCAATTAGTGACAAAAAGCTTGGTTAATTGAATATATTTTCTGGTTATCTACATTGTCATCTTTTTTCACCTAAATTTTTCACTGAGGCCCAAAGGACATTATCCACTTGGCTTACAATAAACAGACACTTAAGCCATAAATATAATATAGATTTTATAGGTTATACCTGCTAAAATAATAATATCATATATATATTGTATCAGGATGGTAGATTTGTTCACCATGGTTTACTTAAAACTTTTGGAAAAAAAACAAACTTACTTATAACTTTTTTTTATTATTATACTCATTATCTTAAGTTAACAGTATGTTATCTATAAACTGGGCAGGTGGATTTACATTTTCCTGACACCGTGCCTAGCTCAAAAACCAAATTATCATGACATATGCGCAGCAACCCACTGTCATTCAGCCCACAATACAATTGCAGGAATATTGTTCTATTGATTCCCTTCCCTGGCTACTAATTTCATGTAATATGTAAACATAATACACTTTTCGGATTATGTGCTTGCTCTTTATTTTCGCTACACAGTAGTTTTTTTTTATGAATAGACTAGTGTGGCTTTTTTGTACAATCGCCATTCGTCAATTTAGTTGAATCGTGTTAAATATGTAACTAAACAGTTGATTCAAGTCACAACACTCACGTTTGGGTCTAGCCACAGTCATTACAAAGTCATATTTCACAAAAACTTAACTTTGTTGGCAGCACTGTATTATGAAATACAGATTTTTGTGCGGATATAATCAAATAAATAATTTACTACATATTTCGAATAGGTTTAAGTTAATATAAAGGTAAAGCATAGAAAATAATTTAAAATACAACCCGATTTATCGACAAATTTGCTTTTCTTCGGGGACTTTGTTCACGCAGAGCCGAAAATGGCCAATCTCCTTTGACATCAGAATTAACATACCTACTTATTTTCTAACTGCATTGGATTAGTCGCCCACTTTTTAGTTCCTGTTTCTCCGTTTCGCGTGATGTCTGTTCTCATACCTTGTTCGGCCAGAAATGTTACTTACTGCAGAGCCCTACAAACCTTAATAGTGTAAGTACTTTATCTGTTAATTCGTTACTCACTATTGCGTCTAAATAGATATAACCAATGGCAGCTTTAATAAGTTTCGACTATATGTTTTAAGTTATTAAAAGCCTTCAAAACCTTACTACAAGTATAACTTATTTAAAAAAGTATAACACGACCGCAATTTTTTCCTGTTTTTTTTTATTATTGTAACGGAACAAGCTCGAAGCCCCATCGAATGTAAAGCGGACTAACCTAAAGATCCTGCCTATCACAGATGCATTTTATCACAAGTCACGAATTGCACTGCGCCCGTCACTTTGAGAAACAGTTGTTAAGTCCCATGTGCCTGTAATTTCACTGGCTCTCAAGGACTGCTGCCGGAACACAGCGTTAGGTTACTTGGTGACAGATTTTCTAATTGAGGGTGGTAGCTAGCCAGGCGGGCAATCGCAAAATGCCCTTCGACCATGTGAAGCTCAAGCCAGCGGTGGGGATCTAACCAGGGACCTGCAGCACGGCAGTCCATAGCTATTACCGTTCGGCCATTATTGCTTTCAATTTATATTCGTTAAAAGTTTTATCGTTCTATTGAAATTAAAACTACAAGCTATATACATCTATTTATATTATCGTTTTTAAAGCCCTTATTTTTGATACCCCACCCGAAGTGTTTGAAAAAAATATTAATACCATATTACTATGGCGTCTAAAAACCGCCGCCTAATTTTCTTTTTTTTTATTTACCGAGTTTCGCTTACGCTATTAAGACGAATCTAACGATATCTCATACATTAAAATCAGTTAAGCCGCTTCGAAGCTATCGTGTAATAAAGAAACTCACAAACTTGACCCATGACCCAAAACCATGAAAACATATGTTTTTGGGCAGACGTGTAAAAACTACAATGTCGGCAGACAACTTAAACAATATAGTCAAATGTTACTTAGAAGTGAACCTCATTCATTACTCTATGAGTCACTTCAGACTATCTTCATCATTATTTTTAGAATCTAACTGCTGAGGATGAATTAAATGACGATGTGTAAGGGTCAAGAGGTAGTTTAACCATTAAGCAACATAGCACATTATTAGAGTAAATAAATAAGTTATTTTACTTTCGTGATTTAATACCCCACTTCTTGGTCGGCCATCTTTGTGTTCTCATTCATTTTAGGGATTTCACAAAACGATACTTATAATTGGTGCTACTGGCAGAAGAGAAGCTTCTCTTATATTAATGGTAGCTAAGAATCTGCCTTCCGGTTTAAGGACACCAAAATGTGATTTCAATCGAAATTACCTAATATTTCGAGGATAAATCGCAGTTATCCACGCGATCGCCATTGACTCGCAGTTAATCCCGATGTAAAAACATTTCTGTGTACTATTAAGTGCTTTAGCAATTTATATAATTTCGTCATCAATAACTTGAGGGTAGCTCGCAGCTGCCCCCGCTATCGGTACGTATTGACTTGCAGTCTATTCAGATATAACCCAATTAAAGAACTTAATTAAACTAGCACTAGCTTTGTATAAATTTATCATCGAATGACTCGCGGGGAGCTTGTAGCTATCCCAGTTATCGCAATTGACTCGCAGTCAATCCCGACGTAAGTATATTGTAACAATCAATGGAATTGGTACTAACTTTGCATAATTTTGTCATCCGATAAATCCGATGGCCGCCATAAGCGGATTTATTCCTTACTTGTTCTTAAATTTTACTTATTTTAAGCTGGTAATGAGCTTCGGAGCTTCATTACATATTTTAGATGTCTAGTAAGATAGGAATGATTACAAAAAGATAATCGACCAAAAAGTGGGTGTTTACTAATATTTTATTTTTTATTATTCCTGATAGGTTAGCCTTTGACCACTATCTCACCTGATGGTAAGTGAAGATGTGGTCGAAGATGTTGTTCAGGCTAACCTAGAAGTACTGTCTCTCGAGGACTGCTGCCGGAACACATCGTTAGGTCCTTGGCAACAGATTTTCTACTTAAGGGTGGTAGCTAGCCAGGCGGGCATTCGAAAAATGCCCTACCACCATGCTATAACGACTGCCATCCTAAGACGACAACCGGGACTGACAGCTTAACGTGCCTCAACCATCCAATGTTTTTTTTATTTTTTTTATTTCTGATAGGTTATCCTTTGACCACTATCTCTATTTTGCTGATCGGTTAAGAATAGCTAAGTAAACTTCGCTACGAGCGCTTCAATAAAGGGTACTATCAGAAAGACGTAAATCGATTAACAACCTACTAATTTAATTTACTCTAAATCGTGCAAAGTTACCTGTAGGTTATGTGTTAAATACTAAAAATAATTACCGTATCGAATGAATGAAGTCACAGAATATAATACAACACCCCAATCTCACTTAGCGTTATAAACAGTCTCACAAAATATCACAATTTTGTAATGTCGTCCTTGGAACTTTTCCCGGCGGTATCAAAGGGCGTAAGCCCACACAAAGATTTGAAGGACCGTGGTTAAGCCTACGCACGCCTACGGGACTGATCACAGATGCTTCCACTTTAGCTGGACAATTTCAAAAACTACTGAAGATATTAAAGGCATGGAAGAGATATCAATACTCTATTTTTTACAAGGACAAGATTCTTGATACCCCTGACACTAATGTTGTCAATTACCTCGATTAGACTGGAGGTGGGTGCAGAAAACGCACTTGCTATAAGAAATCCTGGTAATGAAATTAAGAGCAACATTTAGTTGAAAGAAACTTGGCTTCAATCATGGTTACTTGAGGGAATCGAATTAGAAGTAACAGATGCATATATTTTTTTTATTTTCGTATATTTGTGATTTTGTAAGATGCATACATATATCATTAATAAAACACCAAAATGATAAGAAAATAGTCTAAGGCTAAATTAATTGTATCAAAATTGGCCGGTTCTGTAGCCTACAGCCTCGATTCTGGCAAGGCAGTATCGAGGATTTTATTATATAGGCATAATATGTTATATAATATTTTTTTTCAATAATGTATGTTCTGCGGATCACATTATAAAATCCCAACGAGGGGAAAAATTATAGTCATGTGCGGGATGATCCTGCACATGACTAAAATTTTTCCACTCGTTGTAATATTTTAATATGTTGTGTTTGATATAGCTTATGGGAAGCAGTAAAAAGCTGACAAGAGCTTAAATTCAATCACTGTCAATCTGCATAGGTGTGAAAGAGAGCCAGTGATGGTAATAACTACTTGATATTATACTCATCTGCTAGGTACTTTTAAGTAATTTAAAATAATTATTTGTGTCCTATTTTCGCTATATTGTAGTTAGTAGTAAACTAAGTAATATTATTTGTAATGCTGTATGGATAACTAAGAAAAAAAAAAATTGCGATGCATTTGAGTGTACAATTGAAGGCAGCATATTCACATCAAATTAGTAACCTACCTAACTGTTATACAACAAATGTTTCTGAATAAGGTTTGTCGCTTATGTTATGAACCAATGTATATATATAGTACCAATGTACCATATATTTTTAGTGTATGCTTATCAAGAGTTTATTTTGTCATATTTCTCAGTAGAAAAAAATATAATGAAACGTTACAAAATTACAATGAAAGGTAAAATTTTATCTACCAGGGAGATTCGAACCTTGGACCATCCGTCCCTATAGCCGGGAAATGCTCTGCTAATTGAGATATCGTAGTGTTGGAGTCATTGCTTATATCCTAATTTTGTTCCAATTGTTTAACCAACTTAAGAGGAAGGAGCAACATCTGCAACCAACGTATTGAACTACAGATAAGAAAAAAAAACAATTAGTTTTTAATTCTATATGATGCCGTGAACCGATAATTTTAACTCCAATGATAGAATTATCGGGTTAATTTTTACATTAATGATCGCTTAATTAATAAGCTAACAAAATCACAAAGAAAGAAAAATATGCGGATGCTTATTCAGAATGAAAAATACACAGATTTTATAAGACGTATTTGCATTTAAAAACTCTACATCTGCGTTGTCCGAATTTCCATGTCATCCATTCCAATGGCTCCCTTGACTAGACTATCCGTAGATCCCTAACTTAAGGACTCCAAAGTCTTTTCTTGTTTTTCTCTTTCTGACAAGAATATAAATTTACCTATATACTAAAAAGTGTCCCTGGGTTTAGCAAATTTCGCTACGCTAGTAACGTAGATTTAGGTCATTCTAACATTTATTACAGTGTTTGATGTGGCAGTTAGTAGAAAATCGTCTAGCAGCAAGATGATAGCGAGACTCTAGTTAGTGTCTGTCAGTTGGTATTTTACGAGACTCTTATATAATACTAAACGAATAAAAAATAAATTTCTGCCCTAGAATATGGATTAAATAGAACAATAGATTTTTGCATTTTTTATCTATGATAGTAATTATTGGCAGTCAAAGTTAGCTGTTATGAGTTTAAAGAAAGTCTACAAAATCGTCTTAACTTTAGAATTTTTTTGTTACATTTCATTTAGATCTTTATCGTGAACACTCTATCATCTATTGTAAGAAATCTAGGACTTTTGTACCTTCCGTCCATGTTCTTTGGCTTTACTTCTTTCCATACTGCAGTTGGCTGGAAGAGGTCACTGTATGTGATAAGACCACCCATCAGACTTACTTCAGTTACTCTATGTTATAACTGATTATTTTGGTCTCAACAAAGAGATTTTGTAACGTAAGTTATCGTATATATCGAATATGAATTGTAATGTATTTAAACAAAAAGCTTTGAAAATGGCTATTGATAAATATTGCTTAACTCGTGGCGTGCTAGGATGTCACATATATATCCATAACTATATAAATGACTATTGCTTATTTGGCCTTTTTTATATATACATAGCTTTTGTGAATTATATACTCCCGTGAATTGAAAACTTGGCTATAAGATTTATTTTGTTACCCTTTACTGGGTACTTTTGTTAAGAGAATAAAGCCTGCCAATATCTGTCTTAACTAAAAGTCCTAGATTATTGTCTAAGGCTCTAAGTCTCCACCGAAATAGCAGAACAGATCGCCATTCCGTGTATATATATAAATTTCAGGGTTCCATTTTATTACGTTCCACAGAGAACCGAACCTGTATACATGACTGTAATGAAATGAATAATGTAACATCCAAACCTCATATTGGATTTAGTGAGGTTTTTCTATTGAATTTGTAAAAGAAAAACGGCCTAGTTTTATCTTCCAATTTCGAAGTTTCTGCGAATAATATAATACGTTTGAGATGTATACGTGATCTTGAATAGAATTTATTTCCATCTTAAATAATCCCTCAAACATGTAAGTATATAATCTATTTTAATGTGAATCTATGTTTGCTAATGGAAATCAAATACTGCCTATTTATATAATCGAAAATTTGTATCATTGAACCAAAACCACAATCAAAACCATTTTCGAGCAAAGACAGCCGAGCGGTTATAGCTTTGGACTGCGGCGCCGCAGGAGCATGGTTCGATCCCCACGCAGGCTTCACCGCATGGTGAGAAGGCGTTTTGAGAATGCTCGCCTGGCTAGCTACCATCCTCAAGTAGAAAATCTCTCGCCAAGCACTTATCTGTGTGTTGCGGCAGCAGTCCTTGACTGTTTAACTAATTGACTAATAACTGGGTCTCTCAGGGTGATGGGGGCAGTGCAATACATCACTTGTGACGAAATGCATCTGTTATACACAGAGAGAGCTTATAACAACAGGTGGGCCTCGTGATTGTTCAGTCACAACCACATAAAACAATTCCAATAAATTTCTGGCTCAATGTAAGTGCTGTGACATTCTCATATAGTTTTTTTTTTATTGCTGATAGGTAAGTGTTTGAATACAATTTCACCTGATGATAAGTGAAAGTTGAAAGTGTTAACAGACTTAACCTAGAATTACTGGCTCTCAAGGACAGCTGCCGGAACAGACCGTTAGGTGTTTGGCGACAGATTTTCTATTTGAGAGTGGTTGCTAGCCAGGCGAGCATTCGCAAAATGCCCTTCCACCATAAGGTGAAGCTCAAGCCCGCGGCGGTATTCGAACCATGGACCTTCTGCACGGCAGTCCATACCCAAAGCTACTGAGCCATCATTGATTCGAATGACTGAATTTAGATTTTTGGTACGTACCAAAAATCAGAACAATCGTGAGTTCCACAGTCTTTTCTTACTTTTTGTGGCAGTGCATATCAAGGTCTACAAACTATAATCTTCGTTGAGATCTACTTGAAACCAATATGACATTTTGAGAGTGCAAAATATTCGCCTTAGAAGAATACTCACCCGCATATTTACATTTATATGCTAGACGTGATTCAATTTTCAATACAACGCTTGATGGCAAAAGCCTGAATATAAGCGCTATAAATGTATTGTTTATTTTGTACCGAAATAGTTAGAAGTTGGAGGTTGAAGGAGGCTGCTGACAAGTACGCAATCTATTTTTGATTCATGGTGGACAATATATCCACATATATCGCGCTTCTAAACAATTACAAAGAAAAACAATACCAATACGTATAAATAACCGATAAAATACATTACAACGCACGTATCTCCAGAATATTACATGAGAAAGGGAAAAAACTGAATGAATATTGGAGTAACCGCACACCTTCGGATCTGTGAGGCGAAGGAATAATAAGGGAGGCTCTTGAAATGAATAAATAACACGAAACTTGGTAAGACAACTAAAAATATTTTATCTATTCTTTGCTTTTCTTTATCAAAATTGTAGCGCTCGTAGCGAAATTTGCTAAGCTGTTCTTAACCGATCAGCAAAGTTAAGCAACCTCCGCCGCAGTCATGAGTTGGATGGGTGACCGCTACTGAGCGCTTCCGTGCTTTGGAAGGCACGTTAAGCCGACGTTCCCAGATGTCGTCTTAGGATGGCAGTCGTTATAACATGGCGGTAGGGCATTTTGCGAATGCCCGCCTGGATAGCTACCACCCTCAAGTTGAAAATCTGTCGCCAAGCACCTAACGGTGTGTTCCAGCAGCTGTCCTTGATGCCAGTAATTCTAGGTTAGCCTGAACAGCATCTTCGACCACATTCTAACTTACCATCAGGTGAGATAGTGGTCAAAGGCTAACCTATCAAGCAAAAAAAAAGTCTTTAATATAGAAAATTATTAAGCTAGAAAATATATTTGGCTTATAATGTTATTCGAACTCACAGACCCAGAGTTTATTCTTCATCTTGTAAAATAAACAAAAAAGCTGATTAATCTCTGTGCATCATAGATAATGATATTTTTTTCAAGCCGTGGTATGCCTTGTTTAACAAAATATTACGAACTATTGAACTTCATTCATTAATGTTCCATTTCGGGGGTGATACTAACGAGTTAAAGGGGTGATGCAAATCGAGGAGTTTGTAATGGAACATAAAACTTGGAATTAAGCAAAGTTAAATTTCAACGCGTGCTGCGCGTGTGATCTTTTATTTATCCATAAAGCGCAACAATTAAAGCAAATAATTATATCCATATGGATACGGTTGTCCAAGTTTAAAATGTACAACACGGTTTTGTTATGGTTATAAGCGGTCATAATTTAGCGTGAGTTAGACGTAAGTATCAATATCGTTGAGGAGAAGTTCCAAAAATTATTTGAAAGCAGCTACATTTAATTTTTATTTTAACTCCAATCGAGCAGTTATGAAAAAAGGTACGGATCTGTTGCCAAAATGACCGTAAATAATTTCAATTTTTTTTAATACATCAATGTACCTCTCATTATCAGTTTACCTTCAAAGTGACCAAAGCCAGGGAATCACCCTTTTAAACAATATCATCTCAAAATTTGGTGGGTACAAGAAGCATAAAATGTCCACAAACATTGTCAACGACCACAAACAAGACACAATATACTTATGACAAGATGGCAAATGAGTCAGAGTTGCCAGATATAAAAAGTTTGTCTACTACCACAACGAACAAGACAATAAATATCCTTAGGGCAAGATGGTGAATGAATCAGAGTTGCCAGATAAAAAAAGTTCTTAGCTGCGTTCTGTAAAATTTTAAAATAAGAAGTAGTCTTCAACTTCTACACATCATTTGAAAGTAACCTCAGTTGACAGTACTAATATCAAAAACATATTGCACCATACTTTAAGCCTCCTTAGATATACTTATAAAGAATCAGATGGAGTACGGCACACGATACAAATGAAGCTAATATACCAAGCTTACTGTCCCTTTCACGCTACACGGGTTTGCCAATCAGTTGAAAGTGTAATTATAAAATGGACCGTGTTCGCTACTTACATTTTTATATATCTGAGAAAGCCCCACAATTATTGATAGTATATTCTCGTTATTACGCCAAAAGCTACCTTACCAGTTTTTTTTGCTGTCGTGATGGAACAAGCGTCACGACCTGGTGTTAAGCAATTACCTCTGCCTATAAAAGTTGCAGTTCGTCACAAGTGGCAAACTGCACTACATCACCCTGAGACATAAAATTGTGTGAAAGTCTCATGTGCCTGTAATTTCAATCAATTAATTTTATTTTGTAAATTGAAGTGGCAATGGCGGGCCACATTGCTCGACGAACTCATAATCGATGGGGAAGAAAGGTTCTCGAGTGGTTACCACACTACACCGGGAGACGTAGAGTTAGTAGGGCCCCCACTAGGTGGACTGACGACATCGTTAAAGTCGCGGGTAGCCAATGGTTACAAGCGGTTAATAGCCGTTCTTTGTGGTGTTCTATGGGGGAGGCATTTGTTCAACAGTGGACGTCTTCCGGCTGATGATGATGATGATGAACCTGAACACAGTAATGTGTTTTTTTTTGGTTTGATGGTAGAAATAGGTATACTTAGTGGCATTACTTCCACGGACAAACTCGCTAAAAAGTTTTACTGCTATTGTAGTAGAAGCAGCTGCAGTTTAAGGACGCGTTTCGTATATTGCTCGAAATTGGCGGTCATTCAGCGCGTTCAAAATGGTTTCAGAAGGTTGCGCGCCTTTTTTTCTTTTTTCTTGTTTTTTTTATTTTATTAAATGTAATCGTTAGGTATTGCGTTGTCAGATTTGGGCCTCACTCTATATCTCTAAGAATGAGATCATACAAGTTTTGCCATTACCTCGAATTCTCAATTTGTATATTAATTTTGTAATTGTGATAGACATAAACTAAGAATTACTTGTTTAATATTCAACAATTTTAATATATAACTACTTAAACAATTGTATTTGGTTGAAAATAGAAATTTACATTTTGGTGTACAGTATCAGCTGGATTATCCACTGATTAACACACCCTCCCCCATTATTTTTTTTCCATAGTCCCTACGCTTGGCAAGCGTTTTGGAGATCGCAGTGTCAGATATCAGATACTCAGAAAGTGCTGCAGCCCACCTTCTGGCATGTTATCCTCAGTTGCCTTTTACGACACCCACGATTAGAGATGTGGGGTGACATTCTAGCCCGGCACGCCACAGGCGATAAACAAGACATGAACTAAGAATTATTTGATAAATGTACTTATTTGTAAAAATGTTTGAGTGTATTTACTTAAATAAATATATTTGATTGAATACAGATATAGTTAATTCAAGAGCTAACGAGTATATTACAAATGTATACTTACATACACTGCAAATTATCCTCAAAACCTTTGACGAAAATCGAGCTTCTGAAACAAAACAAAGTTCTAATTTAACATTCATGAAATTGTGGAGTCATATAATAAAGTGAGTCTGTTTAATACGTGAGATGATGCCAAGAAAGCCTCAATTCGTTTTATGAGAACCTTTATTAAATGCACGTAAAGTTAAAAAAAGTGAGGCGAGAATTTTATGACGACATTCTGTAAAGTGCCTTTTTCAAGATATATAAACTGAGCGAGGACGTGTTCGGATTGTTAGTTTGAAAATATTGTGGTTATGTTTAGGTTCATCATCATTAGCTTAAACAACTATAGCATCCACTGTTGAAGAAAATGCTCCTCCATTAGGGGGAGTTTTTTTAAGCGCTCGCAGCGAAGTTTACTTAGCTGTTCTCAACCGATCAGCAAAGTTAAGCAACGCCGCGCATTTCCATGCTTTGGAGGGCACGTTAAGCTTGTCACCTCGTCGAATCCCGCAGGTTACAGGGGAGTTTAATGTCAAAGTCAAAAGCCTCTTTCTGTCTAGATGTTTTGGTTGCTAATTTTATATATATTATATATTATTATTATTATTATTATATATATTATTTAAATTAAATTAAAGAATGAAATACTAAATCACAAATATACGATAGGAAAAATTTAAGTCATGTGCGGGATTTGAACCCGCATCCATCCACCCCTTGAGCCGGGGTATGCTCTAACCAATTGAGCAACATGACATGACGTCATAACTCAAATCTTTCCTATCGTTCTTTAACCATCGTATTGGGATGGAGCGACATCTATGGTACAACTTACGTTGTACTACAAACAAGACCAATTTTGCAATTGGTTTTATACCTGTAAATAATGACGCAACCTTATAATTTCAATATGAAAATATTGATGGACGCGGGTTCGAATACCGCACATGACATAAATTTTTCCTATTGTATATTTGTGATTTTGTAATGTAATCCGCATAGAAGGCGTTATTGCAAACATAACAATATTAAAAATGAAATACTAGTTAAGGACTAGGAGCATAAAACGCACTGAATAAGCAGCATTTTATTAGTCGCCTCTTACGACACCCACAGGTAGCAATAAAGGGGGGGGGGGTTGACTTTCTAGCCCTAAACCCTACGGGGAAGAGAGAGTTTATCAACTACCGAGAAATCAATGAACCTCTGACATTTGAACTCCCACTTTCTTCATTAATCAACAAATATTACATTACAACATCTGTAATAATTCACGTTGAAGGTAACGTATCTGACATATGAAAAATGTTTTCTACCCTCATGTCACGAACACACCGATGTGTGACAAAGTAAATAAATAATGAGCTGGTGCCAAACTGCTGGCTTTGGCATAACAAAAGTTTATGAAGTGGTAATATCATAGTCTGTTTTTTTATGTCATTTTGACGGATCAAGCACGCGGCCCACCTGACGTTATGCGGTAGTCTTGTCCCTATAACAGATGCATTTCTTCACAAGTGATGAATTGCACTGCGCCCATTCGAAGCAGTGATGGCTCAGTGGCATTGGCTATGGATTGCCGGTCCATGGTTCGAATCCCACCGCGGGTTTGAGCTTCACCGCATAGTGGAAGGGCATTTTGCGAATGCCCGTCTGGCTAGCGGCCGCCCTCAAGTAGAAAACCCACATAACGGTTTGTTCTGGCAGCTGTCCTTGGGAGCCAGTAATTCTATGTCAAGCCTGTTAACACCTCCGACCACATCATCACTTACCATCAGGTGAGATTATGGTCAAAGACAAACATATCAGCAATAAAAAAAAACACTGAGACATAGAGCTGTAAAGTCTCATGTGCCTGCAATATTACTGACTATCAAGTATGGTACTGTACTACAAACCGGGACCCTATGTTACTATGCCCCGGGTGTCCGTACGTCCGTCCGACTTTAACAGGGCGCAGTAACAGGACCCCGGTTGAAATTTTCACATAAAATATGTGTATTGGTATGGCAGTTTGTCAATAAAATAATAAAAATCACAAAAAAATAAATATTAAAGTCGCTCCCCATAGAAGATACGTGTTTTTGTATCATTTTTTTTAGATATGCCATGAGCCACGGCTGAAAGCATCCACCAGCCCATAAAAGGCTGAAGAGCAAACAATGATTCCGTAGTTGGTCAGATGGGTTGCTCTTTAGGCACTATCTATCAAAAAATAATCAAAATGCACTATTATAAACACAGTTTTTTTATATTATTATAACCGAACAAGCCCGAGGTCAACCTGATGTTAAGCCTCTACCTCTGCCTAAAACAGATGCATTTCAGCACAAGTGACGAATTGAACTGCCCGTCACCTTGAGACATAGTTGTTAAGTGCCACGTGCGTGTAATTTCATTGGCTTCCAAGGACTGCTGCCGGAACACACCGTTAGGTGCTTAGCGACAAATGTTCTACTTGAAGGTGGTAGCGGCGGGCAATCGATAAACGCCCTTCCACCACGCGGTCAAGCTCACCGGCGGTGGGGACCGAACCAGGGACCTGCGGCACGGCAGTCCATAGCTATGACCGCTGGGCCATCATTGCTTAATAAAAATTAAACGACATTGTTTCACCTGCATAGTTCCAAGAAAATAACAAAGAGGTTACCGTGCAATACAGTGTGGCCTCATAAACATAGGAATTATGGGTGTCAAACCGGTAACATAGGCCACGAAAATATCGCTAACCAATATACGCTGAAAACTTGTTATTGGGATTAGGATCAAAGTACGTCAATAGATACACAACCCTGCGATTTTCACAGTATTTCCACAACCTCGCACTGCCACCATTTGGAACGAGCTCTCTGGTGAAGTATTTCCGAATAGATACGAATTAGGGGCCTTCAAGTGGCCTCAGTGAAAAATCAAAGAAAAAACAGAAAACGCACTTTTGTTGAGGCAAATTCTGAATTTATAATTGTTAATGATTAAATTCAGGAATTACTCTGTTAATTAAATGCTTATATCATGTGACGTTACAAACTTCACTTTGCCTATCTAAAATCAAAAGCGTATTGCTTTTTCAGGAAGCATCTTCAGATCATCAGCTCACGAACGAAAAAAAATCATTTTTTTTTAATTTTGTGTATTCTAAAAGCATTAACAAAGTTGATAAAATATCTTGAAATTGTTATCACAATTTTATCGCTATTATTAGTTTCAGTAACGAATGAACAAACTTTCAAGCACGCAAGTCTAAAAAATAATGTTAAGAATATGTGTATTACATGAAATTACTTAAACATCGACTCAAAATAAAATAAAGTTACCCACGTCAACTCTAATAAATTAATTTATTTTAAGATCTGTCAGATTAGATATTAGATCAACAATAACGATAAAAATATTATAAGAATATGTTGCTTCCAAATTAAAAAAAAAAATTATATATAATTTGCCAAAACAACAGCATTTACCAAGGAACCTTATTCACTGTTAGCGGTTTGCTAGTGGCCTAGCAGTAACTCTCATAATTTTATGTCAAGCACCGCTATCGTCCTCGGTTTAAACTTTGCTGAAAATGTAATATTGTTTCACAAAACAAATTTGGGTTTATCACGCTCTTAAGGTAGGTTCAATTTTGAGCCACGATCAGCTAGAGTTGGTCTATGAAGATTTTATTTTATGCATTTGTTACATGAAAGTTTGTAAACATTTTTTTTAATGACTATTAACTTGATGTTCACAACTTGGATACCCAAAATAGTACGCAAAGGCAAATATGTATAATATATAAAATAGATCTATGAATGAACGAAGACTTACTCCAGGTGTTTCTTTTTTTGTAGGAAGATATCAATAATAATCCTAGTATTTGCTCCGGGAATCGAACTAAGGACTTCGCTAAGTCAGTGCCACAAGTCATCTTTTGTATTCTTCGACATTATTATGGTCTTCTTACATAAACAAAAACAAAGCAAATATATTCATATGGTACCAAAATGTTTGTAGTATTATAACTGCATGAATAAATATGGAAGAAAATGAGGCCTTTAGTACTAGGAACAAAGCGTGCCCACCATTTGTATGTACAGTATTATTAAAAATAACATTTATATTTCCATAAATTTTAAATTCAAAGTGCAAAGTCGCAACGCTCATGTGAAATGTATTAAAATAATGAACGAAGAGCCAGGGCCATAACAGATCGCATAACTTTTACTCAATAGCCGGAGTAACTAAGCTTACTATATCAAAGAAGAGAAGAAAAATAAGCGGTCAAGCGCGTGTCAGGCCACGCGTAATGTAGGGTTCCGTAGTAGCCCGTTATAATAATATAGAATAGTTCTGTTGTTCTTTTTCTTTTTATCTCTCTACCTATAACTTTCTAAGCAATTTGTTCTTTTGTTTAAAAATTGTGATTGATCGCACGTGTAGACTGTTGTTGACCGTGACTATTAAGTTGGAATATACGTTTCTTAGTTCCTCACAAACTTTTTTCTTCTCTCCATTTAACGACACCTCTCTATAACGCCATAAAATGCACAGTCCCTTGAGTTTACACTGTATATATACATCCATATATAGTGTAAACTATATAACGACACTGAAGGACTGTGCATATATATATATATATATATATATATATATACACATATATTATATATTCAAGAACCAACAAACAGAGTCACAATATTTTCCTAATGAAAAATTATTCTTATTTATAATAATAATTATGAGACGGCGAGGATGAGGTCTAAAAAGTACCTTATACTCGTACCGAAGCTAATCGATCAACTCTGTACAGTCATATCTGTGACTTATGATATAGGTCATACAGAAGCATTATATCTAATTGTTGCCTTCTAGAGTTTAATTGCAATAATTTATATTTATTTAGCAGCTCTTCATAATGGTTTAATATTATGCAATAAATACGTTAATTCGTTATTGAAGTTACTAGATGACCTTATGACAAAATTAAATATTTTTAAACCACGTGTTATTATTATATTTTGAATATTTACAAGAACGACTAATTTACTATCTAATATTATTACTTAATCCGTTATGACTTGAACTTCATCAAAGTTAGAATCCCATAACACATATGTAAAATTACACATTACAAATCACATACCCTTCACGTGCACGTATACTCAAACATACAGAAACACGCACCGACACATACACCTTTCAAATTCCTTACAAACATTCACTTAAACTCGTACACCAATACTACACCACAGAATAATGACTAGACGTAAATATTAATTATTAAAAATATACAAAATGACGTTAATTTCGAATAAAAACATTTCGTTAAATATTTTTCCTATATGTATATATGTTTCAATGTAATGGTTCAATTTTGAATTGTTACTAAATAGTATATATAAAAGAAAATATATAGATGTGTTACAGATTCTCTAAAGCCAGGAAGAACCTGGCTCTTGTGATACAGGCCACCAGCCTAGTTTTAGAGTCATAGACTCATCATAAATGTATCACAGTAAGGAAGAATAAAATTAATTTGTATTTGTATTAAATTATTTGTTTTTCGTCTTAGGAGTAAAATTATATTTAATAAAATACACTAAAAATCTGCCCAGATCCTTTTGGAATTTTAAGTGGTCTTGATAAGTATTTATAGAATGATACATTTTCAGGTCATCGGCAAGTAATAGCAATTTAAAAAACTTAAAATATTTTTAGTAAACACACTGTTTGTTTGTTTGTTATTGTCTACGTTTTAAATATTTCAGTAAAGCTTCGATAAGGCGGGCAAAATTGAGATTGGGCGATAGTTTGCTACAACTTTTAATAATCCTTAGGTTGAATATATGGTGGACTGGAAAACAAATGGTGTCAGCGGTAAGAACTTATGGTGAAACATTATTAACTCCAGCGCCCTTAGTTGGATCGAGCCTATGTAGTTCCGATTTGATAAACATTTGATTATAGTAAAACAAACATCACTGATAGTTAAATCTGACTTGTGGTTCACGTGCATCATCTTCAGAAATATAAAATGTATTATCTGCATTATAACCGTCGGTAGCAGTTGAGGGTTCAAATACTGATTGGAAGTGATTCGAGAAAATGAATGTTACTAATATCTAATGGGTCACTTGCTGTTTTTGGAGCCCCCATCTTTGCAGCAGTCTTGTCTGCCCTACCCCTACAGTGTTTTTTATAAGCCGGAGACGCGGAGAGGGAGAGGATTAATTATTATCATGAAGAAGAAGCTTACTTTGGGAAATTTCGTTAGTATTTAAAAAAAACTATAGGTTTCTGTAACCCCATCAATCCCATCAATGGGGAATATTCCGCCCTCACTCCCCCTCCCCATTGCACAAAATATATACATATACCATACCTAAAGTCCTTCCAATGTATGTAGATACACATATTTTTTTAATATTATTATTATTAAAAATTAATAGTTTCCGTTATCCCCAACCCCCTGGGGGGATGCTACAACCCCCCTCTCCCCCCTCCACCCCTTTCTATAGTACATAAGTATGTATATCGATTCTAAAGTCCTTCCACTACTTCATCTTAGTAACTTAGGATTTATTCTAAGAATTTTGTATTTGGTACAAAATTATCTAACACCCAAGTTCAACGACTATTACTGCTAAAGTAATAAAGTTATCTTAATCGCTATAATTTTCCTGGAAAGTTAATGAACTGCACTATCATCATGAATTTTTTCAGATTTTTCAAGCCAGCAGTTTAGGTTTTAGAGGGGGGGGGACGCCCTACTGGAACAAAATTTGCACTTTAAAGTTGAATATTTCGTAAATGAAGCATTAAATCGTGAAATGGTATTAGCAACCCCTAAATCATTTCAGAATACCTATTCAATGATACCCCACTCGGTGGGATAGACGACGAAAAAAAAATTCATAACCACATCAATTGTATGGGAGGTAACCTAAAAAAAATTTTTTTTCAAAATTTTATTTTACCACTTTGTCGGCGTGGTAAGTTTACATACCTGTACAAAATTGCAGCTTTCTAGTACACACGGTCTCTTAGCAAAACCTCGGACAGACGGACAGACAGACGGACATGACGAAACTATAAGGGTTCCTTGTAGGTACTACGGAACCCTAATAATTTCTATTTCTTGTGATTTTTTTCAATCATACTAATTATTAAATATTGGCATCAAACTAATAATAGCATCAATATTTAGGGCAAGCTCGGTTTTATTTTTTGCATGTGAAAGGTGTAGCGACTTTAGTTCCGCTTATTGAGATATAGATATCCGAGTAATTCAATTAACGCATAAGCTTATCTTAATTTAACCTGGCAGTATTAAAGCAGAAGTAAATTTAACCAATATAAGTTTTTGAGCACAGGTTTATTTCCCGTACTCTGTAAATTAGATATAAAAAAGTTATTCTCATTCTTTCTCATATATGTAAATAGTTTGAAAATGTATGGTATTAGCTCCTAAACTACGACTATTGTGGCGGCAGTTCTCTGAAACTTTAAACGTCTCAGTAAATATGAATAATGTAAATACGTGAAACATCCTATGTTTATTTCAGTATTTTTTTAGTTTGGAGTAAAACGGAATTATTTTCGTGAACCAGTTTTTAATCTGCAGCTTATTTTATGTAATGTTTTGAAAGAAAACTGAAATAAATTTCATGAATGTGTAAAATTTTCTTTCGTTTTCGTGATCAATAAAATGTCATATTATTTTTTAATAATCGATTACTACCTTCGATTTTCTTAAATATTCTACTTATCTGTCTAGTTAAAATGCTTATTCAAAAACTAGCTTTTATTACGGCATCGAATCCATATGAGCACTTGGTAAACTGAAAAAGTAACTAATTTAACTCAGATTGAAAACTTCTCTGAAAAACAGCTACCGAAACACAATGTTAGGTGTTTTTCAACCGATTCTCTATATGAGGGTGGTAGTTAGCCAGGCAAGTGTTCGCATAATACCCTAACATCATATGATAAAGCTCAGGACCACTGATTAAAACCATCACTGCCATAACAACATTTTTAACATATTGAAGCAATGATGGCCGAGCAGTAATATCTACGGACTGCCGTGCCGCAGTACCCTGGTTCGATCCCCACCGCCGGCTTGAGCTTCACCGCATGGTGGAAAGGCATTTTGCAAATGCCCACCTGGCTAGTTACCAACCTCAATTAGAAAATCTGTCACCAAGCACCTAACGGTGTGTTCCGGCAGCAGTCCTTGAGAGCCAGTGAAATTACAGGCACATAAGACTTAACACCTATGTCTCGGGGTGACGGGCGCAGTGAATTGCGTTACTTGTGATGTAATAAACCTGTTATAGGCAGAGGTTAGTCCGCTTAACATCAGGTGGGCTTCGAGCTTGTTTAGTCACAATAACATAAAAAAAAACAATCATAATAAAAAGTATCTATTGCTACTTTCACAACCTTTGTATTTCATTCTTAACAACCCAAAGAACATGCCAATCTGTTGCTACATGAAAAACTACAAACAAGACTGTTTTGCATTATTAGAATATTTATAAATATGTAAAGCATTTTGAATATTTTTGTCATTTATCTCGGCGTTTTCGTCTTGGAGCTAGCTGGCGATACTTGTTTGAGCACCGGGCGATCGTTATCCGTCAAAAATACTAGATAAAATTAAAACCTTTTACTTTAATAGCCAAGAAGTGAATGTGTACAGTATAGATTCTCACACATCAAGAGAATATTCGTTTCGAGTTCTATCCATATCCGGACTTGTGATTAATCGTTTGTAACGTCTTAGGTAGTGCATCATGAATCCAACAAAAAACCAAACTGCTAATACATTTTTTTTACACCTGACGGTAAAATACCAAAATAACGTGAAGAGTAAACACCTCCTTACAACAGTACAGAACATTAGTACTGTATTGGTAAACTCACACATAGGCTAACTTGGTCGATTATTCTTAGTTACTACGGCTACAGATTTATTTGATATAATACCTATGAAGTATTGTTAGCTACGAGGCGCGTAGCACAGCTACGGGTCACGTAGCATTGCATTTAATACTTCAAAAGCATTGACTTACTAGCGAACGAGATACAGGAAAGAAGTGAAAATAGAACAACGTCCGTTGTTTCCAAGCTAAAAACATTAATGATTGGTGATGTTAGAAGACACTAATGATTTATAGAAAAACAAAATACCTATTTTAGATACGGTTTCCAGGCAATATTATCTGTAGCTCGTTAAGGGTGAACTGGCCGGCCCGTTCTTCATACAAACGTGTTAGGGTGATCACTCCCTTATTTGAGGATTTAGGTCCAAAACAAAGCATAATACCATAATACTAGGCTTGTATGATGCCTAAATTGTAATAAGATAATTAATTTGAGAGTTATGAGCTTCGAAACATTTTCACATAACATTTTCGAAGCTCATAACTTTCAACCTAATTATATTTTTAATATTTTGGCATTATACAAGCCTAGATAATGACGAGATCAATCGGTATTATGCTTAATTCTGGACCTAAAATCTCAAATAAGCGTGTGATCACCCTACGGCGTTTGTATGAAGAAGCGACCGGCCAGTTCAACCTTAAGCCGCCACAGTAGCAAAAACCATAATTAATTATTAAATTAAGATAAAATCGTATATCTAAATCAACAAACTACTCTAGTTCAACTTCAAACATACAATACCGTAGATCCACCTCCCTTATAACCCCACAATAATAAGTTTAGTAATCTTATGACACCATAAACTAAATTACACGAATTATCATTTCCAAAACCTCGCCAAACTCAACCATAACACTTTAGGAATATGGTCTAGAATGTGACAGCATATTATTAATAATACAATAGGTAAGATATATGATACAACAAGGAATCGTATAAATGGAACGTAAAGAAGTTTATCGCAAATCGTAACTCAGGGCGTTCTCTGTGTTCTGCCTTGTTATTTTCTCACTTGTGCTGTGTTATTGGAAATATTATTTTGATATGATGGGAGGTATTGTTTGCTTTATGAAGGTTAATATTATATTTGCCATGTGGCTTGGGCAGCCAAGGCTTAAGTGACATAATTTTTCTTCCAGTAGTCTTATCTAAGTCGAAGTGTACAAACTGTCGTCTTTAAGTCAAGCTACTGACCCTATGAATAACAAGTATACTATTTTTTTTTTATGCCTGATTGGTTAGCCTTTGATCACTATCTCACCTGATGGTAAGTGATGATGTGGTCAAAGATGTTGTTCAGGCTAACCCAGAGTACTGGTTACACTTATACACTTTTCAGATCACGTTAAACTTCTGCGCGGCCTGGCATTGTGTTAGCCATTTATAAAGGTAAAAAGAGATAGTAGGAAGAGGCTCTTCTCTTATCTTAGACTTACCAGGGCCCCAATTCTCTTAACTATTGACCAAACGCCACAATACTGCGATGATTTTGCGACCGAACTGCTGTTAATGTCAAATTCGGTAGCTTGATAATTCTAGCTCCTAATCGCAGTTGTATATCAATTGCTTCGCTATCGTATTGCTGTGCTATGGCTTGCAAATGTTGCCACTGAAATAATAATGAACACTTCTATCAATCAAGCATCAGTGAAAACATCAATACAGTGGTTTTCTAGCAAACAATACAATAAATAAATATATTATAATCATTAAGCTTTTTTGTATCAAAAATCCTCCAAAATATTTTATGCCACTGTAGCAACGCAATCGCAACAAAATAGCTTACAAATTGGATACTGTCAAAAACTCCAATTTTCATGCAATTACGTTGCGTTAACGCCTTTTAATAGCTAAGAAAATCGGGCCCCTGTTTTCACAGGCTATCCTGCAAAACATACATAGCAATGTCTACATACATTTACCTGAAAAATGCTTGATTAATTACTTAAAAGTCTGAGCACCAAATATGGTAGAAACTATAGTATAGCACTTACATATAGATATCACCCCCTGTGGGGTGCCGGGTTAGAATTGCACCTCCCCATATCATCCCGTGGGCGTCGTAAGAGGCGACTAAGGGAAAAATACTGGAAGGTGGGCAGCAGCGCCTTCTAAAGAGCTACCTTCTTACACTGCTATCCCCAAGCCGCCTGCCAAGCGTAGGGATTATGGCAAATACCCCCTTAATAGGGAGGAGGCTGTGTTCAGCAGTGGACGATCCGGCTGATACAGTATTTATAGATCCATAGATAAATTCTATACTATAGTTTCTACCATGTTCGGTGATGATTGTTGAGAAGTGTTTGGTTCGCTCTGGTTTCTTCCTTCGGCTCAAAAAAGAAAGTCTGTTCAGCTGAATTATTGGCAATGGTGCTCATGTACATGTATTTCTCACCAGGAATTCAAACACCAAGTGAGACTGTATTACTTGTTTTTTTATGCCTGATAGGTTAGCATTTGACCACTATCTCACCTGATGGTAAGTGATGATTTGGTCGAAGAAGCTTCAGGTTAACCTAGAATTACAAGCTCTCAAGGCCAGCTGCCGGAACACACTGTTAGATGCTTGGCGAGAAATTTTCTACTTGAGGGTGATAGCTAGCCAGGCGGGCATTCGCAAAATACCCTACCATCATGCTATAACGACTGCCATCCAAAGACAACAACCGGGATCGACGGCTTAAAGTGCCCTCTGAAGCATGGAAGCGCTCAGTAGTAATGCCACTAGCGGTCACCCATCCAAGTCATAACCGCAGCCGCAGCGGACGTTGCTTAACTTAGCTGATTGGCGAAACAAACTACGCTACAGGCGCTTCAAAGTGTGCAGAAAAACTTAATTTCAATATAGATCATGTACCAAAAACAACTGCAAACACTGATGTTAATTTAAATTAATTATTATGTCCATAATTATAACAGTTCATGTAACGCATATAAATTTCTTTAATGAGTTGTATAATAATACCAGCCACTGAAGCGATAACTTGTTATACACTGTATCAGCCGGATAGTCCACTGCTGAACATAGCCTCCCCAAATATGGGTTTGCCATAATCCCCACGCTTGGCAGGCGGCTTGGGGGTCGCAGTGTAAATTAACTGTGTAAATTAACTGGTGTATTACCCTTAGACGCCTCTTACGACACCCGCGGGTAGAGACGATGGAGGGTGACATTCTTTCATATAACATTTTATTATTGACATTCATAATAATAAATTGTTATATAAAGAAGGGCAAAATTTTTCCTCGTATTTGTTTTACGTTACTACATTTTTTTTCATTTTTCTTTCTATATCACATACCTAATGTGTATGTAGGTTATGTTCATTTAAAATAATTTTATTTGAATAATGAATAGATTCACGGATGCACGGAAGCGTTCAGTAGTAATGCCACTAGCGGTCACCCATCCAAATCATTACCGCAGCGGACGTTGCATAATATTCTGCCTTCAGTTCTGTAAAACAAATTGAGATTCTTAGCCTCGCACCATGAACAAAGTTGTAACATAAAATTCCTTTAATCCAACCGTTTTAACGCCACTGCAAACACCCGAGGGTGTGACATACAATATCGTCAATATGCAAATACAGAAGTTTTCGCAAATCCACATTCGCTAGTAAATCAGAGCTCATATTATCCGTGAGCTTGTCTTATAGAGAGGGTAGGAATTAATCCTATCAAGAGACTGAGACTAACAAGATCGTGAGACTCGAAGACCGAATCAAGCAAGACTCCAAAATTCTAATATATATAAAATATTGGAGTATTTATATATTTTGAAGCAGTGATGGTGATGGACAAAAAAAGCAAATAATTATTGAACCGGCTCAATAATTATTGAAGCAATTTCAGAAGAATCGGCTGAGAAATGTGACCTGTTGAAAAGAACAACCGGAAATCTGGATATGAAAGCGTTTGGCTCAAGCTGCAACTTATATGCTTTGCTCGCACTTTGCGCTCACTCTGTCAATAACCATTTTAAAACTACGTTGCATTTACGAGCCGTTGTTCTTGGTATAATAAATAGTAAGTAAATGTAGCGATACATTATAGAAAGAATATTAGTTCCATACCAATTTTTTTGTATTTCATTCTACCAATAGATTTAATTCATACTCAAAAACTACTAAAAATAAAATTCTACTTATAACAGGATTATCTAATCATACATAGAGAATGTGATGAGTGAATGTATTAGATATTCAAAATTACAAAGAGATGAAAAATCATAGCCATGTGAGGGATTCGAACGCGCTCCATCCTTTATTTTTTTATAACTGGTAGGTAAGCCTTTGTCCATAATCTCATCTGATGGAAAGTGATAATGTGGTTGAAGACGTCGTTCAGGCTAACCTAAAATTACCGAATCATAAGGACAGCTGCCGAAAGACACCGTTAGTGTAGTACAACGTAAGTTGTACTATAGATGTCGCTCCATCGCAATAAGGTTAAAGAACGATAGAAAAAAAAATTGTTATGACGTCATTATCAAGATAGTTCAATCGGTTAGAACATACCCCGGCTAAAGGTGTGGATAGACGCGGGTTCGAATCCCGCACATGACTCAAATTTTTCCTCTCGTATATTTGTAATTTTGTAATGTAATCCGCATAGCAGGCGTTATTGCAAACATAACAATAAAAAAAAACACCGTTAGGTAGGGTGGTAGGGTGGTCGCTAGCCAGGCGGCCAATCGCAAAATTCCCTACCACCAAGAATTATAGTATTTTGTAATGATAGCTGTAATATAAATAGAAATTTCAACAACAACAAGAACCAAAAATCTTAAATGTCTGAAGTCAAAACCATGGACAAGACAGATTGAATCTTGATTCAAATATTTATCTTCCCAACACTAGTCCTGGTGTCTTTAGATCGCAACGACCCGCGCTGAGAATTTAATTGTCCAAGTTCCGAGCTCTATGCAGTTCAGTGCTTAATAGCGGCCGACGTTAGCTGCTGTCGTTAGGGTAAGGGGTAATGAGAGCGTGGGGGCAACTTGGAATTTTGAAGATTTTTCAAGAAATCTGGCTACTTTAATTTCTTTGGTTTAACACATTCATGGAAACTTTGGTGAGAAAAAGTGCTATACTAGGAGTAGTATTTTTCTATTTTCAGTGGGAATTTTGACTGCCAGTGAGAATGCAACGGCTTGCAGGTTGTCGTAATGCTTTCATTGTAGATGTATAGTCGTATATAGTTCTTAGTATTTTGTTAATAAAGGCATACCGGCGGTTTAAAAATTTATATTTAAAAGCAAATTTGACAATGTTTGATTTTTCGAAAAACAGTTCTACAGTTTTTGAACGAAAGTGGTGTTGAAATATGTAATCTAAGGGAAAAGTAATAGGTAAATTTTAGCAAGCAATGGTTGCAAATAAATAATATAGGTATAAATAAGGTAAATATTTTTCATCTTGGAAGGGCATTTTGTGAATGCCCTAACGACCACCCTCTAGTAAAAAATCTGTCGCCTAGCACCTTAATAATTCCGGCAGCAGTCCTTGAGAACCAGTGAAATTGCACATGAGACTTAACATCTATGTTTCAAGGAGACGGGCACAGTGCAATTCGTGACTTGTGATGAAATGAGAGAAGTTAGTCCGCTTAACACCAGGTGGGCCTCGAGTTTGTTCCGTCACAACGACATAAAAAAAATTGTATCTCTTTTCTTTATAAGATTATTAGAATCGGTGCTTAGTAATTGAACTAACTCATGATTTATTATGTACATTAATTCCTTTAAACTTGTTCATTCACAGTTTTGAAGCAATATTGTTTTACTATAATTATAGTCTTGTCAGTAATAATTGTTCTCCGGCTATAAAAGATATGACCTGCATTAAAGGAAGATATTCAACCTCTGAAACTTTACGTTTTAGCGCTGGAATATTTTAATGAACCTCGTAATTGCACACATACTAAGAGCCGGTTCCCACCACGTCGGTGGTGAGATATCAAAACAATACCTGGATAATACAAAAAACAAATTTGTTAAGACCATGTCTTTGAACTGTGGGCTGAATTTGTGTAATGCAAACAAATGAATAAAATAAATGACGTGTTGTAGCATTGGCTGCCTTGTTTGAGAGAAAATTGTGCGTATATGTTTAGATGAGCATGTTGCCATTTAAAAAAATTATTTTATCATTAGCACTTGTTGTTGAATGATACATATAACGTTTAATTTTACATTGCATTTCACCCATAGTCCAAGATGATTTGGCAAAACAGACTAAATTAATAACAGCCAATTTGACAGATTTAGCTTCAACAATGTGGCCGTTATCAACTGTCAAAATTTGGAAGTTCCACAAATAATAACAAAATTACGAGCAGAACAATATTATAGTCACGTGCGGGATCCGCATATCGTAATTTGTAAATGTTGTTATCCGCAGAGTAAAATTGCCTTATTCTAAAAATAAAAATATAAAACAAGTTTAAATTAATTTATAAAATTAAAAAACTCGACTGCATATTAATTAATTACTTTCGTTAAACGTTTTATCGTTCCATTGAACATAAAACTCCATATATATATGAATGAAATATTGTTCTATAGTCCTTCATTTTGATACATCACTCGATATGTTTGGAAGCTTTTTTTTATTTGAAAATATGGAGTCCAAAATCCGCTAGTATATTATTTTTATTTATTTCTATTTACCCAGTGTCACTTGCACTATCGAGAAAAATCTAACGATATCTCAAACATTACAATCGGTTAGAAGATTTATGGTGAAATAAAGAAACTCACAAACATACATAAATGAATTACTTACCTACTCCTTTTTTTGGCAGTCGTTTAATAACCACGTATGATACAGAAGTCACATAATTGAACTTAAAAATTTTCGTGACTTGAATATATAGTTATAACACCCATTGGCATCGGCGATAATGATAACAATAGAATTTCATCCATAACTAGGACATAGTGTTCCTAACGATGCCAACTTATTAATCACGGTAAAACATATTTATTTATTTACCTCGACTATTCGACCAAGTTGCATTGGTCGTGGTCACGAGTGGACTGAAGAGGCGGCTGTCAACGTCTTGAGTAACGGGTATTTTCTCCAACTACCCGCATTTGATTTATAATGTATCGTCTCGATACACAACACTTATAACATCCACAGGTCTTCAGGAAGGTAAAACGCGTTTGTTGCATTTTCTTAGCACTGGATTCCAGGATATAATATAGATAACTTAAATCCATCATCTCTACTGAAATTATAATAGTTCCTTATTGAAATAGCTTCTCGATCTAGTTTAAAATGGCAGTGATATTCCGTTGAGAGGACTTTCGGGTCGTGGAGCTCAAGTCCAGACTCTAGCAGATGTTCAGCTATAGCAGATTACTCCACCTGGCGATTTTTCACAGCTGCAATGTTCTTTGACCCGTTCACTTATAGTTCGCTTGATTTGTCCAATATATGAACCACCGCAGCTGCAATCTACCCTGTATACTCCTGATGTCTGAAGAGGAGTAATATCCCTGGGTGACCTGAGTTGCGCTGCCAACTTTGACAACGGACGATATACAGACTTAATGGAGAAGGACCTTAATACTGTTTCAACTTTATCCGTTACCCCTTTTATAAATGGCAAGAAAGCCGCTAGTCTCTCGACTTCCATTTTCATCCCCTTCTATGACCAATGTAGCTTGGTTAAAACGTCAAGATAAATACGTGTTTTATGGCGATTCAGTCCCGTTAACCACTTATAACTACACATAATTGAACATTATAATTGATGAGATAAAACTCCAAAATCCCTCAAAATTGGTTTTGAGAGCAATCAAGTGTGGATTTGGTCTAAAATTGTTTAAATTACACATACAACCACATAACACATTTAACTTTAATTGCCACTAAAACTGTGGTATAGCTTAAACAATGTTAATTGCTTTGAAAGGTTCCACTTCTCTTCTTATATTCTCAGTATACTAAGGGCCTTATTCAGAATGTTCGAGTAAGTTCCGGTTATACTACTCAGATAATAACTGAATGATAAATATGACAGTTAACATGCAGCGCGTTTTAAGCTTTAAACGATGGATAGGCTAAATTAATGACTGTGAAACGCAAAGATAGTGTTTTATTTATTAAATATGTTCTGGGTTATATTTAACAGGAACTTACTCGAACATTGTGAAACAGGCCCTAAGTTTCCAAAATGTTACTTAGAAGAAGTGCAATAGTTATTTCTGCAACTAGAGAGCAAAGTAGTTTTTTGCTGCGAGTGCTGATTTTGAATCCTGAGCAAGCGAAGGATTCAATCCTTAGTAAATCTTGAGTGTGGCGAGGGATTGAAAGGCACGAGATGCAAAAAACTTTGCTCTCGTTCGCATAACTTTTCACTTCAGCAGCGAGAACACTTTAGGAGATAAAATGATAATCAGGAATAGACTGAAATAACTATTAACTTATTCAACTCTTTGAGCCAGCCAAGAAATGTTATTCTCGCTCTTTTAATTATATTTCGCTCGTACTGAAGTTTACTTAGCTGTTCTCAACCGATCGGCAAAGTTAAGCAACGTCGCGCACGGTCATGAGTTGGATGGGTGACCGCAAGTGACATTACTACTAAGCGCTTCCGTGCTTCGGAGGGCACGTTAAGCGGTCCCGGTGGTTGTCTTAGGATGGCAGTCGTTATAGCATGGTGGTAGGGCATTTTGCGAGTGCCCGCCTGGCTGGCTACCACCCTCAAGTAGAAAATCTGTCGCTCAGCGCCTAACGGTGTGTTCCGGCAGCTGTCCTTGAGAGCCAGTACTTCTAGGTTAGCCTGAACAACATCTTCGACCACATCATCACTTACCATCAGGTGAGATAGTGGTCATAGGATAACCTATCAGGTATAAAAAAAAAAAACTTATTCGGAAATAGCACACATGATATTTTATTATCCAAAATATATTTAGTAACGTTTTTTTGAATTAGAACTAAATATTTACAGGTTAAATATAAGTTTAATTTGCAGTGTATACTTATTTTCGTTTATAAACAACAATAAGTTTCTTTAGTTACTACTAAATTCCGAACGTGTTTGTCGTGCGGTTGAATTCAAAATCGGAACTTCGAAAGCCTGGTCTTTGTCTCTCTCTCTCTTTGATAGCGGGAAAGAGATAGAGTGTGAAAGTTTCGAATCGTATGAGTAACCCAAGGCTGAATAAGGTATTTGCGGCGATTTGAAAAAAAAATAGTTATTTTTTTTTTTTTTTTTCATTTATTTATCAAAATAAACAATTGTTTTACAAAAGATTTGTTAGCAATAGCATAGAAAAAAACCACTAAGGTTTGAAGAGACAATGCTATAAGATTCAGTCTACATCAATAAGTATAAAATAGTAATAATAATAAAGTAGGTATTAATAGTAGAATTACAATGGTTCCGTTTGAATAAGTCAGTAGAACTAGGTAAGTGCATAATTATACAACTTGATACTTTTCTAAATTTGTTAAAAAATAAGATTTTAGTTTCTTTTTAATGTTTTTCAGCGTAATACTATCACGCAAATCAGTAGGTAGTTCGTTTATTAACCGAGGAACTAAATAGGTAGCTGTCCTCTCACCGTAAGCATTGTTAGCGCGGATCGTGCACAACCGGTTCTGAGCAACTGCACGAGTGTATACAGGATGCTTTATAACATGCTTCAGTGTTTCATTGAAAAAGTGCTCTTTGAGTAACATATATTTGAACTGCGTGTGAACGGGTAAGGTCTTACAATGTCTAAAGAGCCCCATTTCATCATTATAAAATTGTAGTCTAATATTTTTAGATACGATTGTTTTTAGAATTTTTAATTGCAGTTTATATATCTGGTTTAGATACGAAGTATAAGTACGACCGTAACTAGTGAGTCCATACAAAACATACGATTCAGCTAGAGAATTGAACAACATTAGCTTTACTTTGAAAGGTATGCGATTTTTGAGGATTGTGATGTTTGCTAAGAATTGCCTTAATTTACTACAAACGCGTTCGGTGTGATTGGACCAGTTAAATGTGCTATCAATCATTACCCCCAAATAAGTTTGACAGCTTACGACTTCTATAGAGGGGCAGCTACATGTATTTAAGTTTGTGATGTGCAGACAGCCATGGTCGTGAGCCAAAAGATTTTTTAAAGGGGAAATTTTAAGGTACGGTGACTTTATGACAAGTAGTTTGGTTTTTTTTGAATTTAGTACTACGCTTGCATCGTGACACCATTTTAATAAATTGTCCAAATCGAACTGCAAAAGGTCACAGGCTTTTTGCGGGTCTCTATCAGCTGCGATGAGACATGTATCATCTGCAAACTGATAACAAGTGCAGTAGTTGATGCAATTACTGATTTCATTGATGTAAGATAAAAAGTGGAGAGGGCCTAATACTGAACCTTGGGCTGTGCCCTCTGTAGCTATTATGGGCTTGCTATATGTGTTATCCACTTTAACTGTAGATATACGGTTTTTCAGGTAGTTTTCGCACCATTTTAGCAAAGGACCTCGTACTCCACAGTTGTCCAACTTATTAACAAGTTGATTGTGGTCTAAGGTGTCAAACGCGCGGGAAAAGTCTATGAATAATACTAGTACATGTTTTTTTTCATTTAGGTGTTCGTTTACCTCATCAGTAAATTTTGACAGGAGATCACTTGTACCTTTTCCTGATTGAAACCCAAACTGATTCCTGTATATGATATCATGTTTTCTATAAAACTTGTGTATTTGTTCACAGACATATTTTTCCACAATTTTGTCTATTGAAGAGAGTAGCGTGATTGGGCGATAGTTGGAGTAATCATCATGCTTGCCTTTTTTGTAGACAGGTCTGATGCAACCAACTTTTAGTTCATCGGGGTATATACCAGATTTGACACTACAATTAATTAAACTGGCAATGGGCGTTGATAAGTCCTGTCCAATCATTTTAACATCAGATACTCTTATGTTATCTGGCCCTGGAGCTTTGTTTGAATTAAGACTACAAATTATTTTAAGTACTTTGTCTCCTGTAGCTTTTTGATACAAAATACTTGAGTCAATTGGGTTGCAATAGGTTTTAGGGTCTACTAGTTTCGTGCTACAATTAGGAATAATATCTTTTATTGCTCTGTCAAAATTTGTAGCGAAGTTGTCAACTATAGTTTTAGTGGTCAGTCCTTGGGAGTCAAATGCTTTCAGTATCGCAGCATCGATTGATAACGTTACCCGTCCCAGCATTTGATTGATAAGTTTGTAAATTTTTTTTGTATCTCTAAAGTTATTTTTTATATTATTTATATAATATGTATTCCTCTTATTTTCTAATATTTTATGTACTTTATTGCGAGTTTTATTATATTTCAGTCTCAATTTAGAATCATTTAAACTACTTTTCCAAGAGTGATACAGCTTATCCCGTTTTTCACATAATCGAGTAATATTATCATCAACCCAAGGTACAGTCAATTGTTTATTATTATTATTTTTTGAATATTTATTAGTTTTACTGCATGTTGCTAATTTGTGCGCGTTATGGAACGAGCCCCGAATAAAGTTAAATATATCGTTAGGAGCAGTCATATCATTTGTAACTTGCCATTTCACATTCTTCAGCTCTTTACGAAGAATTTCATAATCAATGGTATGTTTCATGCCACCCTGTATACGGTCCGGTCTTGAGTTGCCGATACATGCACAGATAACGGCGCAGTGGTCGGCCAGTACGACGTTTAGCACCGCCGAGTACGGAATTAATGTGTGGAAGCGTCCAAAGATGTGGTCAATACATGATTTAGTGATATCTTTTGTGTTTGTGTTATTATTACGTTTAGTTTCAATTCTAGTGAAATCGGATATTCCGCACATTAGTCCATGCTCGCTGAGTGTTTCTAAATATGTATCTTTGTATGATGAAATGGTTTTCAGATCAATGTTTATGTCGCCGATCAAAAGAAGATTTTGTTTTGATTCATACTTGGTAATGTGCTTACCTAGCTCAATGACAAACAAATTTTTGTTCTTCGAAGGTGGTCTGTAAACAGCACACACGACTACGTCCTGGAATGAGCTTAGTTTTATAGTGCCAGTAATACTTTCAAACGTCAATGTTTTGTGTTGCGATAAGGTAAATTTTAAGTGATTTTTAACGTAGATTATGATACCGCCGCCCTTTCTGTTATGACGTAATCGTGAGTACATGTTATAACCAGGTAAGTTATATAAATTGACAATATTTTCTGAAATATTAGCTTCGGTAATCACTATTATATCTAATGGAAAAGTACAGGTATGAATTATTTGCAGAAGCTTAGTAAAATTTTTGATCAAAGATCTAATATTAATGTGCAAAGATGTTACACTTAGTTGGCATTTAGGTGGTAGCTGTTGAAAAAAAAATTGTTCGTAGAAGTACAATTAAAAAGTTCTGTAATTTTTGTATCCATTTTTTTTTACTTTATATAATAGGAGAGTAGGTATTTTACAGGGGCGTGGAAAAGGTTATAGTTGAGCCCTTTGTTTGTTTTTCAATTTGGGTTATGTCTTGCATTGATCGAACATAATATATTTTACTATTAGTCGTTTTTCTGACACATATTCTACCATCTTTGCACCATATGAACTGAAAAGACTTACTCAGATTTTTTTTAGCATTAAATAAAAGTGTTTTTATATTTTTTGTTAAAGCTTCTCGAACGAAGATACGATCATTTGCCTTCTCCTTGGGGACGGCTGGCAGTATCAATCCAACGGTGAGGCTTTTTTCCTTGGCAGCATCTATCCATTGACGACGAGACACTTTGGTCTTCATCTCCACGAGGATGGCTCCTGGTTTTTCTTTGGTCCCGGGCAAGCGTTGTGAGGATTGTATGTCACATTCGTTCATATTTAGTTTCGAGGCTACTGTTTGAAGTATATTGCTAACGTCACTATGGGCGATTTCAGGTAAACCAGCTATTTCTAGAGAGTTTGAAAGAGTTTTTTGCTCGAAGTTATTCATATCTTGTTCTAAAATAGACATTCGGAGTTCTAAATTCTTGTTTTTGTTTTGAAGGTCTTGGTTTTTGTGTTCTAAATTTTTTATAATAGTGTCTTGTTTTAATAAAGACTGTTCCATCGTAGTGATTTGATCACTAAGGTACTCAAGCGAAGACTCGAGATTGCTTATCTCCTCCCGAAAAGTTTTCTTAAGCTCACGACTGATATCTTGAACCAGTTTTCGTGTATCAAAAGTTTGAGCATTCACTACGGTACCTGATTCGGACTCATCGTCGTCACCGTCATCATCTGGGACAAGAAACGACGACCTGCGAGAGAGATTTTTTAAGCATTCTTCACAGCTCCATTCGATACCAGAGGAATTTCGGAGAGTGTTAAGCTGCTTGTTAGAAAGCTTAGAACACACTGGATCGGCATGGACTACCTTATCACATCTACTACATTCTAAACCAGGCACTTTTTTGGTTATATTTTTCTTGCACTTTACACATTTTTTAAGAACCATTGCGGGTAGGATTCGGTGTTTACGGTACGGTATTACGCACAACCTGTCACAATAGCGTGTCGACGCAGACAGTTATTTTGTATCGGTGAGCGAAATCGCGTTATTCTCTCTGATTTCAGGCAGAAAAACCTACATGTTTGAGCTACTGAAGTGAAATATATCATATATATATCATAAAATACTAAATATTGCTTTGAGGCAGATTACTGAGCCTAACTTCTTTACGGTCAATTACAACTAAATCATTCATGCGCTGTCAATTTTTATTAGAAAATAGATTTAGAAGATCTAGATTCTGAAGTAATATAGCCAAGCGGTTATAGCTATGGACTGCGGTGCCGCACGTCCATGGTTCGATCCCCGCTGCTGGCTTGAGCTTCATCAAATAGTGGGAGGGCATTTTGCGAATGCCTGCCTGGCTTGCTACCAGCCTCAAGTAGAAAACCTGTCGCTAAGCACCTTACAGTGTGTTCTGGTAGCAGTCTTTGAGTGCTAGTAAAATTACGAGTACATTAGACTCAACCACTGTATGTCTCAGGGTGATGAGCGCAGTGCAGTTTGTCACTGACGAAATGCATCTGTTATAGGCAGAAGTTAACACTTAACATCAGGTGGGCCTCGTGTTTGTTTTATCACAATAACATTTAAGTAAAAAAACTTTAATTAACAAACTTTAGGACGTTTCTTGTTTAGTTTAGTTTGCCCCGTGGGGTGCCGGGCTATAATATCATCCTCCCAATGTTACATGTGGGTAATTGGCTACTAAGGGTATTATTCCAGAATATTGGCAGCAGCGCTTTCTGAGGTACTGATATCTTAAACTGCGATCCCAAAGCTGCCTGCCAAGTGTGGGGGTTATGGGAAACCCCCATTTTATGGGTTGTTCAGCAGTGATCATTCCGGCTGATATTGTTACAGTTATAGGATATTTGGTTTTTTATACACATTCTTAACAGGGGTTTTTATGTCTGTAGTGAAGTCTTTCGACCACTTATAGGTATTCGTCCTTTTTAATAATTTAGATCCTTCTACTAAAATACGTTTAAATTATAAATCTAAATTATTATACTTTTGAAAAATGATGAAAGGAGTTGGAAGTGCGCCATCAAGACAGCTGTCTGTTAAAAACTAAAATGAAATGAAATGAAATTTATTTACTTGTGGTCCTAGGTTACAGTGTTAGGTATTATAATATACAAATAGTCTTGCTGGGGCCCGCTTTACGCATACAAGTATTACCTATGCATATACAGGTAGGTATACTGTCAACATAGTCTCAAACATTAGGAAATTAACATATTTTTCTCATCTATAAATTCATTAATTGTATAGTAGGCCTTGAAAACCAGGAAGTCATGCAACTTTTTTTTTTAAATTATTATATTATTTACATCACGTACGTTCGGAATTTTATTATAGACAATTGGAGCCATACAGAACACACTTTTATTTAGTAGTAACATATTTGAGGCAAAGTGTCGTAGATCCTTTCCTCGCTGGATGATGAAATGATGGATGTGTACAAGATGACGGCATAAAGTTCTTCAATTCCACTGAAGCAAGATCTTGTAGGGTTTGATGTGAAATCTTTTCGATGTATTATAGTAATTAAATTTATATTATGAAGATATTTAAGTCGATTGAATAATATACTCTATCAGTCGTATTATATCCACTGCTGAACACAGCCTTCACAGGTTTGCCATAATCTCCACGCTTGGCACGTGTCTTGGGGATCGCAGTGTGCGCTTTCTGAGGAATTGATATCTGTGAGTTCCTCAGAAAGCGCTCCTGCCCTCCTTCTGGTGTGTTTTTTTTTTATTTTTATTTTTTATGCTTGATAGGTTAGCCTTCGACCACTGATGTGGTCGACGATGTTGTTCAGGCTAACCTAGAAGTACTGGCTCTCAAGGACAGCTGCCGGAACACACAGTTAGGTGCTTGGCGACAGATTTTCTACTTGAGGGTGGTAGCTAGCCAGGCAGTCATTCGCAAAATGCCCTACCACCAAGCAATAACGACTGCCATCCTAAGACGACAACCGGGACCGACGGCTTAACGTGCCCTCCGAAGCACGGAAACGCTCAGTAGTAATGTCACTAGCGGTCACCCATCCAACTCATGACCGCGCGCGACGTTGCTTAACTTTGCTGATCGGTTGAGAACAGTTAAGTAAACTTCGCTACGAGCGCTTCATAGAGCGTTACTCTTAGTCGCTTCTTTCGACACCCACGGGTTGAGATGGAGGGGGGTGACATTTTAACCCGCCACCCCACAGGCAATATATACATGGGAATAATATACTCTCATAATATTTTTACAAATTTTTGCCGTGTGGTGCGTAAAACCGTGGACGTAGGTTTGAATCCCGTTCAAGTCGAAAATATTGTGCACTAAAATTTGTAAAAAGTCACTTAGCGTGCAATAGTGCTTGAAATCATGTTGAGATATATAGTATTTTTTTATTAAATTTATTAACACCACCACAGTTACAAGTCGTACAATTAGTATATTAAATATGGTATTGTAAAAAAATATATAATTAGGTATAACATTTTACTCAATATGTCAATTATTATTATTATTTTATTATTCCTTACAATATTATATATTCTATCTGTCACAATATAATAGCTTAAATTATTAATAAAAAATATAATGAATAAATTGAATGAATAGACTCTTGAGGATGCTTTGTGTAGAATCGAAACGCATCAAAAATACTTCCGTTGTGGCTGCATGGCGTTTGTAACGTCACATCGGCTTAGCAGGAAAAGTAGGCGGGATTGTGACTAGATATAAATTTTAAGTGTTTAATTTGAAGTTATCAAAAAAAACAAAACATAATATTTGTTGTAATTAAATAGGAAATATATCACCATATAAATCACAATAATAATTTGAATAATATAATTTTAAGAGTATTATGAATAAATTGTCTAATAGTTTAGGTATGTTTCAGTGCTTCATTAATAATATGTACTTTCCGGTGATTTTAAAAATTAACCAACCTCATATTATTGCTTCTAATGTAACCACGTCTTAATTTTACTAAATAATTTTACGTATGAGGAATGGTATGCTATTATATACATTTGGTCAAACAATAGAAATTAATTCCAAACGATCCACCCGCGATTCAGAGGGGTAAGTAAAAATTACGCAATAAGAAATATGATTTTGCGAAACCACTAGCATGCACGATAAGCCTTTATTGGTCGTATTATGCCAGTAATTGGATTCTCAATTAATTGGAAAATGCAACGGACGGAAAATTCCATTAAATTTTGACTACAATAGCGAACGATACGAAGAACCACGATAGGTGAAAAGTTACAATCCGTTCATATGAAGCCGGGTTCCAAAATCAGATATGGGATAATTGAACTTTTCTCTTTTGCATTATTTTATATGAACATTGATACTGTATTATGAAATCATATACTATGATCTACAACTACTCTTTTATAATATTATAAAGAGGAAAAATTTGCATTTTCAATGTTTTCAATAACCGCCTGTACTCACGCATATTGGTCGAGATTCGTATTGTCGCAACTCAGTTGCGCGGAGTCGTCGCCGCGATTTAGTCTCGTGAAATCACCTGATGAAGGGCATCGGACATGCCCGAAACCTAGGTCGACAATCTCGACCAATACGCGTGAGTACAGCCGGTTATTGAAAACATTAATATGTCTTATACTCACGGGAACTTTCAAACCAAAATTTGCATATTTGTGTGCAACGAATAAACTTAAAAACTACTATCGATTTGGATGACATTTGGTATGGAAATAGTTTCAGACTCGGGGAAGGACATGGGATAGTTTTTATCTAACTGCACAAAATAAGGTTAATTGTTTAAGCCGCGCCGGAAATCTGGTTGGTATATGAGTAATATTTCGTATAAAGGGTATTAAAAGCTTCACATCGTCTTCAGGCATAAAAGTGTTCCAACTTTATGTTTCGTAAAAGTTGATAAATATATATTTTCATCTAAATTAGATTTGTAGCCGTAATCTCAAAACACTAACTCAACAAACATAAAAAATACACAATAAATTAAGGACAATATTTTTCGGCTAGCTACCATCCTCAAGTAGAAAATCTGTCGCCAAGCACCTAACGGTGTGTTCCGGCACCTGTTCTTGAGAGCCAGTACTTCTAGATTCGCCTGAACAACATCATCACTTAGCTTTAGGTGAGATAGTGGTCAAAGGCTAATCTATCAGGAATAAAAAATATAATAAAAGGAAATATATGCGAATTTTAATGATAGTGTATACTTTTATCGGATGTACTTTTTTAATACCTCGAATCGTAAAAATAAAACTGAATTATATATAAGTACTAGCTGACCCGGCGAACTTTGTTCCGCCTTAAAGGCAATAAATAAGCAGTTTTTTTTTTAATTAAAAAATACAAAAAAAATTAAATACCTACATTAATCATTCATAATTATTTCTGTATTTTAGTACATAGGTTGCTCTTCATTTAAGTACCTTGTGATACCCGACATTTTTTGTTTTATTATCAGGCGCAAAAACAAACAACGCAGATGGTCTTCCGACCCGTAAACATGCCACGTATAATTGACCATGGGAAAAACATGAATGTTTTAGATTTAAACTACAAACTTTTCAGGATTGGCCTTGTGATTTGTTGATGGTCATGGCAAATGCAAGACGTATTGGAAATTGAAGTCTTTTAAATTCAAACGGCATATCGGTTGGGATCATCGGTATCCTCGGAATGAGAACTTCCTCACCTTTGAATTTTCCTATCATTATCGTAGCGTAAATTACATTGTTCATCAATTTTCTAACCACCAAACGCGTACCGTTGCACAGTTTTGGTTGGTTTATGTTTCGAAGCATGATTACTACGGAGCCAACCTTTAGGCGTAAATTGTGCGATGGTAAGCCAGGCACGTCCAAAGAGTTTAAAAATTCAATTGGATAGTTGGTGGCTTCATCTTCATTTGTGACGCAGTCAATAGATTTGAATGAATGCATTGTTCCAATGATCTTATTTTGAATTATGTAGAAATACAAAAAAAATTAAATACCTACATTAATCATTCATAATTATTTCTGTATTTTAGTACATAGGTTGCTCTTCATTTAAGTACCTTGTGATACACGACATTTTTTGTTTTATTATCAGGCGCAAAAACAAACAACGCAGATGGTCTTCCGACCCGTAAACATGCCACGTATAATTGACCATGGGAAAAACATGAATGTTTTAGATTTAAACTACAAACTTTTAAGGATTGGCCTTGTGATTTGTTGATGGTCATGGCAAATGCAAGACGTATTGGAAATTGAAGTCTTTTAAATTCAAACGGCATATCGGTTGGGATCATCTGTATCCTCGGAATGAGAACTTCCTCACCTTTGAATTTTCCTATCATTATCGTAGCGTAAATTACATTGTTCATCAATTTTCTAACCACCAAACGCGTACCGTTGCACAGTTTTGGTTGGTTTATGTTTCGAAGCATGATTACTACGGAGCCAACCTTCAGGCGTAAATTGTGCGATGGTAAGCCAGGCACGTCCAAAGAGTTTAAAAATTCAATTGGATAGTTGGTGGCTTCATCTTCATTTGTGACGCAGTCAATAGATTTGAATGAATGCATTGTTCCAATGATCTTATTTTGAATTATGTAGTTTAGGTCATCTACATCTTTATTCTTAGCCGCTAAAATTGCTCGCAGACAAAATTACAGAAATTATTTGGAAATGATATAAATCCGCTCGATTCATCGACAGGTACTTGACCATTACCGATAGTCAGCAATTGCTCCGAGAAATCTTCAGCAGATGTATCATTAAGCAATGTAACTCTCATATTTGTTGTCAGTTGCAGTTTCTTTACATAGCGCCATAGATTTGACGATTTGAGGCAAGCGTTTATTTCGTCGGCAGCCGTAGATCTTGGAATTACTGGCAGTATTTGGCGGAAATCGCCAGACAGTAAAATCATTGCTCCTCCAAAACATCTCGAGTCATTGCGTAAATCTTTTAATGTTCGGTTAAGTGCTTCTAATGCACGTTTATGCGCCATTGTGCATTCGTCCCAGATGATGATTTTCGATACCGCTAAAACTTTGCCCATTGCCGAGTGTTTTGCAATATTACACGTTGGTTCTTCAATAGTTTGAAGATTTAACGGTAATTTGAATGCTGAATGAGCCGTACGACATCCTTCTAACAACGTGGCTGCTATTCCAGAAGAAGCAACTGCAAACGCTATGTTAGATCTCGCCCGAACAGTTGCTAAAACTAATGACATGAGGAATGTCTTGCCAGTTCCACCAGGGGCATCTAGGAAATATAAACCACCATTTTCATCATCGATTGCCTTCATTAAAGTATCATAAACTTCCTTTTGTTGGTAATTCAACAGGGGTTCTTTCTTTTGAACTACTAAATCTAATTCCTGGTGATCATATTCACGTTCCCGTTCCAATTCTCGATTAAATGCGTCATTCATTTCACGATATGGTGCTGGCATTCCTAACCTGATTAATAAATTACCGCACATGAGGTAACACATATCTTCGATCAAGAGTAAAGCACGATTATGTATCTCCTCATTCATCTCAATATCGTGATTTCTGGAACTGACACGAATTTGATGTAAAATATCTTCTGACATATTATCCTTGTATTTGTGTCACAGGTTACATGGGTTTGATGGAAAACATGTCGAAATTATGATAGCGAATAATGTGCGTATCTGACTTGGAGATGCAGAAATAATGGCTTCAGCGATTGTCGTATCCCAATGACTATCGTTTTCTAATAACTTCAATTCTTCACATGCAGCACGATATGTTGGGAATATTACACCATTAACAGTTCGTAGTGACTAAAATGACGTTGGCTCACGCACATTTACCAGCAACAACCGCAAATAGAAACATTCATTATTCTTTGGATGAACTGTATACATACGACCAAGAGCATCAGTAGAACGCACATCTGGATACCCAGGAACCGCATCGCCTTGCTTCCGTCTTTGAAAATTCTTCGATGAAGCATTCCAAGTATAATAACGTGGCATCTCCGAGTAAAGCAAAGTTCGTGCAAACTGATCGCTTTGGCAGATTGCAAAAAAACTGGTCAATGTAGTTCCTGGAGGTGTTTCAGCACGTTGCGTAGCATTCGAAGCCGTGAAATATACTCGTTGACCATTCTCCAGATGCACCGCCAAATGCGTAACAGTAGGATGACGTTCGTGAATGGGAAATGCGAATATACGCCAAATCGCTTCATTACAGTTCACATAACGACCAACTTGATATCGTGAAATTTTATCGTTGGTATTTGAGGATTGTAATCCAAAAACCGCCATATCACTGCCTTTCGTGACATATTTGCAAATATATTTTATGGACTTAACTGAATTGCAGTATTCAACGTTGCAATGTGTCTTGAACGATTTAGAAATAAGTGGCGAATATGGAACAAACCAACTGTTGTCGACAACGAAATCCATTCTTTTCACTTTCATTGTGACAGTTCGACCGTTGTCATCTGGTGATCGACGCCGATACAGCGGATAACCATCATTGCCAGTGACAGTCTCCGCCGTTAATTTCCGTGGATATTGTTTAGAGCACTTTCCATCGACCATGCAACGTGATTGGGGATTGATGGCACCACACGGTCCATGAATCATATTAGTAGTAACAACATCATGTAGGTCTGGATCGACTTCATAATCAGGAACCTCGGCACATATGATATCATCTATTTGGTCAGGCTGAATTCTTTCCACTAACCAAATAAGAATGTGTGCGTGCGGCAGGCCTCGCTTTTGCCATTCGATTGAATACATCCAGCATCGAGTATCTCCAAAGACGCGTTGTTTAACAATAAAGTTCATCAGGGACCGAATTTTTTGCCTGAATATACGTGCTGTAATGTCGTGTCTATCACTTGATGTTTGTCCGGGAAGCAGCAATTGAGTAATTTCTATCCATTTTGGATTACAGGTAAAAGTAATAAAGAGATCGGGCCGACCGTAATGACGAACATATGTCATTGCATCTTGTGCATATTCATGCATATGACGTGGACTACCAATATATGTCGCCGGCAGAATAGTTAATCGACCAATATTAGCGACATTTCCTTAAAAAATTGCATTTCTTTAAACGGGATAAAAAGTATCCTATGTCCTTCTCCTGACTCTAAACTACCTCCCTGCCAATTTTCAGCTAAATCGGTTCAGCCGTTCTTGAGTTATAAGTGGAGTAACTAACACGACTTTCTTTTATATATATAGATTTAAATAAGAAGGATAAGCAAAACTACTATTCCGCAGCTGGTTAAAGTTTCAAAACTACAATACCTCAAATTATGCTACGTATTCCAAGTTCCTTTATATTAGCCACAAAATAAATGTTCAAGTGCATACAGAAAATACTACAACCAAAAAAATACCTTAAGCCGAGTAATAGAAAAAGCGCGAAATCACTCAAAATGGAAAAAGGACGACTGCAAAACGGTAAAGTGCATTTTATCTACCTATCAGAGTCTTTTTCAGAGCATTTTCGCTCGCTCACGCTTCGTTCATAACAAGCGAAGCGAAAAAACAAGACTCATTCATTGAAATAATGACGCTGCAGACCCGCCGTCCCTTTGATGACGAAAGGTGAAATCCGGAATAGAGTTGTTCTACGTATTGAGAAAACTCTGTGAGGGGGAAATAATTACAAAAAATAAAGCATCATATAAACCATTTAAATGCAGCTTTGTAGATTTTTTGTGTTTACTTAATATAAGTACTATCCCGACTTAAGAGGATTATATACCACGTACTTCTCCACAAAAAAAGAAAAACCTCTTTTCTACCTCGTAATATTGTCCGATTTCGGTGTTTTTTTTTCTTCATGTAATTAACATATTATTGACTAGGATTGAACATTTAATTTTTTGCAGTTTTTAAAATCCCTTTGATGTTAGACTGTTTTATATCCTCCTGCTGGATGTCGTAAGAGCCGACTGAGGGAATATAGTAAATGAGCACCATGATACTACTCACCCTTACATGAAATAGTAAACACATAAAGTGTATGGACGAGCACTTAACCATTTCTATAGGTGAGTTATAATCGGGCAGGTGAAGCGCTCGTAGCGAAGTTTACTTAGCTGTTCTCAACCGATCAGCAAAGTTAAGCAAGTTCGCCCGCGGTTATGAGTTAGATGGGTGACTGCTAGTGACATTACTACTAAGCGTTTCGGTGCTTCGGAGGGCACGTTAAGCCGTCGGTCCCGGTTGTCGTCTTAGGATTGCAGTCGTTATAGCATGGTGGTAGGGCATTTTGCGAATGCCCGCCTGGGTAGCACCACGCTCAAGTAGAAAATCTGTCACCAAGCACCTAACGGTGTGTTCCGGCAGCTATCCTTGAGAGCCAGTACTTCTAGGTTAGCCTGAACAACATCTTCGACCACGTCATCACTTACCATCAGGTGAGATAGTGCTCAAAGATAACATATCAGTCATAAAAAAAAAGATGTCTGGCTATAAAGCCCAAACCAAAACCTTATACAATATGTTTTTGTGTTCGTCTTTTATGTTGTTAGAGAAATCAAAATATTTTAATATGTATGTGTAATGCCTACTTTGTGTAGATAGCGAAAATACATTTTAGTAACTTCACACCAAGCGAGACAATGGTAGGAATATGATGAGGTATTTTTGTGTTTAGGATTACAGAATTGGTTGTGTATTTATTATTACACGACTGCTCAAAAATCGGAGTGTTAGTTTTCAGGGTTCACGTATGTATGCATGTTTGTAAGTTTCTTTATTTCACCATTACTTCCAAATGGCTAAACCGGTTTTAATGTATGAGATATCATTAGATTTGTCTTGGTAGAGCAAGTGACCATAGGTACATAAAAAAATAATAAATTAACGAACTGGCGAATTATAAACGCCATATTGAAAGAAAAAAAAACCAAACCCATTCAGTGGGGTTTCAAAATAAAAAGCTTTACGAACGAATTGTTTCGTAAAAAAATTAAAACTGCAAGTCTGCAGTTTTAATTTCAATGGAATAATAAAATGCTTTACAAAAATAATAAATTTGCAGTCGGATTGTTCAATATTATAATTAATAAATACTTGTATTTAAGGAATTACTCTATAATAACTGTGTATTCAGTGATTCTATGAGCATATTTTTTATGGACTGACATTATTATTATTATATAATGATATGAAATAATAAGAGATACTGATATTGATATGAGATAATATGAGAATAAATGTATATGCCTGTTTAAATCGAGTGCATTTGTACTTTTTAAAGGCTCGTAGAGAAGTTTACTTAGCTTTTCACGATGTGTTCCGGCATATGTCCTTGAAAGCAAGTAATTCTAGGTTAGCCTGAACAACACCATCAATCACATCATCACTTACCATCATGTGAGATAGTGAAAATGGCTTACTTATCAGGCATAAAAAATAATGTATATGCCTTTTTCTATAAAATGTGTGCAAGCTCTAAGGCAAAACATAAAAATGGCATAAAATATTGTCATTCCTGATCAATACATGCCTTTGTTTTAAGGCATTTGCCTTAATTAAATAAATATATTCTGAATTAGAACATGAAAGCTTAATGTGCTTTGTACTATTAGTGACTGACTACATAATAATCTTAGATCGGCTTTGTATTGTACAATAATTATTGGTATAACAAAACAAGTCACAAAGTAAAAACTTTATGAACCTGCGAATATATTATCTCTGTGTAATGGAAAATTCACACCGAATAGGATAACTAGAGGAACGCTTCCGATCGTCGACTCAACTGATCACCAAACTAGTTCAGAGAATTTAGTCTGCGAGCTAAGTGACTAATAAGTTTACTAGAGAAGACACGAATAGCAAGAACAGTTTCCCGATTAGAATTAGTAGAAGTAGAAACAATTGTCAATAACAACAATAATGTCTGTCCAATATAAGTTTAATCATAAAGTAATCTGATATGGGTAAAGGTCAGATCATGTGAACTAAGCTTCACTTAATAATGTGATAAGAATGAAAAAAACCATACAGATTTTTTATTGGCGCACGTACGTTGCAATAGAAAATTTGTAGTCTATGCTCACCTCTTCGAGAAACAGGCGTGACGTTATATTATTGTGAATAAATAATTAATGATAATTATATATTTATTTATGACTATTTATGTGAAATAATAATTTCATTCGACTTTGAAATTTGTAGCTCAAGGTCAAATGATATTATGAATACTTTAATGCACTAGTAGCGAAGTTTGCTTAGCCATTCTTAACCGATCAGCTAAGTTGAGCAACGTCCGCCGCGGTCATGATTTGTATGAGTAACCACTAGTGACATTACTACTGAGCACTTCCGTGCTTCGGAAGGCATATTAAGCCGTTGGCCCTGGTTTTTTTCTTAGGATGGCAGTCACTATAGCGTGGTAGTAGGGCAGTTCGGAAATGTCCGCCTTGCTAGCTACCACCCTCAATTAGAAAATCTGTCCCGAAGCACCTAACAATCTGTTCCGGTAGCTGTCTTTGAGGTCCGGTAATTCTAAATTAGCCTGAATAACATTTTCGACCACATCATCCCTTACCATCGTTATAAATATATAAAATAAAACAAGGTATTTAACAATACATAAACATTACAATTATTGTGAACAACTTAACCCTGTTGAAAACATGAGTCACTTAAGTTACTGAATAGTTCTAATGCTCTCAGCCTAATCTGGATCAAGATGGAGAATTATCTATTCTACTACTGGCTTCGGATGCGGTTCCACAATACCTTTGTGAAAAGTCGTTTTATGCTTGGATACAGGCTTTTAATAAAATGTGCCAGGAAAGAGAGCCTTTGTAAAAGGAAATTCATAATCTTAAGATCCTATTTCCATTGTATTAATTTTCCATTCAAAGAAGAAGACATTTGAGCAAAATAATATTATAATATTTTGCAGTAATTTAACAGGTACAGGCGTTGCACTGTTGAATGAACAGACGCAATTGGTTTCATCACCACTGTTGCGTATTTTTAGTGATAATTTGCCACTACAAAATAGTTAAATATGTATTTGTTTTAGGAAGTAATTTTGTTATATTTTTTACGATATTTTTCATATTCTAAAACACATTACATAATATAAACAATTCAAAATTATTTTTTGTTATCAATTTATGACCATTATGATGTCATTGTCACTTTGAATACGTATTGCTCACCAATTGTTAGCTACAACAAAGAGCGGTGACTCACGCTCGAGTCTAGACAAAGGCGTGCTAACTCAGCCCGTCTATATAAAGGCGTGCCGAGCCGCCGGCCGCTCACAAAACCCGGTGGAGCTGTAAAAACCCGGTGGAGCTGGACGTCCGCTTAGCGGAAGTCAGCATCTGTATCCTCCCTAAAAAAAAAAAAAAAAGCCGGCCGCTCATTCTCGGTCGTGCGCTCGAAGAGTCAAGACCTCCTGAGGATGCTTCGTGTAGAAGCGAAACGCGTCGAAAATTCTTCCGGTTTGGCTGCGTGGCGTTTGTGACGTCACGTCGGCTTAGCAGGAAAATTAAGCGGAATTGTCACTAGATATATTTTTATATTTTTTAAGTGTTTTATTAAAATATTAATTTGATGGTTTCTTAAAATATTTTAAAAGTATTTGTTATTAGTAATTTAACATTACGTAATTCTTGTTTGGATAAATTTATTATTGGAAATAACTGTTTAATAACCGCCAGTGCATTTATTTCGTGATAATCTTATAAAAACAGCCAAGTTCGGACTCGCTGAGACTGGAGTTTGTTCTTTTATCACATCAAGCTTCTATCAGTACTTCTAGGTTAGCCTGAACAACATCTTCGACCACATCATCACTTACCATCAGGTGAGATAGTGGTCAAAGGCTAAGCTATCAGGCAAAAAAAAAAAAAAAACAAGCTTAAGTACACAGGGCTTCCCATGGCGATGCCACATGGAGGGAAAGTACCTTGAAAATTGTAGATGGAACATTTTACTGAAAGAAGACTTTATTTGAATTTTATAAACAATTTAAACTGCATTCATATATATTTAAATTATTACATGGTTGAACCGGGAATCGAACCCGTTACACGAGAAAAAAAATCACCTGTTGTTTTTTCATGCCGACCGAAAGATTTCATCATAAGGATAATTATTTGCTAAACAACATAGTGTCAGAAATAAAAGGAAGACCGTGGTCTTCATTCATGGTATTCCTTTTATTTTTGACGCTATGTTATTTAGCAAAAAATAATTCTTGTGATAAAATCTTTCGATCGGTATGATAAAACTACAGGATCCAAATCGGTCCAGTACTTTTTAAGTTTATTCGTTGCATACAATAATACAAATCTTTCCTCTTTATAATATTATTAGTATTAGTATATTAGTGAAGATATATTAATAAGCCCATTTTATTATAAAATAATTTTTCACAGTAGAATCATTAAAGTCTCTCGGTTAGAATCACGCTCGTGGTTCAAATGTTTTCTTCCGTTATGATTTCCCAAGCCGGAAAATAATTTGATCAGTGTACAAGTAAATAAACAATTTTGCAGCCAATACGAAAGCTTCATCTTCACAAAGACGGTAGGTACCGCTTTCCGATATTAATGTACCGTTTTCAATTCAGGCCAATACCCGGTACCGAGTACCAGGTACCGTACCGTTCCCGAGATTAATGCAAAGCGGCATTACGTGACTATTTCATCAACCTCAAGCTTCTATTACCATACGATTATGCAAGAAGTTGCCGTTGAAAATGAGCAATGTTATATTGGCAATTAATATTTGAATTAAGCTTTGTAATTACGTGTAAAACTGTAATGAGAAAAGAAAAAGGTATGAAACACGTGAAGACTTTGAACCATGACTTAGAAATTATCAAACAATTAATTTAAAAAGTGGCAATTTTGAAGCAGTGATGTCTCAGTGGCATTGGCCCGAATCCCGCCGCGGGCTTGAGCTTCACCGTATGGTGGAAGGGCATTTTGCGAATGCCCGCCCGGCTAGCGACCACCCTCAAGTAGAAAATCTCTCGCCAAGCACCTAACGGTGTGTTTCGGCAGCAGTCCTTGAGAGCCAGCCTACTAACAATAATGATCAAAATATCTAAATATAATACACGTATGTCATTTAACAAAATACTACGAACTATATACAACACTACATCTACTACAATAAAAGCATTTGGACTCATAGGCAGTCCAAATGCTAATTATGCCATTTATTGGTTTTATGTTTGTATATATATTACATTTTATAAGAAATATTACATCTTTGTTATTACATATTTGTTATAATTATAAATACACGCTTAGAAAATCCATAAACGTCCAAATTTTATAGCCTAAAATTATGGCCTTAGTCGAGATTCAAACCAGCGCTTAATATGTAGACCGATACCGAAACAATAGCAGTGACCCAAGTTCAAAAGCACATTATATTAGTTTTGCGCTCTGTAATAAATTTAAATATGTGGGGCAAGAGTTTAACCCACATCAGCTGATTCAAATTAATTCGACAGTATTTTTGACCTTATGTTGTAAGGTTTATTTCTTGCCTTTATTTGTCATTTGTGTTTATTATAGGCAAGGGTTACCGCTAGGCGTCGCGATCGAATGGGCTTTGAGCTTGTACCGTTACAATGACATAAAAAAACCGGCAAGTGCAAGTGGGACTCGCGCACGAAGGGTTCCGTATTTTTAGCAAATAAACGGCGAAAACCTCTTTTATTGTATTGCAGCCCCCTTAATTATTTATTTTAATTTAATTAATTATAAAGAGAACATAAAAATAACATTCTGTGAATAGATAAAGGTAGACCTGTCACCGTTATTAGAATCGAGCAAAAAACGGTAAAAAAACAAGTTTGTTGTATGGGAACCCCCCTTAAATATTTATTATATTTTATTTTTAGTATTTGTTGTTATAGCGGCATGAAAAATACATCATCTGTGAAAATTTCAACTGTCTAGCTATCACCGTCCTTGCGATACAGCCTGGTGACAGACGGACGAACGGACGCATGGATGGACGAACAGCGAAGTATCAGTAATAGGGTCCCGTTTTTACCCTTTGGTTACGGAACCCTAAAAACTAAAGATGATGTGCCCATTATTTGCACAAAAAGGAGGAGGTTACTCAATTCGACTTAATCGTTTTTTATTTAGATAGGAAAATACATTTTTATGTATTGGAGTTTAACTAAAAAACGGCTTGACCGAATTTAATAAAATTGAAATGAGACCACACGGCAAGCATCAGCTTATAAATAAAAAAAACATCAATACCGGTTCACCCAGTCAAAAGTTCTGAGGTAACAAATATTAAAAAAAACAGACGAATTGAACACCTCCTCCTAGTTTTGAAGTCGGTAAAAGAGTGCAGAAATATAATTAATTATGGATTGATTTTTTTTCGTGTTTTGCGCGCTTTTTTGATATCTTACCTATTATCTCTCAGTTTACCAAAAAGTTATTTTAAGATTCATGTATGTTATCCAACAACACCTTCGATCATATCATCACTTACCATCAGGTGAGACAGTAGTCAAAGATAAGCACATCAGAAAAAAAAAAAAAAATTAAACGCACAGACTGTTTTTCTTTCAATAGTCGGCCCTGAGTGCTACTTAGGTCAAGTTATTTCTATTGTCGCTGTTGTTATAATAAAGCAAATTGCACTCTTCGATAAAAGTGACTTGCCTTAGAACTAATACGCTAGAGCACATAATAAAAATGACCAGAAAGATCACTCCGCAAAGCCATTCCAATAAATAAGCGACTCTAGCTACAAAGCAATAAAGTGCACTTCAGCTCACATAGTACGGAGTACCTAATATTTATATTCACCTACAAGACGTCTCTCTTTCTATCGCATAGGCATAGCTCAGATCTCTTCTGAAGCGGCACTCACTGTAGAGTAATCTCATCCAGACGGATAGGCCGATGTACATGTGGCTCTGTGCCTATAGTACGGAGTGAGCCAGGCCTGGCTAGAGCTTCAAACGATCTCTATGCGCAACAAAGAAATGACATTCGATGAAAAATATAATAATATCTCGCGCTTGTAGAGTCCCCAGATCTCCTGAGGATGCTTCGTGTAGAAGCGAAACGCGTCGAAAATTGCCACTAGATGTTTCATATATTTTATGTGATTTATTAAAATAATGATTTAGTTTTTACTAAGAATACTTTTTAAATATTTGTTATTATTAAGATCCTTAATCTTCAAAAAAAAACCTTTCAATCTAGGTGTTTCCGCTTTGGAATCCCAAACTTGGTTGGTTGGTAAAGAAAAATTTGTATAAAATTGGTATAGAAAAATCGTATTCTCAGTTCGAGTTTCATTCTATATTTTTACCAATACCAAGTAGTTTATCATATATTGAATACCATTATTCATTTTCCACCATATAGTAAGGAGCAGGAAATTTATCCCACCTTTGTCAGGACGCTCGGAGAAATATTGCATGTCAAGCAAGTCAAGAAATCATGCTCTTTATTAAAGGAATCCATAAACGAATGGCGTCACAGTAACGTAGATACAATGCAGTAGGTAATATTTTGTTTTCTGATCAAGAAGGTCAAGATATCACTTTTATGTCTTTACCAGCAGGTCAGGCTGTATATATGCTTAAATAATAGTTATTTTAGCTGGGTACAATTAAGATTTTATTTGTATTATCAAATTGAATCAACACAATGTGACAACATCTAAACATTTTTTGAAGCAGTGATGGCTCAGTGTCATTGGCTATGGACTGCCGCGCAGCAGGTCCGTGGTTTGAATTCCGCCGTGGGCTTTAGTTTCGCCGCATGGTGAAAGGGCATTTTGTGAATGTCCGCCTGGCTAGAGACCACCTTCAAGTAGAAAATCTGTCGTCAAGCACCTAACGCTGTGTTCTGCCAGCTGTCCTTGAGAGCCAGTAAGTCTAGGTTAAACCTGTTAACATATTCGTCGTCGCCAAAGGCTTAACTATCAGCAAGAAAAAAATAAAAAACAAAACAAAATTACAAGTCCATATTACTCATACATAATGTGTATACTTACTACATTTTAGCTACATAAAATAAAAAAGCAAAAGGAAGGTAATGAATGTTTGATTCATTTGTTTTTGGTACCTATGCATCTACGTAATGTGCAGCAACACCCTAATAAGTAGCGATTTTCATTTTCCGCATTTTTAGCAAGTATTACGATCATCCTATGGGAAAGTTATGGATGAGTTCTTATTTTCGAAATGAACCGTCTTAATTTTCAGCCCGAACGATTAAAGTTTCTACAGCCAGAACGAAGTCTAATAAATATATGATCAACACTTCAAAATTCTGATCAAATTAGTTATTATGTAAAAGATTGGCTTTTGTATGATCATGCCGCAATACACTCGTACAAACATTCCATTTTGTACGTAGACCTTACGAAAAGAAATAATTTCGTAGAAAAACTGATTTTAAATGTCGCAGCACATACTATTAAATAGTTAAGCCACTATTGTAGCAAATCTCTCTGAAAAATTAAACTAGAAATCACATATATTTTTATAGGTGATAGGTAAGCCTTTGATCACTATCTCACCTGATGGTAAGTGATGATGTGGTTAAACATGTTCAGGTTAACCTAGAAGTACTGGCTCTCAAGTTGAACACACCGTTAGGTGCTTGGCGACAGATTTTCTACTTGAGGGAGGTCAGAGCCAGGCGGGCATTTGCAAAATGGCCTACCACCATGCTATAACGACTGCCATCCTAAGACAACAACCGGGACCGACGGCTTAACGTGCCCTCCGAAGCACAAAAGCGCTCACTAGTAATGTCACTAGCGGTCACCCGTCCAACTCATGACCGCGGCATGACGTGGCTTAACTTTGCTGACGCCACGAGCTCTTCGATATGTTGCAGCACATACTATTGGATAGTTCTAAAACCACTTTTGTAGCAACTCTATCTAAAAATTTTATTGGAATTTAATATTCCTACGTTATTAATTGCTTGTTTTCTACGTCCTTCCGTTTTCCCGTTAATCTTTTCAATACTAGCTTTCCAAGATTGTCCAAGTTTCCCTACTGGCTCAACGCAATGCCAAAGCAAAGATTCCCCTTTGATTAATGCTATCACTAAATCACGACTAATGTGTTAGATGCCAAGGGAAAGGAAGCGGTGGGTTTCTTTCATAAACATTTCGGTAAATGCCGTGTTAAGGTGTATAATAAATTAGAAGGGCTACCGTTCGCAACAGCTATAAAGCTGTTAATGTTTTGTAAAAAAAATATGTTTGGGTTATCCTTTGTAATTTCCAGGATGTTGGTTGTTATCTTTTTAATTATTATGATAAGGAAAATTGCTACATATATCAAAGCAACTGTCATAAACATGAAGGTCTTGACTTCGAAGTAATCACAAATGTATTTTTCTATGTTGTATTATATTATTCATTTTACTTAAGCATTTGATAAAAAAGTATTAGTAATGGGCAACAGTAGTCCCTTATTCCCAAAAAAGATGTTTGCAAAATATCGATTAGCCAAAACAATAATAAATATTACAAGCACAAAAATATTTAAAGCAGTGATGACTCAGTTGCATTGGCTATAGACTGCCGCGCAGCAGGTCCATGGTTCGAATCCTGCCGCGGGCTTGAGCTTCACCGCATGGCGGAAGGGCATTTTGCGAATGCCCTTCAAGTAGAAAATCTGTCGCCAAGCTCCTAACAGCGTATTCCGGCAGCAGTTCTTGATTGCCAGTAAAATTACAGGCATATGAGACCTAACAACTGTACGTCTCAGTGTGACGGGCACAGTGCAGTTTGTCGTTGACAAAATGCGTCTGTTATAGGCAGAGGTTAGTCAACTTAACATCAGGTGGGCCTCGGGTTTGTTCCGTCACAATAACATGAAAATAAAAAAAGTTCCAAAAAATGGAAACGACTTAAACAGAATGTATGAAAAAACTTGTTTTTTCTTATGATATTTTTTTTTGAGGCTTTTTGTCGCTTTGTGGAAGTGTCAGCCCCGTGTTAAGATTTATAGTATTTAACACTGAAACGAATTAAGTACTTCAAACAGCATTTTGCAGAGCACTCTAGCCATTTTACTTAACCCGGCGAGGATGTGGCACAAAAAGGGTACATCGAGGATGTGGAGGGTCTTGATGACCCTGTATTTAATTCATATTTTAAAAGTATTCATTGCAATTTTTTAACATAGGATAGGAAGTTAACTTACGCATTAGTTATTTATATAAGGGTTTTCATGAAAAGAAACACTATTATGCGTATAAAATGTTTCGTTACTTCAATTTTACAAAAAGTCTTATTTTAATCAACTTTAGCAGGACTCTGCCATACATTAAAAAAAAACAACACATACAAATATTATTAGAAGTAATTGGTACTTTATGGTAGGAATTTATATGATATATCATGTTTTATCACAAAATCGGTAATTATCCAGTCTTTTAGGCTACTAATCATCTCTATATATGGGTCATAATTGCCCTATTTGAGTTTGCGCACGTTTACCTACTTGCACGTGTTGCACCCGACTAAGTGGAGGTGGGAAAAACGGAGGGTATTTTATTGACTACAGCTACTGATAAACTCGACAGCATGCAACTGCGGGTAAAAAAGCTGTACATCAAACAAAATGAGCAGGGTCAAATTGACCCTACCACATCCTCATGAAAATCCTTATATAAATAACTAATGCGTAAGTTAACTTTCTATCCTATGTTAAAAAATTGCAATGAATACTTTTAAAATATGAATTAAATACAGGGTCATCAAGACCCTCCACATCCTCGATGTACCCTTTTTGTACCACATCCTCGCCGGGTTAATTGAACAGCTAATATACCCTGCACTATGTCACTACAATTTAGTCCATATTCAGCACTTATCCGAAATCTCATCGGATGACTGACTCCGATTACATTCCACCAGTAGGCGATGAACGTCCTCTGTGACTCCACAGGTATTATAGTTGAGGAGTCAGCCACCCTCATCAGGTGTTTGTGTTTGTTTAGTGGAATGTGGCCGGAGCGCAGCCTATGTGCCAAAACAATTAATCATCTTTGAGATTTCATATTTACACATCACGGTATACGAAGAGATACATAACTTGTTGAAGTTGGTACCATGATGATTTAAAACAATTTTATATTATTGTTACTTGCCTATAATAATATTCACCGAGAAGAATTGCATTTACCAATTACCTGGTTAGCTACAAGTTGAAAATCTGTGACCAAGCACCTAATGGTGTGTTCCGACAGCTGTCCTTGAGAGCCAGTAATTCTAGGTGAGCCTGAACAACATCTTCGACCACGTCATCACTTACCATCAGGTGAGATAGAGGTCAAAGACTATCCTATCAAGAATAAAAAAGGTGGTTATACTATCAACTTAAAATTAAACAAAGTCAATTAAGTGGGCTGCAGCTTAAAAATTTAGTGTGCCTTATTATGTCTGTTGATTTCCGGTTTGGATTGGTAATTATCTAAAAAACATTTTTGATACTCAAAACCAAAAAGTTACGGGTTAAATCACTGCCTAACTTAAGCTAGCACCACACATCAAGATCTTGGCAATTTCACGTGGAGTTGAGTCCAATATAACGTTTGTTCCATAATTCATGAACATTAGTCCCTAAGAAGGTAACGTAAGACGCTCAGATAAATAGAGGCAATATCCTAAGGGAACAGAAATGGCAAGTTTGGCACTAATAAAATAACTGGTATATCAGATTTCGTGTTATATCGGCGTTCTAGTTAGCTAAGTGATTAGATTGTGTATTTGCACTGAGAATCTTCTTAAAAGGTTTTTGATATCATTTGTGGTGTTTTAGACAGAATACTACTTGTCTACGAATATATATATAAGCCTATATAAGATGTTATCAAACTCCATGCAGACGAAGTCGCGGGTAGAAATGATTGGCAATGTTAATAGGTAGGTACATGAGAGTATAATATTTACTAAGTACTGCACAAATGCCTCGTGGGGTACCAGGCTTGAATGTCCCCCCTCCCCTCACCATCTCTTCCAGTGGATGTTTTTTTTATTGCTGGTAAGCCTTTGACCACAATCTCACCTGATAGTAAGTGATGATGTGGTCGAAGGTGTTAACAGGCTTAACCTAGAATTACTGGCTCTCAAGGACAGCTGCCGGAATAGACCGTTAGGTGCTTGGCGACAGATTTTCTACTTGAGGGTGGTCTCTAGCCAGGCGGACATTCACAAAATGCCCTTCCACCATGCGGCGAAACTAAAGCCCACGGCGGGATTCAAACCATGGACCTGCTGCGCGGCAGTCAATGCCACTGAGCCATCACTGCTTCGTAAGAGACTAAGGGTAAAATACCGAAAGGTCAGCCAGGGCAACAAAGCAATAAAAACAATCGATCCCCAAGATGCCTGCCAAGCGTGGGGGTTATGGCAAACCTTAATCGGGGAAACTTTGACAATCCAGCAGTACAGTACTGCAGGACTGTCCTGCGTCAAGGCGCAGTTACTCATAGAACAAAGTTTATTCGTACGCTCGACCGACGACCGTGACCGATTTCAGCGTAGGTAAGGGTAAAGCACCCCGTGGGGTGTCGGGTTAGAATTGCACCTCCCCATATCATCCCGTGGGTGTCGTAAGAGGCGACTAAGGGAAAAATACTGGAAGGTGGGCAGCAGCACTTGCTATAGAACTGCCATCTTACACTGCAATCCCCAAGCCGCCTGCCAAGCGTGGGGATTATGGCAAATACCCCCTTAATAGGGGAGGCTGTGTTCAGCAGTGGACGAGTCAGCTGTTACAGTACAGTAAAGTAAGGGTAAAGCAAGCCCACGACCCCAGGTATAGCATGGGTAAAATATTCCATTAGATAACAGACAATAGAACGACATATATACACACAGACAGTACAGTACCAGCCATGTGGCTCCGTTTCGCCTTCTGACTAAATTAGGTGATGACATCATAATTCTGATATGTACATTATGATATGAGTGCGGTAAGTTGAAAATATTGAGGCGATATTGCTACAAGAAAGCAGAGGCTGTAATGTAAACTGTAAAGTATCAGTAGGTAAAAAAACCCTTTGGTAACTTTTTAATAGGAAAAACTGAATGAAACAAACTACAGTCTCTTTAGTGAGAAGCGTGGAAACGTTGTTTTTTTTTCTATTTTAAACACAAGTGCGGTAAAGTAAAGTAGAAAAAAAGCACGAGTGCGTAATTGAGTACATTATGACACTAAAATCGGTGCATTTAAAGGCCCGTTACTATCTAGTGTGTTGAAAAATATCTTTTCGCAAATTATTGTATTTATATTGTACATGTACAAAGAGCTCGTGCAAATATAGTTAATTTGCACATTATATACATTGCCTACATGTATATGTACTATATATAATATGCATAGTATGTACAATAGCCATATCACAATAAAACTATATTATAGAGACATTTAGAAGAAATGATGGCTGAGCGGTAATAGTTATGGACTGCTGTGCAGCAGGTCCATGGTTCGATCCCCACTGCTGGCTTGAGCTTCACCGCAAGGTGGAAGGGCCTTTTGCGACTGCTTGCCTGGCTAGCTACCACATTCAAGTTGAAAATCTGTCGCCTAGCACCGTACAGTGTGTTCCAGCAGCAGTCCTTGAACACCAGTAAAATTACAGGCACATGAGACTTAAAAAATATGCTCAGGGTGACGGGCGTAGTGCAATTTGTGACTTGTGACAAAATGCATCTGTTATAGCAGAGGTTAGTCCGCTTAATATCATTTGGGCTTATTTTTTTTTTTATTCCTTATAAGTTAACCTTTGACCACTATCTCACCTGATGGTAAGTGATGATGTTGGCGAAGATATTGTTCAGGCTAACCTAGAATTACTGGCTCTTAAGGACAGCTGCCAGTACAAACCGTTAGGTGCTTGGCGACAGATTTCCTACATTATGGTGGTAGCTAGCCAGGCGGATATTTGCAAAATGACCTACCACCTTGCTATAACGACTGCCATCCTAAGATAACAACCGGGACCGACTGCTTAACGTGCCCTCCGAACAACGGAAGCACTCAGTAGTAATGTCACTAGCGTTCGACATAGGCGGACATATCTTAACTTTGCTGATCGGTTAAGAACGGCTTAGCAAACTTCGCTACGAGCGCTCCAAAATTCGTTTTGGTTCCGTCGCAATAACATTAAAAAGAAAAAAAACCCTTATTCACGGAAGCTTAAAAACATAGGTCCCTATCTACGTACGAATGTGTTGGTACCTACATATAAACTTGGGTATGTACTACGTACAAACTCCCCGTCAACGCTGATTGATCGATGGGCCTAGTTTTGCGGCTCCTATTGTACCCTGCAAAGTTTTTGTTTACAGGGCACTGGGCGTTTCCAAAGTTTGCCACTGTTAATTTTGGCAACTTGAGCGCTACTGGGCGTTCTTTATCTCGCTTTTTCAGCCCTTGTTTGGGTCAATTAAGGCAAGTTTCGCTGCGGCGAGATTGGTTTATGAGTTATCGTTAGCCTGAAGACTAAAAGTAATGGCTTTTGAGTGTTTAGCTACAACAGTTATTTATTGTTACTAATTGGGCTTAAATGTTTGATCTTGTTTTACTCCTAACTTCTAAACTAAGTGACAAGTATATAGTAAATTATACAAACAGGACAATATATAAATAACAACAAGGAGAAGTTAGATGTGGAATGTGAGTGTGGTGCTGAGCAAAATATGGCACACTTACTGTCATGTCCCCAGTGCCCGACCACCTCCACACAAGATGACCTCAAATATGCATCTTATAGGGCCATGGAGGTGGCCACCCCTTGGGCAAACATTATATAAGAGACAATTAGCCATTAATACGAAATGAATGAATGAATTATACAAACAATTTAGAATAAAACTTACCTATATAACAGAATAAAAAAGACCAGAAGGATTACTCCGTAAAGCTATTCCAGTAAATAATCGGCTCTATCTACGCAGCAGTAAAGTACACATCAGCTCGCAAAGCACGAAGTACCTGTATTGTACTGAATGTATATTTTTATTCAAAGATAGACCTCACTTGATTTCAGCAGAGCTTCCCTTTAACATTTTCAACTGGGAAGATAAAATACAGGCATATACAGCGTAAACTATTCCAATCAATCATATACTGGAGACAAGCAAGTTTGTTCTACATATCGAATTTAGTGTGTCGCTTGCCATGCGTGTTTGCAGAGTGATTTGTCATTCTCATAGCTGTATGTGGATACCTTTTTTAAAGCCTAAAAGTTTTTAAGCAATGAATATGATCTAAGAAACATTAACTGTTTTGAGAAATATAATGTCATTGACATAATTATATTAAAGCTGAATAAATAATTTTCACTTTCAATTATTAATTGCCATGCAGGGTTCTAAAACTAGGTTTTGTCATTGAGAAAGTTCAAAAAATAATAATTGGTAAACTGTTAAAATAAAACTTTAATTAAATTAACAGTAATAAAACAACAAGTAAATTGATAAGACTAACTTTATAACATGTAATATAATATAAAATTTATAATTATTAAGTTCCTCGTGCTTTATATACTTCATTTAAATTATAATTCAAATTTAAATCATACTAGCGCTTATCCTTTTTTCCGTTCAGAGTGGCGATAAGATGATATTTGCTAAAGATTAAACCGTTAGTAATATTTAATTACAAAACATATTATTCATACCCAAATAGATAGTCCCCCGTGGGGTGCCCGGTTAGAATTGCACCTGCCCATATCTTCCCGTGGTTAAAGTAAGAGCCGACTAAGGGAAAAACACTGGAAGGTGGGCAGCAGCAACTTCTAAAGAACTGCTATCTTACACTGCGATCCCCAAGCCGACTGCCAAGCGTGGGGATTATGGTTAATACTCACTTAATAGGGGAGGCTGTGTTCAGCAATAGACGATGCGATTGATACAGTACAGTATATAGATAGTATATAACTGTAGTTCATTTAAAATACGAATATAACGGAAGTAGCGCTAAAACAGCCTTGAAAACCGATAAGCAAAATAGAACAGAAAGGAGTATTAATTTCCCTGTCTCTGTTCTGGCAGCATTAAATTAATTCCTTGCTAGGTACACCACTTAATGGAGCTCCATTTAACTAAAAGGTAGTTCCCACAAGTTGGTACGAAACAGTTGTTGCTACAGAGTGCTTATTGAAATTAAACTTTCGCTCGTATGTACACCACTAACATCCAATAAATTCTGTGACAATATACTTTTTAACCGACTTCCAAAAGACAAGGAGGTTCTCAATTCATCTGTTTTTTAGGGTTCCGTAGTCTTGACAATTATAAGGGTTCCTTTAGTTTCGTCATGTCCGTCTGTCCGAGGTTTTGTTAAGAGGCCGTTAGAGCTAGAAAGCTGTAATTTTGTACAGGTATGTGTATTAATTATGCCGACAAAGTGGTACAATAAAAATTTGAAACATATTTTTTTTAGAGTAGCTCCTATACATATAATATTTTTTTGTCATCTATCTCATCGTGTGGGGTATCGTTGAATAGGTCTTCTAAAATGACTTAGTGGTTGGTAAAACGATTTCTAGATTGAATTTTTGTTCCAGTGAGGCGTCCCCCCCCCCCTCCCCCTCTAAAAGCTTAACTGCTGGCTAGAAAAATCTGAAAAGGAAAATTATAGCGGATAAGATAACTTTATTAGTTTCGCAGTAATAGTCGTTGAACTTGGGTGTTAGATAATTTTGTACCAAATACAAAATCCTTAGAATTAATCCTTTAAGGTGACTAAGATGAAGCCGATAACTGAAAAATTTTTCCTATCTAGATGATGTTGTCATTGCTAGTGGATGACAATCGATCCCGTAAGCAGCACGTAGCACGGGACCCTAAAATGGGTGTTTTTTTCGCGTACCTAAAAATGGAACCGACTTCAACACTCAAAAGTGTGAAATAACTTGTCGAAACCGGTACCATGCACACAATATTGTCATAATAGGTACTTTTGAACTATCATGGTACCTACAACAAGTTATTTCATACAATTGAGTGTAGATTTTCAGATAAAAAAATTTTTTCGACAAGTCAAAGCTCGCTTGAAAAACTTTATTCTAATTAAAGTAAAGCAATTCCGGTTTGGCTATTTGGAGTTAATGACGTTACGTCAGTTTAAGAGGAAAATTTGCCGGAATTGTTACTAGATACTTATTTTTTATATTTTTTAAGTGTTTTTCTAATATAATATAAAATGATGTTTAATATTTGTGTAATTATTGTTATTATTAAACATGGATATCCGCATAGTAATGTCTGAATCTTTTTTTTTTCTAAATAATGTTTAATAATCTTTTTTACCGATTAATAATAAATCTTTATCTGAAGTCTATTGCTGTGGTTGATGGCCTCACCGTCCCATATGACGGTTAAAAATAATAAAATTAGAGCACAAATTTTGGCTCAGTCGGGTATGTTTCGGTTGCTAGTTTAGACTACGGGCGTGAAATCCCCCGATTCAACTCCCGTATAATTTTTAAATATGATTTTCGCTCAGCATGCGTTAGTGCTTGTAATCGTGTTTAGAATTACATATAACAGTTGTTCGACATGATTACGGTGTTGCTGCATATTGTCCGCACAACTTGGTTTTCATTACACAAAGTCTTTATAAATCAAGAAGTAGCTGTTATACTATCAACAAGAGTTTTCCTTAGGAGGATTTGGAAAAAAATACACTTAAAATAGAACATTGTTCAATTATTAGCTTCCATTTTAATTAAGAATTTATTACTTCTCATTAATTTTCTTTTTCGAAGCGCTCGTAGCGAAGTTTACTAAGCTGTTCTCAACCGATCAGCAAAGTTAAGCAACGTCGCCCGCGGTCATGAGTTGGATGGGTGACCGCTAGTGATATTACTACTAAGCGTTTCCGTGCTTCGGAGGGCACGTTAAGCCGTCGGTCCCGGTTGTTGTCTTAGGATGGCAGTCGTTATAGCATGGTGGTAGGGCATTTTGCGAATGCCCGCCTGGCTAGCTACCACCCTCAAGCAGAAAATCTGTCGCCAAGCACCTAATGGTGTGTTCCGGCAGCTGTCCTTGAGAGCCAGTACTTCTAAGTTAGCCTGAACAACATCTTCGACCACATCATCACTTACCATCAGGTTAGATAGAGGTCAAAGGCTAAACTATCAGGCATAAAAAAAAAATGACTTATAATAACTTTGTTTCATTTCCTCGCAATTGAAGTGAAAATCTGAGTGTGTAACTCGAGCTTAAAATTTTAACCATTCTAACCTGGACTCGCCTTTTGCTCGGAGTGTTAAACGTGTTGGCTAAAATGACTTGTATTACGTAATCGTTGTACAATTGACTATTTTACGGCGAGGGCTCTATCGAGTTCCAAATTCTAGAATAGTAGAGAGTAGTGAGGTATTGCTAAATAAGCTAGGTGCAGTGAGGGATTCAATATACGATACTCAAGGAAAAATTGTTTTGCGAATTGAACACTATTATTTTTATCACTATCTAAGAGAAAAAATAACAAAATGGGCTTCATATTTTTTTTATGTTATTGTTACGGAACAAGCTCGAGGCCCACCCGATGTTAAGTGGACTAACCTTTACCTATAACAGGTGCATTTCGTCACGAGTCACGAATTGCACTGCGCCCTTCACCTTGAGACATAGATCTTAAGTCTCATGTGCATATAATTTAACTGGCTCTCAAGGACTGCTACCGGAACACACCGTTATGTGCTTGGCGACAGATTTTCTACTTGAGGATGGCCGCTAGTTTGCGGGCATTCGCAAAATGCTTCTAAATACAAGTCATGAATATACATATTGCAATAATATAATATAATATATTGCAATTCAACGGGTTAATGCTGCCAGCACGCTGGGCACGCTGCCAACTGGTAGTGGGCTGGAGCATTTGGAGTGCCTGTGAGTCTACAATGACTTATGGGTATCTAATTGCTTGTATTGTAGTAGCTGTAGTGTTGTATATAGTTCGTAGTATTTTATGAATATATATTTAGATATATATGTATATATGCACATATCATCATAATGATGTTGCTTCTGCTCCAATGTTTTTAGGTTTTATACCTAGCCTTTCATACCTTTCACCATTTCAGGTACACTTTTCTGCAAATTAATTGCACTGTGAATGGTTGGTCACCAGTTTAGTGTGTATAATGTAATTTCGAAGCAGTGATGGCTCAGTGGCATTGGCTATTGACTGCCGCGCAGCAGGTCCATGGTTCGAATCCCGCCCAGAGCTTGAGCTTCACCGCATGGTGGAAGGGCATTTTGCGAATGCCCGCCTGGCTAGTGACCACCATCAAGTAGAAAATCTGTCGCCAAGCACCTAACGGTGTGTTCCGGCAGTAGTCCTTGAGAGCCAGTGAAATAACAGGCAAAATGAGACTTAACAGGTATGTCTCAAGGTGATGGGCGCAGTGCAGTTCGTCACTTGTGACGAAATGCATCTGTTATAGGCAGAGGATACCGCTTAACATCAGGTGGGCCTCGCGCTTGTGGCCATCACAATAACATTACAAAAAAAAATACTTTACACGGAAATATGTTTTAATAATATAGGTTTTTCTTCCAAAGTAATACCTTTATTGGTGAAAAACTCCAGTAAATCGAACAGGATAAAATAACCTATCAATACCAGTCTATTGTGATTGACGGACGTACAGCAATGAATTATTAATTTCAGAGATATTACTCCAATATCGTTAAATACAGTAAGGACTGGATAAACCCGTAGAAGTTTTTTGAAGCGCTTGTAGCGAATTTTGCTTAGCCGTTCTTAATCGATCACCTACGTTAAGCAACGCCCGCCGAGGTAATGAGATGGATGGGTGACCGCTAGTGACATGACAGTGACACTACTGAGCGCTTCCAAACTTCGGAGGGCACGTTAAGCCGTCGGTCCCAGTTGTTGTCTTACGATGGCAGTCGTTATAGGTGGTAGGGCATTTTTTGCGAACATACGCCTGGCTAGCTACCACCCTTAAGTAGAAAATCTGTCGGCAAGCACCTAACAGTGTGTTCCAGTAGCTGTCCTTGAGAGCCAGTAATTCTAGGTTAGCCTGGACAACGTCTGCTACCGTATCATCACTTACCATCACCGTGAGATAGTGGTCAAAGGCTAGCCTATCAATTATAAAAAAAAGTTTGATTCAGATTGTATTTTGAATAAGCATTATTTCACATAAGTATAGATGAAAATTCGTCAGTTTTCACCTTTCTTTTTCACTTTTTTAGGAAAGTTTTAAAGGCTTTATGCCACTCCGCTCAAAGAAATCTATATCAAATATTGGTAGCAATTGACATCACAGTTTTAGGTATATTTTTAGGGCTAGTGCCAAGATTGTTCTACTGAATTTATTTGTAAATGAATAAATAATTTTATCGGGCTGTAAGAAATGTAGTTAGAAAATAAAACTAATATATATCGACTAGTATTATTTTAAGGATCATGGACGCATACTAAGCGAAGACATAGATATTATTTTAGATGGAATAAGATAACTTTCAGCAGCACTTGAAACCTGCAACCTGAACCCGATGCATTTCCAATTATGCTATGGAAGCGGGTGCTGGACAGTCGATTTTTATCCATCCGTTTCAATGCACGTCTTTTTGAAGATGGCGACATAGCAACCTACTACTCAAATAGCAGAAGACAGAGTTCAAGTCCCGCTGTTATCTTTTTCCATTCGAAAAAAAAAAAAATTAAACGAATTATTATGGCGTAAGCATTAACTTTACAAAATAAACGTACATCGAAAAAATAGTATTCATTCCGAAAATTTCGCGGGCGGTTTGGTACCTCGGAAATGTCTTAATCGACCTGCAATTAGTTCTGATGCGTTCTCCTCTACACAAAGTAGCTTGAAGCTTGTCCGATAATGACGATAATTTGTAAAAACATGGCAAATTTTGCTTCTAACTGTACCTACAATGACAGTTACTATGGTTACCCGTATTTTATAAAAATATGACATTCATCCTATTGGCATCGCTCCATTTCATCCCGTAGTTGTTGAAGATGAAAATTAGAGGCAAAAGAGGATATTGCTGCACACTGGGCGCATAAATAGGCTCCTTGCTATCTTAAGGGAAATGTACTCATAGCATTCTCAATACAAACGAAATTTCATCATGTTTTAAATGCCATGAGTTCAAACTCGGTGAAATTTTGCATGCATGTCTTTGAGCCTACTAATAATGATAATAAAAACGGTTTTTTTTTCTGATTAAGATGACATACGTCTTTCAGGAAAAACAAAATGATGAAATAATAACTAACAGGGTTTAAGGGCCTCTTGCACTGGCACAGTAGGCAAATTTAGCGTGCGAGAGTTGCAGGCTATGGACACTACGCGGCGCTGCGCTTTAGAGCACAGCGCTCGTCAGGTCGATGTCCCCAGCCGCACGCTATCAGCTTCATAGTGTAACTAAAACAGTTGATCTACTTTAGGTATCTGCTACTAAATCCAGTACTCAATTATTATATTCTTGTGACTATTCCCTTATAGTGCAACTAACACAGTTGATAACCTTTAACTATTACTATTAAAATACATACCGTTAAGTGCCTGGCGACAGATTTTCTACTTGAGGGTAGTAGCTAGCCAGGCGGGTATTCGCAAAATGCCCTACCACTATGCCAAATTACTGGTTCTATCTAGAGGACACATAGCGGCACATACCGTTAAGTGCTTGGCGACAGATTTTCTACTTGACACATAGTGGTAGCTAGCCAGGCGGATATTCGCAAAATGCCCTACCACCATGCCAAATTACTAGTTCTAGAGGACTCATAGCGGCACATACCTTTAAGTGCTTGGCGACAGATTTTCTACTTGAGGGTAGTAGCTAGCCAGGCGGGCATTCGCAAAATAACCTACCACCATGCAAAATTACTGGTTCTGGAGGACTCATAGCGGCACATACCGTTAAGTGCTTGGCGACAGATTTTTTACTGGAGGGAGGTAGCTTCTTAGAGGGCACTGCTGCTCACTTTCCGGTATTTTCCCTTAGTTGCCTCTTACGACACCCACAGTTAGTAATTGGGGCGTGACATAGTCCGGCACCCCACGGGCAGCCCGTCACCCCACGGGCTCGGCTACACTTTTTACAGCTCACTGAACTAAAATAAGTGAATTGTTTAGAAAACCATACTGTACTTTTTATACTGTGGCGCGTGAAAACTATGCCATCGAGAAAGTATTTTTTTTATTTGGCATGGTTTGAAATGACGTACAAGACACTTGCCTGATGGAAGATTCACGGCGGCGGATAACCATAAATGTTGCAGTGTCACCATTCTGCTAATAATAATTCTGTTTATAAATATTTCTAGCTCGTAATCGCCGGAGAGAATTTTGCTGGAGAAAACGACACGCGTCCTACCTCGATGACGCCTAGGCGGTTACTGAATGACGTGCGCGAGAGCTTGAATCTTTAGATTTGTAGTTTATTTTTTCTTATTAAAAAACTATAGCTAAATTTAAAAATGTGCCTTTAAACGTTACTAATAAATAACAAGCTCTATCCATTGGTAAAACTTCCACATAGTTTCATGATAGTATCTTTTAGTTCTACCTGATTTAAGTAGCGATATGGTGTCATGTTTGACATTTTTTTTATCGAAGAAATTGTTCATAATCACGTTTTTGACTTTGTGCGTTCCTGGAAAGTATGTTCAACTTTATATAAATGATTTTATATATTCTAAATTTTCAATTCTATTCGAGTTACAGATTTTAAAAAATGTCTTAAGTAGGTGCTACCTCGCCTTAATTCATACCAAAACGTCATTTCAACACGGGAAGCCTCACGTCCCTGAAGTAAGACTTATATATCAGGCTACAGATACCCCCCTAATGGCAATGACTTTGAGGCACAAAGTTTATAATAAAAGTCAATTTTCCCTATCACTTTAAAAGAAATTATCTAAATATAAACTTTTTTGCAGTGATAGGAATGCCTTCAAAAAAGTTTATGTAAAAAAAATGGGGGCAAATACCCCCTTAATTGGGGAGGCTGTGTTCAGCAGGGGACTAGTCAGCTCATAAAGAATACTATTTAAAATATAACTAAACTACGTTTGTATGGAAACACCTATGAGTGTACTTCGCTTACCACCTGATTACCCGAAAAGAAGCAGGTTCACTACTAACCACATTGTTTTTTTACTAACAGTAAATAGTCTGGAACTGTGCCAAGTAGTTTTTTTTTATACCTGATAGTTCAGCATTTGACCACTATATCAACTGATAGTAAGTGATCATGTGGTCGAAGAATGTTGTTCAGGCTAACCTAGAAGTACAGGCTCTCAAGGTCAACTGTCGGAACACACCGTTAGGTGCTTTGCGACAGGTTTTATACTTGAGGGTGGTAGCTAGCCAGGCGGGCATTCGCGAAATTCTCTACCACCATGCTATAACGACTGCCATCCTAAGACAACAACCGGGACCGTCAGCTTAACGTGCCCTCCGAAGCACGGAAACGCTCAGTAGTAATGTCACTAACGGTTACCCATCCAACTCATGACCGCGCGACGTCGCTTAACTTTGCTGATCGGTTGAGAACAGCTAAGTAAACTTCAAAGATACATAATATATAGTTAATACGATAGCAACAGGTTCGCCCCTATCACGGGACAATCACATGCCTGGTAAAACCTGGAAAGGGTTGTGTGGTGAAAATGGTTTATGTATTTTATTTTTAAATCGACGTATTATTTTTGGACTAAAACAAACAAATATATTGTATCACCTCACATTTAAACTTTTTCTCAACAATTGCGTAGAAAACCGAAAGAAAAACTCAATTCAGTACCTTAAGTACCTGTTTATACTTCTTTGAGATTATACGGCAGATAATCTTATCGAGAACCTGAGTGGATCCTGTCGGCAAAGTATTTTATCTTAATTTAGGAGACCCCTACTGTTTTATTCTACTGACAATGAAATATGGCAGCTACCAAAGTTTGCCTCGCAATAAATAATTGATTGTGAATAGTTTTGAGCGTTGGGCGTAGTTTATTCGCTTTGATGTTTGTTTATTGGCGTTTATTGTGATTTTCAATGGCAGCTGGTCTACTAACTGAATTTTACGAAGGTTTGAATAAACTTATGTGTTAGGCATCAAAAGTGGATTGGTCTTTTTGTGATAGTCGATTGAGAGAGGGAAGATAATAAGTAATTATTGTATTTCGGTTGATAATTAAAGAGTCATGTAATTGTATTAATGTCATTACTGCTTGTCTATCTGTACATTCGTAGGTCAGAGGGTTCTTGCTTGTAAACGTTATATATAACGACATAAAAATGTGAAATTTTGATATTTTGTGTCTAATTTAGATATTATTTTAAACCAAAGTAGAATAAAAATAAGGTTTATTTTTCAGAGAGTGAGCCAGTGAATAAAAATTGCAATAAATTTTTTTATGAGTTCACCTAATCACAATGATTTTTTACTTACCCAACGTGAAAATTGTATTGTTTGAAATCTTCGGAATTAAATCGATTTTTGCTGCGAGCGTGTGGAAAACTGAATCCCGAACTTGTCTGTCACTATTACCTGCATACCTTATCTGGTGGTAGGTGATCACCATCGCCCTAAAAGAGCTACAATACCAGTGCTCTTAAGGATGCGTTGCTCTCCTTTGAGGAAAGAATATGGTCTCTTCTTGACGGCGTCTAAGTCGTATCAGTTCGGAAACACCTTACATTGCAGCTGGTTATGCAGCATTATATGCAATTTATAGTTTTGAAGCAATGATGGCCGAGCGGTAATAGCTATGGACTGCCGCGCCGCAGGTCCCTGGTTCCATCCCCACCGCCGGCTTGAGCTTCACAGCATGGTGGAAGGGCATTTTGCGATTGCCCGCCTGGCTAGCTACCACTCTCAAGTAGAAAATCTAACGCGAAGCACCTAACGGTGTGTTCCAGCAGCTGTCCTTGAGAGCTAGTGAAATTACAGGCACATGAGACTTACCAACTGCGTCTCAAAGTGACGGGCGCAGTGTAATTCATGACTTGTTATGAAATGCATCTGTTATAGGCAGAGGTTAATCCACTTAACATCAGATGGGCCTCGAGCTTGTTCCGTCACAATAAAATAAAAAAAAATTCACCGCAGGTATACAACCGAACAGCTCCTCAAAACACTCCCCGCGATGGATTCGGTAAAAGATGCAGATTGATTAAACATCTATACGCAATGCCAATGGGTCGAGCGGTAATTCGAGCCGTTTTGCGTTGAATTCGGTCAAATAGAACGCTGGACTAGGGAGTTCCCAACCAGAGTTGAGAGCAGTATTCCATATGACGCCCAACCTGAACCTAATAAACTAGTAGGCGTTGGGCCAAAATGTAGGTACGCGGTCTTGCCTTTCTGAGCTCAACAAGTTTCTTAGAGGCTCACTTAACTTTATGATCCAAGTGAGAGCCAAATTAAACGACGCTCGATATGTTGTTGCCAAGTACTCCGAATACTTCATACTACGACGGCAAGTTCTTACTCATCTGATGTCAACATTATAGATCAACTGAGAGACCTAGACTGATCCAAAATATTGTCTTTTATAATTCAGATATTTTCTTAATCACTTTCTTTTCCTTCTATAGCCTTCTCAATTATACATTTCAAGTTCGTAGATTTCGTATCCTGGAGATTATTTTTTTTGATAACTTTTTTTAATATTATTATGTGCGGAAAAAACGCGAAACCCACCTAATGTTAAGCGGTAACTTCTGCCCACAACAGATACATTTCGTCACAATTGAAGAACTACACTGCGCCCGCCACCCTGAGATGTTTCGATATTTCGACACTGTTGCAGACGCCCAAGAAAGAGGTACAAAAAACGTACAAGAAAGAGGGTAGAACAGTTCGTCTGCTCTTAGTGCCTACTATCCACTTGCATAGACTTTCAGTTTACTCGTGATCATGGCGCTTGCAACAGTGCCGAATTATCGAGAGCTTAAAAGTTATGAAAAACACGGTAAATATCCCGTTTGTAATAATAATTATACTGTTAATGACCGTGATAGTTTAAAAACACAATTGCTACTCCACGTCGTTTGCAAATTTCTTCAATCCGTCCATTCGTACCTAAGTTTAATCAGTGTGGCGTGACAATACATTCTTAAATTCATATCACCAGGTACTTTACCTATCGATAAACTATTACATAATTTGTTCGCTGAGGCTATTAACTCTCGGTATTCGAAGGCATCACAGTACTAATCTGTCTGCGGTGGTCAAAGTTTCGTGATCCGTTCTCCATTAAATTGATTAAGGGTGGAGATAATAGTTAAGGCTGTCTTCAGTGCTTAAATTGGAAGTATTTCTAAGCCGTTGGATTAAAATGTTAAGCTTGTTTAACTTTGTTTGAGGAATAACCTTTTAGGATCAATTGAAATAGGTTGGTATAGTAGTTTTAATTAGATTTATATGAAAGTTAGAACCCTTTTCAGAGATAACTAATTTATAGTAATGGAAAAGTGATGATATTATGTTTTTTTTTTATTTTCTATCTTTGAATAATTAGACATTTTCTGGTATTCAACTTTAGACGTAAGATAAATACAAAATATTATGCCAAAACACAATATGTTGATCACCAATTTATTATTAAGACTAATTTACTTATAAAGAAGACTTATAAAGAGGAAAGATTTGTATTTTGTATTTTACTTATAAAGAGGAAAGATTTGTATTTTTGTATGAAGCAGTGATGGCTCAGTGGCATTGGTTATGGACTGCCGCACAGCAGGCCCATGGTTCGAATCACGCCCAGAGCTTGAGCTTCACCGCATGGTGGAAGGGCATTTTGCGAATGCCCGCCTGGCTAGCGACCACCCTCAAGTAGAAAATCTGTCGCCAAGCACCTAACGGTGTGTTCCGGCAGCAGTCCTTGAGAGCCAGTGAAATAACAGGCAAAATAAGACTTAACAGGTATGTCTCAAGGTGATGGGCGCAGTGCAGTTCGTCACTTGTGATGAAATGCATCTGTTATAGGCAGAGGATACCGCTTAACATCAGGTGGGTCTCGCGCTTGATCCTTCACAATAACATAAAAAAAAAAACACACAGTAGTACATTGGCGAGCGGTAATATAGTAAGGAGAATTATTGTGTACCTAATGACTTGTAATACAAGTTAGTAGTGACATGCCGCTCATTTACCGCTCTAGCCTCGCCTTTTACGATTATCTCATGGTTTGGTAATTTTTTTGAAAAGACCTGATTATGTGCTTGAATTAAGTAAGTCGTAGTATATCTAGTAATTAAACAACTTTAAACGGTTTAAATCACGTTTATTTATTATTATTTTTGTCCCGACGTTTCAAACACTTTGCAATGATTGTGGTCACGGGGTGACTACTTTCGTAGTATATCTTCTAAGAAGAAGAACAAGGAATATCTGCCAGCAATACTCTGCATTCATGCCTTGTGGATCGAAGGATAAGGCAGCAAAATTGACGGCAAGATATTCTCATGTTCATCAAATCCAATGCAGTACGTAGTACGTACTAGTACGTGCATGTATGTAATGTACGTGCTGTAATGTACGTACTACGTACTGTACATAAGCGTGTACTGAATAGCCTTTACAGTTCTCGGCTCTTAATTTTTTTAAACGCCTTTTGTATATTATTTTCAATTTGAGCAATATAAATGTAATCAAATTAATTAACAAACATGATCTTCAAACCGACCGAATGAGGGGCTGATTTTCTTTAGTATCAAACTTTAAATTATTGTGTTTGATGCAGGTGCTTGTAACATATAATTATTATACCATAGCTAAGTTATTAGCTCGCGAATATTTTTTCTTCAATTTAATACATAATAATTCCAACTACGGTATAACGCTCTCTCTCTCCCTTTTGCTGGGGCTGATTCTCTTTAGTATCAAAATTTAAATTATTGTGTCAGATGCAGGTGCTTGTAACATATAATAATTATACCATAGCGTAACTTAGTTTGCGAATATTTTTTCTTCAATTTAATACATAATAATTCCAACTACGGTATAACGCTCTCTATTTCCCTTTCGCTGCTTTCGGAACATCGTTTACAGTGAAGATTTTACTTAAAAAAATTACAACGAGAGGAAGAATAACAGTCGTGAAAGGATTCAAACCCACGTCATCCTATAGCCACTGAGCCAACATGACATGACTCATAACTCTACTTTGTCTCATTCTTAGCCATCCTACGGGAATGGATTGTCACCTATAGTTCAACTTACGTTGTACTACAAACAAGACTACTGTAACAGCCGCAACACTGCCTCCAGCATTAAGGGGAGATTTTCCATAATCCCCCCCTTGGCAGGCGTCTTGGGGATCGCAGTTTAAGGTATCAGTTCCTCAGAAGTCGCTGCTGCCCACCTTCCGGTATTTAACCTTTAGTCACCTCTTACGACACCCACAGGATAGCAATAGGGGGGTAACATACTAGCCCGGCACTCCAAGGGACAACAAGTCTAATTTTTGTAATTAACTTTAAATTTGTTAACTATTTTGTTTTACCTACCTAAATAAGTGACAGAGTAAACATTATAACTGAATATAAATACAGACCTTCGTTTTGGTACCAATATTCCGAGACCACTCCTTCTGTAAGACACCACGTTAATTCGGCATCTAAATTTGCTAACTATTTTGTTTTACCTACCTAAATAAGTGATAGAGTAAACATTATAACTGAATATAAATACAGACCTTCGTTTTGGTACCAATACTCCAAGACCACTCTTTCTGTAAGACACCACGTTAATTCGGCATCGCTACAAACTAATTAATGTCGAAAGACAGTTCAGTAACTTAGTTGAAGGTTTCTTTTGAACTGTTTTAAAATTTGGTTAATATCTTAAGTTTTCCTGAAGTTTATTCAAGTTATCATTTGCGGAACTCGCCAAAGTTTTAGGAAAACCCTTTTCTACACAATCTATTTAGTGCCTACTTTCAAAAGTTCTGAGTGTGAAATTCTGAGTGTGGTTATTTTAAAAACAGCAACTTTTTGATATAGAAATTGTTTTTTTTTTTTTAATAACGTTGTTTTCACTTATTTTTACTGACAAATCCGACTTATCTACGTAAGTTTCGCATTATTATCAGTCAAAATAATTGTTCTGTAAAACGTCCCTAGAAAGTAAAAGTATATATACATAAGTATATTACAACGGATTGAGCTATGAAATGAGTATATTAGGCGAAAATTATGATAATTAGGAGCTTATAACGGAATACAAAACAAAACTGTTGCAATCACAATGCGCTCTGCGCGTGGCGGCTGCGATCTTTTGTTTGTCCAGAAAGCGCGATCATTGCAGAGAATAATCACTTGGATGCGGTTGTCTGATTTCAAAATTTTCAGCATGAATTCGTAAGGGATTTAATTGGTCACATTTAAGGGTGCGTCAGATGTAATAATTCGCTTAACATCAGGTCTTTGTCCTCGAGCTTGTTCCGTCACAATAACAAACAAAAACCTACCACCTGTTTCTGTCTAGCTTTTCCATTTTGTTTCAATCTCCCGTGGGGTGCCACTTTAGAGCTATACGTCCTTCATATGTTGCCTTGGGTCACATAAGAGGTTACTTAAGGAAAATCGCTCGTATTAGAACCTTCTAATACGAGTCATTTTCGCTTTTTGGCGCTGCTGCCCACCCCCATCCTCAAGTCACTTACCAAGAGAAGGGATTATAGAAAATACCCCCTTACTATCGTAGGTTGTGTTCAGCAGTGGATACACCGCGTGGCACGGTACAGTATTTGTATACTATTGGTATTTTATGAAAACGTTGGCCATACCAAAGTTATTTTAACCCAAACTAAAAGTTCCCTTCGAGCAATAAGCAATTTATCAGCCAAAAATTTTCAACATAACTGATCGGACTTGCCTGAAACAATCCAGGCCTGTTAGGCTCTAAATTTTCCCGGCGCCTATTTTTATTTTGAAATTTCATCACAATTTATGTTGGTCGGAATCCCGGAGCGAAAGCCTCAACTTTGTTAATTTCGTAGAAAGTTGTACACTCAAGGGTGTTATTACGTACCGCAGTATACTTGTTCGTATAAGTACAGTAAAGAAACTAGGCCGTGTGGTTAAGATCTGCTTGCCTAAGAGCTTATTGTACTCAAAATATGTTGATGTTATCCAGAAATTAATTTACTTATGTGTCATTCTATAGATTCTGTAAAAGTTAGCACCTTAATTTATAAGCCACCGTAAGGCCACCGTGCAAGATTTTATAAATTTTGTTTCAGACAATTTACATTGTAAACATTCTACTGATAGTGTAGTTTAAGACATCTTATCAAAAGAATATAGTAACATGAAATCCAATACATAAGAAAGCAACTTAAGAATTACAAAAAAAACAAGGGTGTCACCATCGCAAGGGAATGAACAGAAATAACAACATTACGATGTCTACTTTTCTTTAAACGTCGAGGTTAGTCAAAATATTATTATTATGATATTTATTCGTGGCACATAGACCCGTTTATGATTTAGTAATTTCAATGTCTAATTCTGTAGTTTATTTTTCATGCTTTTAATATGATGAATTCAAGAAAATGTGCACGTAACGCTTTTCATACAAACGTAGTTTCGTCATATTTTATATACCTATACAGGATGACTGGTGAGATACTAACGATACTCGAGGACGTGATAGTTGGCGGTCATATATGATCAACAAATTTTACAGTAATTATAAATATTGAATGACAGCTTAGTAAACTTAGTAAACAGTTACGGAGAGTCCTGCGCAACACTTGGACACCGCGCGAACGCACGTGTCGCGCTATCAACACAAACATACGTAGGTACATTGTACAGCTGTTGCTTACCTACATCAAGGCTCCTCGTCTTAACCATGCGTGCTTGCTAAGTTTGATGAAATAATATGATCCGTTTTCCCTTCATACCCAACTAGGTACCTACTTATCACGGGTCACACACACACACACACACACACACACGGCGGATTACGCGCGTAAGTTAGGTACTTCCCGAATACGATTGCGGGACGCGGAAGCAGGAACCGGGCACGGACATACGCACCTGTCGGCGCTTGCGCTCGCACTAATGAGTCACGCAGTGCGCCCGGTTTTGCAACAGGTAGCGGGGTTGAGGGCGGGGGGTGGCGGCGGCGTTTCTTTATTGTCGTATGTAAGCGCGTGCCGCCGCACGTGACTAGATCAACGTAATCAAACAGCGCGGCGTGCGTCGGGAGTGTATCCACATTTCACGTATTTTTAGAGAAATTTGGTCAAAAGTTAAGCACCTAATTTTATTATATCATTGTAACGAGAATCATGTACCAAGTACTCTCCTTAAATATTGAAGGTATCTCACCAGTCAGCCTGTATAATATGACGAAACTATATTCTATTGGTATTACCAAGTGTTCATAGAGATTTCATAAAATTTTAACACTTGGTATTTAAAATATGACTGAGTTCAGTGAAACTTAGCACGCTTGTTCTTGAGCCTCATATTTATGCTTCTGGTTGGTCAGTTTTCTGTAAATTTAAGTATGAGAAATCTTATTTTTTGTATAGGCATAAAATAAATGATCGATTTATCATTTATTTTATGCCTATACAGAAAAATAAGATTTCCCATACTTAAATTTACAGAAAACTGACCAACCAGAAGCATAAATATGAGGCTCAACATACTTAATTTTACGTGCAAAAAAAAAATGAAAACTGGGTATCCAGAAGCCTAACATCTATATATTAGGCTCAGGGATATGCATGCAAAATTTCACCGAGTTTGAACACTTGATATTTAATATATAACGAAACTACGTTTGTATGGAGAGAGCTACGTGCTCTCTAGCCTTAATAATACTCACAACGACACAGTATTATATAAACTAAAGCAGTGATGTTTAAGTAGCATTGGCTATAGACTGCCACGCAGCAAGTCCATGGTTCAAAACCCGCCTCAGGCTTAAGCTTCAACGCCGGTGGAAGGGCATTTTGTGAATGCCTGCCTCGCTAGCAACCACCATCAAGTAGAAAATCAGTCGCCAAGCACCTTACAGTCTTTTCCATCAGGTGATTGTGGTCAAATACTTACCCATCAGCATTAAAAAAAAACTTGAGGCTGTATGAATGCTACTCGTAAATAATCAAAAGAAAAGCTGCACTAGTTAATCATAAATCAAAAAAGTTACTGTACTACCTTAAAAATATTCAAATTATGAGCTAAGGGTGTTCACCGCCAATTAAAACGAATATTTACCAGCTTATCGACTAATGAAATAACTTTAAGTGTTCACATCAACCTCCTAACCAATAATTATAGTTACAGACTTTGAACGGCTGATTAATGTAACCAAACTTGACAGCATCGTTAACCTTCGATTACACTAAATTTAACATACATTAATAAACGATAAGCTACACATTATTTTATGTGTAACTTAAATATTGTCATGATTTTCATTGTGTTGTTGTAAAAAGTAGAGGTTGTAGTTTTTAATGTAATTATAATACCAATATATTTAATAACAAAGCAATAATAATCACGATCGTTACCTAGACCGCGTCTATGTTTTTTTAATGGGATAGGAGGGCAAACGAGCATGCGGCTCCCCTGGTGGTAAATGATCACTGTCGCCCACGAACATCCGCAACACCAGAGCTATACGAAAATCTATGCTTTTTAGAATAATCACTAAAATAGCATTTTTTTTTTAAGATTACGTATGCATTTTTAAAAAAAAAAAAATGCAAATTACGGACGACAGAATGGCTAAGTGTTCAGAAAAGAGAAGGCAATGTATTTCTCTATAACTAAGAGTATATTGTAGCCTCCCTGATGATGATGATATGTCGCTGTATTTTTCATAATTATGGTATATTTTTATTTCTGAAAGACGACCATTTGACCACCTGCGCCCTTATTCTATATTGACCATTGATAAAAATAACGCGCTGCGTTACGTTACTTTCGGGGAAATATCGTGATATATAGAAGTTGAAGTGCCATGCAGAATACTAACTAATACACTAATGACACTTCAACCTGACGGCACGTTACGAGACGTTGTCTGCGTGTTTCAACTGTCAAAATAACGCGGCTCGATAACGCCAACTTCTTTGGTTTGGTCTCTGTGGACTAATTACAGGTAAAATTCAAAGTTATATGTTGAAGTGAAGTCAAACATTACACGGTCAAACTCGCACCAAACCTTCAAGTATTTACTTTCACGATGATAGATTTTGCAATCAAAAGATGGATACTAAGGTAAAACACACTTTTGACAGATATAGAGGTGCTTTCAAACGTAACTGGTAAAGAAATTAAATGACAGAAATTGTCATAGACAACTTATTTATCTTATGACATCGAGAATACCGTATGGGAATTCGTTGTCCGCTACGAATAAATGAATTCGTAGGTTGTCTGTATAACATGTTTCAAACGCGTTATTAACTGCATGTTATGACGTCACGCGTTATTTGCAAGTAATCTCTAGTGTCATATCAAATAAGGGCCCTGATGTAAGTAATCATGCGATTGATGACGTTGTTCAAGATAACTTTGAATTACTGGCCCCCAGGTACAGCTACTGGAACACTCCATTAGGTGCTTGGCGACAGATTTTCAACTTGCGGGTGACAGGTAGGCATTCCCAAAATGCCCTACCTACACGTCTGCCATCCAACAGCCGAGACCGATTGACTTCAGCGTACATTTAATGATAATACCTAGGTACGTATATCATAAAATATTCCCAATGAAATTTTTCTACGGGTCTTACATAAGTAAGGAAGAAAAATTTCATTGGGAATATTTTATGATATACGTGCCGTAGTAGTAGTACGATGCCGTAGAAACCATTTAGTTCAAAGGAACGTAGTTTTGTATAGGTTTTGACATAAATCTGTAATCGCTAAGTAACGGAACTAATCTACGAAATGTAAAAGTCAAAGAGCACGGCTAAGAAAATATTATGACGGAACGAGAGTTCAACATTTCTTAAATTATATTTTCTGGTCTCTCTGGCGACTTTAGTGAAAAATAGCACAGATTTTTAATATAAGCTTTCTATTTGCCATGTCGTCCTTTTACGGAATAATTTTTTCTTCTTTGATTTTCGTTTCTTTTTGGTAGCTATTTGCCCATATTTATCTATATCTATACTAATATTATAAAAAGGAAAGATTTGTATTTTTGTATGTAACGAATAATCTGAAAAACTACGGGACCGATTTGAAAAATTATTTCACCATTAAAATCCTACACTATCTATGGAGAACTATATAATATTTTCATAAACTTAGGGATCCGTATGAAAACTTCGATAATGTAACCCAAAGTGTGAAAAAAAAATATATAAATCGTTATATGAAGTACACTGCGGAAAATGTTGACAATAGAACAAAGTGATGTACTACAATTTTATAGTGGACATAAATATCTACACAAAAATCCGCAATACTATATGTCTAACTGTAATAGTTATGTCACAATAACTACTTTTTATGAGTTTCAATTTATAATTTTTGTTAAATATCCGTGCAATACCAGGGCGGGCCACTAGGCTTGCATAAGATACATAAAATATATCATCGATATGATTAATCATTATGTGTCTGACAATGTCTCTAAAATGTTTAGTAGCACTACTATTTCTGTGAGTTCGTCAGAGGAAAGCTGCTACCATACTTATTTCTACCGCCAAGCAGTATTCGCATTACTGTGTTCCGGTTTGAAGGGTATACCCATATGAAATGGGGTGAAATTACAGGCACATGATATCTAATAGCTATATGTCTGAGGGTAGGCACATGCAGCTCGTCACAATGCAGCTCGCCACTTGTGACGAACTGCATTTGTTATAGGCAGAAGTAACCGCCAGGCGAGTATAATGCTAGCACCATCACGATAGCATAAAAAAAAACTTCTGAAGTAGGCTGACATTACTTCCACAAGAAATTGCAAAATTTTTATAAAGTAAAATAATACTTAATTTATATTTCTTTCATTCATACTCATACTTAGCAAGTTAAACAGAATAATTTTATGGATGAAATATATTTAGATTTTAGAACCATGGGGTGCTTAGTCAGAATCTCACCTCCCCATTTCTTTCCGTGGGTGTCGTAAGCCTAAGGGAAAAATACCAGAAGGTGGTGGAGCACCTTCTGAAGAACTGACAACTCAAACTGCGATCCCTACTTTTACCAAGCGTGGGGATTATAGCAAACCCCCAATTTAGGGAGACCTTTTTCAACGGTGGACGTTATGGTTGATGATGTGATGATGATAAGGAATATATTTAGGATCAAGAACAAAGCTCAACAATTATTTATGTAAGGTGTTTCGCTTCACGTTGGCTATGACCTTTTTAGCATTTTAATACATAGAGCCACGATACATAGAGTATTTAAATTCAAAAATGCCTGTTCTAAGGGTTTAGGATCAAATTCCTTTAAACTAAAATTCTCGATCCAAATTGTATACTTCACAGTTTTCAAAGTGCAAAAGTATCAACAATCTTAAGCATATTACCATGTTTTAATAAAAGTTCGGAAACTAATTTAAAATCGATATAACTGCAACAAAGTACTTAGGTAATACTTTTCGCAGTTCTCTTTCGACGGTAATATTAAACGTAGAGTACTTTAAAATGAAATGAAATGGAAGTAACTTTATCAAGTCGATGGTGAAGTAGTGTTGGGAAATGGAACATTACATTTGTGGTATCAAGATAAATTTTTGTTCTCCTGGATAAAAGCTAATACGTTTAGTAACAATAACAATATTTTAAAAAACATTTGCTCGTAAAGGATTTCCTTTTTTTACCATTTTCAATATCTTATTGTATCTCCTTACGTACTTGTGCGTTTTTGTAATGTAAAACGCTCGAGTTTCCTTTTAATAAGGTAAAACGCATGGTTTATCAGATGCTCCGTCTAAAACAAACGGTACTTTTTCATATCTTAGCAAAGAGTTTTTATGTCAGAAAAGTGGTCAGCATTATATGAATTAAATTAACTTTGGGAGATAACATCTAATAAAGAAACATCTATGTAACTCCTTCATTTAATTAATTTTGACCATAAATTACAACAACCATTTATCTGTAACAAAACACAAAAATATTAAATTACAAAATGTAAATTTATTTCTAACTACTTTAACAAGTGATTAAAGATTTATTCGTTTAAGAAAGTCCGAAAATGGAATACGTCGGATTTTGAGCATATCAGATGCTCATCATCAGGGCGAGCTCCCGGCAGACGACGTATTCCATCCCTTACATCAGTGTTTAGTTGGTTAGTATATAATATTTAAATATGTGTGAAACTCACGAAAATTTCATTTCAAAAGTTATGTAAGCATATTTATTCGCATTCTGAATATTTTAGTAGGTATGAACTGTTACTTTTATTGAAACCCGCGGTATGCCTTTTCTTAAAAAAATACTACGAACTATATACAACACTACAGCTACTACAATAAAAGCATTTAGACAACCTAAAATAAGTCACTGTAGACTCACACGTAGTCCAAATACTCCAGCCCACTACTTGGCAGCGTGCCCAGCATGCTGGCAGCAATGCCCCGTTGAATTGCAATGCTTATTACTAACTAACAGTTACTCCGTCACTAGAATCTACTTGACCGTGGTTGCTCCACAGACAAAATAAAAAGTCTGAGGGTTGCTCGTGGATATAGTATACCTTTTTATTTCTGTTCCACATTGAGCTGCCAGCTATAATAATGATGCTTCCTTAAAGCGAAATAAATGCTTTAGGTAGTCCTTTTATAAGTGCTCTAAAATTAGATGCTCCTAGTACTTCACAATGGCGCACGAGTTAACTTCTTTGTAGGTATGCTTTCACAAAATGTAAAGGTGCAATCCATTTTTTACCTAACAGAAGTAAGAGCTTTCTGCTAAATACAATGCAAAGAACTACGATGCTCGTTGTCACAAATTACAGAACAAAACGCAGCTAGATGGAAGCCTTTGAATACGGGAGTGAAGCTAACAAGGAAAACAAATACAATACTTAAAGCAAGCATAAAGACTCAGGGGTTTCTGGTATACAAACTAAATAAGTAAAAAAAACTATACTTTCCTTCTAAAGTTATTGTAACCAGTAAAACGTGAAGATTTGGAATACCTCTTAAATCATTTACATATTTTGAGTGGTCTGTGGTTTTTATGATTAAATGCAAAATTATTATTAATTATATTTTTATTATAAATGTAATATCGGATCTGCCCGTTTTCATTCTTTTAGCCTAGGCTTGACTAGTAATCTTATCTGATAGCTAGATCGACAATTCAACTAATATGAATACAGCCACTTATTCGTTACACTGAAATGACTTTTATTTACTTATTAAGCTAAGGAAGACCAACAGCAATATTTATCTCATTGAAATAAAATAATATATATATATATAATATGTATATATATATATATACATGTACATATTATTATTATTTAATATATCATTTTAGAAAAAGTATTTCGATAACATGAAGCCAATTAAAGGTCCTCACGGCTAGACAATACAGTAGTGTGAACATGAAATACCACAACTTAGTCATGGTTAATATCGACATATTATTCTTCAAAAAACTGCTTACTAGTTAGTAGCTAGTGCTTACAAGAACAAAAGTTCAAAATTTGAACTATTTTTGGAATAATCCAAAGCGATGATTAATCTACGAAGATGTATTTTTTTTCTTTTTACAAAATAATCACATATTTAGAAAGCTATTTTCAGCCATCACTATAACTGTGAGTTACAGATAACTCTGAACACTATTCTTTAAAGAATAAGTTCCAGAATGGAATGATAGCAGACGTAGCTTAGTGCAACTTGACTGAAGAGTTGAATTTCACCAACATAAATATCAAGTTGGAGTTTAGTTTGGAGCTTATAGGTTACTTATTATGAGGCAAAGCCGTTAACTTAAGACGGTAGCGCTTTTATTGGTACGAACAGTTAATTAATTTTACGTTTGGGAAGTTATATCATCTTAAGTGGAAATTTGTTGTTTTTGTTTTTAATTCCTTTCATCATCATCTTCTCCCCTTATGACACATATGAGAGGTCAGTAGTATAATATGTTTTCTCTAACACAAAAGACGACACAAGATTGTATTGTAGAACCTTTTGGCCTTGTTTAATTAATTCAGTTGTTTATGATTTCATCATACTCAGGACCTGTACCTACTTAGAAAAGATAGTGTATTCTATAAGCACGATCACACCAGGCAAGTATTAGAGATGCCTATCTTGCATTCTTCATGCATACTGGAAGGAATAACGTCATCAATAGGTCGGTCGTTATGGTATGACGCTGTCAGATGCTGATTTTTTGTCACTATGAGACTGCGTAGGAGAGAAAGAGAGGCAGCGATGGTGAAATTGCCATCAGTTTAAGTAAAATCCGAAAGTAAGGTTAGTAACACAAAACTAGAAACTTAAATCAGAAACGTAACTTTTCTTATCCCTCTTGATAAGGTTTTGCTTTTTAATATATTTTCATAACATTCATACATAAATAATTAAGATATTTACGTTACAAGCGTAATTTGGAGTCAACTTAGCAATTTTATTCTATCGAGAAAATTTTAAAGAAACATTGTTCGGGCTTTTCTTAGCCTTAGATAATGTGATCAAGATTAACATATAATTTCCTGCTACAAACTTAATACATTTTGCTAAAAATCTGTTCAAGTAAAGCTATTTAACACTTGTCAGCATCTTAATGTGCTACTTTAAGCAACAACTTCCCTTTTTAAAACCCTCTTGAGAAATGTTTTGTTGTACACACACTATCTTTTTTAGTAGGCGTTTGACACCGTGGATAACGACATCTTGTTGGAGAAATTATCAGCGGTAGGTTTCACTCCGCATCTTTTAAAGTTTTTTACGAGTTACCTTGGCGAGCGCCGGCAGCATGTCGAGTATGCAGGTTGCGAATCTGAGACTTACTTTACGTTCTCGGGCGTCAGCCAGGGTAGCAATTTGGGCCCCCTGGAGTTTATTTTAATGATCAATGACCTACCAGAAGTAATGGAAGCCTCTCGATGTCTCTTGTTCGCGAACGATCTTAAGATATTTCTGGCTGTAGCGAACATGTCGGATTGCGAGCGGCTTCAGCGAGATATAGATGCCGTAGTGCAGTGGAGTGCTACCAATAAACTATTTTTTAACGCGGCTAAGTGCGAGGTTATCAGCTACGGACGCAGACTGAGGCCGTTGCAGTATCAGTACGAGGTGGACGGCGCGGTGATGCCGCGGGTCGACTGCGTGCGTGACCTGGGCGTGCAGATGGTAGCAGACCTCACGTTTCGTAAGCACATTGTCGATATGTGTGGCCAGTCCTTTAGGAATTTAGGTTTCATCCTGAGGAATTGTAAAGAGTTTGATTGTACTCGGGTGATTAAAATACTTTATAATACACTCGTTCGAAGTCGCCTGGAAACGAGTGCTATTATCTGGAATTCCCACGAGGACTTATACGTAGGTATGATGGAAAATGTCCAAAATAAATTCACTCGGTTCCTGTACCTAAAAGAGTATGGCGTGTACCCATTCTACCCGACCCTGTTCGTGATTGGCATGGTAGGGTACAATTAGCTGGGCGTGAGACGCGACGTAGCACTCTGCAGGTACGTGTGGCGCGTGCTGCACGGCCAGTTGCACCACCCCGAGGTGTTGGCGGCGTTGCAGCTGTGCGCACCAGATGAGGCGGCAGCCCGTCGGCGACCCATGCTCACTTTCAGTGTGCCACACTGCCGTACAAACCTACTCAAGTTTGCCCCCATGGTTCGCGCTCTAAAATTATTAAATGCGATTTCTACTCAAGCAATTGATATTTTTAACTGCAGCCTGGCGAAGTTCAATGAAGCGGCGCACAAGGTCTGTGAAAACATATCTGTCAGAAATGTCTTTTAAACTAGTAATGTGTAATATTGTATTTATATTATTTTTTCTGTCATTGACACTAATATTTATATTATTAAGTTGTCATAATCTTTAAGTATAGCATCGCATTGGTCAAAACTGTAATGATGTTATTACTATTTTAATAAATAAATAAAATAAAAATTAATAAAAATAAAAAAACTTGGTAACCGGAGGTGAAGAGACCGCTTGTGCGCGCAATGACGTGAGCAGTGGCAAGCTGTTTATTGGCGCATTTTTTCCTATAATCTCTTTTTATAGCATCTAAAAGGAAAATATGGACTATCTATATACCCCGGGAACTATACAGCATGTCTTATATTCCTGGTAAAAACTACCTACTTAGTTTTGTAATCTCCTTTACCACTTTATACTAAGATAATCCTTGTATCTCAGGAATCAGGCATAACTCCTCACAACTCCTTCGGAAATTGTTCTTCCGCTTTCAAATGTTGCATCCCTTGTCAAATTTCTCATACTATATACCACTTCCTGGCGTGGTAAAGTGAGAGTAAGTAGGTGAATTGTTATCCGTTTCCTTAAGCTGGTGCGTGGTGGGCTTGTCACGTACAACCTCTAAGTTGGTACACTACATATAATCGCAGTAACTTACGTTGGAAATAGTTCTGGTTATTGCAGTAGATTTGATTTTATAGGAACGTAATACGAGAATTTGAAGACTGTTTTCTATCGAATGTTTTATTTACTGCTCAGGAATGTTTTCACTTTTAGTTTTTGGGAGTTCGTGTTAATTTTTAGGAAAAACAATGAAAAAAAGGAGACTCTAGTACTAAGTCTATCCGTTAGGAAAATTGATTTACAAATTAGTATATTAACTATAAGTTCATTATAGAACATTAGATATAGAAAAGCTGGTTAAGTGGATACCGTGATGTGTGCACTTTAGTTATAATTTTTGGTTTGTTTGTATTTATATATTATGATAAGGCCACTACAGGGCTGAAATAAACATGTTGTTCAAAAGTCCTTAAATAATAAAGAAATTAAAAAAAAGTCCATCCGTCCGTCCAAGTCAGTCTGGACTACATCCTCAGATAACCGTAATAGGTTAACCGGTTGAAGTTCGTAAAACTTACCACAATTATAGTCCAATATCTGACAAATAATAATAATTGGCAAGCCAATATCTGACAAATAATAATAACGACTTAAGTTAATAAAAAAAATTAAGTTTAAATAAAAACCGCTAATGATCTCAAACTGTTTGTAGGAAATAACGATTTTATGGTACATTGTTCACGCGGAAACCTCAGTGTGTGAGCCCAACTCGGGCCGTTTTTTATTGCTGATGCCCCATGACTGTTAATAAGTGACAATGCGGTTGAAGATGTTGTTCAGGCTAACTAAGAAGTATTGGCTCTCAAGAATTGCTGCCGGAACACACTGTTAGGTGCTTGACGACAGACTTTCTACTTGAGGTTGGTAGCTAGATGGCGAGCAGTTGCAAAATTCTCTTGCACCATGCACATGTAAGTACAAGCACATGAGACTTCACAACTTTATGTTTTAAGGTGATGGGCACAATGCATTTCATCACTTGTGACGAACTGCATTTGTTATAGGCGATACATATCTGTTAATATGCCTGGCGGTTCTCTGATCATGGCGGTAAAACAGGTTTTTTTTTAATTTATGGGTTCATATTTACTTTATTAATAAGGAGTTGCTGCAAAATTACAGGGGCGCGTCTACAGCTGACCTAGATTATTCAAAAAAATATATTTGCTCTAGAGGCATTATCCAGAACAAAATATGGAAAGAAATTTGTATAGAGAATCACACGCCGCACCGGCCGCCTTGCTTTGCCTCATGGCTACTCGCAAGTCGTCCCTTGTTGAGGTAATACAGATTCGGCGTTGAATAATGTGCGTTGTAGTATAAACATAAATACTAAGAATATTGCACGGCTCGAATGTCGATACCATCTTTATATCCCTATATGGTTGACATTCCTCCTATCCGCACAAAGCGATTTTCGTCAACCTTCATAACACGAATAGCGAAGGAATGAAACTCCCTCCCAGCGTCTTTGCTCCCCGAGAGCTACAATCTGGAGGTCTTTAAGTATAGAAAAAAACCTTCTAGGCAAGCATGCTCCACCGTCGACCGCGTCAACACTTACCATCAGGTGAGCCTGCGGTCAAATGCTTGTCTATTCGGAATGAAACAAAACTATAGATACCTTGTTTTGCCAATCTGTGATTCGGTGCCGCGTGGATCAGTGAGTGCCAAAAATGAGGCGTTGATTGCTTATATCCAGGCTGCCCTATGGAGCTATCGAAAGCTTGCCAAATACACTTATTGCCCATAAAGCGACGTGAAATATAGGGATACATACAAGATTGGTATATTTATTCAGTTCATTAATTATGCGCTGCTTATGCATTCGATTAGTGATAGACTTGATTTTAACTTATTTAGCACAATTTTTAACCGACTTAAAAATAAGAAGTATGTTATTAATTTGAAGGTTTTTTACAGGGTGTACCGATTTTGATGTTTTTTTTTTATATATTTCAAAGCTGGTGCTTGTCACGTGGTCCTATTTAAATCTGAGTGAGATCTGACGAATATTTGAGTTATCTCTCATAATGCTTATTTTATGTTTAAAGCCGGATGTTGTTTGTTAATTTTTGAATTTTTATGTGTTATTGTTTGTTTATACAGGGGCTATACTAACACCTGGTGGGTTTGGACTTGAGTGTCTGCTCTAACAAGCAAATTCTTTTCACCACTCATGCTCAATAAGTTTATTACAGTAAGTTATATTTAAATATTTCTGAAACTTATGAGAATTTCATTTCAAGGTTAGTACATTTGAAAATAAACGAAGAAAAGCTTACGTCCACCTTTAAAGATCGGCTTTGTGAATTCACACAAGACAATAATAGATTCCAATTGATTACCGATCTATAATAGTACCTGGGTTTTTACATAATACAATCTTTCACTACTTTGTACTATATATTTACTTATAAATGAAGTCAGAAGAGATCTAATTTTTAGACCTTTTGTTACTGTAATAACTACTTACTGTTCTTGCCCTTAGCAATTATCTATTATAATCTGTTCGTGTACGAGTTATGCTACTGGATTTTGTACGGACTGTGTACATTTAATTAGGTCACAGTGGGGCAGTGTCACGTCTTTTTGATAAGATGTTGCTCCTCTTGGGTAAAGATTACCTAAGTGTTAAGATTAATTGCTAGTGGAACATTTTCCCTTATTTCTTCACATTAACTTTTAACATTTATAAAGATATAACTGCCACCTTCTATCACGAGCTAAGAACATTCTCATCATCACCTTTTATCAAAGCATTGCTAAACAATTCTGCTTCTACTTTATCATAACACATAAGCCGTAATAATATAATTACACTACAGAAAGTTCTTGAAACGCACATAGTGGAGCTTGCCTAGTTGATCAACAAGGATTAACTAGCTGAAGCAGCATTCTCAGCGGTTTGTACTTGGATAGGTGACAACTAGCGTTGACCTATATATACTAGACGCGACATCTCAAACGAGTATAGTCGACCAGTGCAGGTAAGCTGGCCAGCATACTCTCACCCACACGCAGTTGGGCACTGGTAGAGATTACACGCGCTTTACGTGTAATGTATTATCTGGATGACAACTAGTGACATTTATGACTGAGCGCTTCGGCGCTTCATAGGGACATAAGCCGCCTTGTACCGGTTGGGTTGTCTTAGTTTGGCAGTGTTAGACGCCTTCGGGTGGCCAGAAAACTTTTACACTTTGTATGGTGGCATGACATCTTGCAAATGCCGCTCGTCTAGTTGAAAGCTTCAAGTAGAACATGTAAAAACTACAACGAGGAGAAAAATTATAGTCATTTGCGGGATTCGCATCCGCATGATCCACTCCTATACCCGGGGTATGCCTTGACCGCTAAGCCAACTTTACATATGACTTATAACGCTAATTTGTACTCTTATGGATCCCCATAAGAGTTAGAGATGATTAAGAGGTTATGTGTCGTTATACATATCACCTATAAACACCGTTCAACTTACGATGAACTATAAACAAGCCAATTTTTTCGGTAGACAGCGCGAGTTTGAATCCCGCACATGACTATATTTTTTCCTTTCGTAATTTTGTAACGTTATCCGTGGAGCATGGGTTATTACTGTATCAGCCGGATCGTCCACTGCTGAACACAGCCTCTCCTATTAGGTAAGGTTGTATTTGCCATAATGCCCACGCTTGGCAGGCAGCTTGGGGATCGCAGTGTAAGATAGCAGTTCTTTAGAAGGCGCTGCTGCCCACCTTCCAGTATTTTTCCCTTAGTCGCCTCTTACGACACCCACGGGATGATACGGGGAGGAGCAATTCTAACCCGGCACCGCACGGGCAGCATGCATTATTGCATAAATAAAAATATTAAAATTCAAGCAATCTCAAGTCTGCCAAGCTCCTAACGGTGTAGTCCAGGAACTAACATTGAGAGCTTGTTGTCATTATAATTTGGATATACCTTCAATATACTTACCATCAGGGGATTTTATGGTGATTCATAGCCAATTAGCAAATGAAAAAACACTGTCTATATTTTAATAAGTGAACCCATATCTCAATATAAAAAGTTAAACTTTATACGAAAAATCCAAACCAACGATTTTAGAAATCCATTAACCACGAATAGTCCTTAAATTGCTCCATAGACCAAAAAAAAATATTTTCGAACGACCCGAAATTCGACTCCCAGAAAGATACTAAATGTAATTAAACAAAATAAATTAGCGTAACTCGGCCTCTTTGACCTCTAAAAGATCTAGCTGATTAAAATGTGCTTAAAAATAAATTTATAGGGACGAGGAGTCTTGACGCTTAAGTCTAAATACGCTTATTTACAGCCACATTTTTTTTTCATAGATAAGCTAGGTGTCGTTTTAAAGATTACCCTTTCGTGAAATGAAGGTTTTATTAAGAGTCATTAAACCTGACTAGATTAAAAAAAATGTTTTTTTTGAGTTTCACACATATTTAGACTAGCTTTCCGGCCGCGGCTCCGCCCGCACTTATGTCGGTTATCACGCAAAACCATTACCTCTTTAAAGATAAAAAGTATACTATGTCCTTCACATTCTATAACTATTTAAACTATTTCCATACCAAATTTCATCCAAATCGGTGCAGTAGATTTGTTTATTGTTGAAAAAAAAAATACAAATCTTTCCTCTTTACAATATCAGTGTAGATGTAGATAAATTTTTCGGCAAAACACTCACGTTGATTATTCGTTGATCGATACGACGACCCAGGTTCGAGCATATCAGATCCTCATCATTAGGGCGAATGCGCAGCTGCGTCTACGGCTGTGTTTGTGCCCGCCAGGAGCTCGCAGACGCAGCTGCGCACTCGCCCTGATGTTATAAATATGTAAACCTAAAAGGAGAACTGGCTCTCAAGGTCAACTGCCGAAACAAAACGTTAGGTGTTTGTCAGTCAGATTTTCTACTTGAGAATGGTAGCTCTCCAAGCGAACATTCTCAAAATTTTCTACTTGCCATGTGGTCCAACTAAAACATGTGGCAGGACGCGAATACCTGATGCACAATAGTCCACACTCATAACCACAAGCCGTCACTACTTTATCACTTGTGTTCGTGAAACAAAGAACGAAAAATATAGCAATAAATACTTTTTCCATATAACAGGATTTTGAAGAACAAAGAAGACAAGGAAGAATTGAGAGAAGATTTTAGTAGCAGTAACTAACTCTTTGTGCGAGGCCGTGGAAATACTTCCACCATACCTATTTCTACCCCCAAGCACTAATGTTCGCATTACTGTGTTCCGGTTTAAACGGTATGGGTGCTGGTGATATTACAGGCACATGAGACTTTATGTCTCCGGCTGATGGGCGTAGTGTAGTTCTCCAGATGTGACTAACTGCATCTGTTATAGTCTTTCATCGACCACATCACCTCTGAAACACGTAAGAAAGATAAAGCTTAAATAAATTACAGGCTACATAAAAATAGCACATATTTCAAATCACCGCACAAATTATAATCTGCAGATATAAACGCACATTCATTGTTAATCCTGAAGAATGCGTCGAATTGAAATACCCTAACGGCGGGAGTTCGTGTTGTTCAAAGTGAAATACAAACATTAATACATTTACAGTGGAATAGTGATCTCCCATAAACCAGCATACATACACCATAGCGATGTTTAAACGTATGTTCCTAAGGCAAAAAAATGTCTAGAAGAAGTTAGGGTATCAGAGCATAAATGAAGAGTGAAATCCGATTAAGTTTTATCGGATTTCTCCTAGTGCTATAAATCCTAGCTGCCTTAATTTTTTTTCTGTAATCTACCTATATACTAGTATCGAAGTTAATAGTGCAACAATGCTGGGCCACCACGGTGAAGCGAAGGGAACCTAAGGCGGCGCCGCTTCTTTGGGCTTTTGCCCTCAAGCTTATAATAACTTCTTGAAGAACAGCTATCAATGTATCATAAAAGTCTGGTTATGTTTCAGTGATAGTTTATTTTGTATATCTACATGCTCTTCATAACATAAGTATTAGTTTTCTCTCTGTTTAAAAAACTACTGATAACGCCGACACATAATGTATTTCTGGCTCGTGGGGTGCCCGGATATGTTGAGCATATCTTCCTGTGGAATCTGATAGAGGCGACGAAGAGAAAAATACTACAAGGTAGGCAGAGGCGCCGCGATTCCCTAGACGGTTGCCAGGAGCAGCGATTATGGCAAACCCCTCTATGAGGTGGGCTTTTGTTTAACGGTGGACGTCTTCTGGCTATGGACTGCCGTGCCGCAGGTCTATGGTTCGAATCCAGCCGCGGGCTTAAGCTTCACCACATGGTGGAAGGGGATTTTGGCAGCAGCCTTTGAGAGCCAGTGAAATTACAGGCACATGAGACTTAAGAACTATGTCTCAAGGTAACGGGCGCAGTGCAATTCGTGACTTGTGACGAAATGCATCTGTTATAGGCAGAGGTAAGTCCGCTTAACATCAGGTGGGTCTTGTGCTTGATCCGTCACAATAACATAAAAAACAACATTAATTCTTTCGATGTGAACCCTTATAAAGTTATGCATAACTGCTTTCTTTACCAGTTTTTTTGTCTGTATACTAACGTGTCTATATACAATAAATCCGAAAGCAGGGCACACCGTTGCAATATCCTTAATAAGCAATATCGTATTACGGTATTGTACCGTAATCGACAAAGAACAAACAACTCTAGAATGGCCTCTCCTGAGCTTACACGATATTCGACATTTCGGTATGCCCACAAGCCACTTACGTCGCACTATGTGAGACAAGATTGGAATACCCGCGCTAACCGCATGTCGGTTCAAATGAAGGTAAAGCTCGTATTTTGTGCTCTGTTAGCAGGTACTCAAGGATCTTCTTATTTACTCAAAGAAGAAAAAGCTAAGTCTGTTTTTTTTTATATTATCATGATAGAATAAACTCGAGGCCCACCTGATGTTAAGCGAACTAACCTCTGCCTATAACAGATGCCTTTCATTATAAGTGACGCCTCGCACTGTGCCCGTCACCTTGAGAGACTGGCTCTCAAGAACTGCTGCCGGAACACACTGTTAATTAATGTAGACCATTTTTTTAAATCAAAAACTACATCTTAATACGATATAAACATATAAAATTACTCGGAAAGTGTTCGATATTCCAGTTACAAGACCAAGAAAGACAGGCAAACAAAAAGTTTCTCAATAAAAACGTGGCCTTTGAGGTTAAAAAAAGAAGAAACAAAACTTTACCATAAAAATTACGAATTTACCCGACTTTGGTGTTGACACTGTATGTGCGAGTAAGACTACGCACAATGTGAAAACTACAGTACATATTTGAGAACGGTATTTTATCCTACACAAATATTTGCCTTGGTCAAGAATAAAACCTGAGACCAGATAGCAGCAATAGCCAAACAAGCTTACAATTTCGACTTATTTCTTTATTATTATTATTTATTTATTACTATAATTATTAAACGGCACAATACCAATTACCTAATTCTCAAAACTGTAGCTAAACATAAAAAACTGGCCTTATGAGAGTCAGGCCACGCTTTCTAGGAACCCTAGAAGAGCGAGACCTGAAGCATTGCAAAAGCACGTGAAAGAAAATAAAAGTTGGTTTTGTCAAAACAACATTCTGGTCATTTTAATATTGTTAGGTTTGCAATAACGCCTGCTATGCAGATTTCATTACAAAATCACAAATATACGATAGAAAAAAATTAAGTCATGTGCGGGATACTAACCCGCGTCCAACCACCCCTTGAGCCGGGGTATGCTCTGACCAATTGAGCTAAAATGACATGACGTCATAACTCGAATCTTTCCTATCTTTCTTTAACCATCGTATTGGGATGCATCCCGCACATGACTTAATTTTTTTCTATCGTATATTTGTGATTTTGTAACACATTCTTGTCATTATAGATAGAGGCGACGAAGAGAAAAATACTACAAGGTAGGCAGAGGCGCCGCGATTCCCTAGACGGTTGCCAGGAGCAGCGATTATGGCAAACCCCTCTATGAGGTGGGCTTTTGTTTAACGGTGGACGTCTTCTGGCTATGGACTGCCGTGCCGCAGGTCTATGGTTCGAATCCAGCCGCGGGCTTAAGCTTCACCACATGGTGGAAGGGGATTTTGGCAGCAGCCTTTGAGAGCCAGTGAAATTACAGGCACATGAGACTTAAGAACTATGTCTCAAGGTAACGGGCGCAGTGCAATTCGTGACTTGTGACGAAATGCATCTGTTATAGGCAGAGGTAAGTCCGCTTAACATCAGGTGGGTCTTGTGCTTGATCCGTCACAATAACATAAAAAACAACATTAATTCTTTCGATGTGAACCCTTATAAAGTTATGCATAACTGCTTTCTTTACCAGTTTTTTTGTCTGTATACTAACGTGTCTATATACAATAAATCCGAAAGCAGGGCACACCGTTGCAATATCCTTAATAAGCAATATCGTATTACGGTATTGTACCGTAATCGACAAAGAACAAACAACTCTAGAATGGCCTCTCCTGAGCTTACACGATATTCGACATTTCGGTATGCCCACAAGCCACTTACGTCGCACTATGTGAGACAAGATTGGAATACCCGCGCTAACCGCATGTCGGTTCAAATGAAGGTAAAGCTCGTATTTTGTGCTCTGTTAGCAGGTACTCAAGGATCTTCTTATTTACTCAAAGAAGAAAAAGCTAAGTCTGTTTTTTTTTATATTATCATGATAGAATAAACTCGAGGCCCACCTGATGTTAAGCGAACTAACCTCTGCCTATAACAGATGCCTTTCATTATAAGTGACGCCTCGCACTGTGCCCGTCACCTTGAGAGACTGGCTCTCAAGAACTGCTGCCGGAACACACTGTTAATTAATGTAGACCATTTTTTTAAATCAAAAACTACATCTTAATACGATATAAACATATAAAATTACTCGGAAAGTGTTCGATATTCCAGTTACAAGACCAAGAAAGACAGGCAAACAAAAAGTTTCTCAATAAAAACGTGGCCTTTGAGGTTAAAAAAAGAAGAAACAAAACTTTACCATAAAAATTACGAATTTACCCGACTTTGGTGTTGACACTGTATGTGCGAGTAAGACTACGCACAATGTGAAAACTACAGTACATATTTGAGAACGGTATTTTATCCTACACAAATATTTGCCTTGGTCAAGAATAAAACCTGAGACCAGATAGCAGCAATAGCCAAACAAGCTTACAATTTCGACTTATTTCTTTATTATTATTATTTATTTATTACTATAATTATTAAACGGCACAATACCAATTACCTAATTCTCAAAACTGTAGCTAAACATAAAAAACTGGCCTTATGAGAGTCAGGCCACGCTTTCTAGGAACCCTAGAAGAGCGAGACCTGAAGCATTGCAAAAGCACGTGAAAGAAAATAAAAGTTGGTTTTGTCAAAACAACATTCTTGTCATTTTAATATTGTTAGGTTTGCAATAACGCCTGCTATGCAGATTTCATTACAAAATCACAAATATACGATAGAAAAAAATTAAGTCATGTGCGGGATACTAACCCGCGTCCAACCACCCCTTGAGCCGGGGTATGCTCTGACCAATTGAGCTAAAATGACATGACGTCATAACTCGAATCTTTCCTATCTTTCTTTAACCATCGTATTGGGATGCATCCCGCACATGACTTAATTTTTTTCTATCGTATATTTGTGATTTTGTAACACATTCTTGTCATTTTCTGTATTTGTATAGAATCCATAAGAATACACAACTTTTAATTTCTTCACGTAGGTGTCGTAAAAGGCGACTAAGCAGCGCCTTCTGAAGAACCTCTATTGCGATCCCAAGATGCCTTACAGGCGTTAAAAACTCAACTACTTAATTTGTTTTTCTTGTCAATAATGTTAACGAATTATTAGTAACAAAATATCGAGAAAATTGATCTTCTAGTTCTTGCGCTCGAAGAGTCAAGACCTCCTGATTATACTTCGTGTATAAATGAAATACGTCGAAAACTCTTCTAGTTTGACAACGTGGCATTAAGCGCAGGCCTAGAAGGAAAAGTAGGCGAAATTGTCACTAAATATATTTTTATGTGTTTTTTTTTCAATTAATTTAAAGTTTTCTAAATATATTTGTTAGTATTAAATATGGATTTCCGGAAAGCAAAGCATCAATCGGTTAATCAATGTCAATGAATTCTCTTTTACGGTCACTAAATAAAGCGAAATAAACCTCTGCAATCTACTCTTAACGCGCGTCCACTTACCGAAAAGGACGGAATTAAAGTAATTCCGGCCAACCTATTCCCATTGCGTCTTTACTGAAATGGGAACAATTGGTTACGCCTGTATCAATTACAGACTGCCCTTGTGATTTCTTTGACGTACGTGGGCACTAATAAACATACGTTTTTTAATATTAATGCTGTGCCTGTAATATTACTGGCACTCAAGGACTGCTGCGGGAAAACACTGTAAGGTGCTAGGCGTCAAACTTTCTACTTCAGACTGGTAGCTAGCCAGGCAGCAGTTCTAATCATCCTTCCAATATGCGGTGAGGCTCAAGCCAGCGGTGAGAATCGAAGCCTGGACCTGCGGCACGGCAGTCCCTAGCTTTTACCGCTCGGCCATAATGTTTTATTGTGATATAGCTATTGTACATATACTTGTGGGCAATGTATATAATGTGCAAATTTCCTATACATATATGAACAAGTTTATACCTGTATAATATAAAGGCAATATTTTGCGTAAAGGTTAGGTTTTTTTTTAAGAAAACCTTTAATTTTCCTGCTAAGTCAACGTGACGTCATTAACTCCACGTAGCCAAACCAGAAAAAATATCGACGCGTTTTGCTTCTACACGAAGTGTGCATCGAAGGTCTTGACTCTTCGAGCACACGATCGAGAATCTTGCGCAAACGCGTCGATATTCTTCCACTTTGGTTACGTGCCGTTTATGACGTCGGCTTAATAGCAAAATTAGGCAGAAATGTCACTCAGTATATATTTTTAAATGTATGTTAGTTTTTTTTAAGTTGCCGGAATGTGTTCCGGCCACTTAAAAACTTACTCTCACCATCAGGTGAGATTGTGGTCAAAGGCTATAAAAAAAGATTCAAGCGGCTTAGGAAAATGTCACTGAAAAAAGCCGTGCATTCAAATGGATGAACAAAATATTGACTGTCCAGCACCAGTTTCTATAGCATAATTGAAAACTGACCTGGACGGTATTCTGAAGTTGCGGGTTCAAGTCCCACAGGAAGTAATTGTTTTCCATGCGAATTCATTTGGATCATAAATTATTATCAAAATAGAAGCAAAAATTTTTTTTTCAATAGATTTAATAACGAAACTTGTATTAAATCGGTGTTATCTAGATACTTGATTTGTTTAAGCATATTGCGAGCAATTACTGTACTCTAAGAATACTGTCTGTAGAACTCCCGCACAAGCTTTTTGCTCCATATTTTGTTTGAAATACTCAGTTTTTACTTAACATTACCGATCTAGTGCTTTTTACTTACGTTTTGTAGAAGCAGTTTTATTTGTTTAACCTCCCAAATGTGTTGAATTACATACTCGTATATTATGACACACGTGACCTACTATGCATACAATGCGATTAAAATAAGAATAGGATCGGCCTAGCGCCATGTTGTGACGTCAAAACTAGAACTTGGTACAGTGTGCAAAAAAAAGAAATGATAAAACATGTATTTATACAAATAAAGAATTAATAAATAAAATTAAAAACCCGACTGCATATAATTTATTTTCGTTAAGCATTTTATCGATCCATTGAAATTAAAACAGCAAGTTAATATATGTATGGAATCGTTTTTTAAAACCTTTCATTTTGATACCCAACACGATGGCCTTGGATGAAAAAATAAATTGATTTTCTCACTACATGGCGCCTAAAATCCACCAGCTTGTTTTGTATTTATTAATGTACATAGTGGCACTTGAGCTAAATGTAACGATATATCGTACATTAAAATCGGTTAAGCCCTTTAGAAGTTATGGTGAAATAAAGAAACTCACAAACATACCTACATGAACCCTGAAAACTTAACACACGTTTATGTGGGCAGTTGTGTAAAAAAACAAGTAGTCATAGGTAGCTAAACGAAGTTGTAGGTGACTGAAGGTACAGCAAACACAGAAATAATTTGAACTGATTTTATTTGTTAGCAATATTTTGTACCAAGGTATCCTAAATTGAATCGCTTAGCTCTTCGATACCGTATGTCCTGATGGCCAACTGAGTCAGACTCATCGTTCATCATCGTAACGGGTAACAAAAACAAATATAACAATCACCAAAAACAAATTAAACAGTCAACAAGAACAAATTAAACAGTCAAAAAACAAATTAAACGAGAAGATCAATAAGCACTCGGAAACGTGTCGCGTAGTAGTACACTGTCGGAGAAATAACCCTGACGCCCGCGTTATCTGATGATAACTTTACTCATCGTCTGTGCTGTCAACGAGCACAGACGATGAGTAAAGAAAAGAATAAGGAGAAATAACCCTGACGCCCGCGTTATCTGATGATAACGCGGGCGTCAGGGTTATTTCTCCGACAGTGTACTACTACGTGACACGTTTCCGAGTGCTTATTGATCTTCTCGTTGACAGCACAGACGCCATCTTGGTTTGATAACCAAGATGGCGTCTGTGCTGTCAACCTTAAAACTATGAATTTATTAAAATTAATAATTTTGGGTCACTCATTTAAAATTACCTATAAACATTTAGCACTGCTTTATTTTTAAGTTTGTTCTGCTGATCGTACTTATTTGAGTGAATATGAGTAAAGTTAGCCGAGAGCCCGTCCTATTCTTATTTTAATCGCATTGTACTTACATTTCCTTACATTTATATTAGAATATCGACTTTTATATGGGCAATCGGGCATGCTGATACACACATATAGAGATAAAATTAACACTTGGTATTCAAAATATATCGGAATTACGTTTGTACGGAAAACGCTACCAATATATGAATCACAAAATAAGTCATTTCATAGTTTTAGGTGATTGAAATTAGTAGCTTTATTTTATTTATTTTATTGACTCTTCATTTTTGCCTTTAATAACATCCATTGATAACTAATAAACAAAAACTGAGGAAGAGAAATGTCAATTAACGGTTCTGTATTGTTTTATCTGACTGATGTCGAGTTCAATACGATTGGTTTCAATAGCTCATTAGGTGTTATTGTTTTCTATTTTTAACTCCCAACGGTAACAAGGTGGCACATTTATGCAATTTATTTCGGCAAAATCTGTTTGGCATCATAGAAAAATTGCGGTTTTAGGATTGCATAATTATTCACATTTGTTTGTAGGTTAAGCCATTATTACCTGATGAACTTTAGCACATTTAGTCGGCCAGCTGAACTATATTTGAGCCGTTTGGTGCAGAGACGTTGGGCCCGTGGGGACCGGGAGCTCATCGTATTGTTTTTAAAGCAGTGATGGCTCAGTGGTATTGGCTATGGACTGCCGTGCAGCAGGTCCATGGTTCGAATCCTGCCGCGGGCTTGAGCTTCACCGCATGGTGGAAGGGCATTTTGTGAATGCCCGCCTGGCTAGCGACCACCCTCAAATAGAAAATCTGTCGCCAAGCACCTAACAGTGTGTTCCGGCAGCAGTCCTTGAGAGCCAGAAAAATTACAGGCTTATGAGACCTAACAACTGGACATCTCAGTGTGACGGGCACAGTGCAATTCGTCGTTGACGAAATGCGTCTGTTATAGGCAGAGGTTAGTCCCCTAACATCAAGTGGGCCTCGGGCTTGTTCCGTCACAATAACAAAAAAAAACCTATCAGAGCGCATGGTCTATGCGACGCGTGATCAAAATGCTGGCACCTATTTGGCTCAAAGAATAAGCATTGCAATTCATCGGGGCAATGCTGCCAGCATGCTGGGCACGCCAACACACACTGCCAACTGATGGTGGGCTGGAGCATTTAGCTGCCTGTGAGTATGCAATGACTTATGGGTATCTAAATGCTTTTATTGTAGTAGCTCTAGTGTTGTATCAAGTTCGTAGTATTTAGTTAAAAAATGAAAAATATAAATATGAGTTTGGTTTATCTCATGCATATCCTATATATAAAACGACGAAAGCTGTTCTAAAGAAGATATTTTATTCAATTTGAAAACAAGAATTAACGTAATGGAATATAATTTTATGGTAGTGGGCATGTATAACCAAAAATCTTTTTTAGCCAAGGTATTTAAATTTACTGGCGCATTACACCGTGCTTCACGTAGCTCCGTATCTTGGTGAAGATTAGAGGTATAGATAATTCGGATTTGAACACAAATATTTTTAGACTTTTTTTTAAACCGTTTTGCCTTGGTTTTAAGATTTGCCTTAAAATGTCTTTACTAAGGGAAATCTTTAGAGTTTTGCTCTAATCACGGATACATGCCGTTTTAGCACTCCAATCGAGTTTAATTAGATCTTGATAAGATTTGATTATACCCGTTCCAAGCGACCTATCAGAGCTAACTATGCCCTGCTTAGCCAATATTTGACTACCTTTTGAATGCGCTTAACCTTGGCGAGCTATCAAATGTGACAGATTGTGTTTACTATAATAAGTGAATAATATAATAAGTGAAATAATAAGTTTTACAACTAACGCAACAATCACACAATGCAATCTAAGCAAAAATCAGTGTTTACTATTGTAAAACGACGTAAAGAGCCCGATTTCCAAACAATCCGAAAATATTTTACCACATAAAAACATCTCTACCAAACCCATGTTTTGACAGTAGCTATAAAGGTTGTTCCAGGAGCATCAAGCAAATCTAGCTTTACCAATATTTACCCAAGACCTAGCAGGGACGTACTTCTGCAGAGCTTATTGTAAATACACCCTACACAACTACTAAGGCATCCCATGAAAATAAATATGTGGTCTTAAGTACCTAAAGACGTACCGAACAATATGTGAGTTGGACAAATTTTTATAAGGTTTTACCAAATTATTGCACGTCGTCGGTTAAAAATCCAGGTTTACGAGTTCTTAGACAGAAGCTCCATAATACAAACTCATGAATATTGAATTCCAGCCAACATTGACCAGTGCCACAATTACTACAATTAGGCCAACGCATTGTATCCAAATTAGGTGTTCAGTTTCATTATCATTAATCATCATATACACCAAAGCTGTTCGACGGTACATTCCATGCAAACTGCATATAGTTGCTGAATAATTTATATCTCTTCAGTTTAATAAATGTGCTGTATAAGATCAGGTTGGTCATGTTCCACCGAGCAAATCGTGGCGCAAGGGTTTAGACGAAGCGTGAATCATGGCTATTATCCTAACGCAATTATTAACTTATACAAAAGAATTCAAGTTTCTCGCTTTTCATTTTGCAATAGCTCTTTAATATATTTGCTGAATGCGGCAGTACAAGGTACTATTTGTCCTTTCATTCTAAGCATTTTTGATGGAAAATTACATATTTTTAATCGTAGGGAAACATGATATAATTTATTTCCACTCAGAGGAGCTGCAGGCTGAAGTTAGTAGCTAAAATAACAGATTAGGTAATATGACTAAAATAGATATTATACTTCAAACTAAATTTTAGCAAAGTTGATAAACTGCAATGTGTGTTAAAAAGGAAATGTTAGGCGTAACCTACGCAAGATAATTCCTTTTTTGTTGTTTTAAAATGTTGGCATTATGCTACAAATTTGAAAATAATTAAAGGTAAATTTAGGCCATCGTGCTACGAAATCACTCAATAGGTATATAGTTGTTTATAATCTGCGTACCCACATTTGTGTTGCTGGCCTCCCTTTTTATGCCATATTTAACTTGCATAAGCGTTACGTTGTTATCTAAAAGACTGGTTCAATTTTCGGGTCTGAAAAGTTAGGTACATCGAATTTTTTCCTGTTAAAAAACTGTCCGTAGACTATAAAGCAATGCCCGGTAAATGACAATAATTTTTCTCCGGCGACGATCAATACGATTAATATCTAATGAAATATTCGTATTCTGTGACCGTTAATGGCATTTAAAATTGAGTACTTCCGTGCTGCGGAAGGCACAGTAGCACTTTTCGTACAAAAGCAGCCGTGTTTTGAATACCAATATTTCATAATAGGTGTTATTTAGCATGCATGTCCTTAAGCCGTTATGCTTCTGGTTCGTTAATTTTCCGTAAAATTAGGTAGGTATTATCAAAAATATGCAGGAAAATTGTTTTGTCTTGGAATTCATATGTTCACATTTAGGCAAAAAATAAATGGTTAATTGATAAACTGGCAAACCAGAAGCATATATATTAAACTCTTCATATTTTAAATACCAAGTGTTCAAACTCTATGACATCTCTATGAACACTTGGTATGCAAAATATGACAAAAATACGTTTGAAAACGCTACTGTCACTCTAGCCTGTTAATTATAAGATGGCAGTTAGTATATATTCGGGGTTTCGGGTGGTACAAACCGTTTCGCCACAGTGGTTCTACGTCATGGATTACGGTACACACTTCTTTCACTCTCTTTATTCGATACAAAGGCTCTCTGATAAGTTCGAATAATAGCAACGGGCTGATATGAATTGAAAATTGGTGACAAACAAATCGAAAACAGCCCTAATTTAGATGCAGTTATGGCTGAGATACGATCATGCTTCTAGCGAACTCTGCCTCAAACGCTGCAAAATGCAAACAACCTCGACGGCAGTATAAGAGAGAAAAAATACGAATAAGCAAGGCAAATAGGACACTTCAGTAAGACTTCTATTTTGTTTTTGACTACATAAGTAATTAGGCAAGAACGGAGCTAGGTGGTGCCAGAAAACTATTTAATCAGATGTTTTTACAGTTAAGGTTAAGTTTGCTTTAGTTTGTTTTCTAGTTGCTGTACGTTGGCGTGAAGACGTGAGGGCAAGGAGTTTTGTGATGGTATAAAAATATCGTAGATATATATAGAGATTTATCTTTATATATAAAATTACATAGCAAAGTTTTAGTTAAAGCTGTGAAGCTATGCTTAGAATAAGTTCAAAATCCATTAGTGAGTAGTATACAAAGTTCCCTATTCTAAGGTTAGCCTGAACAATATCTTTCATCATCATCATCACTTACGAACAGATTAGATTAGATCGAAAATTCAGTAAGCCGTAATAAAATAATAAAATTAATTAATTAATTAAAAAAGTAAAAAACCCGGCTTTAAAATATTTATTTTCGTTAAACGTTTGATCGTTCCATTGAGCATTAAACTGCAAGTTATATACATTTATGGAATCGTGTCATAAAGCCCTTCATTTTGATAACACACCAAATAAGTATGGAAGTTTTTTTTTATTATGTCACAATAAAGCGTCGTAAATCGGCCCTTTTTGTATTTTTTTGTGATTGTTATGAATATAGTGTCACTTGCGCGGTCAATATGAATCTAATAATATGTCTTACATTGAAATCGGTTAGACCGTTTATATGTTATGGTACAATAATGAAACTCACAAACAAACATACATACATGAACCCTGAAAGCATAACTCTCCTTTTTTGGGCAACGTGTAAAAAAAGGAACTCACTCCGTAAGAAAATATGAAATAACTTGTCGAAGTCGGTACCATGCTGAATCAACACACTAACCTTACATTATCATGGTCCAACTTTCAGAAGTTATTTCATACTTTTAAGTCCTGGAAGTCGGTTGCGTTTTTTTAATATGCGTTTTCCTTTTTTAGTCTTTTCAAAATACTGTTCATTATCGAGATTTGCATTACCATTAAATCACCCAGGTGTGCAAATACATTTTTCAGTTAATCATCATCACTACATAGTATAAAACAAAGTCACATCCCGATGTCTGTCCCTATGTATGCTTAGATCTTTAAAACTACGTAACAGTTTTTGATGAATAGATACAGTGATTCAAAAGGAAAGTTTAAAAGTATATACAATATATTATTATATATTTTTTTATGTTATTGTGAAAGAACAAGCTCGAGGCCCAAGCGATGTAAAGCAGACTAACCTCTGCCTATAACAGATGCATTTCGTCACAAGTCACTAATTGCACTGCGCATGTCACCTTAAGACATAGTTATTAAGTCTCATGTGCCTGTAATTTAACTGGCTCTCAAGAACTGCTGCCGAAACACACCGTTAGGTGCTTGGCGACAGATTTTCTACTTGTATGGTTAGATGTTTAAAACTACGCTTCGGTTTTTGATGCGTTTTCTTTTCAATAGTTAGAGTGATTCAAGAGGAAGGCTTAGAAGTATAATCCATGCATAGTATAATAGAAAAACACAAATAATTTTAGTTTCTAATGTGATGTCAAGAGTAACCTTTAACCTCTCAAGAGTAACCTCTAAAGGCAAAACATGTTTGTATTGTCTTATGACAAAAAAGCTGTGAAAGTTGTATAAAAAGACATTATGTAGTATGTTTAGTATCAGCATTACACTCGAGTGAAGCCGGGGCGGGTCGCTAGTAGACTATAACTTAAAACTACTCAATTGATTTTAATGATATTTTAATAGAGCTATCATGGAGGTATACCCATCCCCCAAAAAATAATCATCAAATGGAAGTCAATTAAAAATAAATGACGATCGAGCACTAAACAGCCTTGTTTTCCGTTTTGCTAGGGAACCCACGAAACGGTCGTAACAAATGATTATTTTTACTCGATGATAAGTAAAAAGTATCTATAATATCACCGAGATCTGATCAAAGAGGATTTCAAATGATTTCAATACATAAATTAACTTTTACTTTAATCAATTTCCGAAGGATTGAACACTTAGAAGGAATGAAAAGCCTTTATTTTAAATTGATTTAAGGTTTTTCCTCGTTTAGCTGTCGCATTTATCACCTAGGGTTTGCTGTATTCAGAATTGAACTGAATTTTAACTCTTTACACTGAAATTAAAAGCTAGTTAGTCAACATTGTAACGTATTTAATTACAATCGTTTATTTTGGTTATATTATTTCTTTAGTACTTCATGGGAGACATCGTCTATTTAGTATTAAGAACGCATATTTTGACACTCTTTGAGTGCAAGTCTTAATGAAATGAAATTTACTTAAACTATATATAGTCTTCAAGTGGCAGACTAGTTATTCCTAACCCACGTTTTTCCAGTTAAATTAGACCCATTTGGCCAGTATATACATGGAACAGAAACAAGACTGACATAAAAAAACCTTTGTTAAAAAACTTAAAGACTAATCTACTGAGAATTTCATTTGATTTTTGGATTTGATCCTTAAAAGGGTTTTCTGAGGATCTTTATTTTCAAACGATGCTGTGTTCATTATAAAGACGGAAGCGGGCAGTAAACAAATATATGATTAATCGTTCTCAACCGTATAAGCTTTAGTATATCAGAAAAAGATGTTTCTTTATGACGCTCTGGCGTTGCGGATGTTCTAAGGCGTCAGTGATCAATTACCAACAGTTTTTAATTCTAAGAATACATATGTAAATAAGAACTCTCACACAGTTACCACTTTGATTGTAAACTCATCAAGGTAAATTCACAAACTCGAAATATCTATCAAATTCAATTTGATTGAATAATAGATTTGGCCCTTAAGAATGATCACTACCGATAGATCGCGTCAAGTCGCAAACATTTTGCGACGCACGGTACACTTTTTAAACTAGCTTTTAGCTCCGCTTAGGTTTACGGTCTGTTGTTTTTGAGCTCGACTTACATTTCTTTACATATTCATTCGTAGCCTAAACTACACATAACTCTGACCACGTAGTACCTAACAAAACAAAAGCTTCAGCTACCTTTAGTGTCCCTAATTCCTCATTCCTAACGTTCTTTCAAGAGTTGCAAAATGAGTCATTAAGTACTCAAGAGTTTAAAATTTCAAAGAGGCCTTTACGCCCACATCCGAAACCTGAAAAATATAAATGCTCACTCGAGTCTGACTTGTTGATGTTAAACCGTTGTATTTAATTTATAACGTTTAGCGGGTTCCTTTTAATGGCAGATACTATTTGGATCCTAATGTTTTACATTCTATGAAAAACTCAAAGTTCAAATTAAAAGTAGGATACAATAGTCATTAGTTATGAAAGGCCGCGATCAACAAAATGTGTACCTATTGAGTTTAATTACGAATAAACTAGTTGATTTATAATAAACATGCGTTAAATATTATAACATACTTCTATGAATAATTATTATCTTATTTTAAGGTACAATTGTTTAGATATTTTTTACCAGTGAGCATGCAGACGTATATAATATGCTTTTGCCTCATAGGTACTAATAACATTTTTCTCTGCTGTTATTTTGTCCCTCGCTAAGACACTCTTATTTTAAGTGATATTAAACTAAACGTTATCCCTACTTGTAGGGATGCAGGATCACTGGTAAAAATATCTAAAACAAATGTACCTTAACATTAATTATAACAACTAAATATACATAAGATTCAATAAAACAGTCAGTAGTAGGACCATAATTTACTTAAGACTTTTTTTTGACGCTAGGTAACTAATTAGGTAAGTTATTCAGCATAATACATTCTAAGGGCCTGTTTCAGAATGTTCGAGTAAGTTCCGGTCATACTACCCAGAAAATATTTAATAAATAAAACACTATCTTTGCGTTTCACAGTCATAGATTTAGCCTATCCATCGGTTAAACCTTGAAACGCGCTGCATTTTAACTGTCATTTTTATCATTCAGTTATTTTATGTTCTGGGTAGTATAACCGGAACTTACTCGAACGTTCTGAAACAGGCCTTAAGTCTGTTTGATGTACAAAAATAGATACCTAATCAAAGCAACCTAAACTGTCTTTTATTAACTCATAAATGACATTTCATTATTTATAGGTAATTTATTCCAAACTTATAAAAATCTTGAATACACCTATACGTCAAACAGTAAGCTCAATTTATGCTCCGAAAATATTTATACATTCGTATTTACCTACAGAAATTTACGAAGCAAATAAATTCCTCGAGAGAATTTTCACAGTAAAATAACTAGCCAAATGAAGCTCATAATAAATTACAGCCAAAAATTCATTTCTTCAGTAAAGAAGCTCAAAATAGTAAAATAAAACATCGCATGCCTCTAACCTCTTTTATTTATGATGGCGAAACTTCGTCGGCCACGTGCTAAGATGCCAAGTTTTTTACGATATTAATTTGAAAGTTGGCCGTTCTTTTGATTCCGTCTAGGGGTTAGTGACCAGTTTTTTAATAAAATCAAGTCTGAAATACACTTGTTCCGTGTCATGTTCTATTCGATTGGATATTCATGAATGGTTTAATATACTAATTGCATCTGTGACATAACTTCGTCATGCTATAAAATAACATACAAACAAGGTTAAATAGATTTAAAAAAAAAATTTGCTGAAACTAACATTGACATCTTCACCACCACCACACGCCATTTGAGCAGCTATGCCAGCAATATTCCTTCCTGTATTAAAGAGTTGGGATGACTAAGGTATTAACTGGCAGGGAAAAAGAAACTAAACACTCTAAGCTAGGCGTACATATTGCCCCCAAATAGATTCAGAACTGTAGAAACTATTCGTAAAAACATAATGATAGGTAAGTAGGTATTAAGAAATCACAAAGGTGCTTAAATTTTATATTTATTTACTAAAGTAATTGTCGAATGGCAATTCAAAGGCAAAAAAATCAACGGGAATATTTACACAATTTATTAATACACAATTTATGTCAAGTTATTTATAAGAAAGGGAACTTTTAAAATTAGACAAACAATATTTCATTGCAAATAACATAACTCAGTTTCTAAGAGAATAGTGTTCATTTCAGTGAACACCCAGAAACTTTGCAAGAAATCCGAGAGATTAATTTTAATGTGTTTGCGATACAGTGGATGTTTTTTTTTCTCTGCCAACTTGTCACAAACAAGTGCGGTGCCGCAATTTAAATTATTGAATTAAAATGGTCTCTGTAGAGGATGCTTTGTTGCATATTAAATTAGCGTTGTAAAGTGTTCTCTCTGGTAAAGTTTGATTCGATGACAATAGCTTGTAAGACATTATAGAAAGTATGGACATTGGACCAAAAGTTTCAGAAGGGAAAATCAGGGGAACATTTTACATAACATTTGTTTTATCAACATTTTCGCATCTATCTTCTAATTGTGCAATCAATGTTTTATGAATAATTATAAGTGAAAAAAATATAGTCAGGTGTGGGATTCGAACCTGCGTCTATATTGTTATCTTAGCTCAAGCGGTTAGAGCATACCCCGGCTATAGGGGTGGATGGACGCTGGTTTGAATCCCGCACATGACTATTATTTTTTCTCTCGGAAATTTGTAATTTTGTAAGGTATTATGGTAATGGGTAAGGTAACCAATATTATAAAAGGATAATGAATAATGATGCACAGTAACGGTTTCACTGGTATGATAAAACTGTACATACACACAAGTTAGTATTGTAACGTAATCACTAAGGCATGAAACAGTTTTTAATGCAATCGCGTTAAAAATAATATGTGGGGGAGAATCGACGAGCAACGTGATGCCACCGTGTCTTTCTCACTGGTTTGCCGGTCGGCGACTAAAGGTACAATACCAGAAGGTAAGCAGCAGCGCTTTCTGAGGAACTGATATCTTAAGCTGCGATCTCCAAGACGCCTGCCAAGCGTGGGGGTTATGGCAAAACCTGATACAGAATCAAATTGTGAAATTGTTCATCAAATTATGTCTTTTACACATCAAAATATATCCTACAAAACACAGACAAGCTAGTAACTTTTCGAAAAAAAAACGACAGGAAGTAAATTCCGAGATTTTATGCGTCTTTTCGGTAAAATACTACTATTAAAACTAGATAGAAATACAGTTATGCAGATCGATCGAACGTTCACCGAAATTATACCCATAAAATACTGGTAAGGCAAAATTGCAATGGTTTTCGAAGCTCTGGATCTAGTTCTAATGCATTTTCTTCAATGAGCTTCTGCCTCCTACATGTTTTTCTATTTGACTACCGTAAGTTCCATAATGTATTCTACTACGTTCGTATTGTGGCTTAAATTTCGATCCAAATGATCAATTCTCTCATAACAATCTTAATGATAGCCTAGCGGTAATAGCTATTGACTGCCGTGCCGCAGGTCCATGGTTAGATCTCCACCGCTGGCTTGACCTAAATGGCATATTGTGAATGCTTGCAAGACTAGCTTCCACCCTGAAGTAAAAAATCTGTAGCCCAGCACCTAACAACGAGTCGGAACTGAGAGATGAGACTCAACAACTGTATGTGTCAGGGTGACGGGTCCAGTGCAGTTCATCTACTTGTGAAGAAATGCATAGCCAGAAGTAACCCCTTCACAACAGTTGGGCCTCGTGCTTGTTCCGTCACAATACCAAATTAAAAAAATTCAAAATAATTGATAGCCTTAGTAATTGAATTACCTTTATAAAACAACCACCGCCACGTTTAATAGTAATTTTAGGATTTTGTGTGTTGTCCTACTGCCTGTGTTAAACAAAAAGCTTGTGAATATAATACTTATGATGCAAGCGCCCTGATGTGAACATGTTAATTTGACACTTGCTTTTTATGATGCGATGAATTTTTAATTTTGTTTTGATGTCGCAGGCATATTGTCTTGTTTTGGTGACAAAATATTGCCTATATGAGTTTTATGTGGAAATATTATGAGCGTTGAAAAGAGCATATATTTTTGTGAAAGCGTACTAACAAAAACAGACAAAAAGAAAGCAGGTCGGCAAACCGTATAAAATTTACCTACACCAAAGTACCTTTGTGTTATTTCGTATTTTAATTTGTAATTTTACATTCGCATGATGGAAGGGCATTATGCAAACGTCTGCTTGACTAGCGACCACCCTCAAGTAGAAAATCTGTGGCCTAGCACCTAACGGTGTGTTCCGGCAGTCCTTGAGAGCCAGTGAAATTAAAGGCACATGAGACTTAACAACAACCTATGTCTCAAGGTGACGGGCGCAGTGCAATTCGTGACTTGTGACAAAATGCATCTGTTATAGGCAGAGTTTAGTCCGCTTAAGATCAGGTGGGCATCGTGCTTGATCCGTCACAATAACATAAAAAAACTTAGTAATAATTAACTGTTTGTAAACAGACACTTGTATGTATAGGCAAATAGTAGATACGATAACAAGAAATGTTTCATTACATATTCTGGCAACTTTATCTCCATACTATTTCCAAACTAATACCTACCTATGTTTTCAATTACATTGTCACCCCATAAAAGTACTACAAGTTTTAAATGATTTTATTTTGTTTTACACTTTTTAGAAAAATCGCTGATTTTGAAGAAAATCATCCCGAGTGTCCACTACCACTGTGACAAGTCCAAAATGTTAAGCCATGGTTAATATAAACTAAGAACAAAAACATAGTTCAGATTTATGGTAGAATAATCAAAGACTCGATATGTACAAAAAAATGCTGGCAGTTAAATCTCTTCACCAGTATTAGGCGGAAGGCTCCTAGGTGCCTATATATACTAAGTAGGTTTACAACAAAAACATAAAGATTATGAAGTTTTTCATAAATTAATATCTACACTCTTCTTGGTTTTTACCGATTTAAAAAAAAGGAGGAAGTACTCAATTTGTCTGTTTTTTATGCTTGTTACCAGATTACTTTTGACTGGGTGAACCGATTTTAATTTTTATTTTCTTATTTGAAAGCTGAATTTGCCGCGTGGTCCCATTTAAATTTAATCAAAATCGGTCAAGCCATTTTGAGTAACACTCCAATAACTGAAAAGCATTTTCCTATCTTGATGATATAGGCAATCGATTCCAGTAGGGTCACTAATAAGGATGAACTTTTTTTTACCAATAATGGAACCGACTTCAAGACTCAAATGTGTGAAATAACATGTCGAAGTCGGTACAATGTGCATAATATTGTGATAATAAGTAGGTACTTTTGAACCATCACCCACTTCAACAAGTTATTTCACACATTTGAGTGTTGAAGTCGGTCCCTTATTTTGTTACTAACATAGTAGTTTATTTAACCAAACATGCAAAGCCAAGGTTATACAATAATCAACTTGCCGTGGTATTTCACTAGTACAATACTCCGTAAGCGTATTAAGGAAACGGTATACTAAGCTCAAAGGAGGAATCACAGGAGCTCGATACAAAAGTGGTTTCGTTATATGTTAAATTTATGTCTATAGCTTCAATGTTCCTCGTGTAACAGTTTTGTGAGATAATTAAAAAAATAGTAAAAAAGCAGGGACATTTCTCCTAGCATGGAAAAAATCTTTTTGCTAATGGCAACCTATTTTTATGCTTTGCCGGTTAACGCAAAGCGTGGTTGAAAGGGCCCCCTTTACTTCTTGTCGTTATTACGAGGGGCCACTCAGAAAACAGGTTGAAAAGGTACCTGTTTTTTAATACGGCTCCAACTATTATACTCAACTTACCATAGTTATTATCCGTGGCTTCACTCGTATTTGATTTTGTAATATTGTGCGTTTCTTCGATAAGTACATACGTACTTAATAAATCAAAATGAAAAGTATCTTAAGTGTACATTCAGGACCTGAAGATTTTAATTACCATTTTTTCTTTTAAGTAGACTATCATCCTCCTATAACAGATGCATTTCATCACAAGTCACGAATTGCACTGTGCCCGTCACTTTGAGACATAGTTGTTAAGTCTCATGTGCCTGTAATTTCACTGGCTCTCAGGGACTGCTGCCGGAACACACCGTTAGGTGCTTGGCGACAGATTTTCTACTTGAGGGTGGTCGGTAGCCAGGCGGGAATTCGCAAAATGCCCTTCCACCATGCGGTGAAGCTCAAGCCCGCGGCAGGATTCGAACCAAAGACCTGCTGCGCAGCAATCCATAGCCAATGCCACTGAGCCATCACTGCTTCAAAATAATCCCTTACAGATTATTAGCCTTTGACCACTATATCACCTGATGGTAAGTGGTGATGTGGTCGAAGATGTTGTTTAGGCTTACCTAGAATTACTGGCTCAAGAACAGCTGCCGGATCACACCGTTAGGTGCTTGGTGACAGATTTTCTACTTGAGCTGGCCAGGCGGCCATTCGCATAATGCCCTATCAGCATGCTACAACGACTGCCATCCTAAGACGACAACTGGCTAACGGCTTAACGTGCCCTCCGAAGCACGGAAGCGCTCAGTAGTAATGTCACTAGCGGTCACCCATACAACTCATGACCGCGGTTGACGTTGCTTCACTTTGCTGATCGGTTAAGAACAGCTAAGCAAACTTCGCTACTATCGTTTCGAAAAAGAAATTTTTGAACTTGTACAGTTTGAAGGTAAGTTATATATATATATATGTAGGTTTTTGACGTTCTTAATATTAATTGGTTAAGCTTACCTATATTATAAGCATCTCTGAATAGCTTAAACCGCCGGCCACTTAAAAGATCTTTTTAAGATAATTCTAGAAACAATCATTTATATAACAAAATAACTGCTCATATATCAGGCGAAAGAAAACATCTTGAGGTCGTAGAAAACACTAGAAATAGCTGCGATCCATTTTAGACGAAGCCACGAGGATGAACCAGGATTTAGCGAGAAGCCAGGACAGAATTTACAGTAACTGGTTAAGGAATACTTTGCGATAGCTAGCTTTTAACTAGAGATGGGATATTTGCTGATTTTATATTAAGGATAGACGAAAAGTATCACGGACAGCAATATAGAAAATTTTGCATGTACTTTATTCATTTTTATTTATTTATTTATACATAATTACATCTGTTACGATCTCTAAGCCGTCTGCCAAGCGTGGCGATTATGGCAAATACCCCCTTAATAGGGGAGGCTGTGTTCAGCAGTGGACAATCTGGCTGGTACAGTACATCTGTTTGTAACTTTTACAACATTTTCCCTTTGTTGTAATTTATTTAACAAATTAAAACATAACACAATACAAAATTCCTTGATGACGTCGGCAGAATTTTCTAAGCAGCCACGCAAGAAAACAACGTTAAGATCAGCCTCAGAACACAATCACACTGGTTAGGTGATAATGTGGTCGAGAAAGACTCGGTAATGATTAATTAATATAAATCTACGTAGTTATCGATTCGAATAACTTTTGTTTATCGATAGAACTGCCACATCCCTATCAAAGTAGAAACTTTATTAGGTATATTGTATACAAGTACATTATATGTAAGTAAAAACCAATGAGTCAGCAATACTTTCGTTCGTACACTATAAATGTTGATCTATTGTTTTACAAAACTTTAGCCTTCGTGGACTAAGCACCGCATTGGTCAATTTGTTATTTTTAACCAGGATTTATTGGTTTGATGTGTAACAAATACACTGATCTGCGGTTTACCACGAATTGTGTTTGTATCATTAGCTGTTTTATTGCTGTAACGGTATATTAAAGTTACGTCGATGATCCAGTAGCGTATACATATATGGCGTATATAGTCGTTTAGGAATTGGAAGTTCCGGGTGGTTGGGTTTTTCTGACATACTATATTTTTTTAGTAGCAATATGAACTCTATGACTATGCTCTGTATATGTCAATAAGCCCGATCCGCATTACTTGGGACCAAAACAAAGTAGCAAAACGTGGGTTTATATATACATATGCCTATGCGGGTATAAAAATAAAGAGAATTAAAATACAACGAACTCCGCAGTACAACTAATTAGAAACATCAAATAAATATAGAAATTATTTCGGATTGAAAAAGATTATACTTCCATCGGGACTTCAACCCACAACCCCCAGAAGACCGTCCTGGTACATTACCAATTATGCTATGAAAGCGGGTGCTGGACATTTGAATCTTCTCCATCCGTTTATATGCACGTCTTTTTGACATGTATGTGCTTTCCCTTAGCATGCGTCAATGTTCTTATAAAATAATACGTATGAAATAAATACTCAAAACTTCAACTAATTTTAGTCATTTGGATAAAACATAAAATGAAGACAATGAATGACATATTCATAGGTAGTAATAATACTTTAGTACTTGGTAAAATAACCTCTGTTGTCGATTACAGCTTTACAACAACGTGGCATGGATTCTATAAATTTTTGACCGTATCCATTGCAATACCCTCCCAAACCTCAACAAATACGTCATAAAGTGGGTTCATGTTAGTGATATACTTATCTGATAGTGTTTTCTGCATTTTGTTCCACAAATTCTATATTGGATGTAACCCGGGCCCAATGTCAGAGTGGGCTTTTTTTTTTTTTTTTTTTTTTAATTTTTTTTTTTTTTTCCGCTGGGAAAACGCCTTACGCGTACCACGCGGCTTCTTGAGGGGCGTGGGGCAGAGGCCGCGTGGTTATGTGGGACTCCCCGGGCATATTGCCCGGTATACCCACTAAAAACCCAGCGATGATCCCTCGGCGTCTGTGTGGGGCGGCGCGGGTTCGCTGTAGCATTCTACCGCAGCCGCACCGACGCTATTCATTGCATTTTGTATTGGCCCGCTTTTGGTGGGTCCCTAGACCCAACACAACTTGTGATCCCCAACTCACACACAATTCGTCTAGGGTGACGAATGAAGGCACGCATAGCGGCGCCTTCTCCGGCCTAGTCTCTTTTTTCGGATCGGGTCAGCGAGTACATTCTCCTCCCTGACCCGCTCCGCAGCCTCCTTTTGTGATATGATATCTTCACAAAAGGAGGCCATTGCTGCCCAGCACAGCTCGCTGCCGAGCATGGCATTTACCAGGCTCGGCAGCGAAAGGTCATTACCGACCTCCACTGTCAGAGTGCGCCTTTGGGATTCCCATGCGGCACACTCCTGCACGTTGTGACGCGCCGTGTCCACGGGCGCGCCGCACTCATGACAGGTGGAGGTTGTCTCCCGTCTCGCAACCCGGTGCAGGTACTCACCAAAGCACCCATGCCCGGTCAGTACCTGCACCATTCGGAAAGAGAGGGAGCCATGCTGTCTTAATAGCCAGGGCTTAAGATGGGGACGAAGCGCCTCCACTGTCACCAGACCGGCTGTTGGCGACTGAAGGTCCTCGGCCCATCTCTGAATCAGGGCGGCTTGTGCAGCTTCCCTAATTCGCACAACCTCTTCGGGACCGGGATGTTCACCTCTTTCCCTCATAGCCGCGCGGAATTCGTACACTTCCGCGAGCGCTTCCGCCTGAAGTTCCCAGGGAAAGTCACCCGCGAGAAGTGTAGCTGCCGTCCATGAGACCGTGCGGTAACCTCTGATTGCTCTCACCGCAATGACCCTCTGTGGTCTCCGCAGGAGGGTCCTATTCTTTGCAGTGAGAGCGTCGACCCATATGGGGGCCCCATACAGAGCCATACTCCGGATTATTCCAGAGTACAGGCATGTCAGAGTGGCCTGGTCCAACATTGACACCGATTGCTCTCTGAGAAACACTTTTACGCTGTTTCCTGTATGTTTGGAGTCATTATGGCGTTAGAAAATCTTATACTGGTAAATTTCCGTCGGCATAAGGAATCATTGTTTCTGCTAAGATATCTTTGTATTGATATTGATTTATTAGTCCTTGAATCTTCCTCACCATGCCAAACCTATAACCAAAAATATCCCTATAGTTTGCCATTTCCACCATTTTAGATTTATTGTATTTTTTGTGTACTTGTTATTCAATGCCTCCGTAATTGGTCGTCAAACATATCGTTTTCAATCAAAGTTCACCAAATTTTTGAAGCAATGATGGCCGAGCGGTAATATCTATAGACTGCCGCGCCGCAGTACCATGGTTCGATCCCCACCAGCGGCTTGAGCTTCACCGCATGGTGGAAGGGCATTTTGCGATTGCCCGCCTGGCTAGCTACCACCCTCAAGTAGAAAATCTGTCGCCAAGCAATGTGTTCCGGTAGTAGTCCTTGAGAGCCAGTGAAATTACAGGCACATGAGACTAAACAACTATGTCTCAAGGTGACGATCGCAGTGCAATTCGTGATTTGTGATTAAATGCATCTGTTAAAGGCAGATGTTAGTCCACTTAATCAGGTCATCAGGTGGGCCTCGAGCTTGTTCCGTCACAATAACATAAAAAATAAAAAAATGTTTTTTTAATTTTATCCGGAAATAGAACTTTTTTCCATTGTTAAACAAATGTCATACTTTGTAGCGAAGCTATTTGATTTTCTCTGTGTTGCCTAGGAAGAAGTGGTATACCTACGTGGTTCGGAAGAACAGAAGGCTTCCGAACAATTTGCCTTCAACCTCAAACACCAACCAGCCTAAGGACAAGTCTTGAGGACACGTTGCGAGGGTTGTACTGGGAGAAGATTTATTTTCTAATACTTAATATTTGAACCTTTAAAGGGATCCATCTTAGCTAAACGAACCATAATCCTGAACAGTGATCTTCATGTGTCACGCTTTTCTAGGTACAATATAGATATTCCAAACTTTTTAAAATGTGCAATGGCGTTAAATATTATCTTTACGGACCTACTATACGACTATTTTTCTGTAAGACCATTTTCGTTTGAAATGAAAATTCACTATATTTTTTCTTGTAACTGCATCGCTCTTGCTTTTACAAAAAATATTTTAATTCATATTGTATGAAACCCTGACAGGGCACTTAGATGCTATACAGCCCTGTAGTGCGTCCAATGCTACACCGATTGCACTAATTTTAAGATATTTTAATCTTTCTTGTAACTAGTATTAATCATTTTAAAAGCGAAATAAAGTGTTATCTATCTATCTAACACCCTACTCACATCAACGTGGGAAGTGGCATGATGCTCATTTGGCTCACTTTTTCCATAATCGACTCTTACGACAACCACGGGAAAAAATGGGGAGGTGACATTCTAACCCGACACTAATATGATTAAATACGACAAAATGACTAAGAGCAGCTCTCAATAACATCCATTTATCAAAGAGATAAAATTAAACATTACTTATGGTATTTCGTCCTACACAGCTATATATATGTAAGTGTCCGAGATAACCGCTGGAATACCTTGTGGTCTGTGTTTGACAATCAGATACCAGATACCACAAGACCCTTGGTTGGGACGAAATTCAAACTGAAATAGCGATAAAGCGAAGGAAATTGAGCAAAAGGCTAGCTGAAGGGTTTCAAGCTAGGAATCAAATTGTGGTCGCAAATCGTTATGCATAATGTAGCCAATGCTAATGATTATTAGAAAAACAGATATAAATGTTTTTTTACTGTTGAACAGAATCTAAGAAGAAATAAATTCTTTTTTTATTGCTGATAGGTAAGCCTTTGACCACAATCTCACCTGATGATAAGTGATTATGTGGTCAACCTATAATTATTAACAGGCTCAACCTATAATAACTAGTTCCCCAGAACAGCTGCCGGAGTACACCGTTAGGTGCGTGGCGACATATTTGCAACATGAGGGTGGTTGCTACCCAGGCGGGCATTCGCAAAGTGTCATACCATCATGCGATGAAGCTCAAGCCCGCGGCGGGATTTGAACCATGGACCTGCTGCGCGGCAGTCCATAGCCAATTCCACTGAGTCATCAAATCTAATGCAAATTATTTATTTTTGTTAAACGTTTTATCGTTCCATTGAAATAAAAAACTACAAGTTATATATTCTTGTGATCGTTTTTAAATACCTTCATTTCGATACAAACCTTGATGGCTATAGAAGAAAAAATATCTCAAAATATGGCGTCTTAAATCTGCCGGTTTTTTTTTTTGTTTTATTCCTGGCAGACTAGCCTTTGACTACTATCTCATCTGATCGTTTTTTTTATGTACCCAATGTCACTTACTCTATCAAGACAAATGTAACGATATCGCATACATTAAAATCGAGTAAACCATTTAGAAGTTAACTCTTATACCTTATTTGTGTCTGTTAACTCTTATACCTTATTTGTATCTGTTTAGTACGAAGCAGTGATGGCTCAGTGGCATTGGCTATGGACTGCCGCGCAGCAGGTCCATGGTTCGAATCCCGCCCAGAGCTTGAGCTTCACCGCATGGTGGAAGGGCATTTTGAGAATGCCCGCCTGGCTAGCGACCACCCTCAAGTAGAAAATCTGTCGCCAAGCACCTAACGGTGTGTTCCGGCAGCAGTCCTTGAGATCCACTAAAATAACAGGCAAAATGAGACTTAACAACTGTCTCAAGGTGATGGGCGCAGTGCAGTTCGTCACTTGTGATGAAATGCATTTGTTATAGGCAGAGGATACCGCTTAACATCAGGTGGGCCTCGCGCTAGTTCCATTACAATAACATAAAAAAAAAGGTACCGGTAATGTGTAAGAGTTAACTTCTAAATGGCTTACCCGATTTTAATGTATGCGATATTGTTACATTTGTCTTATTTATATTATTATTATTTAACTCTTATACTTTATTGGTTTAGTACCAATAAAGTATAAGAGTTAACTTCTAAATGGTTTACTCGATTTTAATGTATGCGATATCGTTACATTTGTCTTATTTATATTATTATTATTTAACTCTTATACTTTATTGGTTTAGTACCGATAAAGTATAAGAGTTAACTTCTAAATGGCTTACCCGATTTTAATGTATGCGATATCTATCTGTCTCACTTATTATAGTAAAAATAAGTGAGACAAGTGTCAGTTCTGACGGCGACTTGACAAATGCAGCTGCGCCAGGGCAGACAGCGCCATCCCAGCGACAGTTACGCGCTGAGGCCCGTGCTCGCCGCTTCGCGCAATCGTGACTCCCAAACGAAAGACTTCTATACAGTCCGAAACTGGTCGGAATCTTTCCGGTACATATAACGCGGGTCCTAGCCGGTTCCTAATAAGTTAGTTATAAAGAAACTCACATAAATACATAAATATACATGAACCCTGAAAACATTTTTTGTGGGGAGTCGTGTAAAAAAAGTAGAGCACTGGTTTTTTTTTTAAGACCAGGAAATTAATTGTTGAAAATTTGTTTTTTACCTAACATAGTTTATATTTCCATTTATATTCTATTTAATTTATTTTATTTAACTTTAAGACATTTAAATCATTGAATTGCCCTGCTTTCTAATAAAACCTCGCTTCACTTCGCCAATTTATATCTTATGTGTTGCCTCTACTAAATATTTTACAGCTAAGCTATTTCTTTCACTAAGTACAACTTCAATGTAGTTATAACTTATGCTCAGTCAGCTAACGCAATCAACTATTTTACTTTACTTAAAGCTTAAGTAAGCTTAAATGAATCTTAAAGGAGCTTAAATGCGAATATAAATAACTAAAGTAAGAATTTAGCGTGGAGCGTTAAGAATCTAATAATGAAATCCACGAACCTGCAAGATTAGGTTGTATTAAGTTAAAACCTTAGTTTAAGAGCTGATTGTTAATTAGATTTGAAATATATTTAATTAAACTCAATATGTAATACAGTTGTTATTATACCAAATAAATAGTGATATGTACATACTTATAATATAATAATATACTTAAATATACGAAAGCTGGTTGACATATATCTCCTATATATATATATATTTAGTAAAGAAGTAATGATTTGCAGCAGTTGGCTCAGTGGCATTGGCTATAGACTGCCACGCAGCTAGTCCATGGTTCGAATCCCGCCGCGGGTTTGAGCCTCACCGCATGGCACAAGGGCATCTTGTGAATGCCCGCCTGGCTAGCTACCACCCTCAAGTAGAATATCTGTCGCCAATCACCTAACGGTGTGTTCCGGCAGCTGTCCTTGAGAGCCAGTAATTTTAGGTTACAACCTCACACCTGAACAACATCTTCGACCACATCATCACGTACCATCAGGTGAGATAAATACTCTGTCCACAAAACGTCGCACGTCGAGGAAAATGCTTGTGTAGAAGATACCTGATTCACTATGGATTTGAAGAGTACCAGATAACTGAACAGAGAAGCTTGTAGGCTATCCACGAATCAGCATAGTGATTCTGGTTCACCCAGGCGATTTGCTTCGTGTGAACTAACCGCACCGCCGTACGGATAATGAATAATGAACATTGAAAAGCGCTTTGTGAGTATTTTTGCATATCGACTTTGTATGGATGCTGCATTCCCCTGAGTCTTGTTATTCCATGAAAGAATGGCGATTGAGGAATAAGATAAAGCAGTTAGATTGCACATTCTGCATAGAAATATCTACTTTAAAACCGCAAAGTTGGCAACATTGCGTGGATGTTTTAGACCCAATTAGCGCATCGTTACCAAATATGTTCTCAATAGAGTCCAAGCTTTGACCTTAGCTTTAATGAAGTTGAACTGTCAGATATCTGCAGTATTCTATACAAGAACAAATAATCTCTTCAACCATCTCAGCGGCAATCCAAAAGACAAATCTAGACTTGGTCTTAATAAAGGTTTAAAGTTGTCTCGGTGTGAAATACGAATGCTCTTTCTACAAATTTTAAGTTTTTTGCAGCTAGTTTAGCTCTAATCTCAAGGTGTAGTACAATCCAAAATAAAGCGCGATATTTTCGTTTCAGACTGGAATCGAACCGACGACATCTTCCAGCTTAATGTGTGTATACCTCTTTTCATCTAGGCCAACGAACAATACTAGAAGAGAATTTAATTTTGAAGCCGATTTCTATGGTTAAATGCATGATCTGTGGTGATTGTTAAATAGTTCATTCAGAATTAAACTGTTGGAGTAAGGTTGAATTTAAAGAAGTTTAAACTGACATAGACTGACATAGACATATTAAATTTGGTACAATCTATCTATAGCGTCTTTGAGGATGCTGTAGTCATCAATGAAATTAACACGATGGAACCAAAAATAAACCACTCTAGAATGTTGTTTAATGTAGATTCGATCGCTAAAATGCGATATACTTGAGAAATCATCTTTAGAAACACAAAATTGAGTTTGTTCGTAAGAATTACATTAAGGAAGCTTGACTTGCTAAACTCGAGCTTCGGTAACATCAGATGTACACCCGTATAGAGTTACTTGAAAAGGCACATCTTGGAGGTAAAACTGACAAATGCATGCTAAGAACTTCATAGACAAGATTGATGGTTTCTCGCTGTCCACACTTTCATGTCCCGGTTGGTGAGGCTAATGGGGATTTTATATCATTCTTTTGTAGGCGTTGAATTTGAACAACGCTTTATCTGAATTATTATTGTTAAGCAATTACACTCAACTCTTCCAAAAATAAACAAGATATAATAACTTCATCTCGGAAGCCGGAAACGTCGATATTTTTCCTTATTAAACTTTTATACGTCTGGAGATTCGTTTCATCTGCAAACTTGGTCATTTCCCTCGTTCCTGAGCCACCTGAAATGAGTCCAACTTTTCTAATTTTCCAATGAGAACTTATACATTCCAATTGCTCCGAGTACCCGCCTTCTTGATGGGAAGTCAGGATAATTAAAATCGTTAAAACGTTTATTGGATGAGTTTTTTTGGAAATTAAATCTCTTGACGGAAACGACTTTTATGATTTGAAATGTGAAGTAATGGCTAATATTGTCCGAGGATATAATTGGCCATATTTTTTAATAGCAATGCTTTGAATTTATTTATTTTTCTATTTAACTTATCAAATGTTTTTATTAATTTTTTGAATTTTATATTAAGGATATATTTTAACCTGCTCTCTGAGGCCGATTCACATTACCGTGGTGAAATTAATCATAGTTCGATATTGTTTCTTTTGTTCGTATTATTTATTCATTAATGGGTTGAGAGACATCTACAATCAAAGTTATTTGAACTACAAACAAGATTTATTTTGCAATATGCTTTGAGCTTATTCACGACAACGCAACATTATAATTCGCTTTTTATTAGTACCTGGATTGAATTTTTTACTGTTGTTTAATATAAATAATAATTTTCAATCTATCTCCATCCGGGCGCACTGACAGAATTCTTTGTCAGCAAAACGCAATAACTTCAATATTTCAAACCAACGTTCATCGCCACATACAATACCGGAAGGTGGGCATCAGCGCCTTCTGAAGCTAACACAGCAATCTCTCAGATGCCTGCCAAGCGTGGGGATTAAAGCAGCTGTGTTCATCAGTGGACAATCAATTCAAGTGCTGTACCTTACTGATACACTGCTACTTAGCGACTGAATCAAAAGTCAAGGCAGTGGTAATTACCCAGACATATGTCTCAACAAGAATCCTACCACCTTCATTTGATATATCTTGCGGTCCATAAGCACTCATAGCAGATTTCAAGTTACATAAATTGAAGTGCCATCAAAATGATATTAATGAACTTTTTTTTTAGAAGGAGTGTTATTTATACCTCACAGATATAAATCAAAAATATAATATAACAAAAACTATGCCTAACAAATATTATTAAAATACAACACTTACTAATTATAATATTGTTGTGTTTGCAATAACGCCTGCTATGTGGATTGACGCGGGTTCGAATCCCGTACATGACTTAAATTTTTCCTACTGTATATTTGTAATTATGTAACTTACTAATTATTTTTCTTGTAATAAAATAATCTCTATTTGGTTTTGTGTTCATAATTTAAGTCTTACAAAATTTTATTTTAAAACTAATAATTTTGCGGCAATCACGTTACTCAGTAACCAAAAGCTTTTGCCCGTTTTAAATAGACTCAGTAAAAAATAAAATTACAAAAGTTTACAAAATTATAAGGAAAGGAAAATACTTTTTGAGTTCAAATTCCGCTCGTTGTAATTTTGTAAGCTCACTTATTCGCTAAACACGCGTAAATGAATTATCGGATTGCGTTATCGTCAACAAGTTTATAACTTAATTAAAAATTATTCTTATATACATCTCAATTAAATTTGGCTACAAATGACAGTTAAACACTAGCAACGAAACGATATATTTGAACTATGATCTACGTATAAATTTGTATTCATTCGTAGGCTATGACTCACTCACTGCACTGCAACAGCCGGATTGTCCACTGCTGAACACAGCCTCCTCTATTAAGGAGCGGTTTGCCTTAATACCCACGCTTGGCAGGCACCTTCGGGATCACAGTTTAAGATATCAGTTTCTCTGTAGGTGCTGCTGCCCACCTCGCGATATTTTACCTTTAGTCACCTCTTATGACACCCACAGTTAGCAATGGGAGGATGACATTCTAGCCGGTACCCCACGGGCAATGAATCACTCACCACGGTAGCTCAATTAGCAGAATATGTCCCGGCTCTAGGGATAGATAGTGGCAACTTTGAATCCCGTCCGTGGTTCAAATTTTTCTTTTCGTTGAAATTTTGTAAGCTCATCTGCTTATCAAACGTTAGTGCAAAACAAGTATTAGAATCAATATAATTAAGTTTGAAATTTCGCTTTATTTAATTTATATTTTTCTTTGAGTTTTGCTCGCGGGTATAACGAGATGGCTCCGTCTTACGCCCCCAGTCAGTGATTTTCAATGACGACTTCACCTTAGAAGTAATTTGAAAGTTAAATAGCTGATTTAATTTAATTCTTACGTATGTGTAGTAAAAAACAAGCACTCAGCATTATTACACGATTTTGTTCTAAGTAACAAAATATCCCAAGCAACAGCAATACGAACCCATTCCTGCAATTTTAAATGACACCGAAACCGAACGTCTTTGTTGCGCAATAACAATATCCTATCCGAAGACATTGCCTGACCTCAGCCACAGAATAATTTACTGTTAGTGCTTTCCTATCTTGTTCTTACTTAAGTACTATTAGGTATTCTGTCCGTTGGTGAAATTGGAGCGGGCCGAAGCGATAATGGTTATTTGGTTTCAGCTGCAGTTAATAAAACAGTGACCAGAATCTGTGTTAGTACAAACTCGCCAATTATTGGGATCAGATGGCATTGAAGTGTTATCGAAAATAAAACAGCATTATTGTATACTATACTAGCGGCCCGCCCCGGCTTCGTACGGATATTTAACTATAATTATAAATATAAACACATAAAAAGTAGTTATAGGGACATAATTGTAAAAGTTTGCTGAGCCGTTCTGAACTGATCGGCAAAGTTAAGGAACGTCCGCCGCGGTCGTGAGTAGGATGGGTGACCGGTAGTGACAATACTACTGATAGTTTCCGTGCTTCGGAGGGCACGTTAAGCCGTCGGTCCCGGTTGTTGTCTTAGGATGGCAGTGGTTATAGCATGATGGTAGGGAATTTTGCGAATGCCCGCATGGCTAGCTACCACCCTCAAGTAAAAAAATTGTCGCCAAGCACCTAACGGTGTGTTCCGGTAGCAGTCCTGGAGAGCCAGTGAAATTACAGGCACATGAGACTTAACAACTATGTCTTAAGGTGACGGGCGCAGTGCAATTTGTGTCTTGTGACGAGATGTTTCTGTTATAGGCAGAGGTTAGTCCGCTTAACATCAGATGGGCCTGGAGCTTGTTCCACACAATAACATAAAAAAAATAGCATAACAGACCTTTCAGACTAAGTATTCTTAAAAGTAATATTTGGTTATTAGATAAGGAACACATTGAACCCACCATACTTACGAAGGTAGTGTACGGTAGTCTTCTTTAATTGAAACCTTTTGAACGTTAATTTAATTATTTAATGTACTAGTCTACCTGTAGCCTGCAGGGATAGAATGCATTATCTTTAGCTATCCTCCTTCCTCTTCTAATTTTACTTGTTTTACTGCTTTGCCGCAATCAATACTTTTCAGGACCCAAAGAACGTATGTTTTAACCGGATTTTTCATTTATTTATTTATTTTATTTATGCATGATAAGTTAGCCTTTGACCACTATCTCACCTGATGGTAAGTGATGATGTGGTCGAAGATGTTGTTCAGGCTAACCTAGAAGTACTGGCTCTCAAGGACAGCTGCCGGAACACACCGTTAGGTGCTTGGCGACAGATTTTCTACTGGGTCCAGGGTCCACGTGCCCTCCGAAGCACGGAAACGCTCAGTAGTAATGTCACTAGCGGTCACCCATCCGACTCATGACCGCGCGCGACGTTGCTTAACTTTGCGTTGCTTAGCATTACTGAATTATACACTTTGATAGGATTAGTTATATATATATATATATATATATATATGTGTAATATTAAACTTAAATCTATGGATCAATATAAGTTTCTAGTAACATTTGCAAAAACATAGGTTTACATTTTTATTAGATTGTGACGAAACACGTACAAGGCCCTCATGATGATGAGAGGTAACCTCTGCCAATAACAGATGCATTTCGGCACAAGTGACGAATCACACTGTTCCCATTACCCTCAGACATTCAGCTGTTAAGACTCGTGTACCTGTAAATTACTGACTCTCAAGGACTGTTGCTGGAACACATTGTTAGGTGCTTGGCGACAGATTTTCTATTTGAGGGTGATAGGTAGGCGAGCATTCGCAAAGTGCACTTCCACAATGCAGTGAAGCCCAAGACGGCGGTGGAGATCAAACCATAGACCTAAGGCACGGCAGTCTATAGCTATAACAGCTCTATCATTGCTCCAAAAACATTAAAACCTTTGTAACGTAAATTTGCTTAATTCATGTATTAATCTACTTATGATCTGCAGAGATTTGTATTGCATCAGATTTATTTTTCTTCGTCAACATATTTTTAAATTCATCGTCCTTCCTCTTCATTTATTATTGGTTTTACTGTTTTGTCGAGATAGGTAAATAGTATTCAGGAAAATTCATCCCCATTTATACAATTTAATAGTATTAGGTAAAAAATAAACATAATATTATGTTTATAATGCATGAATTCAGGCGTTATTTTGCGGAAATCTATATATAATTATAACAAATATTTAAACGTATTCTAAGAAAGAACTAAAACAATATTTTAATAAAACACTTAATAAATATTAAAAAATATATTGTGATAAATCCGTCTAATTTTCCTGTTAAGCCAACGTGATGTCACAAAAGCCACGCATTCAAACCGGAAGAGTTTTCGACGCGTTCCGTTTCTACACGAAGCATTCTCGGGAGGTCTACGAGCGCACGATTGAGACATTATTATTAATATGTTTCATATTAAAACTATGTCTATGAATTTCATTTTATTATTATTATCATCGTTATTTTCATTTTTATTATCATTATTTTCTATAAAACATAGGTACGTTTACCTTCATTTGTCTCTAACACTCTTCAACGCAACCCTGTTAGACAAATTCCATTAGTCTGAGGCGTCTCGAGTTTCGACTATGTACTAATGTGTAATTAGATAGAATTGTACAAATAAATTGGTTTACTTACATATAACGTGGAAAATTTTTATTGTTAACGTGAAGCTGATTCAATAAAAATGTACTACAGAAATTGTATTTTTGCTAAAGCATTTTTTTAATCAACTGTATGCCTTTATTAATAAAATACTACGAACTATATACAGTAATACAAGCTAATATAATAAAAGCATTTATAGCTGTAGTGCCGTTGCAATATACCTAAACCGTTTAAAGTTGTTAAATCTCCTAATTTAGTCTAGTTTTTTTTTATTTACTTATTTTTATCGTTTTATTTTACTGGCGTTATGCCATTATTAACCAAATACGAACTATGTACAACACTACAGCTACTACAATATCATAGCATAGCGAGGCATTTAGATAAACTACAATTCATTGCAGACTCACAGGTAGTCTAAATGCTCCAGACCACTACCTGTAGGCAGCGTGCCCAGCATGCTGGCAGCATTGCCCCGTTGAATTGCAATGCTTATTCGTTGAGCCAAATAAAGATTAATTACGAAATTATGAAACAAATGCAATTGAATTTGAATACCGATGAAGGTTCTTGGTTAACGATACGTTTGCTTTCGAATATATTATCATTTAAGTTATTGTTTTGTTTATAAAGCATGCAAAATCGTGTTCCACAAGATTTTTGTTTGTTTTGATCAGAAATAAAAACAACAATAGGAATATATCGGCATTTACAGTGTTCGTTGTTAATATACTCGTTACATACTCGAGTTTGTAACGTAGAAATTAGTTTCATATTTTTTACAACTTAGCTTGGTGTCGTTTTTTTGCGGTTGTTGCACCAACTAAGTACACACTTCACATTGACCACTGTCACTGAACAAATATTTATTTATTTATTGGCGAGCAGCAAAATGCTCATGTGCCTATATCATCCTGATTTGAATATATTTTATGTCCACGATTTCACTGAATTATGACATAATTATATTACCCAAAGTAAGAAGTTGTTAATTTTTCAATTTAGTTAAGGTACAATTTTAAATTACCTAAGTATTAATAACTATAAAATGTTTTTATTTTTGATTTTAAAATCTAGTCAAAACCGAATTACCCAGCCACGACCATTCCCGGTGCAAAGGAGCCCATCACACTTGCTGCGTTCCCACGCTGAATATAATTTAGTTTAGTTATATGGACAATATTATATATAATCGTAATCATTTCAATATTGAATTGATATGATATGGGCGGGAAAGAGCTTAAGTTCTTACCCGCCCTAAATGATAATTCATTTTTTTCGTAACCTTTTTATGACCATACTGAAAAACAATTTAGCTCCATATATGGTCAAGAAATATGAAAATAACAGGTTTAAAACATGTTCCGTTTTTGAGCTAAAGGCCCGCAACATGGACAGACAAAGCTCCGTTTTTCTTTAAGCACACAGAACGCAACCAATTATAACGTACATTAATATGTTGGCAAATTATTTTCAGTTCTATATTCCAAGTAGTAAGTCAATTCATAACTGGATTATGGTATTTCTAAATATGATTACAAGCTTTATAGTACGTACGTACTAATCGAAAAACACTTGCACGGTGGTAGGGCATTTTGCGAATGCTCGCCAGGCTAGCTACCATCCTCAAGTAGAAAATCTGTCACCAAGCATATTATATATATCCGGAAGTAGTCCTTGAGAGCCAGTAATTCTAGGTTAGCCTGAACAACATCTTCGACCACATCACCACTTACCATCAGGTAAAATAGTGATCAAAGACCAACCTATCAAACATAAAAAAATCACTTTCGTCAATTTTTGAGCATATAATGATTATTCTTGAGCGGAAATCGAAGCCCTGGTGTTGCGCCCGTTGCCTTAACCCATGGGCTATCAGAGTCAAGACTGGTTAGACGGAGCGGAAACTTGGTGCTCTAATTTTCATATTGTAACCGTCATAGTGGACGGAATTGGCTATGGTATCTGATACACAAATTATTCCCAATATCATCAAATGACACCTTCATTTGTGATATAATACCCACAAAAATGGCATACCCTACAGTGCCAACTTAATTTAAAGACACTCAAAAGGTGTCTCAACATTTCTACCAAAATACATTTCAATAAAAATCAACGAAGCTCAACTAAGACTCCAGGATAATATGTTTGCAGAAGTTTTCCTCCCTAATTAAAGGTCTATGTCCATTTAATGGACGGTTGCCACCAAGATGACAATTAAACAACGCAGACCTCTAACTCGCTTCAAACTCGCATTAACAGCAGAAATTATTCATGCCCCCCAACATGCTACATTTGCTACTACAAAGACGCACTCAGAATTTGGCAATTACCATGGAGAAATTAGCTAGGAGCACGTTCCCACACTTAGTTTAATTTACGACAAGGAATTTGAACTCGATATGGAAAACGGGCACCTACTTAATGAGTATAGTTCAAATACTGGTGCATACGATGGGTTTTATAGGCGATCGAGGATTGGATAGTCAATTTCAGCGGCTATATATTTTTATGCCGCGCGCATGCCGTATCTGTCGCTTAGATCAAGGCTGCAGTCAATTTTTAGGTAAAAAGCTCGTTGTATGCCAGGGGATATATTGCATAGGTAACTTACAAATTTTATTTTATTTTATAAAGTGTAAAGATGAGCAAGTCTCCCGATGGTAAGCATCACAACTGTTTTGCAGTTACAGTGTCATCGCCCTCGTTCTGCATGACACTTCACTGCTATAGTCACTTCGAGATGATACCCAGCAATTTCAATTACTGCAATGTCTACACAGTAATATTTGCACACTACTGCCTTAAGGCAAAATATCTGACACTGCGGTTTTACCCACAAAGACCTAATCATGCTAAGAGACCTACCATAAGTTGGCATCGTCAGGGACACTATGTCCTAGTTATGAATAAAATTTTGTTTTTATCCTTATCGCCGATGCCAATGGGATAAGAGAGTAACACCTAGTACTAATAATACATATGACATAAACGAGAAAACTGCAACGGCACTAATATTTCGAGTATAACATTTCACCAGTCTTAAATAATCTGTCAAGTTTACTTAACGTTAGGTTCAATAACTCAAATGTAACGTTTAAATTACATCCGCCTTCAAGTCTCGGCGTGTACAAAATTGGGTGTTTCCGGAAAAAAACTTTAGTGTCAGTTAGGAGTGATGTGAATCAAAACGTTTTATAAAATGAGAGTGTTTAATAGTTAAAATTACTTATTGAATTGAAGAGTCATCGACGTTCTTTTGAACGTAATACAAAGTGCTCAGAAAATAACAATTACAAAGTTATAAAGATTGCTCAGAAAATGAATGAAACGACAAAAAAATAACAAAGAATAAACAGGCTTCAAACTTAATATACGCAATATAAGGGTTAACTCAAATACTGCTCGTCAGATCAGAGTCAAATTTAAATGGGACCACATGACAAGCACCAGCTTTCAAATTAAAAAATAAAACATCATAATCGGTATACCCTGTAAAGAATTATGAGGTACACACAAAAAAGTACAGTCAAAATAACAACCTACTCGTATTTTGAAGTTGGTCAAAAACACGCAAGAAACTCAATTATTATGCTTGTTTTTTTTTGTATCTTTTTGTGACTGTACAAGTTCGAGGGCCACCTGATGTGAAATATTTATCATGTAATCGTTATTCTCAAAATAATTTTGACTATGTTACTTACAATACAGTACTTGTTTAAGACAATAAAGTCTACCTAAAAATATAATGAAGTTTGATTAAAATATACTTAAAGCATAATATAATTGTAACTCGCCAGAATGGATAATTTCCAATCACAAAAATATTAGGAAAAATCCATTTATAATCTGATATTTTATAAGTACCTATGTTTCGTTATCATAAAGATCTAGCATACCGCATCTCACTTTATTCATTTTAATATTTTTGTGTCGGTATTGTGGGTATGCGAGTATGTCATTGACAAGGCAGTGGCCTTTCGACTGCGAAACAGCGCGTTCAAATTACATTCGTGGAGCTTTGCATCTGTGTGAAATTAGGATATAATCACGTCATTTTTTACATCAAAATATCGGCTGGTGCTTGTGAAAGCTCCGGAGCATATATACATGTGTTGTGAATTGTGAGGACATAACAGGAAGATCATCGGCGAGGAAGACGACTCCAGAATATTATCGACGAATTTGGATGGAACCTAAGTGAGATGCACAGGCATACCCAAGTACGTACTGTTTGATATTGTCTCCGGCATCTCGTAGTCCCACATAAATCTTACTGAGTATTTTTTTGCAATTTTCCCAGTGTAGTATTAAGCCACCACCGCCACCAGCTATTTCGGCTCGGTGCGAATGCTACATCTTTATGGTGCCGAAACCCGGGAATTTCTACCTAAATTCGTCTACGTAGTTATAAACTAGCGGTATTTCTGGTCAAAATCGTTGTTTAAACTTAAATACGCAAATTATCGGTCAACTTCACATCTTTGGTACCTATCTACTGCGTCTTAGTTATTGCATCAGCTTTTTGTATACATAAATTATGCCTCAATTGCCCATATTGTAAAACTATAACCCGTTCTCGAGTTGACCACCATCGAACAATTCAAAGTCTCTAATATTTCACACAGAATCGGCAATTAATTGCAAGATCTCATTAAGCAAACACTATCATTTATCAGTGCGTAGTGCTATCGGCTTGCAATAATTCCCTCATACAAAACCTTTACTCGCGTATATATACGTTACTAGTATCTACAAATATAACCAACAAAGTGTAAGTTATTAACGTGAAATAATAAAATCATCACTTCTACAAATTATATCTACAAGGAGGTAGGATATTGACCTTGCATTTTATTGTATTTCGTGCGGCGTGCCTTAGTAGTAACTATTTATTAATCTGTTACAAACTGCATTACGGTCTTATCGCGACTTACCTAGATATACCCATAGTAATTACCTACTAACAACTTTTGCATATATTGTTTATTTTGTTCGCCTTATCAGTGCGACAGCTTTAAGGTTTATTTAGAATATGAATAGTGAACTTCATTATTTTATGCGTAATCCTTAGGCGCGTATCCTCCGGTCTGCCGGATTTCCCTTATGTGTCCCAACCGGCCTGCCGGTTAGTGGTAAATAGTCGTGTTTACATATTCACCATAAAATCTGCGTAAGTTCGATTTTCATAATTCAAACGGTTTTCGTGAGGATGGATCCTTGGCTATGCGAGAAAAAATCCATAATATTCTGATATAACAGAAAGTATGTTTAAAATTGATATGAAATCTGAAACCAGCTCAAATTACATTTTGGCGCCAAAATTTTGTATAGATTTATGTCATTTAAAAATAATCTCGTAACTACTTCTAAAGTAATTAACCTAGAAAGCTGTAATTTTGCATTTGTATAGGCAATAAGTCATTAACGATGTTAAAAGAAATTAAAAGGATAAGGATTGATAACTTTTTTTTTTATAGATTTTTTATTTGACCCCTGTTTTTGTTACGGCTGGAATTCCGGTGGTCTAAAAAAAAGGTTTAGTGTGAAGCTTGTATTTATCCGATCGTTATTATTTAAACGTTGTTAGTAAGCTACTATCATTGGCTATACAACAAAAAAAACCGCATTACTCTATGGTAACGAGAAGTTACTCAAATCATGAAATGAAAAAAAATAACTTTCACTCGATGCATTTTGCCGCGCAAACACTCACCGATCGAAATTTACGTAATAAATAATCTCGTAACTACTTTTAAACCTGTAAACCTAAACATCTGAAACAATTCAGGTGTATAGATTACATCTGAATAATCATATCAAAAGAAAAACCAAATTCGTAGGTGGTATAGTTTTTGAGAAAAAAAATAAAATCCGCTTATGTACAGTTTTCCCGCCAAAATTCTTAAAAAAAATCGCGTTGTTTTAATCTCGTTACTACTTATAAAATATTTATCCTTACAATCTGGTATTATTCATGGGTAAAGAACCATAATAAATACACACATTAAAAAAAAAACAAAGTTGTAGGTGGAATAGTTACGGAAAAAATAAAATAAAAAAAAATATATAAAAAATGCCGTTTCCCGCCATTTTCGTCGTCTGTTCAAACCCATTTTCCTGTAAAATTTTCCATGAAAAGGTCTATTTTTCTTTTCCCGTAAAGAGAATATGATGAGGATTGCATTGGTACCAAGAAGTTTATATGTTGATTGGAGACTGCCACAAATAAACTCGATTAAAAAACAAAATACCTCAAAATCTGGAAAAATATATTTTTATTCGCTGTTTGATCCACTCAAACTAAATGTATGAAAATGTTATTTTTTGTATGGTATAGGTAATATTTTGGGGTATGGGGATGTTAGGGTGACATGTTTAGGTAATGGAAAACTACTTAGTACTACAAAAAAACGTTACGGGGCGTCGCGGGATAAAAAAACGTGAGCAGTTTGGACGATTGTGTCATAGGAGGTGGACAGATTGGACGCACGAGGGGTTCTAAAGTAGAGAATTTATCTTGTCAGCTGAATAGGCCATCGGTTCTTGCGTTTTGTGCCTTAATCAATTATAATATTAGGTTACTATGTCTCTTCTAACCAAACGGCCTGTTCGTAGACATTCTAAGAAACTTGTAGACGTTGAACAATATACCGTGCAGGATTTGCCGTCATTGCGTAGGAAACGGACTATTGCTTATAATCAATTAAATAAGGCTTTCGATATTGGCACTTCTGCATTATGTGATACTTCTCAACGCGACTTATTTTTGTCTTATCACCAGGACTTAAAAGGGATTTCCAAGAACTTTGAAGATACACATTTAGCAATATTAGACCTTTTGGATGATCCTGAGAATGAAGATAATGAAATTCAGGAACGTTTTGATGACATGTACTACCAAGTCTTATCAATTCACCGTAATTTATTCAAGAGCGAGTCCGCTCAGCCGCAATGTGGTTCCGTATCAAATATTCGCCTACCAAAAATACTACTACCGAATTTTAGTGGCGATATTAAACAATGGCCCGAATATTATGATACTTTTAACGCGTTGATACACAGCTCTAGTTCTCTTACCGAAACAGAAAAGTTTCATTATTTGATCTCCTCTTTGGGCGGTGATGCGTTGTCTGTAGTGAGGGCGTTTCCTATGACTCATAAACATTATACCGATGCATATCAAGCGCTCATTGCGCGTTATCAGTGTAAACGTACCCTAGCTTTCACATGCTGGAGGGATGTGCTGAATATCAATTTTAACTGCAACGAAGCGCGGGAGTTTCAGAAATCGCTTGATCTTTTCGAGGAAAACTTAAGTATTTTAAAAACAATTAAGTTACCAATCGCGCACTGGGACTTTGTTCTCGTGTATCACATTTTATCGAAACTTGACACAGACATGCGCCGTAGTTTTGAGGAGAAGTACTCTTATGTTGAGTTACCCACTTATGAACAACTTAAGAATTTTCTACGATCTAAATGTGAGGCCTTATTGCGTGACACACATTTTACCGAAATTAACAAATCGAATAAGTCAACGAGTAAATTTGGTACTGGATCGCCTCAGCATCAACGGGGTAACAAGTCGCACACACTAGTTGCAGCTACTGATACGCAGCCTAGTACAGGCGACCGTAAAACAGGTACGTTTTCCAGTAATTGCTCTTATTGTAATGAGCCTCATTCTATTTTATCGTGTCCAAATTATCTCGCAAAATCGGTAGACGAACGTATGACCATCGCTCAAGAAAAAAAACTGGTGCTAGAATTGCTTGAAGTCGTCTCATCAACTAAAAAATTGTAACTCAATATTTTCGTGCCGCACATGTAAACGTAAACATCATACCTTACTCCATCGCGATAAATCTAACATAGAATCAAATCACATCGGATCGTCTTTGGTGTCAAGGTCACAAACGAATACCACAGTGTTGTTGGCAACTGCAATCGTACAAGTTCAGGATGCATCAGGCCATATGCAATCTTTTAGGGCAATTTATGACAGCGGAAGTCAGAGCAATTTCATAACTGAATCTGCAGCGAAACGATTAAACTTAAAACTAGTGAAAACAAACGCGAGCGTTAGTGGATTGGGGGAGGCCGTGGACCCCATTATTGGTGACGTTACCTGCTCCATTGGCATTAACAATCGCATTCTTTTTAACTTGGACATGCATGTCATTTCTAAGATATGTGGCGATCAACCTATTGCACATCTTAATACATCGGAATGGTCACATGTCCAATCGTTGCCCTTAGCTGACCCTGGTTTCGATATTCCGGGACCTATCGATCTGCTTTTTGCTGCAGATGTCTTTGCTGACTCTGTACTTCCTCAACAGATCAAGGGTAGAGTAAACCAACCTACCGCACTTAACTCAAGTGTTCTTTGTTTGTTCAAAGGCTCGTGTTGTACCCCTTAAGCGAACTTCTCTGCCACGACTCGAACTCTGTGCTGCAGTATTGCTTGCAGACCTTTACAAATTCGTGTGTGATACGTACCTTTCTCGGATTAAAATCGATGCGGTATACCTTTGGTCAGACTCCACGATTGTACTCGCGTGGCTTAGCTCCCATTCGTCGCGCTGGGCCAATTTCGTGGCCAATCGTGTAAGTCATATACAAGAAATAACTCCTACCGAATGTTGGCATCACGTGATTTCTGGTGAAAATCCCTCAGACCTGTGCACTCGCGCGCATTTTCCCATTGAAATTATTAACAACTCGTTATGGTGGGCGGGCCCGCGTTGGCTTTCGGAAAATCGATTATCTTGGCCATTAAGCAGAGATAACATATCATATGAGGATGAAGTGACTGTAAAAGCTGAAGAGCGAAACACGACAGCATTATGCTCAACCGACACCGAAAGACCAGAACATACGCTTTTTGAGCATCTTCTGAGTCGTTTCTCTTCTTTGCAGAAACTTGTAAACGTATTGACTTACATCAATCGGTTTATTAAAAATTGCCGTAAGCCGCATGAGGCAAATAAAAATAACGTTCTCAATAATGTTGAACGACATAACGCATTAATGCAAATTGTAAAATATGTGCAACAAAATGTCTTTATCGAAGAAATTAATAAATTAAACTTAAAAAAAACCTTTGACAATACCATTTCGAAAGCTTAATCCATTTCTCGATTCTTCCGGTATCCTTAGGGTTGGAGGCCGTATTTCTCGGGCAGGTTTAGAATATGAACATAAACACCCTGCTTTCCTCCCTACAGAGCATCCTCTCACAAGTTTAATCATCAATTTTATTCATCGCAACTACTTGCATACGAGAATCAACACTACTCATTTTCTGCTGCTACAGCAGTTTTGGATCGTATCAGCAAAACGCGCAATTCGTCGTCAGCTATCAAAATGCATCCAATGCTATAAAACCAATCCTCAACCACTGCAACCGTTTATGAGCGATCTCCCTTCATACCGCGTCAACCAAGTGAAAGCCTTTTCCGTTGTAGGCTGTGATTTTGGTGGCCCTTTTCGTATTAAACTTGGCCCACATAGAGGTGCCAAAATTGACAAAGCATATTTATGTTTATTTGTCTGTTTATCAACAAAGTCTGTCTATCTCGAGGTGGTGTCTACATTATCAACAGACGGATTCATCGCAGCACTACGTCGCTTTGTATCTCGTCGCGGCCGATGTAACGTCATACACGCCGATTGTGGAACTAATTTTGTTGGCGCCAAAAATCACTTATCTTCTTTTATGCAAAGGGCTTCTAACAGAGAAAAAATAGATTTCAAATTTAACGCACCCTCAGCGCCCCATCACGGAGGTGTATGGGAAATACAAATTAAGGCTGCTAAAACTATTTTAATTCGTCAGATCGGTGAACAAGTTCTCACATTCGAAGAGCTCACGACTTTATTTGTCCAAATAGAAGCCGTACCTAACTCGCGACCCCTTTGCCCTATCAGTTCTGATCCCAACGATCTGTCAGTGTTGACACCAGGCCATTTCCTTACATTGGAGCCACTTACTGCTGTTCCCGATGAAGATCTTTCTAATATCAATGTTAATCGGCTTACCCGGTGGCAGTTATTGCAAGCGTTACACCAAAATTTTTGGTCCCGGTGGAAACACGAATATCTAAATACTCTCACTCAACGCGCCAAATGGACTGAAGATTCCAAACCGTTGCAAATTGGCTCGATGGTGGTCCTTAAGGACGACAATCGCGCTCCATTGCAATGGCCTCTTGCTAGAGTTGTAAATCTAATACCTGGTGCTGATGGCATTGCGCGAATTGCAATAGTTAAAACGGCTAACAATCAACTTCTAAAAAGACCGTTGGTTAAGTTATGCCCTCTCCCAATAGAGGGCTAACTTAAATCATTTAATATTATATCAAATAGCTTCATGGTGCATTGTATATTTTTATAACGTATCTCAATTTATTATGTAAAATAGGCAAAGTATCTTGTACCAAATCGAAGTATCACTAAATTATAGCTTTAAGTGTTATTTAGAATCAATCGCTGTCCCCAAAGTGGTTTTAATTATTATTATTTTTTTTTTTTTACCAGAAAATACCATAGTTATTTTGGTGGGCGGGATGTTTCGTTATCATAAAGATCTAGCATACCGCATCTCACTTTATTCATTTTAATATTTTTGTGTCGGTATTGTGGGTATGCGAGTATGTCATTGACAAGGCAGTGGCCTTTCGACTGCGAAACAGCGCGTTCAAATTACATTCGTGGAGCTTTGCATCTGTGTGAAATTAGGATATAATCACGTCATTTTTTACATCAAAATATCGGCTGGTGCTTGTGAAAGCTCCGGAGCATATATACATGTGTTGTGAATTGTGAGGACATAACAGGAAGATCATTGGCGAGGAAGACGACTCCAGAATATTATCGACGAATTTGGATGGAACCTAAGTGAGATGCACAGGCATACCCAAGTACGTACTGTTTGATATTGTCTCCGGCATCTCGTAGTCCCACATAAATCTTACTGAGTATTTTTTTGCAATTTTCCCAGTGTAGTATTAAGCCACCACCGCCACCAGCTATTTCGGCTCGGTGCGAATGCTACAACCTATGACTATTTATAAGTACCTATGACTATTTCATTTAAACATTTTTACACGAATTTCGATTTTTTTTCCATGAGCTCTGTTATTTCTCGTGGAATTTTTTGATGAAATAGCATACAAGTTCCTCGGATAAACATTTTTATCTTAGTATTATTAAAGGACGCTAAGCTTTAAGGAAAATTTTCTATTTCGTTTCAAGCAGAAAGGTTTTTTAACGATTTTCAAACTATAGAAATAAGCCTCAATCCTAACCTTCTATTTCGACTGTTCGATGCTTTGAGAGAATGCAAATTACTCCGATTGTGATGCGGGCTATTTGATAACGCTGTTTTTTATTTAAAGTCTAAATTTGATGTTCGTCTTATTTAGTAAATATTACACGCCTCAATTGGAAGTAATAGGGGTTGTAACGTAAATTAGCCGTTTGAACGTACTTAGTGTTCACTTTTAAATAACCCATTTGCAGCATCAAGGTTACATTCGTGGAGCAAGAAACAATTTTTCATTGAATCTATTTTACTAATTACATAATTATTGTATTACAATCATTTGTTATATTTGAGGTCAACATTGATACATCACAAATTAAGTTATTTTTTATTACGAGTTAAGATGTGTTTCTAAAACAGGGGAGACAGCTCACAATACCGATGCTGCATTTGAAAGAATAAATCGAGCTTCTACCTTACTAGCGAAGGATACAAAGGGTTTCATAGTGGAAACTAAAAGAATGAACTATATAGAAGACCAGACAACAAAGTAAATAACGATGAATTCAAAACTATGGCAAAATCCATTAGATATCAAATAACGAAAATATGTGTCTTGGCTTGACGTTTCTAACCTTGGATGTTGACTCAGTTGCAATTGAGCAGTAATTTAAAAAAAAGTAGGTGGCTCATGAATAAAGTAATATCTGTTTTGTGGAGGAGCACGCGTTGAAACCTGAGCCATTGTGAAAATTTGTTGGCTAAAGGTACAAATCCGGGACATTACTCTAGAGGGAAACTCACCTATAGAAAAGTAATGATTACTAATAACAAATATTTTTAAAATATGTGTTATTATTAAATAAGGATTTCCGTAAAGTAACGCCTGAATCTATTCATTACTACAGTTTTCTTTAATAAATCGTGATGTCAGATGGCCAGTATTCTTAGAACTTCGAACAATGATAGTGAAACTCTCTAAGAAACAACCCCAACTACCTATCTTCCCTATTATTGCTCCACGATAACGTAAGACCTAACAATTATCGACAACCGTTTTGACTTCACAAGACCTGCAGTACTAAACATTAGGTCATGATCCGTTCTAGCCGGACCAAATCTTTCGTCGCCTCTTAAAATTTTCTCTCAAATCTTAAAATTTTCGAAAGTGTATGACTTTATTTAACGTTTATGAATTTTAAATTTTTATACATATCTTTGTAATTTTTTAGTGTCTTCATACTATATCAGAGTATTACAATATATTCCCAGTAACATTGTTACATTATAGTATGACTATATAATGAGATACTTTACAAAATACCTATAATAGCACATTTTTTATTTAATTTTAAATGTGCCATAATTTTTATTTTGCAAAATCTTGGCGATTTATTATTGGTTTTAAGAACCTGTGACAAAATTGAAGCATCATATGTATTTCAAAATTTTACCATATAACATAATACTTACCCTTACATACGAGTTAGTAATCAAATAAATATTTCACTTAATATTATAATAAATGCATTCATTAAAATTAGACAACAATGTTTACATGACTTATTTTAATTTTCGCCAAATTATCACCATGAACAGTATTGAAAAATTTAAAATAACCTTTTATATAATAGTATAACAATATACTATAAAAATAACCTATTTTACCAACTTTGTATACAAAATATTGTTTATTCATTGATGGTATCTTTATTAATATGTATATTTATTGCTTATTACAACGAGGTTGTGGTGTTGGACTGTATTTTTTTTTTGTGTGCGTTACCTTATATCTTTTGAAGCGCTCGTAGCGAAGTTTACTTAGCTGTTCTCAACTGATCAGCAAAGTTAAGCAACGTCGCCCGCGGTCATGAGTTGGATGGGTGACCGCTAGTGACATTACTACTGAGCGTTTCCGTGCTTCGGAGGGCACGTTAAGCCGTCGGTCCCGGTTGTCGTCTTAGGGTGGCAGTCGTTACAGCATGGTGGCATTTTGCGTATGCCCGCCTGGCTAGCTACCACCCTCAAGAAGAAAATCTGTCGCCAAGTACCTAACGGTGTGTTCCGGCAGCTGTCCTTGAGAGCCAGTACTTCTAGGTTAGCCTGAACAACATCTTCGACCACATCATCGCTTACCATCAGGTGAGATAGTGGTCAAAGGCTAACCTATCAGGCATATAAAAAAAAAAAAAACTTTACTGGATCTCGATTTCACACGTATATATATTTTTTATGAATGACCGCATAACACATAACTTTTAACAGAATAGTCCGACTTTTATAAATCTTTTTTTTTTAATATTCGAAATCTGGTACTTCTAGGGGTACCCCATTTAAATTTGAGTGAGATCTAACGAATAGTATTTGAGTTATCCCTAATAATGCGTATTTTATGTTTGATGTTGGTTGTTTCATCATCATCATTATCATCATCAGCCGGAAGACGTCAACTGTTGAACAAATGCCTCTGCCATAGAGCGCCACAAAGAACGGCTACTATAGCCGCTTGTAACCATTGGCTACCCGCGACTTTCACGATGTCGTCAGTCCACTACACACACAGTAATTTGAATTTGAATTTGAATGTGGCCCGCCCATTGCCACTTCAACTTGTGAATTTTGAGAGCTATGTCGGTGACTTTGGTTCTTTGGCGAATATCCACGTTCTGGATTTTATCGCGCAAAGAAACTCCGAGCATAGCTCGTTGAGCAACTCTGAGCTTATCCATAAGGGCCACAGTTAGGGACCAAGTGTCAGTGCCATATGTCATCACTGGGAACACACATTGGTTGAAGACTTGGTTGTTTATAATCACATAATAAACAATTTTTTTTTATAAATGGTTATTTAATTGTCTATCGAATATTTTATTAAATATATTTCTTGCTTATTTCATTATTGTGTATGTGTAGCATGTATACACATATACGCTCACGACTCACATATGGGTTTAAATGCAATTTCTAAAATAGAATCTTTTATATCTGTTTTTTATACATTTCTATGGATCGTAGATACCTTGCATACCTTAAAAATATTACAATGAAAATTAACACACAAATTATGTATACAAATAGCGGTCATATTGCTTAAAGCAATTTCTTACAGACAACCGTAGATCTGTTTCTCTCAAATTGAATGCCGTCAGAACGACAGTATAATATATAGGAATACATCCTTTATAGCATAGAGTATGGATACAGCCGGTTGCTTCAGCGTCCACAACTTGGCTTGTTCATTAATTTGGCCTCGTGGCACTTACAATGGACCAAGCTGTTCCGTTCTCGTAATTCAGTGTTTCTTGTCTTGAATAATTGTGATTTATTAATGTTGTAGTTGAAGTTCATACTTGGTTGGTGGAATAAATTATGCTATGTGCTACATGCATACTAATAAGATACTACCAGACAAAGTCAAAATCATTTATTAGTCAAGTCAATTTAGGCGTATACGACGACTCTTATGAAGGTCAATTACAAATTTTAATGCTTGACACTGCACTGCAGTCATCTCTCCGAGACGTTAGTGCTTAGGTCTCGTTTGCCCAATACGTAATATCGTATACTACTGTGCCCTTTACATTTAAACGCAGTTCTGGTTGCATACTACTGCTTTGAGAAAAAATATCTGATGTGGTGGTACCAACTGTTAGGAATTATAAGGAAATACCAAATGCTTTAATTATATTTATAAAAATATAAGTATTTATACTGACTCTGCCTAGTCACGTGCACCCTACCACAAACGTATTGGGGAGGCGTCGGAGAAAGTGTTTATTTGTAATGTTTTAAAATGTATAGTTAGGTATAGTATATTTTTAATGACTAAAAAAAAGGGGGAGGTTTCTCTCAATTCCTCTGTTTTTTTTAATGTTTGTTACATCAGAACTTTTGATTAGGTAAATCGATTTTGATGGTTTTTTTTTTATTTGAAAGCTGATGCTTGCCGTGTGATCTTATTTAAATTTCATCAAAATCGGTCTAGTCGCCTTTGAGTTACACTCAATAACTGGAAAGTATTTTCCTATCTTGATGATAATGTAGTCATTGACAGTGAATATCAATCGATCCCATAAGTAGCAAGGGTCACTAAAAATAGTAAGAAAAAATAATTCGAATTTTCCTTTTTTGGATGTCAGTTAAAAAAAGAAATATGTACATATTTTTTTATTTTATTTAAGATTTACAATATCTGACCAAACTTTACATAACTCATTGTGGTGTTTTATAAAAACCTTACTTTAGTTGAAACTTACATACAATTGCTAGTGAAAATCGTGACATTCATTACAAAAGTCTTACCAATAATAATACAAACTTACTCACTTAGATGGTTGAATTTGAAAATTGGAACTTCGCCAAGTCACCTGAAACAGAAGAAAATATTTGTTCAGTTGGAAGCTCCAGTCATATTTCATAATTTAAAATTCACAATTTGAATTTCATGTTACATTTTCATTTGAGTTACAAAATTAAATAACCTTATTAGGTTAGGTAATAATATTTTATAGTTTTCTTGTATTTTATGATAGATCACATATAACTTTCTATTAATAAGAGTTGACTTAAGTTTATTACGATGTTTGACAATGTTAAAATTATTTCTAAATCATGTTTAATATATGTAGGCTTACGAGTGACTTTATCGTTTATCGTAAATTGCTGTCGACCATTGCTTTTATTTTCTGTTTAACTAGCAAAATGTCCAAATTACAAAATGATAACGAGAATAAACATTATAGTCACTTGCGCCACCTACTCCTATAGCCGGGCTATGCTCTAACCGCTAAGATAACAAGACATGACTCATAACTTTGAAGCGCTCGTAGCGAAGTTTACTTAGCTGTTCTTAACCGATCAGCAAAGTTAAGCAACGTCGCCCGCGGTTATGAGTTGGGTGGGTGACCGCTAGTGACATTACTACTGAGCGTTTCCGTGCTTTTGAGGGCACGTTAAGCCGTCGGTCCCGGTTGTTGTCTTAGGATGGCAGTCGTTATAGCATGGTGGTAGGGCATTTTGCGAATGCCCGCCTGGCTAGCTACCACCCTCAAGTGGAAAATCTGTCGCCAAGCACCTAACGGTGTGTTCCGGCAGCTGTCCTTGAGAGCCAGTACATCTAGGTTAGCCTGAACAACATCTTCGACCACATCATCACTTACCATGAGGTGAGATAGTGGTTAAAGGCTAATCTATAAGGCATAAAAAAAACTGTAACTTGTCGTTCTTAACCATCGTATGTGGATGGAGACAAATAAAGTTCATACGTTGTAATTACTGCCATTAAAGCAAAGATACAGTCGAATAGAAAACATCCTCTTTTTTAGATTTCGGTTTAAGATTATTGAATTTTGATAAAAATACTGGCGTGGACTACGTATTAGTTAGCACGCAAATGATTTTTACTATGTTACAATCGTTAGCAAATCGTTATAAAAATCTTATGTTTTTTGATCTGTTTTACAGTCGTGGTGATGTCACAAAATGGCTATTATAGAATAGCGTTTTAGCGCCGATAAAAAATATATCCTCTTACCTACAAATTTAACAAATTTCTTCATAACTGAAGTCAAGATATACATTTTACAATTATATAAAAAAAATTGTTACTTGTGCACTCAATTATACTCTTACTACAACCCACAAGAAGATATGGGGGAAGGGGTGCAATTCGATCCCTGCTGGCCTGGTGGTATTATCTACATTGAATCAAGTAGTAAACATCGAATGCACTACACTTGGTAGAAAAAAAATATATAGAACCCTTTTTAATATTGTTAGGTTTGCAATAACGCCTGCTATGCGGATTACATTACAAAATCACAAATATACGATAGGAAAAATTTAAGTCATGTGCGGGATTCAAACCCGCGTCCATCAACCCCTTGAGCCGGGGTATGCTACTATGCGGAGCAATTGCTACCTTATTATTTTAATATTGTTTGCAATTGCTAACAATATTAAAATTATAAGGCTGCGTCATCATTTACAAGTATAAAACCAATTGCAAAATTGGTCTTGTTTGTAGTACAACGCAAGTGGCAAACTATAGATGTCGCTCCATTCCAATACGATGGTTAAAGAACGATAGGAAAGATTCGAGTTATGACGTCATGTCATGTTAGCTCAATCGGTTAGAGCATACCCCGGCTCAAGGGGTGGATGGACGCAGGTTCGAATCCCGCACATGACTAAAATTTTTCCTATCGTATATTTGTGATTTTGTAATTTAAAGAACCCGTTAGTTTGTTTACATTATTTATTCATAAAATAAGTATCTATTTATAATATTATAAATTTAATTATCTATTCAATGACATTGATACTCTTCTCTCTATTCTCTGTTTGTTACGCTGTGGAACGATAAGTCATTTTAGTTATAATTTTACTCAATTGTAATTTGAATCTTATTCAAAGAATTCTGTAAAAATTATTAAATGATGGCGATATATTTTATAGTAATATACCGTGAAGCGTTCGTGTGTTGTCAAATTTCCTACAAACAAGACTCCAACTCTGCTAGCAACACACGCGCCACTAGTTTTGTGACAAAAGAACCACGCCTTTATATTCCCAAGGGGTAAGGTAAGTCCTTAAAATATTAGATGAATGAATATTGTTCATGAAACCAACCACAGATCACAATTTAATTCACATGGATGTGAATGAACCTCAATCCCAGAGTTGTTTAAAAACAAATTATATTCAAACAAAATACCCTCAATCCCAAAACAACAGTGACAACAATAGATTAATCTAACCTTCATAGGCTTGAATAGCCTTCTATAGTTTAATTCTGATGGAGGTGCGAAAAGGGTCGAGTACGGTTGACAAACAGATGTTACGGATATTTTGTGTGTATTGGCCACAAGCGGCTTTTGGATGAGTATGAATGGCTAGTACACCCGAAAGTGTATTTACTAGTGGGTGGGTTAGTTTTAAGTAAATAGGTTCAAACATATTTACGTGTATACTTATATTATAACAAAGGTGATAAAATGCCAATTTTGCTAAACATACTGTGCAACAGTCCATCGTAACTTGAAAGCAATTCAACGGGGCAATGCTGCCAGCATGCTGGGCACGCTGCCAACTTGTAGTGGGCTAGAGCATTTGGACTGCCTATAAGTCCAAATGCTTTTATTGTAGTAGCTGTATTGTTGTATATAGTTCGTAGTATTTTGGTAATAAAGGCATACTGCCGTTAAATAAAACTTGAAAGTCTCATATAGATTATGAAGGGTAGCGACACCATTTGCAAAAATCACTCATGGGCTAATAAAAATCTGCTGCTGCTGCTATCAGCTGATAAAAATCACTAATTAAATAAACAGGTTTAAACAGGTTTACGTATAAAATTAAAACAAAATAAAAATGCCGTATTTACTAAGCATGTTAGTTACTTGAAAGTGTCTTCTAGATATTTTGAAGGTTTTGCAAAGAGTGTCGCTATCTTTGCAAAAATACTAAGTTCATACTAATAGTAAATAATAACTTACCAGGTGACAGGTTTCCTATCAAGAGTCCGTATTGGTGAGTAATAGTATCAGATATCCTGCCTTAAAGCAGAAATCTTCAGTAGCTACTGTGTTTATTTTAATGTTATAAGTGAGTAGGTACGTTACGTTTGTAGTATCATCATCCCACTATCGTTTTTTAATACCTGGTATATTTACTGGTGGTATTTACTTCAAAGAATGCCACTGCATTCTATCTACTGCCCTCGAACGACCAGATAGTGGTGACCCACTCGTAAGTCGTAGTGATGGTAAAGATATAAATAGTGTAGATTCAATCGTTTTTGAGATGTTTAATTTTGATAACTTGAACTGTCATTGTGATACCTATCATCTATACCTTCTATCTCCTATCCCCTGATAAGTTATTTGAGTCATCATAAACGTGTCATGGAAACTGAAAAATACGACCTGACTGTCGCTGTGATAGCTGTCATATCGATCAAGGATGTAAGATCAATTAATCCTAAATATGAAGTTAAAACTGAAATGTACAACGTAAAATTACACTTTAACTGCTGTTATATCGATCACTCATTCATTTATTACCTTTGGGTCAATTCTATCCTAAATCAGTCCAATTATGTTGGAGATAGCTTAAGCACGAATATCCTGCCTGCTGCATTGCCCCTGGTGTACAACAATAAAAAATATTTAAGAACCTGCTCTAATTCAATAGCTGTTCAATGCAAAAAGCTGTATTGAAATCGATCTAGTAGATTCTGCATAAAATAGTAACAGACATACTTATATACAAAGCTCTAACTCCAAACGCACGTTAATTTTCAATTTGACAGCTTCAATACATGCATGGGAGATCGATATGAATCGATCTCCCATGCATGTATTGAATTTGAGTAAAAGTTCAGACGTTTTGGAGATACCTTAGTTTAGCTCAATAAAATTACCGAAGTAATTTTAAAAAGATAATATACTTATATCTGTGTCATTTATAATAAATAAATATGTGTTTTATACTGATGGGTGAGAGTAAGCTAGTCTTTTGTAAACAATATGCTTGCTATTTATGTTTTCATGCCTAGGAAATATTAAACTTTTCTGAAAACCAGCGTATCCAATTTGGTTATTGCGACCTACATTTTGAACGTATTTATGTTTGTTTGTATGCTTATTTTCTGGAGTGCTTCACTCATGGAGATCGCTTCAAATCGCTTGGTATCTGGCAATCTCATGCTACGTGGATTTTTCGACGTAATACTCAAGCATCTTGTGCCAGTTGTCATAAAATTTTATATTATTTTTACTTCGCATCGAAGACTCAGCACTGTGGCACGTATTATAGAGATGGTTTAACTTCGTGTAAAGATGATTCTTGTAGACATATAGCAGAAGCATTGTCACGGGCCAAATTTTCAAGCCTGTATTCGAGCCAAGAATTGGGAAGAGAACCATTTCTTCATAATGCGGTCTGGTTAGTTTTGTTTTAATTTTAAAATAGATGTAGCTATAAATCTTTTGTATCTCGTTTTGTAGAGAGATTGACAACGAGTTTCAGTGATTATGGTTGAAGTGATTCTTTAATGAATAATAAATACATCACAAAATTACAAATATACGATAGGAAAAATTTAAGTCATGTGCGGGATTCGAACCCGCGTCCATCCACCCCTTGAGCCGGAGTATGCTCTAACCAATTGAGCTAACATGACATGACGTCATAACTCAAATCTTTCCTTTTGTTCTTTAACAATCGTATTGGGATGTAGTGACATCTATCAATAAATACATCGTTGTCTATTCGAATAAATAATGAAATCACTAAAACACAAATAATCTACAATTTCTTCAAAAAGATAATAAGAAATGGACCGTATAGAAGTACAAAAAAAATTTAAAAATAACGAAAGTTTGTGATAACAGATTGTACAATAACAAAAGTAACTAAACTGTGTAAAAATTATTCCATTTCATATTATATAATATATATAACCTTATATCAAATCTCAATAACTAAAACAAAAAATTGGTCATGACCATCTTCGAAAATGTATCATAAATATGTCGGTCAAGTAAAGAAGTACGAAATAAAAAAAATATTTAAAACAAACGGTAGTTTCTGACTAGATTATGCAATACCAAAAGTAACCAAACTGTGCAAAAAACAATCATATTTCATAACTTTATTTCAAATCCATTCTAGTTGAACTAATCCTAAACGCATGCATAAAGAGGACGTTAGCCGCATTCCCGCTGGCTTTCTATCACTGAAGAAGCGAAAAGAGCCGCAATGTGCTATATATTATAGCTATATATAACGTTAATGTGATATTCTAACAGACTATCACTGATATTGCAACTCAGTCGAGCGTTAATGTACGGAACGGCGATGTGGTAAAGTTTGACTGAGATATTAAAATGAGCTTTTACGTAGATACGAAGTCACAAATGGATCTACGTTCATTTTTATCTAAGATACAGCCATAAAATGGCATTCTACATTGAGTTGTAGTCAATTTTATTTACTAGTCTCGCTGTTTAGTAATAAAGAAGATACGAAAAGTACGAGAGTGAAGAAGATAGCTACGAGTATCTCAACACAATTGAGCTTCAAATGTTGCAACTGCGTACAGGGCCAAGTAGAGCCAAAAAGTTTTCAACTGTATTTTAATATTTTAATACGTTTGTTACGGGATTACTTCGGCAATAAGGAATTGAATTTCATGTTTCTTTTATTATTTGGTAGTTCAGGATTGGTTTGTCACTTGTTTTCTGCCTCAAGCAAAAAGGCTAGATGGACGCAAAGTATTAATATGAGATAACCTTACTTCCCATCTAGACGAAGAAGTTCTCCGTCTGTGCGTAGAAAATGAAATAGATTTTATATGCCTTGTGCCAAATTCTACGCATTTAACCCAGCCCCTAGACGTGGCGTTTTTTTCTCCCCATGAAGTGGGTATGGCGACAGATATTGATGAGTTGGAAGCTGCATCATTCAAAAGCGGCCACAGTTCCAAAGGATACATTTCCTTCTCTTCTAAGAAAAGCTTTAAACAAAAAGGATGATGTTGCGCCAAAACCTAACTCTCTTTATAGTGATATTAATTCAGGAGTCAAACTGAACATGATGAGCGGGTTTTATGCATCTCTCATTTATGCATATCATTGCCTTCATTGTTTCAAATGTCTAATTCGGATACATAAAGTAAATTCTTACACACACGTTCTATTAACATTCGTGGATCTACAAATATCTTCGTATTACATATCTTTCTTCAAGTCATATCATATTAGGTCCTTACATATGAAATTGGCGTTTTGTATGGGAGGAACAAAAAGTCGAATATTTTTTAATATAATATATTTAATTAATCAAAGTATGAACCATTATTTTCTATGCACTTTTGCCATCTCATAGGTAGTTCATTGATCCCTTTACTAAAAAAACCAGTCGGACGGGAATCAATAAAATCTTTGAAGGCGATTTGGACTGCCCCATCGGAGTTGAATTTTTTCCCTTGCAAGAAGTTATCCAAATTTCGAAAAAAATGGTAATCTGTTGGAGCAAGGTCCGGGGAGTACGGAGGATGTCTTAGACTTTCCAATTGAAGCTCTTCTAATTTAGTAGCCGTCTGTAGCGCAGTGTGTGGTCTAGCGTTGTCGTGAAGCAGCAGTGGCGTGGAGCGATTGACCAGCCTAGGTTGTTTAGCCGCTAGCTTTTCCATCATGGTTTGCAATTCCTGACAATAGACATCAGCCGTAATAGTCTGGCCAGATTTGAAAAAACTGTAATGAACAATACCGGCACTAGTCCACCAAACGCTTACAAGTAACTTTTTTGGGGTTAATTTTCGCTTGGGGCAGGATTTGGCTGGCTGGCCAGGATCTAACCATTGCGCTGAGCGCTTCCGATTATCGTAAAGAACCCATTTTTCATCACAGGTAATGATTCGGTTTAAAATACCTTCATTATTGTGCCGGTTTAGTAATGTAACGCAGCAGTCGACGCGCGTTTGCCGGTTTGTTTCAGTCAATTCGTGAGGTACCCACCTTTCAAGCTTTTTAATCTTCCCAATTTGCTTCAAGTGAATTAAACCAGTTTTATCACTAACATCGCAGCCTGCAGCTAACTCGGACGTGGTTTGCGATGGATCCGCTTCCACAATAGCCTTCAACTCTTCATTATCAACTTGAGTCTCAGGCCGTCCACGGGGCTTGTTCTGCAGGTCGAAATTTCCAGAACGAAAACGTTGGAACCAAAAACGAACTGTGTTTTCTTTTGCAACACGACCGCCATACACATCATTCACCCTTCGAGTTGTTTCCGCAGCACTAGTGCCACGGCGGAACTCGTACTCGTAAATAATGCGATATTTAAGGTTTTCCATTTTGTAAAATGAGTGACGCAAACAGAAAAAAACAGAAGAAAAAAAACAAATGAATGACGATCATCGAAGCACAAATACATGAGTCTATAGCTGTACAAATTTGAATTTGGAATTCCTTACCAAAGAGGAGAAATTCGTGATTAAAGTGGCCAGTACGAAAAACGCCAATTTCATATGTAAGGACCTAATATATATGAGCCAATCCGTGGTATATGTCACGTCATCAGCACTAATCAGTCACGCACGGGATCAACCAACGCAGCACAAAGGTCGGTGTTCGCTGAGGCAATCTGTTGCGTCCCACTGTCACGCACGATATGATTAATGCTTGTTCAACTCTAACAAGAGATATAAATGTAGGTAAGTATGTATCTTATAGGATAAAGGAAGTAAATTCAAGATACCTCAAAGAGTACATTTAGTAGAGTACACAACAAACATTCGTAAGTAAGGTCGCAGATACCGAGTTTATGAAAATTTGATCTGACTGGCTGACTTTTTTTTTTCAACGTCATATACCTTTATTAACAAAATACTACGAAATATATACAACACTACAGCTACTACAATAACGGGCCCAACATCTCTCCACCAAACGGCTCAAATATGTAACCCATGCCGAGGTTAGCATGCATGCGCCGTTTGGTTGCTCCGCCGAAGTAGCCGCGGCGCCAGCCCTTACGTTGGTTTCAAAAAGATGTGACGGCGCTAAAGTGTCTACGCATGTAGCGTCCCACACTAAAGGCTTATTGATTGTCGTTATATGACTAAACATTTTTTACTGCTATGAATTAAACTATTTTTAAAATGCAATTCCTTACATTCTGAGATGGTTAACTAAAATAAAAGTTTGCAGAAGCATATTGAGAGTTGGCAGGCCCCCTCACTAGGTGGACTGACAACGTAGTAAAGATTGCGGGTAGCCAATGGTTACAAGTGGCTAATAGCCGTTCATTGTGTTGTTCATGGGGGAGGCGTTTGTTTAACAGTGAACGTCTTCCGGCTGGTGATAAGCATATTATAAGTCTAAGGAGCAAGCTTTTGGGTCATCATAAGAAATATTATTTGAGACAATACGCTAATGGTTTGTTTATCATAAACACCCACATACCACCAAATTTGTGACATGATCGCCATTTTTACACGACTGGCCAAAAAAGAAGTGTTATGTTCTCAGGGTTCATGTATGTTTGTGAGTTTCTTTATTCTACCATAACTTCTAAACCGCATAACCGATTTTAATGTATAAGATATCGTTAGATTCGTCTTGATAACGCAAGTGACACTTTGTACATAACAAAAACAAAAACTAGTGCATTTTACACACTTTTAGATTTATCGTTAGTTAAAGAAATATTTAAAAAATCATCAATTGCAGTATTAAATTGCAGGGCTTTAAAAAATCATGATATATATATATATACATATATATATATATATATATATATAACTCGTAGTTATAACTTCAATGGAATAATAAATCGTTAAACGAAAATAAATAATTTGCAGTCGGGTTTTTACTTTTATTGTTTTTTAAATAATAAAAAATGCAGGTACAGTAGGAAATGAGTTATGATATTCTTTCTTATAGTTTTGTAAGTGTTTTTAAACACCGTGCAGTATTGTTCATCACTCAATGCATTCGTCTCTCTCTCACTAACTCAACATAGACTTTTTTGCTAGCGATACCTGTCTTGTATCGACAATGAATCAGCAGTTTCTTTTAAAATATAATCTGTTTTTATGTTGGTAATTTTTTACGTATGGTAAACTTAGAACAAAAATTTACTCTCAAGGAAAACTGCCGGCCATACATTGTGTCAAATGTTGCAAGTACTTCTATAATATTTCCATGGACAGAAATAAAAAACCAGCTATGGCACTAATTTGCTGAGAGTCTTCAAATGTTCGCCACGAAGGTCTTGCTTTAGATTTTTTTAGATCGCAGCGGAGATGTTTCCACCGCACCGCGCTTAAATCGCCACGCACGCAATTGTCAGCGTAGACGCGCCGTAAATATGTGCGAGATTTGCGTGCGCGTGAAGTAAAATATTTCGCTCACTTCCATGCGATACGAGGTCTTTTCGTCGTATGCCCTCAGTCTGATATTTTCTTTAGACAACTTCGTCTAAATATATAAAATATCAAGAAATAATATACAATCATAATAATATACCAAAATAGCAACGAAAGTTTTGTCTTCAACTAGCCAATATACAACAAAAGCTACTTAAATATCTAATATTACTGAAATCTATTATTCAGAACAACTAAACTAACTTCTTAATGTCCTGGTGATACAATAGCGCGTTTCCAATTACTTCAGAAACAAATATTCGAGGTATTGTATTGTGTGCCAGTAATAATACCGCAATAGTTATTTTATATCAAGATTATTATGTTTTACTTATGTAAATAACAAACTAATTATTTGAGAAGGTAAATTATATTTTAAAAGTAAAGTTACGGCCTTGAATTATTGGCCTCAATAAAAATCTAGTATTTACCTTAGTATCTTTGAATGAATGAACCTTTCATTTAAAAGAAGAATTTAGGAAAACCTTTTTTATGTAAAGTTGGCCCCAAAGTATTTCATATAAATAGACGAATTAGGCCATAAAACCAACATTTGTAAGTGTTCTTGTGTGTTGTTAGCGAAAACTTTTTTACCTGTTATAGTGTCGGCTTTTGTGTTATTAGAGAGTCTTGTTTTCACTTACCAGATATAGTCTGTATATTTATTTTCTATCAGCTCCCTATGACTGAAATCTGACTGTCAGAGGCTGACAGGGAGACCTCGTTTTTCATGCGATTAAGCAACACAATATTATAATAGCATAAACGATATTTTTTTTTATTAACTAATACAAAAGTGATTATTTTGAAAAAGCAAAAACTTTTCATTTACTTCATAGCAGTACAGAGCAGAGATAATTAGAAATAAAATTTGTATTGATACGACTTTTAAAGACAGGAAACATGATTAAGCGAAATTTTAGAACCAAATTCATACTTCTTTTCTTTTGTTAGTTTATATGGAATCGTATTTATCGTAACAAGCATAGTAATTATTGTCATATGCTCGAGAATAGATATCATACATTTTACTCATATACAAGTATGTAAGGCGTACACTCTTTCTAAAAAAAAACATATATATTTTCCTGCTCCTGAATATTGTAGTAAAAACCTTTCCAAGTAAGGCCAGTTTCATAATACTAAGATAAACATATAAATTTCATACACTTACATAAAAAATAAGTCTCTTCTCCACGTAATATCGGATATCTCATTTAACCATTTGCAAATCACCCAAAATCCATTTGCGACACAAATAACTCGTTCTAGACACGAAAATATCCAAATTATTTACAAACAACATACATCTGCTACAACTGCCAGTTACATGCCATGAAATCAATATAGACGATAAACAAACATTCGAACGTATCAATCAAATATTTTTCAAAGGAAACGTATCGCATCCATCATTTCGATGTCGCCCGTGATCGTATACAGTATCAAGTGGGGGAAAGGCGTGGATACAAAAAATGGTGCATGATAAACATTGGAGTTGTGTACAAAATGATAAAAAAGGATTTTTTTAGATATACACTTATAAAAAATGTATTGATATTCTACTAAGTGGTAAAGTTAAAGTTTTCTACTAAATAATGATACCTTATAATGTCAGAGTGCAAAAAAGGTTTTGTCGGCTACCATCTCTTGTCTAGTCTTATATTTATTTTTGGATAACATTCTTCACAAAATTTCAGGTTTATAACTCCTTCCGTGTATGAGCTAGAGACTTATGTCACAAGGAGACAGACATCGGTAAGGCTCCATTTTACATTTTCGGGTACGGGACCCTCACAAAATATGTAGTAGTATGTAGTGAAGATGCAATACCAGTATTTTTTGTAAGATTTTCTAATAATTGCTAAACTTTAATTATTTTGTACATGGATTTTTGGTGATATCATACTGCCCAAGCTTGAATGTGCCGTAAAACTGGGGTAAGTATTCCACTTAGAGCAGATATGATCAATTATAGTAATGAGGTACCGGTATATTTGTATATGTATTATCGTTTTGTATGGAATATGTTATTTTGACATTTAGGAAGAAAATAAATAATAAATCGATAAAGCGGCAAACTAGAAGCATACTTTACTAGGCTTAGTAATACACATACAAAATTTCACCGTGTTTGAACACTTTGTATTTAAAATATGCCGAAACTACGTTTGTATGGAAAGCGCTTGGTGCACTCTAATCTCAATTATCAAACTACCTAGTGTGAAGTATAAAATAATATGGAACAAGACAACAAAAATTATTTAAGCGGTCCAAAATAGGTAGTAGGTGTTTCAACAAATGTCGTAGGGCATCGGGAGAGTTTTCGAATGATACCTGTCACAAATCTAAAATGGTAGATGACCGCTTCGATTCTGCAGAAACGAGGTCGAAATACTATTTTATATTTCTGGCAGCTACGGAATGTGTAATTATTCTTGTATTAGACATAATTATTATTATGTACGCAATATCTACTCAAGTGTCGGAAGCCGTTTTAGCCACGAGTTTCATATACAATCTTCGTTTAAGTCATCACCTGCTTTGAGGTATGAGATGAAGTGAACGACATACCCGTATACAAAAATCAATAAATAATACAAATGTATTTTCAGTCACTTACATCGATGTAGTTAAGTGTTGCTGCACACTGGGCGCACAACAAGACCCCCAAACTACCCGTAAGGTAAGTATCTGGTATACCATTAACGAGTCAAACAAAAGACGAAAGCATTTCCAAGGAGGACTGACTTCACGAAGGCATAAAACCGAAACCAAAACTTTTGACCGTTATTATGAGTAATTGCGATGTTGGTAGCAAAATCATGTTTTTATTGTTTTTGTTGTCCTTTATTGTGCCGGGCTCATATGCGGAGAATAAGGGTCAAAAGATTATGATTATGAACTGAATGATATCAGCACATAAGTACTGCAGTATATCCATCAACCTCGAAAATCCCGACGGCAATCCTAAGCGTCATACTTTATCAAGCGGTGATGGATGGCCTTCTTCCTTATCTGCTAACAGATTGCACTCGAAGTTTGAACGAAAGTGGTAAAAATTGATTTTGTGTGTAATGAGAAAATGAGAGTGCTAGATTGGCAACAAGAAAATGAACGTAGAACGTTGCAGTGTTTACACTCATTGTATTTTATTGCTAGTTAGATCTTTCTATATATAACTTCTGGTTCAAAATTTATGGGCTGCCCTATATTCTCCAAATGATCATAATGGGCGACAGATATAGTGTTTCTTATTCGCTAACATCAATTTAAAATTTAAAATTAGTAAGATTGTATAACAAATCCTAAACTAATTTTGTGTAGGAATTTTCGGTGAAATCATACTATCCAGACTTAAATGTTCAGTAAAAATTAATATGTTAGTACATATATTATTATAGTATGGGAGTATTTCACTTAGAACAGCCATGATTAAACAGCTTATTGTAATGAAGTGGCGAGGTAGTTTTAGCCACAGACCTAGGATTTTTTCGCTACGCTCAATAGACCTACGAAGTGTGTGAGTGAAAGGTCCTAAGCTGCTACAAACCGTCGCGAGAAAAAAAGAGATAGTGAAACAAGAAGACGGTATGTCATTTTTTACTCGAGTAAGAGGCCATAGCGTCCCGGCCTCTTCCAAGTCGGCGCGAATTTTGTGTATTTGCTCAAATATCTTACGATTATAATATAAAATATGTATTCTGCAAGCATGGTGTCTTGTTCAGTGAGTGACTGTGATGTTACAAGACACAGTAACCCGAATATATACACGTTTCACAGGTAATTTATGTTTATTTGTACTGCTTTTTAGATAATCATTATTTTGTCATTTTGTTTTAAAATTAGTTATATGAACTATGGAAATATTAGATAATAGGTTTCTCTTCATACTTATCATCAAATTACATTGCTAAATGAAGAATTGGTTGGTATTTTACGAAAAATACAAAAACATTTGTTTACGATAGGGCTTGACAAAGTCCTGACGTCACAAGTATCGATAAAGTCGATAGTATATGTCTGACTTGTAGCTTCGACGTGAATGCTCGGGTACATATTCGAACCTCAAAAATAACCGGTAGTTAGTTTAATCATAAATTTGTTTAAAAATAATATAATTACATAATAATAAGCGAGAAGTTGACAGATCAGTTTATAGCTTATTGAGTATTTACGAATAAGGGAGTAAATATTATCACAAGATACATTATTCAAAATTTATTATGATGTTTTCTGTGGAAAGTTCCCCTAACTCTCAACAAATAATTGGAAATATCTCTTACTTCTATCATAAAATATTAGTATCTTTATACAAATGGTTATTTAACAGAACTATATGCACGCGTATAATAATGTTTGTGTTCTTACAGATTACCAACAAATTTTCAGTATGTGATAAAAGGGTTCGGATTATTGACGCAATCTAAATAAAAACTCTACAGTTTGTAGTAAACTTTGAATCAAAATGCTTCATACAAAGAAAACATCGATGTATACTAATGAAAGACTCAATACCAACTTTTAATAACCCTGAATGCATATAGTTGTGGAAATGGTAGTCAATAGCTTTACGAAATGATGTCACAAGTAACGTAAAGTTTAATTTGTAGTAAAATACATGGTCAAATATTTTTGTTTCATGTAAAGACTGTAGGATATGTTGAGTCAATCTAGTAACCCTTCCCTTAGCGTCCCTGGTGCAATAAAATCTACAATACTCACTTCATTGCAGCGCTGGATATCCTGACACAAAATAATTTTTATTTTTCCTTTCAGATCAAATTGAAAATAAGACGGCCCTGACCTTACTTAAATAGAGATATATAACCACCGTTAGCCATTACCTGCCCTTCAAATCAAGTACTGTCTCCAAGGAAAAAACTTATTAACTAATGATCTAAATTGTGACAAAAATTACAGAAAAAAATTAGCTCTTAAGAAGTTTAAAAGCTGAAACAAAAATAATGATAAAACGGCTTTTAGACTTAAAAGCAGACTTTAAAGAATTATATGTTTTGTAGGCCAGTTAGTAAAGATCATCGAAATTATGTACACATCGTCATTTCTACAGCCCAATGAGTATGTTTACACAAGGGACAAATTCGACCTTTGCTTACCACATGTGAATGCTTTACGCAAATGGTACTCAGATAAATGTAATTTAATAATTTACAGTACCTGAATATTTGCAGCTTAATGATTTTGTTAATGGTAATCATAATACTTAGTAATGGTAAGTTTTATTTCATCTTGTTACGATGAAGTTATAGTAGTTTACTTTTAAAAGTGCTGTACCATTTTAGACCTACAATAAATGCATTTGACTTCAACTTTGAATGAGTTTTATTTTTAACAGATCAAAAATGGAGCAGGTTTTCAATAAGGTTGTATTCATGTTATGATATTTGGTTTGATTTTCATTTGAAAACATCGTATTTTGTTTAAAAGGATTTTACTTTAAGATTTTAAGATTCATTGCTTTGAAATTTCATCATAATCAGTTAAGTAGTTTGGTTTTCAAATCATAATAACTTGAAAAATAAGTTGTTCAAGTTAATGAAATTGCATATATTGCATTTCTGTGATTTCAGTGTTGTTGACGATCATTACTATAATCTCAATGAACTATATAGGGCATAATTTCAAACGAATGTGTCCTAAGATTCAACAAGTAAAACTGTCGATAGTATTACGCTCGCGTCATTACAACACTATGTCACTCACACATTTACATTTCATTTTTTGTTACACCATTCATCCGTCACTGTTGGTCTTGTACATCCTAAGCCTATGGTTTTAGCTTTATTTATAAATAATAAGCTAGCATTCGGGCACTCTCACCTGGTGATGTGATGATGTAGTCGAAGATGTTCTTCAGGCTATTCTAGAATGACTGGCCAATCACTTAATAGTTAAATGCTTTTTTGCATTTTTTTTTGTATATATAATACATTTCACGGTGGATGAATAGGGTAGGATCAGAATGTTACACTATTGCATGAATTCTCCAAAATTATATAAAATGTTATACAAGATGAGTAAGGAAAACAACTATATTAAGGATATGTGCTAAATGAGAATCATGCCACTATTTACACACCACTTATGCTCGTATAAGTAGGGTGTTGTTGCGCATTAGGCACAACGAGAAAGAATAATCAAATTATGAACCGTGATGGCGCAACTCACTCACTTAAAACTTCTTTTAGGTAAGTATATCAGATTTTTAAGGTATAAGTACAAATAGGTAATAGATTTAATAATAATACCTATTCAGATCTTTTTTTATTAAATTACCGACTGTTCATATATTTATCAAAATCAACTAAGTAGTATATATATAAAGAATGTGCAAACACAACGATTCTCTTTCTCGATTTGTAAATCCCTTCACTTTTTAACTGCGATGGTCACAAAAATAATTATTTTCCATGCGAATATAAAATAATATTTTATTTGGTAGATTTCAGTCGACAATCCCCAGAGTCAGCAGCACACGATTGTTCAGTAATTATTGGACACTCGTGTCGGAGCCAAGTCGAGAATTACGCGGAATTTTATATCAACTGTCCGATATGAGGTATTGCGTTGGGAGAAATAATGGTACATATTTTCATTTTAATACACGATGTTGGTTCTATATTTTACTTTGTGTTCGAGGATTTTGTGTTCAATATTTCGCTTTAGGTATATGTTCGATGAGGTGCCAGTGAAAGAAAAGTTGTTACTAATAAGAGAAGCGTGGTATAGGCATGGCATGAGCAGAAACGTATTACATAAAGAAAAGAGTGTTGAGCACACTTTTGGATGGATATAATCACATCTACCGCAACGTCTGAAGCGCTCGTAGCGAAGTTTACTTAGCTGTTCTTAACCGATCAGCAAAGTTAAGCAATGTCGCCCGCGGTCAGGAGTTGGATGGGTGACCGCTAGTGACATTACTACTGAGCGTTTCCGTGCTTCGGAGGGCACGTTAAGCCGTCGGTCCCGGTTGTCGTCTTAGGATGGCAGTCGTTATAGCATGGTGGTAGGGCATTTTGCGAATGCCCGCCTGGCTAGCTACCACCCTCAAGTAGCAAATCTGTCGCCAAGCACCTAACGGTGTGTTCCGGCAGCTGTCCTTGAGAGCCAGTACTTCTAGGTTAGCCTGACCAACATCTTCGACCACATCATCACTTACCATCAGGTGAGGTAGTGGTCAAAGGCTAACCTATCAGGCATAAAAAAAAAAAAAAAAAAAAAAAACGGCCACTATTAAATAAATGGTGTTGCGATAGTCCCCACGCGTGGCTGATGTCTTGGAGATCGCAGTGTAAAATGGCAATTCTTAAGGCCGGCTTGTACTTGCACAGTAGGCAAATTTAGCGTGCGAGAGTTGTAGGCTATGGACACTACGCGGCGCTGCGCTTTAGATGCACAGCGCTCGTCAGGTCGATGTCCCCAGCCGCACGCTATCAGCTTCATAGTGTAACTAAAACAGTTGATCTACTTTAGGTATCTGCTACTAAATCCAGTACTCAATTATTATATTCTTGTGACTATTCCCTTATAGTGCAACTAACACAGTTGATAACCTTTAACTATTACTATTAAAATACATACCGTTAAGTGCTTGGCGACAGATTTTCTACTTGAGGGTAGTAGCTAGCCAGGCGGGTATTCGCAAAATGCCAAATTACTGGTTCTATCTAGAGAACACATAGCGGCACATACCGTTAAGTGCTTGGCTACAGACTTTCTACTTGACACATAGTGGTAGGAAGCCAGGCGGGTATTTGCAAAATGCCCTACCACCATGCAAAATTATTGGTTCTAGAGGACTCATAGCGGCACATACCGTTAAGTGCTTGGCGACAGATTTTCTACTTGACACATCGTGGTAGCAAGCCAGGCGGGTATTTATAAAATGCCCTACCACCATGCATAACTACTAGTTCTTAAGGATACATAGCGGCACATAGCGTTAAGTGCTTGGCGACAGATTTTTTACTTGAGGGAGGTAGCTAGCCAGGCGGGTAATCGCAAATTGCCCTACCACCATGCACAACTACTAGTTCTCAAAGATACATAGCGGCACATAGCGTTAAGTGCTTGGCGACAGATTTTCTACTTGACACATAGTGGTAGGAAGCCAGGCGGGTATTTGCAAAATGCCCTACCACCATGCAAAGTTATTGGTTCTAGAGGACTCATAGCGGCACATACCGTTAAGTGCTTGGCGACAGATTTTCTACTTGACACATAGTGGTAGGAAGCCAGGCGGGTATTTGCAAAATGCCCTACCACCATGCAAAATTATTGGTTCTAGAGGACTCATAGCGGCACATACCGTTAAGTGCTTGGCGACAGATTTTCTACTTGACACATCGTGGTAGCAAGCCAGGCGGGTATTTATAAAATGCCCTACCACCATGCATAACTACTAGTTCTTAAGGATACATAGCGGCACATAGCGTTAAGTGCTTGGCGACAGATTTTTTACTTGAGGGAGGTAGCTAGCCAGGCGGGTAATCGCAAATTGCCCTACCACCATGCACTTCTACTAGTTCTCAAGGATACATAGCGGCACATAGCGTTAAGTGCTTGGCGACAGATTTTCTACTTGACACAACGTGGTAGCAAGCCAGGCGGGTATTTATAAAATGCCCTACCACCATGCAAAATTACTGGTTCTCAAGGATACATAGCGGCACATATCGTTAAGTGCTTGGCGACAGATTATTTACTTGAGGGAGGTAGCTAGCCAGGCTTGTAATCGCAAATTGCCCTACCACCATGCATAACTACTAGTTCTTAAGGATACATAGCGGCACATAGCGTTAAGTGCTTGGCGACAGATTTTCTACTTGAGGATGGTAGCTAGCCAGGCGGGTAATCGCAAATTGCCCTACCACCATGCAAAATTACTGGTTCTGGAGGACTCATAGCGGCACATACCGTTAAGTGCTTGGCGACAGATTTTCTACTTGACACATAGTGGTAGGAAGCCAGGCGGGTATTTGCAAAATGCCCTACCACCATGCAAAGTTATTGGTTCTAGAGGACTCATAGCGGCACATACCGTTAAGTGCTTGGCGACAGATTTTCTACTTGACACATAGTGGTAGGAAGCCAGGCGGGTATTTGCAAAATGCCCTACCACCATGCACAACTACTAGTTCTTAAGGATACATAGCGGCACATACCGTTAAGTGCTTGGCGACAGATTTTCTACTTGAGGGTGGTAGCTAGCCAGGTGGGTAATCGCAAATTGCCCTACCACCATGCAAAATTACTGGTTCTGGAGGACTCATAGCGGCACATACCGTTAAGTGCTTGGCGACAGATTTTCTACTTGACACATAGTGGTAGGAAGCCAGGCGGGTATTTGCAAAATGCCCTACCACCATGCAAAATTATTGGTTCTAGAGGACTCATAGCGGCACATACCGTTAAGTGCTTGGCGACAGATTTTCTACTTGACACATCGTGGTAGCAAGCCAGGCGGGTATTTATAAAATGCCCTACCACCATGCATAACTACTAGTTCTTAAGGATACATAGCGGCACATAGCGTTAAGTGCTTGGCGACAGATTTTTTACTGGAGGGAGGTAGCTTCTTAGAGGGCACTGCTGCTCACTTTCCGGTATTTTACCTTAGTTGCCTCTTACGACACCCACAGTTAGTAATTGGGGCGTGACCATACTGTACTTTTTATACTGTGGCGCGTGAAAACAATGCCATCGAGAAAGTATTTTTTTATTTGGCATGGTTGAAATGACGTACAAGACACTCGCCTGATGGAAGATTCACGCCAGCGGATAACCATAAATGTTGCAGTGTCACCATTCTGCTAATTATAATTCTGTTTATAAATATTTCTAGCTCGTTATCGTCGGGGAGAATTTTGCTGGAGAAAACGACGCCTAGGCGGGTACTGAATGACGTGCGCGAGAGCTTGAATCTTTAGATTTGTAGTTTATTTTTTCTTGTTAAAAAACTATAGCTAAATTTGAAAATGTGCCTTCAAACGTTACTAATAAATAACAAGCTCTATCCATTGGTAAAACTTCCACATAGTTTCATGATAGTATCTTTTAGTTCTACCTGATTTAAGTAGCGATATGGTGTCATGTTTGAAATTTTTTTTTATCGAAGAAATTGTTCATAATCACGTTTTTGACTTTGTACGTTCCTGGAGAGTATGTTCAACTTTATATAAATAATTGTATATATTCTAAATTTTTAATTCTATTCGAGTAACAGATTTTAAAAAATGTCTTAAGTATGTAGGTACAACCTGGCCTTAAGAAAGCGCTGCTGCTTACCTTCCGGTATTTTTCCTTTCGTCGCCTCTTACTTCCCCATGCTAGCTCAAGAAACGTTTTAACTTTCTTCATAGTTTGTTGTCCACCCATTGTTTGTCGTTAAGTTTATCAGATAACTTAACGCTGAAATGGGGATTGCAGCGTTAAGTTATCTTACTACGTCACTAAAACAACCTTTTACCACTACTCATATGCAGCTGAGGCTGTTCGATTATGGAATCCGTTACCGATAAAAATAAAAAGTGCCCTATCCTAAGAATCTTTCAAAGAGTAACTTAAAGCCCATTATCTATCAATTTAGCTATTATCAGAACTGCTAGTGCAATGATTGTGAACATTACTGTACATGTTGCATTAATTAGCTTGTTTAACATATTTTCAATATGTATATGCAAGTAGTCTATATCTAAATACATAGGTATATATTTTATTTATACATATAACGTACCTATCTATAAATTTCTAGGATAAGTCTAGATAATATCTAATAAAGTCTATGTAGTTATTGAAATTTTTATGTTTGAGGTTATTTACTTTAAGTTTGTTAGATGTAATATTGTGAAACTACCAAGTCGCCTTATTTTAAATAATACCTACAAATGGGTTTTCAGAAAGAGATCACTTTGAGCGATAAGACTGACCATTGTTACACTTAGTGTAATTAATTGTCAGTTGTCTAAATTATGTTGTTTCAATAAAGAGTTAATCTATCTATCTTACGGTTCGCACAGGAAGATTAAGGGATGTGCAATTCTAGGCCAGCATTCAACAGGATGATGGAATTGATATAGGGATAGAGAAAGGCCAAAGAAAACATAGGTATGGAGTGCGTGAAGAAGGCTTTGTAAGCGTAAGGTGTCAGTATTGAGATAAGTTTATAGCTAGCCAGGCTAGCACTCGCAAAATGTCCTTCCACTATGCTTAAGCCGGCGGTGGGGATCGAACCATGGACCTGAAGCACGGCAGTCCATACACCGCTCGGCCATAATTGCTTCAAAAATTATCTGTTTATCCAAAGTTCCTCGGATATGTACTAACCTACGAATAAATACTTTATTTATTCGTAGGTACTAACATATTTACCAGCTTCTGCAGCGCCCTACTTTCTAATACTCTTACTATCTACGGTAGACGTAACTTGAAGACATTAGTATGAAAATGGAATTACCTCGAGCGGGCAGCCAACATTAACTAGGTAACAAATATTATATTGACAAGAAGCTCTTTAGTGTGCAGAATACTGGTACACTTCATTGGACTGCAGTAAACATTATCTTGTAAATTGATTCAGGCGTTCGTTCGTAAAATTTCTGCCTCAATGCTCCGTAGAGTATAGTAGAGAAAAAAAATAATGAGACAAAATAGGTTTCGGAAAAAAAAAAAAAATTTACTGTGTTGTTTTCTATACAGGCGTAGTCAAAGAAGACATCGTTATTGAAAATTAATGAAACACCGAACAACACTGAGTAATATGAAATAACTTGAACTCAACGTGTTAATCCAAACACTCATATCAAGCAGGTCACATTGTTAATGCAATTTAACTTTATTTGGCCGGAATCCTGCGGCCACGACGTAAACTGAAAATAATCCATTTCAGGCCACATTGTATCCGGGCCCATTTTTCGGGCCACAACGTAAACAAACCACGTTTTCATAATCCGACTTCTCGTCGTCGAAGTTATTTCAGTAGTTTCAGTGTTGGAAGTCAGTTCCGTCTTTTTTCACTCTTTTCAGTGATGTATCCTGCTGATTGTGTCAAAAATGTTTCACTTATAATATAATAATGCTCACCAAAGGCGATAGTTGCAATTATTAGATCATTAATCAGGTATAGGATAATAGTAAATACTTTCAGATATGTTTATTTATAACCGTTGAAAGACTTCAAGATTCCAAAGTGTTAGGAGTTTTAAGGAAATACTAAATATTTTAAGAATATTCATTTATATAAAAGTATTTATACTGACTTTGTCTAGTCACGTGCACCCTACCACAAAAATATTACGGGTTATTAAAAAAATTTGTTCAGACGGACAACAAATTGTGACGTAGTCAATAAGTACGAATGATATGCGTAACAGAAAATGATTATGTGTAATTTATAAGTATGTAATGGGACTTAATCGCGATAAAAACATGTATAAATTTGTTATTTATACATTTACCTTGACGTTTCGACCAAGTTGCATTGTCGTGGTCACGAGCGGACTGAAGAGGCGGGTGTCAACGTCTTGAACGGCGGGTATTTTCTATATAAATATGTGTTCAAGTCGCGAAAGTCTTAAAGTTACTTTATGTGTAATGTTATAAAATGAGGTACTTTCAGGGTTATACATGTACATTTACTATTGTATATTTTTGTAACACATTCTGAAAAGACGTTTAAAATGAATGGCCCCGAGTTTCTGAGCCGTTCTTCTCGCAGTGGCTCTAAAACACTTTCTTTGCTGAACCTGGCGGCTTAATTAAGAAATATAACATGAGAATACATTTTGGTGTATACTTTTATAATTAGGCTCTCCCTTTTAAAAATATTCAACCAAAATTTATTGTAAGTTAGATCAAAACGTAAACAAGCACCACAAAACTTTATAGGTAGGTATAGTATGTATATCCAGAATCTAAAAGCCTCGGAACTAACCTTAGTATCATACAATATTAAAATCGAACATCGAGTAGCGTGGTTTATGCATAATAACTTCGGACTTTACAATATTACATCGTGTCGGAAGCTTTCAGAAAGTGCACTTTATTGCAATACATACTGAACACTCATTCACTATATAAACCGTTTACGAGTCAAATTATAAATTGAAAAATACCTGAAGGTGTCGGTTCTTTTTTTCTGTTATGTTTTATAATACATATCGAATTTTGTCGTTAACTTTGAAACAGTGCCACGGAAGCTTGATTTTGCGATCCTTGAAGGTTGATTTCCTGATATGTTTACCCTTGCTGGAATCGCGAATAACGAGTCATGCGGAAGCTAATCTTGGGTCTTTTTTCTTCCGTTGTGGTGGTTTCGGCAACGAAGAAAGGGAGGCCTCCTACGATGGATATTGGAGAGGAGTGGAGTAAGTAAACTAGTAAAATTACATGTCATCCAATGTCTTTCCCCTACATTTTTCGAAGAGCTCGTAGCGAAGTTTGTTTAACTGTTCATAACCGATCAGCAAAGTTAAGTAACGTCCGCCGCGGTCATGAGTTGGATGGGTGACCGCTAGTGACATTACTACTGAGCGTTTCCGTGCTTCGGAGGGCACGTTAAACCGTCGGTCCCGGTTGTTGTCTTATATAGGATGGCAGTCGTTATAGCATAGTAGTAGGGCATTTTGCGAATGCCCGCCTGGCTAGCTACTACCCTTAAGTAGAAAATCTGTCGCCAAGTACCTAACGGTGTGTTCCGGCAGCTGTCCTTAAGAGCCAGTACTTCTAGGTTTGCCTGAACAACATCTTCGACCACATCGTCACTTACCATCAGGTGAGATAGTGGTCAAAGGCTAACATATCAGGCATAAAAAAAAAACTTATCAGGTATTAAAAAAACCCTCAAGTAGAAAATCTGTCACCAAGCACCTAACGGTGTGTTCCGGTAGCTGTCCTTGAGAGCCAGTAATTCTAGGTTAGCCTGAACAACACCTTTGACCACATCATCACTTACCATCAGGTGAGATAGTGGTCAAAGGCTAACCTAACAGGAATAAAAAAAATACGTACTAAATAGTACATAATAATATACGTAACGCCAACTCGCCAATATCATTGGTTTTCAGTCATAGTGGTGTGTGTGAGTTCTGCGTGTACGTGTCCAAATTCACAGTAAAATTGCTGCACGCACACATAATTAAATTATCACGTTTAGTGGAGGGGCGAGCATTTTTAGACTGAAAGAACTCTAGGAGATTTGATTATATATTCTAAATCTAGATTACCAATTAATTTAATTACTATCGAAAACCACATTCTACCATTCTACATACCAAATTCAGACGCGTGAATCCACCTGATGGAAGTCAGATATATGCTCAAAATCTAGATCGCCAATTTATATAATATTATCGAATACCACATTCTATAATTTAATTGTACATACCATTGTATTTCTTTTTAATATAACACAAAGGACTATGGGGAAATGCTAACAATCTCTTAGAGTGGAGTTCTGTTAGTTCTAACAAACATTTGTAGCATGTTTTTTTTTTTTTTTATGTTTGTGTGACTGCATAAGCATGAGGAGCACCTGATGTTAAAGGTCTCTTGTACCTGTAATTTATGATTTCATATTTATTATTTCTTAGTTATAGACAATGTCTTCTCCGAGCTAAGAGCGCCCGCCGCGGCAATACTGGACCGTGCCGCGCTGCCTTTGGATAAAGTTTTGAACATATACGCTGAGCAAAGTAATAAAAAATATGAAATAATAAACGACAAGCACAAGAGACTTTTAACATCAGGTGGTCCTAGTACTTATTCTGTCAGAAACACATAAAATGTAATATAAATGTTTGTTAGGACTAACAAAAGACAACTCTAAGTGAAGTGGTTTTTCCAATAACCCTGTACATTGTAATCCAAACGAATTTTGATATATTGTAATACAAACATTACTCTTGGTGCGGTTAGGTACATAGTTTGAAATATAATCGCTAAGTAACAGATTTACTGTACTGCATCTTCCGAATTGTACACTGCTAAGCACAGCCTTCTCCATTAAGGGGGGAGCTGGGGTAGTGTGTATGAGGTCCTCAACAGGCGCTGTTGCCCACCTTCTCGTGTTTCAGCCTTATTACACACCTCTTACGTGGTGTTAGTTGACCCCAATAGGTGAACCCAGATTTTTAATCTGAATAAGCCCAGACACGATGTCTGTAAGATGGTGACGAGTTAGGTATCCATAGATTCCAGGAGATGGGAGATTACCATGTTTTTATAATATCAGAAAGTAAAGGATATCATATGTTGAATCAATCAAACAGAGGTTATTCTGTGGAGGTTATTTACATCCTTTCATCAACTATTGAAGCTATGATGGCCGAGCGGTTATAGCTATGGACTGCGGTGCCGCAGGTCCATGGTTCGATCCCCGCCGCCGGCTTGAGCTTCAACGCATAGTGGAAGGGCATTTTGCGAATGCCCGCCTTGCTAGCTACCACCCTCAAGTAGGAAATCTGCCGCCAAACACCTAAAAGTGTTCTTGGGAGCAGTCCTTGAGAGCCAGTGAAATTACAAGCACATGATGAGACTTAACAACTGTATGTATCAGGGTGACAGGCGCAGTGCAGTTCGTCACTTATGATGAAATACATCTGTTACAGGCAGGGGATACCGCTTACATCAGATGGGCCTCGTGCTTATTCTTAAAATCTAAACAATAACGAATGGTCTTAAAACCGCTGAAAAGATTTTTTTTACTTGTAGCTTGTAGCCAAACCACTCGATCAGATCACATTTCAAACAAATACTTTAAAAAATCGGTTTATTTATTTAGGAGCTTCGAAGCCACAGACAGACACACATAAACACACGATAACTTATAATGGCTCCGGAGCATTATCCCGAACTCGCAATACACCAGATTATCATAATATCAGATTCTAAAAATACCAGAATAGATTAGCAGAATTTGTAAACGAACAAACAATTTTTTTACTTACAAAAACATCAGTGTCCGCAGCTTATCATGCCAGATATTCATTATTCCAGAGATAAGAAATTTTGTACAGTTACAAAATTTACTGACGGAAAATAGTAGTTTATGCAACTGTCATATAATAAAGGGTATTAAAACTTGAGTGTAGTTTTTAAAATAAGATTACACGAGTGTTTTAATACCTAATTATATGCAGTTGCATACACTATTTTATTTAATCTCATGGCTATAGGTAGCTACATTAAATGATTTTTTTATCCAACAAAATATTACTCAAATTCGTACCTATGTACGAAATAGCGCCATAATGGAAAAAGTTTGTAATTGGTCTATGGCTCCGAACCAGCGCGCTCACCACAGATAATGTGTACTTAAATTGAATTGAAACCTCCTTTGTCGGGACACATTGTACTTTAATAATTATAAAATTGTTTAAAAGCATTGTTTTGTTAGGAGAATAATACTTTAATTTTCTTAAAGAAGTATGTAAATAAAATATGCCAATAAAAGTCTGTATTTCATTTCATAATTAGAATATTACCGAATGAGATTATATTAAATACTTTTCCAAATACGAACCCCTGGTTCATGTGAGGACGGAGTAGCTGTTGTAGAGAACATTTATTTTGAACAGTGCAACTCCTGTATAATAAATAGATAACATAATAAAAACACAGTAAAATAACTTTTATATTACAAAATGACAAATTCACGAGAGAGAAAAATATAGTCATGTGCGGAATTCGAACCCACGTCCATCCACCCCTATAGCCGGGGTATGCTCTGACCGACCCGCACATGACTATAATTTAATTAAATTTGCAATTTTGTAATGTAATCCGCAGAGCAGGCGTGATTGGAAACATAACATATATCTAAAAAACAGTACTGGCTCTCAAGGACAGCTGCCGGAACACACCGTTAGGTGCTTGGCGACAGATTTTCTACTTGTTGTTTCTACTGTTGCGCGATTACTTCATTAATTATGAATTTATTTGATATTTTTTTGTGTTTTTTGTATCTTCAAATAGGTCGCATTTCATCAACATCAGGTGTAATTTGCAATTTTGTAATGTAATCCGCAGAGCAGGCGTGATTGGAAACATAACATATATCTAAAAAAAATATGGTTATAATTTTATAATTTAATTAATTTTACAAATAATGATATTAGTAGGTCCAATTTATTGTATTACCTACCTGAACTGTGATTTTATGGTCGACACTAACAGTTTTAGTTTCCTTAGGTCTTAACGCATTTTCTTGTCACGAATAATATAAAAACATTATTCTGAACTTTCTTAGAAGTGAAATAAACTGCTGTAAAAGACGACCGCTCCATACGAATGCACTCCTGGTATTTTGCGAATTTGGCATTTTGTTTATCCGGGGTCTTACTAATCTGGTAAACTGCTCTTATAACACTCTTATTATAACGCTCTTATAACTATTGCTTCAGAGGGCTAAAAATGAAAGCATTTGTTCAGTTACTATATTGACCCGCCCCATTTTTTAATTATAGACCCTAATTACGAGTAGAAGCGTTAGATTTCACTAATTGAACATCATAAAGGCTGTTAAAAACCTCTTAAAAACATTACCTATTCATCGCTATAAAAGGTTTTCCGGAAAATCATCTCCGTTATTATTAAAACTAGGCGACGAAGAAATGACGATAAAACACATCGTCAAAAGTTTATTTTTGTTAGGACCCTTAAAGTTCATGTACCTAAGCACTTGAAAATATTATCATAGGATGTGACCCTTATCTTCTATCCACGCATAATCGTGTAGAATAACACTTCTGTTCATTGTAGGACCACTATATGAAATTTAAGGACACCGCAGATTGTATCAACGAAGCTTCATCACAATCCCAAGATTAGTTTAGAAATCCCCAGAATTTTAGACTTTTCTGTTATAGGTTAGCCTTTGACCACTATCTCACCTGATGGTAAGTGATGATGTGGTCGAAGATGTTGTTCAGGCTATCCTAGAAGTACTGGCTCTCAAGGACAGCTGCCGGAACACACCGTTAGGTGCTTGGCGACAGATTTTCTACTTGTTGTTTCTACTGTTGCGCGATTACTTCATTAATTATGAATTTATTTGATATTTTTTTGTGTTTTTTGTATCTTCAAATAGGTCGCATTTCATCAACATCGGTTAAGTAGTTTCTAGCTTAGAGATGATTAACTGAAAAAAATATTTTCATGCCTGGACGGTATTTGCAATTATTTTTGTGTTTAGTCCTATGACAATGATCTTGTTCCACTGAGAAGAGTGAACACTGAAAATTTTAAAATAACTTGTGGAAGTCGGGCCATGATAATGTGAGGTCAGTGTTCTCAATCAGCATGGTACCGACTTCAAGATATTCTTTTACTCTTACAGTGTTGAAGTCGCTTCCGATATAAAGTATAATATGTAACAATAATAACTAAAGATATTTTCACACATCAATCAATTCTAACTAAAACGGTGTTAAAACATCCTGTTTCCAGTTAGATTTTGCATGAAAAGATTTGTTTTATGTTTCAAGTCAATTAGAAATTAATTTAAAATCAGCTGATTCAGAAAACTACAAAGAAAACAGTAATTGAATATCAAAGTATCTTAAATGTGGAGTACAAAAATAACCACGAAAGGTTAAAATATAAAAGTGCGTTCTAGAGTGGAATTATATACAAAGAATACTGAAAGACTTGATTTTAATCTGTGTTTTTTTTTAGTTGAGTCGAAGTCTATACGGTGGCGTGGCGGCGGCGGCGCCACGCCGGGTGGGTCGCAGTTTGCCCCGACTATAAATCATTCAAAACTGTGTCATGTTGAATCTGGAACTTATATTATAGTCATGAAGTTTCAATATAATTCAAGTATTTAAACTCACTGCGCAAAAAAAGTTATGTCAAAATAAATACATTGACAACGTTTTGCAAAACCTTTATTTTAAGTTTTGTTTTAAAGTCATTATAAAGTGGCTATATCACGTATTAGGATCAAGGAATATAATAAGTAATATATAATAATTCAGTATATAAAAAAAAAGCATTGCAATGTTAAATTAATAAATCTTGCCTTTAAGTTGTCTAAATGCTTTCGTTGTAGGAGCTGTAGTAACATTAGTTTGCAGGATTTTGTTAAGCGATTTTTACATGAATTCAGTTTGTGTACCTAAGCTTTATTGGAGCTCTTTCAAGCTCAAACTTCATAACGTTCTTTTTGCAGTTTGAGTAAATTTTGGTGAGTAACAACAAACATCAAAAGTGCCTAGGGATCATGTATATTTTGAGATATAAAAAAATATTCAATTAATATTTACCAAATCTCTTCTTTGTAGCATATCCTGTGCATGTTCAATGGGGTTGAGGTCTGGCGATTGAGCAGGCCACGGCAGAACGTTGATGCGAGCATCGGCAAGAGTGCAAGTTACGACTCTACCCGTGTGTGGACGTGCATTATCGTGCATTAGACGAAGTGAATTACCCAAACGGCTTCGCAAAGGGACGAACTTCTGAAACAGTACTCTCCGAATAAATCTGAGCATTAAGGTTGCCCCTGATCCAAATGAGATCTGTTCTTCCACCGATCCAAATACCGGCCCAAACCATTATTGTTCCCCCTCCATATAGGTGAACTTCTTGACAGAATTTTAAACGTTCTTGACGTCCAAAGCTCCTCAAACTCGAGTACGTCTTGTATCAGGCCGTATACTGAAACGGGACTCGTCAGAAAATCACACGAATAAAATCAACGACAATTCTCGAAAACGTCATCCCTAGGCACTTTTGATGTGTGTATAATGAATCCGTTGTTCCCAGTTTCATATAGTGGTCAATATATGGATCGGTCTGTACTTGACAGCTGCAAACCTAATATTAGACAAGTCGCCTGCTCATCAATATATATAGAATCGCTTCTATCGTTGACGTTACTGTCAAAACGCACGCAGTACTCGATTTAAGCCGATTTGGGTTCCATAATACTTCACGGTAGGTTTATTTTCAGTTCAAGACACGTTTCTATCGTTACCTCTGGGTATTTTCACATTAGCGAAACCGCGGTCCGATCGTGGCATTAGGGAGGACTAAAGGCCAATTTTACATTGTACGATAAAATGTGGTAAAAATAAAATTATTTCCAGTTATAAATCTTTTTTTTACTAAGTGTTGGTAATTAATTATAACTTTGAATCGTTGTATTGGATTCTATAAAACCTTTTTTTTAACTTTTTCAAGTGCATGACAGTAAATCGGTTCTTTTTAGGATTCCGTACCCAAAGGGTAAAAATGGGACCCTATTACTGAGACTTCACTGTCCGTCCGTCCGTCTGTCACCAGGCTGTATCTCAAGAACGGTGATAGCTAGACAGTTGAAATTTTCACAGATGATGTATTTCTATTGCCGCTGCAACAACAAATACTAAAAATAAAATAAAATGAATGTATAAGGGGGGCTCACATACAACAAACTTGTTTTTTTTTGTCGTTTCTTGCTCGATACTAATAACAGTGACAGGTAGACGCTTTAACTATTCACAGAATATTTAGTTACGGAACCCTTCGTGTGCGAGTCCCACTCGCACTTGGCTGGTTCTTTTGTAGTTACTAACCACAGGATTAAAATGTTGCGAGACATTTTTAAATTTATTTTCACAAAACTGTTTGATAATGTTCTAGAAAGAGTTGGTGGGAATCCTAGGTCACCCAAAAAATATGAACATAAGTGGTTGTTGTAGTTTATATTACTCTGCAATCACTACGCAGTCTTAGATATTCTGCATCTAAGCAGTGTGTGCAAACACTTCTGTATTTATGGGTGAAGCAGGTTAAATTACTAAGCAAAAGAATGAGACAAGAACTAACGTCTCAATGTGATAAGTACAGTGTCAAGCAGAATAAAGATGGTGACCAGCAAGTTTTTTTCTTCCGTTTAAAACACTCGTCTTTCTGATGGTGGAGCCACTACTTAAATAATGTGAACTAGGCTGGTAGGTTAATATTCCTTGAACACTCAACACCAGTTAAACACAACAATTAGATGACTTTAATGATTTTATGATGATTTTTGATTGACTTAGTATTATTTGAACCAAAAATATTTGTATTATTTAGTCAGATGAAAAAAGATAACTTCCAGCGGAACATATGAATGGAATGAGAGTATAATGGTAATGATGATTTATGTTTGTTATTAATTGTTGGAATGTTTTTATAAAAATCTTAAATTCATAAGAGAGAAAAAATTTACAGACTTAAAAAACGATATATTTAAAACACTACGAACTATTACAACACTACATCTACTACAATAAAACCAATTAGATCCCTATTAATCATTGCAGACTCATAGCGATATATTTTGATATTTTATATTTGCAACTTGCTAGTTATGAATCGTATCAATAGGGATTTGTAGAAGAAAGTTCACAAATCGTTTTTAAGGGTGAATGTCAATGTGGATTATTAAAGTAACATTTCCTATGGATAAGGTAAGTAATAAAAAAATACATTTACTTCAGGTAATGTAACCCATAATTCACAATATCAATCAAATTTAGATATAAATATCATACAACAATTGAAAGTAAGTACCTATAATAAACTATGCATTTTTGTAAAAATAAAAAAATACGCCCATAAATATAATACATGAAAAACAATAACTTAAATAAAGTTACAGAACCCATCGGAACAAAAACATCAATTAAAATCGAATTTGTACCAAATATAGTAATTAAACAACTTTAAACGGATTAAATCGCGTATATTTATCATTATGCGTCTAAGTGACTTGAAATAAATGAATTATTATTATTATATTATTCTTATTATTATTTTTGTCCTGACGTTTCAAACACTTTGCAGTGATCGTGGTCACGGGGCTACCCCATGACCACGATCACGATCACGATGTTTAATTACTATGTGTAATAATCGCGAAAACCTAAGACAACATTATGTACCAAATAGTTGAAATTTATACAAAAATATCTATTAACATTAGTTCACGCGACCATAGCACCGCTTGGTTGTATATGGGGTATATGCGCAGTCAAGTCATCCAGCTGTCATCTTCAGGACGATATTAGAGCTAGCCAACACCCATGCTCGCGTGGAAGCAGCTCATCTGTGCATCCGCGAACGTGCCTAAGGCCCTGCAAAAGTGGGGCAGCAGCACCACCGCTCTAAAGGCATTATTGTATTGGACTCGAAGGTTTCTATATGCTCGCTGTGTGTATAGTTGGACCACAAGTTACACGTATATAGGGCGGTGCAGTACGCTCTAAAGAGAACCAGGCCAACAGATTTTCAGTCAGAAGTCGTATCGGACTCCATAAAGGGAATTGGAAGCACGACCGCAGTTCGATACTGAGTGCGTCATTAGCCCTTAGGGCAAGTTCCTTTCCGGCGTGTTAATATTCTATGTTGAAAGTGTCGTTTGCCATTGATATTTATTTTATTGAATGAATAAGGAAGTGGGTGCTTTTTAAGAGATTTTAACCATCAGAACTTCGTGCCAAGGGTTTTTTTTATTAAAAAGGGAAAGGTGCAGCTAACTTAAGACTAATAACTAGCAAGTACTTCATGATACTCAGGTGAACTCCTACGCCAGGCACCTATCTAAAATTAGATTTGAGTTCAAAAATATGCGTGTCATTTCACTAGCTTTTCGTCTCGTCAATATAGTTCTTTAAATGCGATAGCATAAGAGAACACAAAGCACCAAAAATAGAGTCGGGTTTTTTTTCTAAACTTTTTTGAGACTTTTGTTCGCTTAGTGACTATGTCAGCCCCATTAAGAGTTACAGGAATATTTAGCCCTAAAACGAATAAAGTAATTCAAGCAGCATTTTGCAGAGTACCCTAGCTATTTCATGGATCAGCTAATATACCCTGCAATACTCCTATGTCACTCAAATTGAGTCCAAATTCAGCACTTATCCAAGATCTCATCGGCCATCTCCAAACACATTCCATCAGTAGGTGATGGATGAACGTCCTCTGTGAAGCCACCCTCATCAGGTGTTTGTGTTTGTTTAGTGGAATGTGGCCGGAGCGCAGCCTATGTGCCAAAACAATTAAACACCTTTGAGATTTTATATTTACACACCATGGTATCCGAGAAGGTTCACTTTGTAAGATTTTCTACCAAATTCGTTTTTCCTGTGATATTTCATTGTTCCATTTTTCAAAAATGTTGATGTGATCTTTGTTAAAATCTCTGAAATTTCTGGTATTATGTAGGTCTCTATACCAGTTAAGATCGCTTTTTTTGCCAAAGGGTCAACCTCCTCGTAACCCTGGATACCGACATGTGAGGGAATAACTAGAGTCACTTATTTAATGCAATGGCGAAGCAGAGTAATCCTTTTGGTACTTTTTAACCTATTGATGAGCTTAAAAAAATATATATGTTTTCTGAAGGTAAAGAAAAAGTAAAAAAAAAAAAAAAAAAACAAAAAAAAAAAAAAAAAAAAGTAAAAAAAAGTAAAAAAAAAAAAAGTAAAGTCATGAAATTAACTTTCAAAAGTTATTCCCACATTATGTACGCATGCCTTCTGCCAGGTAGTAAGGTATATGTGGTTCCGCGACGTAAAATGTTTTGAAAATTTAATTAATTTAATATTGTTTGCAGGTATTTTATAGGCACTTGTCCTTTAGATTTTCGTTGACCCCAACTACGACTTTAATACTACTTTTGTTTGGTTTAGTGAAAATTTAATTACGAACCCTTTATAGAGGTTTGATTAAAACTATTTTATTGTGCGTAAACAAAGTTGGATTTAAGAGGTAGTCAAACCGAGTCTGTGCTTGTTTAATTTTGATTACGGCAATTTAACCTTTTCAACCTACAAACACCGTACAGCTCCAGGATTAAGAATTTAATACTGATCTGGTATCCTTCCGTTAAAAGGCGATATATGGCATAATTTTCTGAATGAGGAGCATGCTGCTACTCGCGTCGATTGAGTGTGTTACATTAAGCGGACAACAGGGTCTCTCACCTTCTTTTTATTTCATTCCGTGATGAATGGACAAGTGGCTGAACTTAATGTAAGCGTCTCGACTGTCCATTACAGTTGCAGTGTCACCATCCTCGCCCTGCTTGTCACTGCACTGCGCTTGTCACTCCGAGAAGTTATTACTTATGTCTCTTTTGCTCAGTGGTTTCACTTGCAACAGAGAGTGATCTTCAAGTCTGCACACTATGTTTGGCAGCAATATAGACGTCGTACGATGTCTTTTTAAGATGTAAAATGCACGTCTTTTTGGTTCGTATAAAAGACGATAAATGTTTTTTTGTGTAAACGCCTGACAAGAAAAGGCTTCAAATATTATTTTTTAAATTTTCTTTTAATCTCCGTAGTAAGGTATACAAGGACAACTTACAACGTAGGTACTTTTATAAACGAAGTTTTATGACTTCTTGGATTACAATCTCTAGGCCTCTGAGTGGAAGTCGGTCATAGACATGCTGCGCCACGAATAAACCAGTCGACTGCGTGAAATAAAGAAATGATAGTTCAAACAAAAGACATGTCTAAGACTTAATTAATAGACGAATAAAGTACCGAATAATACACAACCAATTATAGACGTGTTCATGGCGACAGTTATAAAGAAATAGACCTACTGACGTAAACAGTATCAATCATATCAATAACAGAAGTCACAATGACGTCATTAATAGACAAATAAAGTACCGAACTATAATGTCGAAGTCACGGACGTATTTTGGTGGTCAAGAGAGTCAAGGTCAAGACGTATTTTATTGAGTAATTACCGACAACATGGTCATGGGGTGTCGGGCTAGAATGTCACCCGCCCATATCTACCCGTGGCCGTGGGGACGTAAGAGGCAACTAAGGTTAACACACCAGAAGGTGGGCAGCAGCGCTTTCTGATGAACTGATATTTCACACTGCGATTCCCAATACGCCTGCCAAGCGTGGGAATTATGGCAAATCTCCCGTAATTGTTCAGCAGTGGACAATACGAAGATACAGTACAGTGTACTGTACTGTATCTTCGTATTGTCCACAAGTTACCCTTACAAATCGGTATCTAATTCATAAGAATAGAAATATATTGTTGTGTTGTGAATATATTGACAACTGATCCTCAGTGGTTAAAATTACCAAAAACAAACGTTATATTAGACGTAACGTTTTCCTACCTGGGGTGGGCTTGTGAAGCCGGGAATGTAATGGTAACGTGTTTTATTATTTGTGTATTTGAAGCAGTGATGGCTCAGTAGCATTGGCTATGGACTGCCGCGCAGCAGGTCCATGGTTCGCATGCCACCGCGGGCTTGAGTTTGGTGGAAGGGCATTTTGCAAATGTCCGCCTGGCTAGCAACCACCCTCAAGTAGAAAATCTGTCGCCAAGCATCTAACGGCGTGTTCCGGCAGCTGTCCTTAAGAGCCAGTAATTCTAGGTTAAGCCTGTTGACACCTTGACCACATCATCACTTACCATCAGGTGAGATTGTGGTCAAAGGCTTACCTATAAGCGAAAACACACACGCTTGCAAGGTAAAATAAATAATACTGCTTCCTTAGTTAAAACAAAATGCAAGTTAAAAGCACTAGTCCGGTAATGTGAAGTAAAAAATCTGCGTATTTCAAACAAAGTATGGAGGAAAAAGCTTGTGCGGGAGTTCTACAAACAGTATTCTTAGTGTACAGTTGCTTGCAATATGCTAAAACAAAACAGGTATCTAGGTAACACAAATGCAATAGAGGTTTTGCGATTAAATCTATCGGAAAAACGTTTTTTACTAATGTTATGTGTACAATTGAATACTGAAATTAATTCGCATGGAATAGGATAACTTCCAGCGGGACTTGAAACTGCAACCACGGAATATCGTCCAGACGAATTTCCAATTATGCTATGGAAACTGGTGCTTGAGAGCCGATTTTTTGATCACCCGTTTCAAAGCACGTCTTTTTGACTTCAGTGACATCTACCTAAACAGCATTAACAGCTGATTTTTCGTTGGGTCCGAAATATAATTTCAAGAGCATTGACGCGTGTTAAGCTTAAACTTAAAAGTTAATTCGTATAAAAAGATAAACTCCAGTGGGACTTGGACCCGCTTGAACTTGAGTTCTTGCTTGAGTAACAGGTTCAAGTCACACTGGTACTTGTCATTTTCCGTACGAAGTAATTTCTGAGTTAGCATGCGCTTTAATACTAAGCAATGTATGACTGATTGAGTATCTGCCTGAAGCATATTCAATCTTGGTAGATATATTGTACCACGATACGTGCCCCGTGAAACTATGTCATATCGCATCCGGTCGAGCACTTACAACGGATGCCCTAACAAGCACTGCTGTGAACGCAGCGCATACCAAACGGCAGTAGCATATCTTTGCTTTTATTATTTTATATTCGAATAATATTATTATATTCGAATCCGCGAAGCATGTGTTACTGCAAATATATATATTAAAACATATATTAAAATTATTGGGTTACGTCATAGTTAAGAAGTTTAAAGCTAAATGTAAAAAATTGTCTAGTTTGATGTACAAGGTAAGTTGAACTATAGGTGTCACTCCATCCAATCCATCTCGCTCATGGTTAAGAACTCTATTTTAACCATTGTATCGGCAGAGCTTACCCCGGCTATAGGGGTGTATAGCGCTGACATTACTATAATTTCTACTCCTTGTAATTTTGAAAAAAATATTGTAAATTTTTGTTTGATGAAATCGCAGCTTTACATCAACTTGTGTCAAAACACGTGTTGGCAACAGAAATAATCATCTTAACATCGGCACTGAATGTTTCACTACAGGGCCCAATTCTTGCGTTTTCAAGACCAAGTCGATTTTGAGGTAGACAAAAATGTGGCGGATGTCGTTTTAAAGACCGTTTCAATGGTTTAATGAGTAGTAGAGAGTTTAGAAGCAGTGACGGCTCAGTGGCATTGGTTATGGATTGCCGCGCAGCAGTCCATGGTTCGAACCCAGCCGCGGGCTTGAGCTTCGCCGCATGGTGGAAGGGCATTTTGCGAATGCCCCAATGCCCGCCTGGCTAGCGACCACCCTCAAGTAGAAAATCTATCGCCAAGCACCTAACGGTGTATTCCGGCAGCTGTGCTTGAGAGCCAGTGAAATTACAGGCACATGAGACTTAACAACTATGTCTCAAAGTGCCAGGCGCAGTGCAATTTGTGAAAAAAAAAGTACACTGAAAGCATAAGCTAACTAGCCCTAAAATAGGAACAAACATTTAAGAACGTAAAGCCAGAATACACTATTAGGTCGATATTGCATGTTGTAAAGGCAAAAAACATGGACATCTGTCAACTGTATAGATGTAATTATTTAATGTTATTATTACATTGTTAGCATGTTCTTAAGCAAATAAACATTATCATTATTGATATCTTGAAAAATTTTCCTCCTCTAGCACGAAGAACTAGGTTGTCGAAGCATCGACCGTCTGATATATTATAACACTTCTGTCACACTGTCTTCGATTTAAAGAAGTTCGCATCTTTTGCAACATTTCCTACTGTTTCCTTATTTATCATATGACACAGACGCTGTAGTACAGATATGTAGAAAAGTAGAACTGGGTCACAGGGATTACTCTAATGCTTGTTTCATTTTACTCGGCTCTTGAGGCCTTTTGTTAAGTTAAAATGTAGGTAAATAAGTGTTGTGAAAACTAGTTTCGCGATGTGAACTCTAGAGAAGAATATTGTTGAAGCAGATATTGAAGTAGAATCTACTAATTATTTGGAGGGTTTTACTCTACATCGTATTTTTTAATGCCTGATAGTTTCGCCTTTGACCACAATCTCACCTGATGGTAAGTGATGAAGCGAAGATGTTGTTCAGGCTAACCTTGAATTACTGGCTCTCAAGAACACCGGCCGGCACACACCATTGGAGCGTGGCGACACTCTACTTGAGGGTGGTAGCTAGCCAGGCGGGCATTCGCTATATGCCACCACCTACCACCATGCTATAACGACTGCCATCTTAAGACAACAACCGGGACCGACGGCTTAACGTGGCCTCCGAATCACGAAAGCGCTCAGTAGTAATGTCACTAGCGGTCACCCATCCAACTCATGACCGCGGTGGACGTTGCTTAACTTTGCTGATCGGTTAAGAATGGCTAAGCAAACCTCGCTGCGAGCGCTTTATAGTGAACTTTATTATTGTTGTGTAGAACTCCCTTTAGTTAGTTTATGTGTCTGTGGTCCTCCACTAATTTATGGTCTGTTCTGTCTTTTCGATATGCCTGCGTTACTGTAAGCTGGTTCGTAGAATAAACTTAAAAATCTTGAAACAGAATTATATTGTTTAATTTTACAACATGGCGCAGTCGATATCAATATAACATTTGTAAGTTTCTCGAATTTGTGTTCGGCATAATACCTAAGTTTATACGTATTGATGTCAAGTGGAGTCCACGTCAAGTGTTGGAGCTCGAACGACGCAAGACAAAAATGGCGTCTGTTAAATTGCCCCCAAATCTCAACCTACAGAGCGGAAACACAAGCAATTAATCTTGGGATATTATTTTCATCATTCTGGAATAAACAGCAACCCAATCCATTTTTACTCGCATCACACTGTAAAATAGATTTTTTGAAGAGGCATCATGGAAGTGCTGTTTTGCAACACCTTTCGGTGTATACAGATATTGTGTCTTACCTTACGGTCTTATGCATGCACCAGAGCTCTTCCAAGATGTCCTTGAGTCGCATTTTGGCACAATACCAAACGTAGTAGTCTGGGCTGACGACATTTTAATAATGGGTAGTACCGCTGAAGATCATGATGCAACATTGAAAATGGTGATAGAAAAGGCCAGAAGCTTGGGTATTGTATTTAATAAAGATAAATTTCAATTTAGAAAGTCTGAGGTCAGGTATGTTGGTCAAATTTTTAGTGAAAAGGGCATGAGTATTGACAAATCACGAGTTGAGTCATTGATAAAGTTAGAGGCACCCACCAATAAAGATCAGCTAAAAAGCATGATTGGTTCATTTAGTTACATAAGAAGATATGTACCTGACATGGCTGAGCTTATGTCTCCGTTGTGTAAATTATTAAGAAAAGATTGTGAATTTACTTGGCTTCCAATACATGAAGAGGCTTTTCAAAAGTTAAAAAATAGAGCTTGTAATGCACCAGCACTCACTCCATTCGAACCTAAGAAAAAATCTATTTTACAGTGTGATGCGAGTAAAAATGGATTGGGTTGCTGTTTATTCCAGAATGATGAAAATAATATCCCAAGATTAATTGCTTGTGTTTCTCGAACTATGAATAATACAGAACTAAATTATGGTCAAACAGAAAAAGAATTACTAGCTATTTACTTTGGTGTTCAGAAGTTTCATAAGTTTATATATGGTCTAGAAGCTGATGTTCAGACAGATCATAAACCTATTGTTTCTATAATGTTAAAACATATCAGTAAACTTGGATCACCAAGGTTGAGACGCTTACGGTTGAAATTGTTGATGTATAACCTAAATGTTTACTATGTACCTGGAAAATTAGTTCATTTTGCAGATATGTTGTCAAGGAATAGCCTCAAAGGGACTGAATATGATAGTGAAATGTTACATATGGTACATTCTATCTCGAGATACTTACCTATGTCACCAGAAAGAAAAGTAATATTTAGACAAGCTACATATAATGATCCTGTGTTGATTAAAGTTATAAATTATTATTATCAGGGCTGGCCAAAAACTGTGACTCAAGAGTGTCAGAATTATGAAAAACTCAAAGATACTATTTACTTACAAGATGGTTTATTGTTTTTTGGAAATAGGATAATTGTACCTAGTATACTGACATCTTATGTGATGGAACTTGTACATCAAGGTCATAATGGAATTGCTAAATGCATAAATAGAGCTAAAAATATATTTTACTGGCCAAATATGCGATCAGACATAACCAATTTTATAAAACAATGTAGAATCTGTGAAAAGTACAGCCCACAAAATTGTAATGAACCTTTGCTTCCACACAAAATTCCAAAAGAAAGATATTTGAAAGTAGGCTGTGATATTTTAGATTTTCATGGAAAATATTTTCTTGTAATTGTAGATTACTTTTCACATTGGCTTGAGCTGTTACCATTACCAAGTAAAACTTCGAAATGTGTAATTAATGCAATGCAGAGTGTTTTCACTAGATTTGGTTATCCTGTGGAATTAATTGCAGACAACAATCCATTTGCATCATTTGAATGTAAAACATATTTTCAAAGTAAGGACATACAATTAATAACCAGTACCCCACATTACCCAAAAAGCAATGGAATGGCAGAAAAAGCTGTCCATATTTCTAAGCAAATTTTAAGGAAATGTAAAGACAATAAGATAGATTTTAGAGATGGAGTAATGCAGTATAATAATATGCCACTATCTGGGTTAAATGTTTCCCCTTCTCAGATACTAAATAGCAGAAATGTTAGGACTTTAGTACCATGTACAATGCATTCTTTAAAACCTGAAATACAAAATATTTACAAACAGTTGTTATTAAGGCAGTCTATTACTAAGGCGCATTATGACAATAAAAGTGCCAAGCGAAATGTATCATTTAATTCTGGTGATAATGTTGTGTATAGAGAAGGAGGAGTGTGGCTAAAGGCTAAAGTTGTTAAGCATTGTAAAGAACCTAGATCTTATCTTATTTGTACAGATAAAGGATCAACTTTAAGACGCAATACTTCTCAGTTGAAGCCATCATACACTAAAAATGAAGATCAGCCAATTAAGTCTGACCCGTTGATCCCTTTGATGTATGACAAGTCAAATCAGGTTTTCAAGTCTCTAAGAAGCCACACACCTCATAGGATTTTTATAAATGAATCGTGTAATGAGTATACACCTGCAATGAATAGTAATGATGATAATGTGTTGACTCCGTCAAAGGTGACCCGGAGTGGTCGTGTTATAAAGCCACCTAAAAGTTTGTATCCTTAAAGGGGAGGTGTTGTGTAGAACTCCCTTTAGTTAGTTTATGTGTCTGTGGTCCTCCACTAATTTATGGTCTGTTCTTTCTTTTCGATATGCCTGCGTTACTGTAAGCTGGTTCGTAGAATAAACTTAAAAATCTTGAAACAGAATTATATTGTTTAATTTTACAACAATTATCATGCATATGTTATGAGTGACATGTTATGTACAGCCTTATTATAGTAAGCAGTCCTGCTTGGGTAAGATTAACCTTAAAAACAAATACCAAAGGGACTATCGATGCATCATCGGAACTTCTAGACTTCGTTGTTATTCGATGTGTGACCAATACATCATCACATCAACAGGGACGTCCACAATTGAACTAGGTATCCCCCTATTCGGGGGTCTTTCTATAATCCCACGCTTGGCAGGCGTCTTGGGAATTATAAAGAAAGCCGTTGACGTTGTCAATTCTTCAGAAGGCGCTGCTTCCCACCTTTCGGTATCTTTCCCTTTGTCGCCTCAACTGAACATTCAAAAGGAAATCTTTTAAGGCCGAATTTTTACTTGTAAAAAAAGTAAGTAAGTGTATATACGTGTAAGTAGAAAGTAGTTTATGTCATAGTGTAAGTGGTTCAAATTGATAAAGCTTACAATGTAAATATGCACTAAGTTAATAATCAGTATATATTTTTTATTGCATATACTTTTCCCTAGAAAAATAATGGTATTATCCTCTGCCTACATCATGCATTTCGTCACAAGCGACGAACTGCACTGCGCCCATCACCTTGAGACTTACAGTTGTTCTATCTCATTTGCCTGTAATTTTATAATTACTTATTGGCTAATCGAAACTGCTGCCAATCGACGACATAAAAAGTTTTTAATGATTTTTTTACACGACTGCCCAAAAAAAGGATTAAAAAAAGTTATTGTTTGTATGTATGTATGTTTGTGAGTTTCTTTATTCCACAATAACTTCCAAAGGGCTTAACCGATTTTTATGTTTGAGATATCGGTAGATTTGTCTTGATCAAGCGGATGACACTAGGTACAGAAAAATAAATAAAAAACAAAGTGGCGGATTTTGGATACAAATTGCGAGATAGTAAAATTTTCTTCCAAACTCATCGTGTGGTTTCAAAGTGAAGGGCTTTAAAAAACGATTCCATAAATAGATATAACATGTAGTTATAATTTTATTGAAATTATTAACTAATTTGCAGTCGAGTTTTTTAATTTTTTAATTAATATTTACTTGGTCGTCCTACAGTTGTTATTTTGTCATAAAAAATACCTAATAATTCATCCTAAATAACAAGTTTTATTTCAAGACTGCATTGGTTTTTATTACCAAAAACATTATATTATTTATGATTGAATATGTTTTTCCGATCGCAGAAGCCAAACAAATATTCCTTGTTAAATATTAATGTAGCTTGTTATGTAAATAAACTCGACAACAAGTAACCAATTTCGATTAATTTGTGTACAAATGTATTTTCCTTAAAAGCAATTGTACCAAGAAATGTCGTTAGTTACATTTATTTTCATGTAGCCATACTACTGCTACCCACTTATTTCATTCCTCAACAAAATATGTTGCGTGGTTTCTACCATTTTTGAAGCAGTGATGCCTCAGTGGCATCGGCAGTCTATCCACGCCGCAGGTCCATGGTTCGAATCCCGCCGCGGGCTTGAGCTTCACCGTATGATGGAAGGGCATTTTGCGAATACCCGCCTAGTTAGCGACCGCCCTCAATTAAAAAATCTGTCGCCAAGCAACTAACGGTGTGTACTGGCAGAAGTCCTTGAAGCCAGTGAAATTACAGGCACATGAGACTTAGCAACTATGTCTCAAGGTGACGGGCGCAGTGCAATTCGTGACTTGTGGCGAAATGCATCTGTTATAGGCTGAGGCATTGAAGCACTCGTAGCGAAGTTTACTTAGCTGTTCGTAACCGATCAGCAAAGTTAAGCAACGTCGCCCGCGGTCATGAGTTAGAAGGGTGACCGCTAGTGACATTACTACTGAGCGCTTCCGTGCTTCGGAGGGCACGTTAAGCCGTCGGTCCCGGTTGTTGTCTTAGGATGGCAGTCGTTACAGTATGGTGGTAGGGCATTTTGCGAATGCCTGCCTGGATAGCTACCACCCTCAAGTAGGAAATCTGTCGCCAAGCACCTAACGGTGTGTTCCGGCAGCTGTCTTTGAGAGCCAGTACTTTTTGGTTAGCCTGTACAACATCTTCAACCACATCATTCACTTACCGTCAGGTGGGATAGTGGTCAAAGGCTAATAATCTGGCATTAAAAAAAATAATGTTAGTCCGCTTAACATTAGATGGGCCCTAACTTGATTCGTCACAATAACATTAAAAAAAACATTTTGCGGAATACTATGAGCCTATTGCCTACCACACCATCAGTGAATAATATTTTAGAAGCCCTCGTAGCGATAATTACTCGGATGCTACGAATAAATACCTATGTTAAGCAGTGTTACTCTTCAGTTACCGCTTTGAATTCGTCTGTGAATCATCAAGTTCACAATTAACAAAACACACAATCTTCCAAATTCGATTGAATTGGTTAATTGATTTGGTACTTCGAAATGATTGCGTTCGATTGGTCGCGTCAAGGTAATGTTGTTGCTCCGCATGGTATACTTTATAAAAACACGCCCGCCGTGGTAAGCTTTTCTTCCTGCTGTTTTTAAGTTTGACTATTTTTTTTACATATTTAGTCGTAGCTTGGATGGGTGCCCGCTATTGGCATTAAGTATTAAGCGCTTCCGTTGAACAATGGCACGTTTGGTCCCAGTTATTGTCTTAGAAAGCAATCGTTAGGCTATTTCGGAAGTCTTCGAAAAAATTAGGTCAATTTGCATTTATAACTTCCACCCATACGTAGGAAATCTGTCGCCAAGCCCCTAACCATGTTACAGTAGCTGTTTTTGTGTGCCAGTTTCCATTATAATATGAGCCTCTCAATAACCTTTGACCATATCCTCACTAACCTTTAGGTGAGATAGTGAGTGTGTGAATGCGATCAATCAAAATCCAAGACGCCTGCCAAGCGTGGGGATCGGAACAACGTTTGTCTTAAAAAAGTTACTCAATATCATTACGATTCCAAAATTACATATATACGATAGGAAAATTTAAGTTATGTGCGGGTGCGGAAAAAAAATTCTATCATATATTTGTAATTATGTAATGTAATCCGCATAGCAGGCGTTATTGCAAACATAACTATATTCACAATATAAAAAATCATTATGATTCTTCAAAAATTATCTGCTTCTTATGGAAAATTAACCATCGTTTCGACTAATTACACAGTATGATACTACAATATCTTTCATATCAATAACTTCGTTCCAATGATGAAACAGCGGTGCTTTTCCCACATTTGTTTGCACCAGTGATGGGTACGGCTATAGCTTCCCATCGTCATAAGTAATCAATTAGACCAGCTCTGTCTCTACCATTGCACCATAATAACTTGGCCTTACATAACGATCAGCAAATCGTTTATAATATTAGAACTTTGAGGGTGTGCGGGGTCTGGACATTTTGGTGTAGCGTTCTATCGACTGAAGGATTGTATTTTTTGGCTTCGTAGTTTTGGCAACTTTGTGGTTATGGGAGATAATATTTGGAAAGTGTTACTTCGGGTTCCGAGCGGAAGGGGAAAGAACTATGAATTTATGTGAAATAACACTTTATAATAGCATAGATATTCAATGAATAAATGTCAACCTTAATACAAGTACTTGAAAGAGTTTAACCTTTTTTTTAAAAGCTCACTTTTATATGAATTTAAGTATATAACATCGCACACGCTTTTTTTTATATATTATTGTGACGGAACAAGCTCGAGGCCCACCTGATGTTAAGCGGACTAACCTCTGCCTATAAAAGATGCATTTCGTCATAAGTCACGAATTGCACTGCGCCCGTCACCTTGAGACATAGTTATTAAGTCTCATGTGCCTGTAATCTCACTGGCTCTCCTAATTACTGCAGCCGGAACACACCATTAGGTGCTTGGCGACAGGTTTTCTACTTGAGGGTGGTCACTAGCCAGGTGGGCATTTTGCGAATCCACCATGCGGTGAATCTCAAGCCCGCGGCGGGATTCGAACCATGGAACTGCTGCGCGGCAGTCCATATCCAACTGAGCTGTCACTGCTTCAAAACACTATTTAAATACTGCTTAGTTCTGTTTTGCTCATTATACTACCTACTGAAAAACTTTTTAACTGTGGCTCTATTGGTACCTGCTTGCCATAATTGAAAATTTTCAGGCAAATAATGAAACACTTGGCAAATTCAGTTTAGAAGCAGTAGAAAAACTTCGAGCGAGTTCTTCTGGGAATGTTCTGCCACCATACCTGTTTCTACCGCCAGGTAATGTTCGCATTACTGTATTTCGGATTAAAGGGTATGGTTGCAGGGAAATTACACGCACATGAGACCACAACTTTATGTTTCAGGGTGATGGGCGTAGAGCAATTTCCTTCAATACGCATCAGTTATGGGCAAGATGAGTATTGGTTATAGTCAAAGCACCTCGTGCTTGTTCCGTGACGATAGCAAACAAAAGACATTGACATTGGGATTCGTTGCATTCTGTTTCGTTGGAAATCTATAGTTATATATATAAGTTGAAGTGACGGACATCGCCGAATTATCGAATCAGCTGTATTAATGTCACTTCGCGAACTACGCTCAGTCACATAATTGTCAACATGTTTACCTCCAGTTTTCAAGCTGGCCCTATTTCGCAATGCTTTTGTACAATAACCTCTTACTTTCCGATTAACAGGGCTGACTTCAAAACGGTTCCTTTCATCTTTACGAAAGGAACCGTTTTGAAGTCTCGAAATAGTTTCTACTATAATATTTTTATAAATTAATTAGCTGTATCATTGCAACATATACCATAAAAATTAACAACTTTCGGATAGTTTTAACAAACGAAACAAAATGCAGCTACTATTTTTATATATTATTCTTCATTTAAAAGATTAAATGAAGAAGTAACCATTGGATAACAGACAGAGAAGTCTGTCCCTTATAAGTTATAACATCATTTTACACCTGTAATTCAGCAATAAATATACTTTTCAACACACTTACTCGTAACGGGCCTTTAAATGCAAAGATTTAAGCAAGCTTTTTTTCTACTTTACCCCACTTGTGTTTTATATAGAAAAAAAATCTTTTCCACTCTTCTCACCAAGGAGATCGTAGTTTATTTCATTAGTTTTTCATATAAAAATAAACAAAACAGTTATTTACCTACTAAAGTAAAACATTATATTAAGAAGATATAATTATATTAAATACACTTTCTTATTCAGATTATTATTGCTATCAAAAAGATAAATTATATTCCAATAAGTATTGTATCTAGTACTAGGTATATATCAACAAATTGACTATGGATATAGTTAATTAAAATTAAGGTGGTTCAGTGTTTCCGTCAGGGTCATTTTTAATAACGAAATCAGCGCGCCATTGTTAAATAAATACTTCCTTATCGAAATTATCGTATTTGTTCCTTGCAAGTGTGTTGAAAAAACGTCGTATGACATACGTGTGATTTGATAATTACAGCCTCTGCGTCTGACATCACTTATATCATAATGCGATATCAACTTTGACTTAGACTTTCTGTAATTATAACAAGCAAGTTAATATGTCATCAGTCATCACCTAGCTGTGTATATTCTTCACTTTACTCGTAGTTACATGTGTATTACAAATTATATGAATTCACTTTTGGTACAACATACTTTATAAGGTATATAAGCTATTCAACTGCAATATTGGATAAATAAACCTCGTTGCATAAGAATGCATCACTAAATTAGATTCCTAAGCCAGTCGCCTCACGTGTGCCTCATATAACATGATATAATCCTCAAGCGTTGCATAAAATACAAGCAAACACTTCGCTCGAGCTCCAAGAATCATATAATACAAGTAGATGCACCGTCGACGACGTAACAAACCAAGGATTAATCCTTATGGCTCCATATACAAGAGCATAGCTCTCACAGTTCTGCGTGTTTTGGGTTTTTATTGCGGTAATGCATTTGACTTAGATATTTGATTTAGAATTTTTCTAAACTATCAGATCGCTTGGTCGATACGACGCGGGAGTAAAGTGTTTGTACAGAATTATGGGCACACTGCCAACTGGTAGTGGGTACAGCATTTCGTTATGTGTGGGCCTGCGATGGCCTTTATATTGCCTAAATGGTTTCAGTTAGTAGCTGTACTGTTGTATATAGTTCGTAGTAAAAAAAAATACAAAAAGTTATTGTTACTGAAACATAACTTTTTAATATTTGTGCATGTTAAAATAGGACGGCGTGATAATTATTATATTAATAATAAAAAAATATTTTTTTTTGTAATAAAAGATGGCCATTGCTATCCATTGCGTAATGCAGAGAGTGTTATGGGCACTTCTGCAGCTGGAATGCTAAGGAGCGGGTTATTTGATTAACTCTACATTGTGTGTAGTGATTATATTTATTCAAATGTAAGACCATATATTTTCAGAAATTATGAAATAGATTTTTACCATTATCTCACCTGATGGTGTGGTCGAAGATGTTCTAGACCTAGAATTACTGGTTCTCAAGGACAGCTGCCGGAATACACCGTTAGGTGCTTGGCGACAGATTTTCTACTTAAGGATGGTAGCTAGCGGTGACCCATCCAACTCATGACCGCGGCGGACGTTGCTTAACTTTGCTGATCGGTTAAGAACAACTAAGCAAACTTCGCTACGAGCTCTTCACAGCGTTTACCCTTAGAAGGTCGTGAATTTAATTATTTATTCATATATTGCACTCTCATCTTAGTATCATAAGCCTTGCGCTATGACCAGTTTGGTAAACCAATAAAAGAAAAACATATATAAATGTGATATTTATAAATATTAGATATTATTACTTACGGGATTTGTACCGTAATTTTTTTTTTTTTTTTTTTTTTTATGTTATTGTGACGGAACAAGCCCGAGGCCCACCTGATGTTAAGTGGACTAACCTCTGCCTATAACAGACGCATTTCGTCAGCGACGAATTGCACTGTGCCCGTCACACTGAGACGTCTAGTTGTTAGGTCTCATTAGCCTGTAATTTTTCTGGCTCTCAAGGACTGCTGCCGGAACACACTGTTAGGTGCTTGGCGACAGATTTTCTACTTGAGGGTGGTCGCTAGCCAGGCGGGCATTCACAAAATGCCCTTCCACCATGCGGTGAAGCTCAAGCTCTGGGCGGGATTCGAACCATGGACCTGCTGCACGGCAGTCCATAGCCAATGCCACTAAGCCATCACTGCTTCAACGATATATTTGCTTAACATACGATAATGCTTGGTATCATATTTAGAAACATCGATAGATACTTGGCGACAGATTTTCTACTTGACGGTAGAAGTTCGCCAAGCGGACCGTTTGTTGCGTGCGACCAGGGACAGATACTTATGTGTACGTATATGGTATTGCGGTATCAAGGACATTATACATTATAATCAACAAATATCATATTATATCGCCCAGCACTTACTACAAGAGACTCTATTTCAAAACCATGATGGTTACCCATTCATTGGTCAAATATTTGACAGTATGCTTCTCCGTTTTAGCTTCGTATGGCCAACATTTCTATGTACGTTCCTTCATACTCCGTAGTACTTGCAATTTGCGCAGCCCAGGATAGAACTAAGTCATTCAAAACACGAAATTACTGTATAACTACTAACCGCACGAAGGAATTACATTGTATGCCACAACGAAGTCAGACGTGAATTTATCTAGCCCGATTTAATTAAAGGTGAGAGGGCAGGAATGGAGTTAGGATTATATCGAGGTGCAGATTTAAGTCCGCACGGTGACTTAATTTGTCACGTGCTGCTGTGTGGTTTAGAATTTGACTTTTATCGCCGTAAAAAGGTGTCTGAATTTTGATTTTTCTTCCTAATATTAATGTTTCTATGAGATGGAAATGTACAAGATCTGTTAGGTAGGGTGCTGGCTATTGAAGTGAAACCAAAGGTTTAACAATGATGTATTTATGTCATGTGTGTTGATAGCTAAAATATAATTCTGATATTATATTTTTAAAGAGTTAATTTGATAAGTTATAGCATTTTTCACACAATAGCAAGCTTAAGTAAGCTCCAGACGTAAGAATTAATGAAAAATTTGCCAAGAAATTTCGCGTGTACTCTTATGTGTAAGGTATTACAATCTTTCTACCCATATAATATTGCGTACACCCATATAATATTGTCGCACAATATTTCCTCTCTAATAACACCAACACAAGTGCCTATTTCTCCCCTTCCCCCCTTCCCCCCCAATCTTCGACGAAATGAATATACTAACATCTATGCCCTTCCTTGTTCTACCAGTATCCCATAAAACTGTAGTATCAAACATAATTGCTACACTGACGAAAATAACTTGTATACAAAATTGCACAGAGTTTAATCATTTGGAATTTGATATTTGACGAAATGGCATTTGTATGGAAACCGATACGCGTATACTATCTTTAATACCCCACTCTAAACCCTACCTTGGACCGTCCCCAACGAGAATATAATTAGAAGCAATGGTGAAACTGAAGCCCGGGTGAAATTAAACCGAGCTGCACCCGGATGATGGTAACGATGACATGTAGCGACATGCTTGCTACATTACGACTACAGACCTGCTTCTATTAAATTCCTTAAGATCGAGAATAATATTAACATGATCATTTTATTTTAATTGATTTAAAGTGTTAACGTTATAATAATTGCTTTAAATATCGAGACTGAGTTTAGTCTCGATCGTGCGCTCGTAGAGTCAAGACCTCCTGAGGATGCTTCGTTTAGAAGCGAAACGCGTCGAATACTCTTCCGGTTTGGCTGCGTGGCGTTTGTGACGTCACGTCGGCTTAATAGGAAATTAGGCGGAATTGTCACTAGATATATATCATTTTTATAAAGATTTTTTAAGTGTTTTATTAAATAATTAATTAAATGTTTTCTTAAAATACTTTTAAAATATTTGTTATTATTAAAAATGGATTTCCGCAAAGTATCGCCTGAATCTATTCATTATAAAAAATATTTAATAAAGGCGGTTGATATTTGAATCAATAAATATATAAGCACAATTAAGTTACCGGAAACAGTTGTTTTTACAATTTGATATTCTTACTCGTGGTCACAACGTGAGCGTAGTATAAGGGAAGATAACTTACACCTGATAATTTTTAAAATCTAGGACATTTTTTATGCTCATATCTTAACCTTAAAGCCAAATGCCGTACCATCATGCTATAACCGCTGTCATCTTAAGACAACAACCGTCGCAATGGTTGAACGATCCCACCGAAATACGAAAGTGGTTAGTAGTAATTCACCTATCGCTTAGTAGTAAGTCTGAAGCGCTCATAGCGAAGTTTACTTAGCTGTTCTCAACCGATCAGCAAAGTTAAGCAACGTCGCGCGCGGTCATGAGTTGGATGGGTGACCGTTAGTGACATTACTACTGAGCGCTTCCGTGCTTCGGAGGGCACGTTAAGCCGTCGGTCCCGGTTGTTGTCTTAGGATGGCAGTCGTTACAGCATGGTGGTAGGGCATTTTGCGAATGCCCGCCTGGCTAGCTACTTGAGGGTTCAAGTAGAAAATTTGTCGCCAAGCACCTAACGGTGTGTTCCGGCAGCTGTCCTTGAGAGCCAGTACTTCTAGGTTAGCCTGAACAACATGTTCGACCACATCATCACTTACCATCAGGTGAGATAGTGGTCAAAGGCTAACCTATCCAGCAAAAAGAAAGAAAAAGAAAGTAAGTCACCTATCCAAATCATGAACTCAGAGGTTATTTGATCGGTTAAGAACGACTAAGCCAGCTACGCTAGGAACGCTTTAGTATGTTTTGTTTGTGTAGAATACTTCGGTATTCACCTATCGAACCGTCCACCGTTCTTTATTCATATATCGTCCATTTCTGGAAAATGACAAGCCAGTTCCCGGCTATCATCCTGTTGAATTTCATAGAAAGCTTCTAAGAGAAAAATGCGCCTAATGCACAACATTTTACCATTCGCGCTCTCGTCATTGTAAATGTCGTGTTGGCGCAAATTAGCCCACAAAACAGGACGCTATAATTATCTGTTACCCGTTACGTTGGGTATACTATCAACGAAAACATTCTCAAACAGAGTTGGCACCAGGAAAGCGACTGGCTATACAACTTGTGTTGTTACCAAAACATAATATTTTCTTATCTCAATCATTATGATGTAAGATTACCAACGCCACGCGAGTAGGATAAGAGTTTGAAGATGGTGAGTAAAATACCAGGAAGTTCAGAATCTGATGAATTTGCAAGACCTCGTTTTGTATGTTTTCTTCCCGACCGTATTATCTAAGAGTAGGCTGTTTTGAAACTTTGCTAATCCTATAGCTCACTCACCGATTTATCCAATCAAAGCCACTGAAGATCTGCATCTACATGTTTATGTATTTAGCCATGTTAACATTTGGCAAGAGATCAAGAAACTCCGTAAAAGCCTTGTTTGTTTACATCTCTGTTCAATCCCACTAATGCAAAAGTACTTAGCGTTAAAAAGTCACGTGTCTCTGAAACAGCACCCCAAAGCCAGGCTATGTCTATAAAGGTGACGTTAAATTAACATTATGCAGGACAGTCCACAGTAAACTTATAAGGCAGTAGGTAAACAATCCCTGAAGGAATAATAAAGCCGACTCCTACAGCTAAAAAGTATGAACTTAAACTTCTTCCACTGATAAGTATGAAATTATAAAACACAATTTCATGTTCATTTATAAACCAAAAACTGAACAGATTATGATGAAATTTCTATGGGACCAATCTGAAAATACAGTATAAAATATGAAGTAAGTATAAGTACTAAATACCAAGAAAACCAATTCGGATTATAAATGAGGAATGAGAAGGATCAAGCTCAATATTGAGACGGCCTGCAACAAAACCAAAAATATGTTCAGTTTTTGAATTTCCCGCCATAGATGTCAGAGTTTACCTTAAGGTGGCTATTAACATACTAAATTAATCAAACTAGAGCCCTAACTAAAGAAGAACTATAATATACTTGCACCAACTGCCCGAGTCATGAATTTGAAATAAAATATTATCTGCAATCTAAATTTAGACAACTGCATTTTTTATATTTTAAATGTAAGCTTTTGGAAACAATATGTAGGATTATACACTTGCACAGTAAATCACAAATTAAATTTCTTAACTTATAATGGAAAGGGTAAGTAGTAACTGGTGGTGGGCTGGAGCACTTGCACTGCATTTAGGCAAGAGCCTTTAGGTTAATGCTTTTGTGGTAAAATAAAACATATACAATATATTTTTCTATATTTCACATTCCGGCTACGAATAACAATATATATGTTGTTCGTAGCATTCCAGTCATTAATATATTCTCACACATGTAAGTAACAAAGAATTTTCAGGTGATCGTTACTACTTATTAAATGTTTTAAAAAACGTTGATATCATTAGGTGTTAAGCAACCTCAGAAAAACTTATAAAATAGAACATATTAAACATGCTTGTCAAATATTTCCGCTTCGTAAGTTACTTAAATACATAAAAAATAAGAAAAATCACATACAAAAAATTATGCGGAACAAAAACATTCCACTAAATTTCAAATACAGCAGAATGTTTGTTAAATAACTCTATTAAAATTCTACTGTTCGTTTTGAGTTTATTAACTGGGATACGCTATGCCCGAAGTTGCCGTTAGATAAGGTCTAACTAATTAAGTTGAGGTGGACCCTTTTAAAGCTCATTAAAATTAAATGCTTGTTGGCAACACACGCAGTAGAAGCGAATCCATAATGTGCCTAATATGGTTAATGCTCTATTTATACCTAGCTTTTAGACCACACTTCTAAAATAATGTTGCTACAGAGGATACCCTATATATTAAATGAGTAATATAAAATTAGTTATTCTAAAGCCTCATTTACACAATCGCCGAGTAAACAACACATATGTAAACAACACTCTCTTGACTCGCCTTGCCGCAGCTTGTCTCGCGACTCGCGACGCGACGACGTGCTCGGCGTTCGTGTCGGTGACGGTATTTTGAGCACTGCAGTTTGAGAAGTTTACACAGTCGCACTCTCCCAAATTTCAACCACAGAGGCGCTTCAAGCAACACGTGGTGTTTTTGTATGAAAATAGATTGGAATAAAAACCTTTTTATATTTTTAGGACTTTACAGTCAACTATTTAAAACCCTAAGAATACTTCTTACAAAATTTATATAGTAAAGGATATAAATGCTTCAAAATCAAAGTCAAAGTCAAAATCCTTTATTCAATTTAGGTGTCTACGACGCTCTTATGACGGTCAATTACAAATTTTAGTATTGAAATATTCTACATTGTACTGCCATGTTCAGCTAAAAAAATTGTATAGAGCCAATGCGAAAAAATGGGCAAGAAACTCGGGGTCATTCTTTAAAACGTCTTTTAACATGTATACTTACTATATAAAAAAGTTATTACAATATTTGTTTAAATTATGTAGGTGACAGACGATAGCTTGGCAGAGGCGGAATTGTCCAGGCATTTTTGTCATTTAAGTAATCAGAAACTGTGTAGTAGGATTTCTTAATAAATATGTTTATCACGAGCAACTTGAATTCCCCTTCTGTTAGCGGCCTAATATGTTTGGGAACTTTATTATAAAGCCGTACACAATTACCTAAGAAGGACCTTTTATTTGTTTTTGCTAATCTGAAACCTGGCATCGCTATTTTATCTTTATTCCTAGTGTTGTTATCGTGATTGAACTGTTTAAATTAAATTTACTGTAAATCCTACTGTAAAGTTGAATCCAGTTTGATTCCCTGAAAGACTGTCGCATTGTCAATAGGAACCTTATCTGAGCCAAGCTTAAATATTAAGTGGTTCAACATAAATATAACATTTGCTAGAGAAAACTTTCATCTTTTTTTTTATTTAAGAGGAGATTTTTAGCGTCAAAGTATTTACATGAATAAGTTTACTGTCTTTCCTATCTACTTTAAAAATCAGAGCGGTATCATCTGGGAATAAACAATATCGCAGAAATCTTTGAAGTAAAATCTGCGAATAAAATAATATCGCAGAAATCTTCAGTGGTAGCATTTCTAAAAGTTAATGTGTTTTTAACTACTTTTTATAAGCTCCCACGTTTCAGAAATAACGCGAACTTTTCGACGATTGGCGTAACATGCCGCGAATAGACACGCGTTTGTAAATGCGGTATAATGTCAAATTATTTACGACACATTCAGCTGGATGTCGTAGCAGGACAATAATGCGTCACTAAAGACGTTAAACACACGAGTTTTTTGTTCCTATTAATATTCATGATTTCTACTGCCCAAAATATTTTACTAAGGGCATTCTAACTCCAATTACAGGGCATCAAGGGTTTAAATTTAAAAAAGAAATAAATATATTATACTTATTACAAAATCACAAATATACGATAGGAAAAATTTAAGTCATGTGCGGGATCCGCGTCCATCCACCCCTTGAGCCGGGGTATGCTCTAACCAATTGAGCTAACATGACATGACGTCATAACTAAAATCTGTCCTATCGTTCTTTAACCATCGTTTTGGGATGGAGCGACATCTATAGTACCACTTGCGTTGTACAACAAACAAGACCAATTTTGCAATTGGTTTTATACTTGTAAATGATGACGCAACCGTATAATTTTAATAATGTTAGTTTTGCAATAACGCCTGCTATGCGGATTACATTACAAAATCACAAATATAAGATAGGAAAAAAATGAAGTCATGTGCGGGATCCCGCACATGGTTAGAGCATACCCCGGCTCAAGGGGTGGATGGACGCGGGTTCGAATCCCGCACATGACTTAAATTTTGTCCTATCGTATATTTGTGATTTTGTAATGTAATCCGCATAGCAGGCGTTATTGCAAACCCAACAATATTAAAATTATACGGTTGCGTCATCACTTACAAGTATAAAACCAATGGCATAACTGGTCTTTTCTCATCCGACCCATGGTTTAAACTCCCCCCGTCGCCGACCACGGCAGGTATTGGACGACCCGGATGACCCCATCGCAGCCATTACGTTGGCAGCCTTAGCGTTGTCCGCAAGTCGTCCCGGTAACATCCCCAGGTTAGCGGTAATCAGAGGTTACACAATCAAACACCGAGCTCGCCGGCGAGCTCGAGGCAAAAATAATAACCCGATTAGTGTCTCTCCAAATAGTCACAGAGTATTATTCAGTAGGGCCCATTCTCAACAGTACAACACTGCAGTTGTACCGGGGCATTTAGTTCCGATTCCCCCATTGTCTCTCGGCAGCGAGACAAGCCGAGGTCCGAACCACAATGGTGCCCTTGAGCTCGCTGTCACCCCTCTCGATAATAGCGTAGCGTTTTCGGCGCTCGCAGGAGACGGAGGTATAAGGCACTTTTCGCCTTATGCGCCAGTCTCAGGAGAAGTGCCTTCGGCACTTCTCTCTCCCGGGCTATAAGAGGGCCTCCCCTCGCCCAAAACCCGGTGGAGCTGGACGTCCGCTTAGCGGTAGTCAGAATCTAAGTCCTACCTAAAAAAAAAAAGGTCTTGTTTGTAGTACAACGCAAGTGGTACTATAGATGTCGCTCCATCCCAATACGATGGTTAAAGAACGATAGGAAAGATTTGAGTTATGACGTCATGTCATGTTAGCTCAATTGGTTAGAGCATACCCGGGCTAAAGGGGTGGATGGACGCGGGTTCGGTATCCCGCACATGACTTAAATTAAACTTAAATTAGACTTTAAAAAAAACCTATCGTATATTTGTGATTTTGTAATGTAATCCGCATAGCAGGTGTCATTGCAAACCTAACAATATTAAAATAATATTATACATATAGTTATTTAAGGACCCGCAGTTGCTACCATATCGACCTCTTCAGCTCCACTGGGCTTCGACCAAGCACTTAACACTTGGATACGAGTGCTGAAAGCAACTCGCTTGCGGCACAAATTACCTACTCTCGCGGGTGCAGAAGGCACTCCGCCTAAAGCGGGCGTTAGAAACGAACCGCTGTAATGTGAGAAGTAACCAACCTATGAGTACCACTGGGATACGAATCTTGGCTTGGACCTTCGCCAGGACTTTGGGGGTTTGTTTCTAATTGTTCCGGTACAAGATTGTCCCGCTGAGAATGGGCCTTACGGAATCTACGGATATGTTCTCTGTCATTTTTTGAAGTGACTCAAACCGGAACTTTAGTTTTGTCTAGATATACAACTTATCGAACAAAGGACAAATTATGTAAATCGGTTAACAGCGTAACGTTTGACTGAGTCCGAACCCTACTGATCTATTAGTATATTGTAAGTAAATGTAATCTGTAAACGGAAGACCGTCTGTAATATTATTGTTCTTTACGTTTTCAATCCCTATACATAGGCCGTTTTTTTATTTATATAAAAATTCCATATAATTATCGAACCTGTTCATAAGATTTCACGAGAATCAGTTGAGAAATGCGAAATGTACAGGAGAACAATCGGAAATCCGGACAGACCTTCTAAAGTATTTGTGCCCAAACCAAAACGAGGACGCGACGCTATATTTGTGCTCGCTTAGTCAATAAAAAAATCGGCTAAGTGCGAGTCAAACTCGCGTACCGAGGATTCCATCCAAACATGTAGGTATATAAGTAAAAGTTATGGTATTTTTATTGCTAAATGAAATCCATAACATTTTAAAATTATTTAAAATATTTTATTTTATAATATGATGACACTAAAAAATTATGGTTTTCACAATTTTTCCTTTATTTAACCTAGAAGACATTGTTTTGTACTAAATTTCAAGATTCTGAGTCCACGGGAAACTATCCTGTAGGTTTTGGTTCCCTTGCGAGTGTTGAAAATTTGCGGCATAAACGGCTGTATCTTTTGATTGCGTTAGCTTAGAAGTTTGATTTGCTCACAGCTCCAAGGAACAGTAAACTTAAGTATTTGATATAAATTTCAGTTTGATGCGTTGACCTTCACGCGTTCCTGAGAAAAAGGGTCTTGACAGACAGACAGAAAACAAAATGCTCTAAGGATTCCGTTTTTTCGAACCCTAAAAACGTTTCAAATTAAGAACATTTAACTGGATATACTGGTATAGATATTATCTCTTTAAGCCATAAACTACGAGTAAATCTCACTAAGCAAAACGTTTCTTTATCTTGCTCATACTTAATAAATCATTTTATTAACTAAAAACACATGAATTATGTTAAAGCCTTTTCAAAGTGAGGCTAAGGGTTCTAGACAGATCAAAGAGCATGCCACTGTGAGCGTGTAAGTGGCGGTACTTTTGCTTTGCAAAAACAACACAGGGGCTCTTTGCCTACTTCAGCTAGCTGTGACAACATTTTCTAGGGATGCGGGTGATAATGGTTTCTGATAGTGATTTATTGAAGGTGATAAAAAAAGACAAGCTAAGTGCCTAGCTGCGTGGAAATATATTAATACTAATTATATATTCTTCATTTAAGCATGTTAGAAAATAACCTCATTTCAAATAACACATAATATCATTAAGAAGCTTAGAGTGATCATTGAAGTCTAGAAACAATCAATTAATCTAGAATAAATATAAAGCGCTGGATAGGTGACCGCTAGTAGTATTAATTACTACTGAGCGCTTCCGTGCTTCGGAGGGCACGCTAAGCTGTCGGTTTCAGTTAGTTCCGTATTATTACGTTACTAATTTATATATATATATGTTACTAATTTATTAAGGCATTCGTTCCTAATTTATATGTTACTAACTAGCTATCACACTCAAGCAAGCACCTAGCGATGTGTTCCGGCAGCTGTCCTTGAGAGCTTGAGAGCTGTCATTCTATGTTAGCCTGAACAACATCTTCGACCACATCATTACCTACCATCAGGTGAGATAGTAGTCATAGACTAACCTATCTATACTTAAAAGTACTGGAAAGATTTGGATGAAATTAGGTATGGAAATAGTTTGAGACCCGGGGATGGACATAATATCTTTATTTACATAGTGCATACTCTTTCCCGAAAAAACATGCTTTTTACCCGATGCGGCAATTAACTGGCTACTAGAATCGTTGACGATCAAGATCTCTCCAATCGGCTCGACCCTCAGGCATTAAGTAGAGATGTTGGACCGTATCTATCAAGAGGAGTGTTCTGAAGAACTCTTCTTGACTTACCTAGAGCTGAATTTCTCCATCATACATCCCGAAAAAGCATGATGTGCCATCGATTTCATGTCGAAATCTGGAAGTCGGCAATCTTGCGATTCACACGGCATTTTCTGCCTTGCACTGCCACAATGTGGAACCAACTGCCATGTGTGTGTATTGATAGATATAGTGTGTGTGCAAATTATTTTCAAACTGATATGACTTAGGAGCCTTCGAGAAGAGAGCATATTCCTTCCTCAAAAGGCCGATAAGGGTTCCTCGAGACCTCTGCTTTTGCGGATGTCCGCGGTCAACGGTGCTCATTTACCGGTGTGGCTAACTGCTCGTTTGTTCTCCTATCCCATAAAGAAAAACGGGCATGGAGTAATAGTTTCATCTCTATATCCAAGTCCGTAAGGTCAATTAGTCACAAATCAATTAAACTACCAAACAATATATATACAGTAATTGCTTAGGCCGGATTGTAAATTTCCGGCAATCTACATCACTAGGCGATGTTTGGTTGTCTGAATGAACCCAAACATGCGTTTTACGTTTCAGCGTTTCAGCATTCCTATTTAGGAAAGGCGTATTTTGTAACCCTTGTTTACACTGGCTACCTAGATGCTTTTGAAAACTCTAGAATTTCAGTTGACATGAAATCCCTTGTGTTCGCAGAGCCCAGAGGTTATGTTTGGGTTTTTTGTATATCCATGTTTGTGTTTAATTTAGCTTTTTATAATGTTTTTTATTACTTATAATATAATATTTGTAGTATAATAAATTCAGATTCAGATTTCATTCTCGATCGTGCGCTCGTAGAGTCAAGACCTCCTGAGGATGCTTCGTGTAGAAGCGAAACGCGTCCAAAATTCTTCCGGTTTGGCTCCGTGGCGTTTGTGACGTCACGTCGGCTTAACAGGAAAATTAGGCGGAATTGTCACTAGATATGTTTTTGTATTTTTTAAGTGTTTTATTAAAATATTAATTTGATGTTTTCATAAAATATTTTAAAAATATTTGTTATTAATAAATTCAGACGTTACTTTCTACAAATTCATATTTAAAATTATCAAATGTAGTACGTAATAAGAAAGACGTTATTTTTTACGATTGTCACTGTTAATGTTTATATTATATAATTTACAAATGTAATATTTATATTGTACCTCCTTGACATTTTGAATTAATTTTATTAATTATCATGATCTATGAATATATTTATATGTATCATGAGTTTTGGCTTTGTTTTGATAATAAGTGTAATTGCATTGTAAGCGTTCTTATTATAATAAATAAATATTATATTACACATAGTAAAATTTTAAGTACAGGAGTAATAATACTCATTTATTACTAATACTAACATTAACGTTTTATTTACTCTAAGTAGTCCTAAGAAACATTTAGAGATGCTTTTTTTGTTTTGTTTTTTGATCTTTTTTTAATTATTAAAAAAAAATCTTTTCACTTTTTTTGATATATTTTTGACTGAATAAGCGAGGTGAGGCACGAGGACCACCGGATTTCTGAAGTCTCTTGTGCCTGTAATGTATTATTTCATTTTTTCTATTACTTTGCTCGATGTAAATATTCAAAATTCTATTCAAAGCCACCACAGCGCGGTCCGGTGTTGTCGCAGCGGTCGCACTTGGCTAGGAGTAGGCATTAAAACATAAAAAAAAATATCTTAATATGTTTCTTAACAGAAGTTAACCCTGAGAGGTTGTTAGCATTTTACTAATAACCCTGTATATTTGGGGAAAAAACACAATATAATATTGAAAGTTTCAGCTTCGGTTATATAGGTATACGGTAACATAGATGCCGATCGGGAATGCCGATTGAGAAACTACTATAAGATCCACTGAAACTAAAATATGATATTAGTTGAAATTAACGAAATAACTATAAATTATATACATCGTCTAGACAACCAACGACTGCGTCTACAATTTTTATACATATGAGTAATTGAGTATAACTAAATAAATATTCAATCAGAAATTAATAAGTCGTCGACGACTCTTTCTAAAGACTAATTTAAAATCACAGAATTCAAAAATACAACTCATTTTGGCCCACCCAATAATATAAAATATATTCAACTGTAAGGGATTTCAATTTCTCTTTAGCCGACATTAATCTAGATAAAACATAAAATATCCCTGGAAACGCTTAGACTGTCACAATGAAAGTAACGCAGGTACGAATAAATACGAGGTAATCTGCCTGTGAAACGTTTTCAATGAGTAAATTTGTATTTTAATCTGAAGCCAGAGATGGGAAGAGAAACTTATAAAACAGAAACAGTAAGGAATGAAATTTTAAATCGCTGCCACAAGCTTTGCCATACAGTTTGGTAGGACATTATGCGGATGCGGATGAGTTTCTGTTTCACACTCAAGTACCACCAAGAATTTTACGGCGTGTTCCGGTAGTGTTATTTTTTTTTATTGATGTTAGGTAAACCTTTGACCATAATCTCACCTGATGGTAAATGATAATGTGGCCGGAGGTGTTAACAGGCTGCCACCTTTCACTGCAATCCCCAAGACGTTGACCAAGCTTAGGGATTGTGGCGACTCCCTCAAAGTAGGAGAAGCCTTTTGTTTTTGGAAGGCCTTTTGTTTAACAACTGTTTAACGGTGGACGTCTGCCAGTTGTTGATGCGTCCGATGTACTTCGGAGGGCATAGAATAGGTCAAACTAGGCATAAATGTCGCTCCGTCGGTTCCCCTTAAAATACTTGAATAATAAGCACGATAACATAATTGGGACTATGACTCACTTAATGCTAGTAGTTCAGTTTGACCAGAGGAGGGTCGTGACTCGTGGTTTAAACTTTTTCATATACATATTGTTATTTCAAGATGCGGGTTCAACCTTGCAAGTTTTAACGCTAAACAGAAGTTAGTTTTTAGCATTTTTACCAGTTTTACAGATAGCCTCAAAACCTATTTGTTTCCGAATTTCAATTAGGCTCAAGGAGTATTCCTAATCGATTGTTCTTGTTTTCTATTACATATATTAGCAATCGATTCGAAGTTAACTTACTGTTAATACAATTACTTTGCAGAAGTAGGGACGGCTTGAGCCTCACTCTTATTGCATGAGCGAACGATTATTCAGCCTATCTCTTTTTAACACCTTGATTTCGGACGAGAAGGAGTGGAAAGGAAGATTTTAGGGTCTCAGGTTACTCGTTCAGGGATTAGCTGGGATATTTGTGTAATGTTGTGTTCACTTCTGTCTGTTTATGTTGTTCTGATGACATCGTTAGGCGCCTCTCTTTGCGGTTTACAATTTTAGGTATTTACGAAAATGATATGATATAAATCTGTATCGTAATAGACGCCGTAATTATTATGCCAAATTTTGATATTGAATAAACAGTCCCTTCTAGTCAAAATGAAATTTTATGAAATACGGCACTTTTGTTAGCCACATAACGAATAATTTTGTATTTATCACAATTTTGTGTCATGATCTATTCTACTTAAGAACACAATCGCAGAATGCACTTTTGGATTTAACGTCTTTGTTGCTCATTAGACTACATTGAATATTTCTGAATATGAATTCATACACGTGCTTACCAAATTTTAAAGTAAAAAGTTCTTTTAGAGCTCTATATTTTAAATTGATGAACCTAATCTATTTCTGTTAGATTACGGTCAAATAATTATCTAGATGTATGAATGTAGGCAGAGGTACGCTTAACATCAAGTGGGCCTCGAGCTTGTGCCGTCACAATAACATAAAAAAAAATAAAGTTGAAAAACTTCAAATGTATACTTTCGGATAGTGATCGGTAGGTGTAAACCTACCAAAAGTAAAAAATGTACTTCGTAGCTACTTGATAAGAAAACCTTCTGCGAATACCCAATTATCATATTTTTAGACCCTTTCATACGAAAATCATACACCGATACAGCACAATACAAGACCTTAACTACCTATATTCCAAGTTTCAACCAAATCCGACCTGCCATTTTTTTTTTTTACTCCTGATAGTTTAGCCTTTGACCACTATCTCACCTGATGGTAAGTGATGATGTGGTCGAAGATGTTGTTCAGGCTAACCTAGAAGTACTGGTTCTCAAGGACAGCTGCTGGAACACACCGTTAGGTGCTTGGCGACAGACTTTCTACTTGAGGGTGGTAGCTAGCCAGGCGGGCATTCGCAAAATGCCCTACCACCATTTCAGTGTGAAATCGAAATAAACATACAATCTCACTCACAATATTTCACCTTTAATATTAGTTTGATTATAGCCCAGAATATGAAAAATAAAAATCATTTTCCTCCGACCAAGAAATCGTATATTTCTCCAAGCTTTTAATACCTATAAAATATCAAGAAGCACTCGAGTTTTAACGTCGAAACACTCCGAAACTCAAGTCACGTACTTAAGTATCAATTCTATGTGATGGGACTAAGAACATGCCATATTATATTGGTAAAGAGCTTAAATTGATTTATGGAAAGCATTAATTTGAGCCCATTGAGTATCAATTTAGTCGCCAGCCTCTTTATTGGTTTCACAATTAGCCGTTCTCTTAGAGATAGCCATCTTGGACTTAGTATAGTTAAAGATGACTTGTATCGTATTTTAAATGCCAGCCGTTATAAGATTAACGTTTGTTTGGTTTGGGCTCATTAGAGTTTTGCAAGTTGATAACCGAAGTCTAATTCTGTCATATTCGATTGAAAATGTAAATACACGTCACAATATATATTTTCGACACACTCGCTCGTAACGGGCCTTTAAATGCACCGATTTTAGTGCCATAATATAGTATATAACGCACTCGTGCCTTTTTTTTACTTTACTGCGCTAATGTTTTAAATAGAAAAAAAAAACAATGTTTCCACACTTCTTGTTTCCACTGAGATTGTAGTTTGTTTCGTCCGTTTTTCATATAAAAACAAACCAAAGAGTTTTTTACCTACTGAAGTAGAACTTTAGGAGATTTAATATACTAACTTCATTGTAATGAGTCCACTCGTTGAACAAAATCCTCCGTGTATTTTTTGGGGGTTTGCCATAATCCCCACGCTTGGCTGGCGTCTTGGGCATTGCAGTGTAAGATTTCCAGATAAGAACAGAACTTCAGGACGCGCTGCTGCCATATTTTTTTATATAATTGTTACCGAACAAGCTCGAGGCCCACCTGATGTTAAGCAGTATAACCTCTGCCTAGAACAGATGCATTTCATCACAAGTGACGAATCGCACTGCGCCGGACACCTTGAGACATAGTTGGTAAGTCTCATGTGCCTGTAATGTCACTGACTCTCAAGGACTTCTGCCAGAACACACCGTTAGGTGCTTGGCGACAGATTTTCTACTAGATAGCCAAGCGGGCCATCGCAAAATACCCCTCCACCATGCGGTGAAGCTCAAGCCGGGGGTGGGGATCGAACCAGGGACCTGCGGCACGGCAGTCCATAGCTATTACCGCTCGGCCATCATTGCTAAAACTTCTGATAATTTCCTTTCTTCAGCTCCTACGAGAACCGACAGGTAGATATGAGAGGGTGCAATTCTAACCCGGACGTAAGAATTTTTACCAACGAAATTAATAAGATTAAAAGTGCGGAAACTCGGCCTCATTAGCTAAAAAAATGTTTCTTTGCCCTATCAACGACGAAAACGTATAATGAAGGTTTTACCTAATTTTTTTATGTCTTACCACAGTTGTTATGGCAACTTTTCGATACAAGACAACTAGCAACTAGACATACAAAACCAAGAATCCGTAACATTCTGAAGTAATAACCTCTAACCCTACCTCCCTATCTAAACTTAATGAGTTTCGTTAATAGTTGTTTACGTTCAAAGGGGATACTCGTAAATTTTAATGGTATAGGAATTTAATATCAGAGGTAATATAGGAAGTTAAAGCTTGGGTGGTACTTACGTGGATAAATGATGAGATGGTTACGCTTAACTTTGGCAGGCTCTTATCAATTTAACCTTGAATAGAAGCTCTATGAGAATGAAATGATTCCTGAGTTTCTTGATCCATTTCTGGGGTTCTTTTATAGAGAACTTAATTTTAAGACCACCAACTCTCCATAGGCAAGATGTCAACGCATGACTGCAATGTGTTTAAGTTTAAGTGTAATTGTTCGTAGTGTACTAATGTATTTTCGTCATATTTAACCGCCTTCAAAAAAAAGAAGTCCTCAATTTGACTGTATTATATTTATGTTTGTTACCTCAAAACTTTTGACTGGGTGAACTGATTTTGATGATTCTTTTTTCAATTGAAAGTTGATGCTTCCTGTGTGGTTCCATTTAAATTTCATCAAAATCAGTATAGCCATTGAGTTAGACTCCAAAAATAAAAATTATTTTTATATCTTGATGATAATAGTCCTTGACAGTGAATGACAATCGATCCCGTAATTAGCAAGGATGTTTTTTTTTACCTAAAGTTGGAACCAACTTCAACACTTAAAAGTGTGAAATAGCTTGTCGACGTCGGTACCACGCGCACAATATTGTAATAATAGGAACTTGAACTATCACGGTACCGACTTCAACAAGTTATTTCACACTTTTGAGTATTGAAGTCGGTTCCAAGTTTTGGTAAAAAAAATTTATTAAAACACCAAGTGTTCAAATTTGGTACAATTCTGTACGCTACTTAACCCAGCAGGAATGATTTGAACTCATAATTTTAGTTTAATTTCAAGTTTGGACGTCGGTGTATCTGATTAGGATATTTTAGAGGGGTTATCAATAAATCTGTTTTTATTTCTGTTAGAGACATAAGCAATAACTAACGTTATCACTACTGATAAACTAACTTCTATTTTACTTGTTTATAAATCTTGAAATCGTGGAAGATATTATAAAGCTGAATATGGAATGCTAACGTGCCATAAGAATGCGTCATAGGGAAGAGGGACTAAGCCTCTTGTGATTAAGGGTCTTCTGGAAGCTGATGGCAAAAATACCTAATTATACATCAATGATTGATGTATAATTACGTAATTTCACGATTGGACATCGGTGTACTTCATTAGGAAGTTTTAGCGGGGTTATCAATAAATCTGATTTATTTTTTTGGATACATACTTAATAACTTACTTAATTACTACTGATAAGTTAACTTCTTAACTTGTTTATATATCATGAAATGGTGGAAGATGCTATCAAACTGAATATGAAATACTATCATTATACCATAAGAACGCGTCATAGAGAAGAGGGACTAAGCCTCTTGTGTTTTTAGAGTTTACTGGACGCTGATGGCAAAAATACGTAATTATACATCAATTGATTGATATCTAACCCTACCTGTTTTTTTGACCATTTTAATGATTTTATACATTTACCTATCATCAATTGTTATGAGGGCAAGGATTAAAAAAAGCTTAAATGCGGGGAAATTAATAATTGTTATCGAAAAAAAAATTATTTAATCTGACCTTTTCCAAAATATGTGCACTGCTCAAGTGCGCTAAACTCGCCGTCAGAGGGCGCATTTTCAACTGATTGCGCTTGTCAGCGATTATAACTGTATATGTAAATGTATATGAAGTACTCATATATTTGTAACCCTTGCAACCACTGCATCCAGTTAGTTATCAAACTTCAAAACTAAAAACAAACTTTGTGTGCATTGCAGTGCACTATGTGCAGACCTTACGTTTTCTAGCTCCAGTTTGTGGTTTCAAGGTTACGAACTCCGAGATTTAGTGCAGGCCACAAAGTAGTGAGTAACTAGCAACTACGACGACTACTGGTGCAGTTTAACAACTAAATACCGTTGTTGACCACACTTTATGGGTATAAGCGGGTTTTAGTAGGTGTAAGGAAAGAGACTTAAGCGGTTTGAAGACTATATTAATTCTTTTTTACTGTACATTCAGCTACATTGTGCCTTAGAAAGTATTATTCTGGTTACCACAGATTCAGTAAAACGAAGCAGATGAGAAAGATAAACCAGTTTTAGTGGACATAGAGGAGATTTAAGTAGTATTAAAACTGTAGATACATTCATTGACAATGTTTTTTATGTTATTGTTATTGTTCAAAAGACTTTATGCTAGAAAGTTCCGCCAGGCTCTTTTTAAGATTAAGGAATATTATTAGCGAGAACGCATAGCAAAGTTTACCATTGCAAATATTTATTACCATCATTTGCTTGAAATGACTAAATTTGGGGCAGTAAAGTTCAATGGCAGAGTTCGCGCTATAGCTCAAGTTGAGACACCGCGTGACCTGCGAGCAAAAACCACATAAGTTGTATAATCCACTGGTCACGTGTTGTGACTGCCAGAGCTTTCTGTGAATATCAAAGAAATAAATAAAAATAAATATTTACTGATTAAACTGAGAGAAACAGTCAATAAACTGCAACCCTATGTTGCATTTTCAGTCACAAAAGTCTGAATTATAAGAGTACGATTAAAAAGGGATCTAACAGCATATAGAAAGCTTTAATTTAGTATAGATAACAGATTCTATCATAATCTTGCGGATAATAACATAAATAAGGATGTCAGAGCGTGAGCAGTTAGTTTGCTACGAGACTGGCAACACTGTCAACGTTATTCTAGTCTGTAGAATAACCATATAACATATAAGAATAACGTTGATAGTCTTCTATAGTCACTGCTAGTTTATACTCATTTGATATACTGTGACCGTGAATCAAAGCTTACGTCACAAGACACGGCAGTTAAAATCACTGAGCAAGTAATATATTAGTTGAAGTCAGGTTTGCACTGAGCAAGCAATATATTGAAGGTTTTGTTGTCTTAGGTTTTCGCGATTACTATACATAGTAATGAAACAACTGTTTAAATCGCGTATATTTATCATTATTTTTATCATATGTTTCAAACACTTTGCAGTGATCGTGGTCACGAGGTCACCCAGTATATTTAGGTTTGTTTATTGATATTTCTGCCATTATTTATTGCATAAAGAAAAGTGTACACGTAGCACATAGCATTCAATGGGAGTTTCATCATATTATAAAATACCAAATATCCAAACTCGGTGCAGTTTTCATGCTTGTCCTTAAACCTAATATCTACTATACATTTTTATGTATTCTCAAAATTATTTGGAAAATATGGTTAGCATTGGAATTTTTATTTTAACATTCATGATTTAATAAATAATTAAACGAAAACCCGCAAAACAGAAGCATCGATATTAAGGCCATGTTTTTTTATGAGATTGTGACGGAACTAGCACGAGGTCCACCTGATGTTAAGCAGTATCCTTTGCCTATAACAGAAGCATAACAAAAGTGATGAACTTCACAGCGCCTATCACCTTGAAACGTTGTTAAATCTCATCTGCCTGTAATTTCATTAACTAGCTTCAAGGACCGATGCTAGAACACACTGTAAGGTGAACCATCGACCTGCGCCATGGTCCTTATCTATAACATCCTTAACTGTAACCACTCGGATATCACTGTTTCAGATACGTAAAATTGCATGCAAATTTCACCGAGCTTGAACTCTAAGTATTAAAATATGACGAAACTTAGTTTAGATAGAAAGCGCTATGTGCACTCTAACCAAGTCAATTTCAGACGTGTTTCAACTCCACACAAAGCATATTCAGGAACTCATATTCTTTGTGCGCTCTAGATTAAACCCGTCTTGAAATCTTCGTGTCGTCAAAACACGTGAAAATCATATCTGCTTTATATATATATAAGCTGCGCAGCGTTTTTTACCTACACGTCGATGTGTTAACAGGAATCATTGGCGGAGATATAATTTGATTTTTTATAACTATAGGTGGTTTTATTTGTGAACTTATATCATTAGTAGACCAAGATGATGACACAATTGCAGTGGGAAAACTTGCCACCACTTTATTTTACGGAAGTCCGGGCAATAATATGAGTCCAATTGCTTTACCTCTGAGTTTTATACCAAAATATCCTTACATTACAAACAAATACACATACATATTAATACCAATTTTTTAAGCAGTGATGGCTCAGTGGCATTCGCTATGGACTGCCGCGCAGCAGGTCCATGGTTCGAATCCCGCCACGGGTTTGAGCTTCACCGCATCGTGGAAGAACACTTTATGAAAGCCCGCCTGGCTAGCGACCACCCTCAAGTAGAAAATCTGTTGCCAAGCCCCTAATAGTGTGTTCCAGCAGCAGTCCTTGAGAGCCAGCAAAATTACAGGCACATGAGACCTAACAACTGTACGTCTCAGTGTGACAGGCACAGTGCAATTCGTCGTTGACGAAATGCGTCTGTTATAGGCAGAGGTTAGTCCACTTAACATACGGTAGGCCTCGGGCTTGTTCCGTCACAATAACATATAAAAAACACTTTGCCCACCTGATGTTAAGCGGTAACCTCTGCCTATAACGTCAAATGACGAACTGCACTGTGCCTATCACCATGACACGTACAATTGCTTTAGGCTCATGGGTCTGTAATTTTAAAATTACTTACTGTCTGTCAAGGACTGCTGAAGGAACACACCGTTGGATTTTAAAATATTTATTTTTTCAATGACGCTTCCAATGAAACGAATGCGGAATCCCGCACAGGGCACTGGCGCCAGATTTTCTACTTGAAGGTGGTAACTAGCTAGGCGAGCATTTGCAAAATACCCTTCCACGACGCGGTGAAGCTCAAGCCTGCGGCAATGGAAATCGAACCATGGACCTCCGGTATGGTAATCCATATAAGTATAGCTGTTACCGCTAGGCCAACACTGCTTCAAAATCATCAACAAAACAATTTTTAAATATTATTTTGGTACTACCATGCACTTCTTCAGAGCGTTCCTGCCTGATATTTTAGTGCACACCGGAAATTATCTACACGAATATTACAACAATGTTCTACGGTTCCCGAACAAACTATTTTCTCTACACGGGATAATACAATTTGCACGAAAGTTTCCACGAATTTCTCACTTTGCGGCCTTTTCCAGAATGTTATAAAGCCGTTTAAGCGGTACAAAGCGGTACTAACGTATGCTTGCTTTGCTATATGTTTCAGCTTAGAGAAATCCAACGAAATTGGTATTGGGTATTAACTAAATTTTTGCTCCCACTGTGAATGAATTTATTGCTTTTTATCGTATCTACGTTTATGTTAAAAAAATATAATTAATTATGGCGTCAAAGCTGCATTGGTGTTTATTAAAAACATTTTCTCTAAATTTCTAGTGACAAAATGTGTGTACCGCAATCTTTTAATAAGTATTTATGTGTATTAATTATGTCAAATTTTATTTATTTACACACAGCTGGTTGCTTGGCAGATATGGTATTTTTAAGTATCTTTATCTTAGTGTTTCAAAGTCAAAGTCAAAATCATTTATGAAATTTAGGCGTCTACGACGATCTTAAGATGGTCAATTACAAATATTAGTATAGAAATATTCTACATTGTACTGCCACGTTCAGCAAAAATAATTGAATAGAGCCACTACGACAAGAACGGGCATGAAACTCGGGGCCATTCTTTTAAACGTCTTTTAACAATGTGTTTCATACTTACTATATAACTAAATATAGGTATTACAATATGTGTTTAAATTATGTAGGTAACAGGCGATAGCTTGGCAGAGGGGGAATTGTCCTAGTATTTTTGTCGTTTAAGTATCCATTTCTTAATCAATATGATTTTCACGTGCAACTTGAATTTCCCTTCTGTGAGCGTTGTAATATGTTTGGGAAGTCTATGATAAAACCGTACACAATTACCTAAGGAGGACTTTTTATTTGTCTTTGCTTATCAGTAACCTGGCATCGCTATTTTATCTTTATTCCTAGTGTTGCAATCGTGATTGTCACTGTTTTATTTAAATTTACTCAATATTTTACTAACATTCATAATATTTTCAAATATATACAGATTTGGTAAAGCTAAAATATCAATTACTTTAAAAAGATACCTCAGAGATTCCCTAGGATCCATTTTATATATGGCTGAAATTGCACGTTTTTGTTCGATAAAGATTGTATCTATCTCGGCAGCGGTTCCCCACAGCAATACACGATACGACATAATACTGTAGAAGTACGCGAAATAAACTAGGCGAGGAGTAGCTTTGTCTGTTAACTGTCTTATTTTACGAACTGCGTATGCAGCAGAACTAAACTAAATCTTCTGGAGAGATCATGTATCTGTGGATCTCACTGTAAAGTTGAATCCATTTTGATTCCCAGGAAGACTGTCACATTGTCAATAGGAAGTTTATCTGGACTAAGCTTAATGTTTGGTTCAACATAAGTAACATTTGGTAAAGACAACTTTAAATATTACGCCTTTTTGAATTTTAAAGAAGATTATTAGTAGCTGTATGTAATCCTATTACCTTGGTATAAATTCATATCAATGTTATAATGTAGTAGCTTGCAATTTCTTATTGAGTACGTAATTTTAATGTTTTTCTTAATCTTAAACAAAACTTTGCTTGTACCGTTTTTATATATGTTGAAATCTAGGTAGATGTTAACTTCTGCTTATATAAATATAAAAGGCTTTAAGATAAGTTTGCTAAACACAGATAGTTTCAAAGGAGAACAAATATTTATGTAACAAAACTTTTTTTTTTCAATTTTAGTATTCAGTTTGTACAGGTCTTGTCTGCCTGGCCTGATGTAAACGGACTGAAACGACTTTTTAAGCTCTGGTGTATAAACGCCTGTTTTGAAGTACAATGTGCATAAATTATCATGTTTTTTTTTTTCAAATGGTTTATGATATTAGATTTTTTGTTCCATGTGGGAAATTTGCCTGGGGCTTTCATGATACACATAGATCAGGGGTATTATTAAAGTCCCATACGTAAGTTTTGTCGAAACAAAGACACTCAAAATAGAAACTTGTTCACTTTTTTAAAGATATTATTTTAATTGTATGTTTCATTTATTAGCAATTATAGTAAGAATCTGAGTGATCATGTACATTCAACTTATTTTTACTTTGACTTAAATTTCATATAAACGCTCGGCTAAAATTATAGGTACCTAGTACAATGTATACCTATGATTCGTTCATACAAATCATACCACTAATTAATCAATATACTTTATAGCATTCATCATAATTGTCCTATGGCTTTTTTTCTGATTTTTGTCATATATTTGGGGTCGACTATACTTTTATAACGGAAACAATTATCGTGCAGAATAACCAGCATAAGCAATGTTCCGCCTCAAGTGAGAACGCACCAATATGGCGAGAGGAGTAGCCAGTAGATCGATTCTATTAAAAAACAACCCCAAAAATGGAACCGATTTCTACACTTAAAAGTGTGAAATGACTTGTTGAAGTCGGTACCATGATAGTTCAAAATTACCTATTATCACAATATTGTGCGCATGGTACCGACTTCGGCAAGTTATTTCACACTTTTAAGTGTTGAAGTCAGTTCCATTATAAGGGTTAAAAAATATGCTCTTTTTAGTGACCCTTGCTACTTACGGGATCGAATGTCATTCACTGTCAATGACTACAATATTATCAAGACAGGAAAACACGTTTCAGTTATTGGAGTGTGACTCAAAAACGGCTAAACCGATTTTGATGAAATTTAAATGAGACCACATGAGAAGCATCAGCTTTCGAATACAAAGAATCATCAAAATCGGTTCACCCAGTCAAAAGTTCTGAAGAAACAAACATAAAACCAAAAACAGTCGAATTGATTACCGCGTTCTTTTTTTGGAGTCTGTAAATTTTTTTTTAAACAAGTAATTATATGAATAGTATAGTTATTATAAGAAATGGGATATATTAGGTCCTTACATATGAAATTGGCGTTTTTCGTACTGGCCACTTTAATCACGAATTTCTCCTCTTTGGTAAGGAATTCCAACTTCAAATTTGTACAGCTATAGACTCATGTATTTGTGCTTCGATGATCGTCATTCATTTGTTTTTTTTCTTCTGTTTTTTTCTGTTTGCGTCACTCATTTTACAAAATGGAAAACCTTAAATATCGCATTATTTACGAGTACGAGTTCCGCCGTGGCACTAGTGCTGCGGAAACAACTCGAAGGGTGAATGATGTGTATGGCGGTCGTGTTGCAAAAGAAAACACAGTTCGTTTTTGGTTCCAACGTTTTCGTTCTGGAAATTTCGACCTGCAGAACAAGCCCCGTGGACGGCCTGAGACTCAAGTTGATAATGAAGAGTTGAAGGCTATTGTGGAAGCGGATCCATCGCAAACCACGTCCGAGTTAGCTGCAGGCTGCGATGTTAGTGATAAAACTGTTTTAATTCACTTGAAGCAAATTGGGAAGATTAAAAAGCTTGAAAGGTGGGTACCTCACGAATTGACTGAAACAAACCGGCAAACGCGCGTCGACTGCTGCGTTACATTACTAAACCGGCACAATAATGAAGGTATTTTAAACCGAATCATTACCTGTGATGAAAAATGGGTTCTTTACGATAATCGGAAGCGCTCAGCGCAATGGTTAGATCCTGGCCAGCCGGCCAAATCCTGCCCCAAGCGAAAATTAACCCCAAAAAAGTTACTTGTAAGCGTTTGGTGGACTAGTGCCGGTATTGTTCATTACAGTTTTTTCAAATCTGGCCAGACTATTACGGCTGATGTCTATTGTCAGGAATTGCAAACCATGATGGAAAAGCTAGCGGCTAAACAACCTAGGCTGGTCAATCGCTCCACGCCACTGCTGCTTCACGACAACGCTAGACCACACACTGCGCTACAGACGGCTACTAAATTAGAAGAGCTTCAATTGGAAAGTCTAAGACATCCTCCGTACTCCCCGGACCTTGCTCCAACAGATTACCATTTTTTTCGAAATTTGGATAACTTCTTGCAAGGGAAAAAATTCAACTCCGATGGGGCAGTCCAAATCGCCTTCAAAGATTTTATTGATTCCCGTCCGACTGGTTTTTTTAGTAAAGGGATCAATGAACTACCTATGAGATGGCAAAAGTGCATAGAAAATAATGGGTCATACTATGATTAATTAAATATATTATATTAAAAAATATTCGACTCTTTGTTCCTCCCATACAAAACGCCAATTTCATATGTAAGGACCTAATATATCATGTTTTTGATTGCTTTTGAGATCTCAATATTAAATATCCCGTTTCTAATAATAACTATAGTGTAAATGACAGTGACAGTTAAAAAAGTATAATATAAATATCCGAGTCAACATACTCCACTGATGCCACTGTGACGTTTGTCGCCGTAATGAGGCCCGAGGGCGCGATTCATTGCGAGAAATATGATTGCAAATATTAATGAATAGCGTGACTCGTGCACCGACACGTCGAAACACCGTGTCGAGCAAACATGGTAACGTTGGCCAATCAGAGAACAGTATTTAATATGAATATGTTTTGCTGCTAAGTATTTATGTTTGAGTAAGGTGATATTTTCTTGTGTGGTTATCTCTTCTATTGGTAAATGTTTATCTACTGTAGTTACTCTGATATGCAGTACAGTTTCCGGATTAAGAATACTGAAATGATTACTATCTTTTTTTATGGGATTGTGACGACGCTATGCCAACTTAATGTTAAGCTGAAACCTCTGCCTATAACAGATGCATTTCAACACGAGTAGCGAACTGCATTACACCCGTCGCCTTCGGTGAGGCATACAGTACTTAAGTCTCATGTGCCTGTAATTTATTCTGGGCCAAATCTTTCGTTCATATAATGACTAAAGGATAAATACACCAAAAAAACTTCATGCGACTACTGACATTGATGGAAATAGGATTTTCTAAGGCTTATAGTACACAAAATTGTAAAACATTATTTTTATATACAATAAAATATAGGGCTTCAAAAATAAAAAGAAAACCTTTTAAAAGATAAATGGCAAAATTCTTAATTCAAACATAACTTGTTCTGCTAACATTTTCATATATCATGCCTAAACCCTAAAACACATCAATCTTCACGCAAAACTTCAATTTCAATATAAAATCAAGATCTACATCATTTTTCAAGCAACTCTTCAAGAATTTCATATAAAGTGACACTACATTCTTAAACTGAATTTACATACTTTACTCTTACTTGGCGAGAGTATTTTTATCAAGCCTTAGTTTGTTTTAGCTTTATTAAGTCTAACACAACATTTAATGAACTGTTTGATGCTTAAGGTAGTGTCTTCGTTGCTATTTCCATACAAATGTAGTTTAATCATATTTTAAATACCAAGTGTTCAAATTCGTTGAAATATTGCATGCATGTCTTGAGCCTAATATCTATGCTTCTGGTTTACCAGTTTTTAGTTTTATTATTTATTTTATCTCTTGATGTGAAAATAAGGATTCCTATACAAAACGATATTACCAATGATTTTTGAAAATACACATAGTTACGGAAAACTGACTGGCAAGAAAAAAGGTCTTAGTGTTAAGGACATACATGCAATTTTTCACCGAGTTTGAAAACTTGGTGTTTAAAATATGACAAAACTACGTTTGTATGGAAAGTTCTTTGAAGACAGCCTTAAGCCATTCATACAATGGGACGACCATTTACCTAAAGAAACCGATTTCTTCGTCGAATCTCCTCTGAATCAAAAGTACCTATTATCACAATATTGTGCGCACAAAATGGGACCACACGGGAAGTATCAGCTTTCAAATAAAAAAAGTATCATCAAAATTGGATCACCCAGTCAAAAGTAATGAGGGAACAAACATAAAAAAACAGTTAATCGAGTACCTTCTCCTTTTTTTGGAGTTTGCAGTTGGTCAAAAATAATCAATACCAAAAGTTGGTAAACATTTGTGGTTATATGTTATTTATTCTGAATATACGGCTATATAATGAGTTCCAAAAGCTGACGACATCTACGTCATCATCAGTAGTGAAATTTTTGAGCCGCTGTACAATAGAGAAAAGCCCTAGTAATGTAAATAATAAAATAAAATATTTTTAAAACTGTTTCAAATTAAATGTAATGCTATCGGATGCCTTTGTTAGTTGATCAAAACAATTTTTTTGCAAGATAAAATGCAACACTATATCTTTGCGATGTGAATTCGACGAAAATGTATTTATTACTACCATTGACGTCACGGCCGACTTGATGGAGACAAGGCCAGCTTACATATACTACTCCTCTCTCCTTCAATTCCTCCATGATAAAAACTCAGTCAGTTCGATCATAACTTTGGAATGAACTGGCGAAGGCTTGCGTAATAATTGTCAAAAAAAACACGCAACTCACGTAAAGTACCGAGGCCATTGGCCTCGCTTTTGTGAACAATCTCGACTCCCAGATTTATAACTTTAAATAACTCCAAAACTGCCGGCGGTTTAGGATAACGGTCACGCAAGTCTTAACCAGCAGTTATAGTGAACCACTTTTGAAGTAGTGATAGCCGATAAGACATATTATAGCTATGGATTGCCATGCCGCAGTTTCGGGGTAGATCCCCACTTCCGACGACCACCCGTCGCCAAGCACCTAACAGTATGTTCCGGCAGCAGTCCTTGAGTGCTAGTAATGCTATGCCTAGTCAGTTTAACATCTTCGACTATATCATGACTTACCAACAGGTGAGACAGCGGTGAAGGGCGAACATAATATCAACTATAACAAAATCAGTTCTTGAATAGTAAAGAAATACATACAGACGAATATCCTTCGTTTTTGAAGGCGAAATACAAAAACTCAAAATACCTTGGTGTTTGGATCTGAAAATTTTATAAGAGGGATATGCCTTCTTTATTTATTAGTTAGGTTAAGCAATGTTCGCTGTGATTAGTACTTCGATGGATAACCGCTAGTGGCTTTTACTTTTGAGCGCTATCAGCCTGGCACGTCGTTGGTCGCGGTTGTTGTCTAAAGCTGGCAGTCGTTATATAGTGGTAGGCATCTTGCGAATGTCCACCTGTGTAGCTATCACGCTCAAGGTTAAAATCTGTCACGAAGCACTTAAAGGTGTGTTTCTTACAGGCTTAACCTCCTTTATCAGTTGAAATTGCCGTTTAAATGCTGGCCTAACGACAGTAAAAAAGTTTATACAAGTACAAAATAAGAATATTTATATATAAAATACAAGAACATGAAAGTCTATATTCTATATTCATTAAATTTTACTTTATAACTGTGATTACGGTACCTTGCTTTTGTCAGAATCAAAATTATATTTGAAAAATACGTCATTACTATTGTTTTTTGAACGTAGATCCTCCTCTCCTCTCCACACTTAATTAATACTGCTCTCTGTAATTTTATTTCTCTCTTTTAATAAAATGTTTTTCTCTTTCGTTAAATGTTTATATGTTTATTGTGTATATATAATTATTTATTACATATATTAATTCAAGTAATTTATGTAGTTTATTCGTACAGTAATACAGCAATTTTTATTTATATTACGTACTTGTTTATGTTATAAGAGATTTGCACCACCCTCCCTTTTTTATGAATGATAGGTTAGCCTTTGACAACTATCCCACCTGATGGTAAGTGATGATGTGGTCGAAGATGTTGTCCAGGCTAATCCCTTAAAAATATATTCTCTATCCATCCATGTCTGGAAGTGATCGCTTTTAGTTATAGGACCGCCCATTGTGCCTAACAATTGTTATTGTTTCTTTGTAATTTCCTGTTTTTGGTGTCAATAAAGAGATCGTATCCATCATCACTGTTCCCGTGTTGTAAGAATTAACTGTCCCATATTCTCTAATTAAGATGTCCAAAAGGCGACCCTTAATGAATGAAATAAGGGTGGGAAAGTTATGTTGAGGGTCTCAAGTAATTGTTTCAGTGTCACTAGCGATTCTTCTTTTTTTTAATCTTCTTCGAGTATTATTTAGATTAAAACAGAAAACACTTATGATTATATTCGAATTTTCCGTCTAAGCTTTAGCGATTTCTTTAATCACATTTCAAGTTTTATTGCCTACCAAGCTACTTACGTAATATTAAAAATATTGAGCATTTTTTCTCGAGCGTGAGCGAACCCGCTTTAGTTTGACGTAATAAAATTATTAAAATTCATGTTTGTTGTCGTTACGTTCTAGTACTGGAAAATAGTAGTTAAGGAAAACTTTTTATTTATATTATTGTGACGGAACAAGCCCGAGGCCCACCTGATGTTGAGTGGACTAACTCTGCCTATAACAGACGCATTTCGTCAACGACGAATTGCACTGTGCTCGTCACACTGAGACGTACAGTTCTTAGGTCTCATGTGCCTCTAATTTTACTGGCTCTCTAGGACTGCTGCCAGAATACACTGTTAGGTGCTTGGCGGCAGGTTTTCTGCTTGAAGGTAGCCAGGTGGGCTTTCGCAAAATGCCCTTCCACCGTGCAATCTTCCGCCATGAAATGCTGGAAATAATACTTCAGCACTTATTGTAAGTACATATAAAAGAGAAAAGGACTAAGTAAATTATTTAACCTATCCGCACTATAGCTCTTAAACCATGCAATATAAGCAACAAAGGAAGTAACATTCCGTTAATGTTAGTTATAAAGGTCTGAGTCCTACTTTTCAAACTGCAGTTATATACTTGTAAGATCTACAAAGTAATATTTATTTCCTTAGGTTTTTAAGATCAGTTTATAATTCAAGATTATTTTATTAATCGTTAAAGGTCACATGACAAAGTAATGAACAAATTTTAGCATATTTATAGAAAAATTACCTAAGATGTTGTTATTTTATTAAATTCAATAATACTCCGACTTACACTACCCCTTATTACACAAATTCGGATTTACGCTGTTTTCTTTTCTTCTCTCCCACTTCGATCAGTTACGATACGTTTCGAACGTTTTCCGCGTGGAATTGTTTTTCGTTATTTTTGGACGCAGAGTCTTTCACCGATGACCTCTAATTATGTCATCTAACAGAAGAAAAAAATAGTCATTCGAACCTAATAAGAAAGAAAAACACTGTCTTTTTATATGCAAAGTTGAACCACGACATCCGTGAATTCGACTTTCACGTCCATCGCTCGGTCCTACGTATCGCATAAGTCCGGTGAATTTCTTAGTTAGATATAAGTACAATACAGTTTTCAAACTGTTACAAACTTAATCCATGTTTGGGCTGATAAGCATACCTATATAAGCACAACTTATATCACAAGTTTAGTCAAGTTTTGTCACCAGACTTCTAAACTTCTGTCACAAGTCTTTTTAAACTTGAGGTTCGAGTCTTGTAAATAATTATAAAAATACCTATCATGTACTGTAACTGTATCAGCCGAATTGTCCACTGCTGAACACAGCTTCCCGCATTGAGGGGGGTTTGTCAAAATCACAACGCTTGGCAGGCGTCTTGGGGATCGCAGTTCCTCAGAAGGCACTGCTACCCACCTTCCGATATTTTACCTTTAGTCGCCTCTTACGAGGTAGTAATGAAGGGGTGACATTCTATCGCGGTACCCCACGGGCGTACTTATGTAATTATATACTTTCATAGTATTTAGTACCAATGAAAGATATCTCTAGCATAGTCTTTCTAGAGGGCAATTGATGTTAAAGTACGTATAGTGAAAACAACAGAACAATCTACCTTAAAATAATGTCAAAATGTACGTCAAAAATAATTCTGCGTTCTTTTTTGCTACTAATAATAATTGTACCATTTGCACAATATAAAATCACCTAGCAAAATTAAAAATTCAACATTAACAATTTTGCAAGTATCTATTTACTAAGTTATCTTTTCACAATATGAGATATAACATTATTATTCAAATCATTTACGCGCATTTCATCCAACACTACATTACCAGCGCGCGCCATTTTGAACCTCATTTGATCACATGATTCGAGTCTCACACATCAACGAGTAAATACTTACGAGACTTTTAAACTTGTATCACAAGCTTTTGTAAACTTTAGATATGACATGTTAATATATACTACAAGACTTGTAACCATCAAACAGATCCGTAGCCCCCGCAACGCTGTGAAAGTGGCGAGACGGATCCCATATTTCACCGGCTGAGATAGATTGTGACGCGATGTCATCCATTTATAACGTAACTCCACTTAGCGGATTGATAGCTCGCGTCGTCCGCGATGGAGAGGGGAGGTTTTATCTAGAATTTTCAGGTTTGGTGGTTTTGTAGACTTATGCTACATGATTGAGTACCTTAGTATGTTTATGCCCCATCCCGATGCGATGGTTGAAGAACGAGAGCAAAAATTAGAGTTATGAGTCAATGTGTCATGTTAGCTCAATTGGTTAGAGCATACCCCGGCTAAAGGGGTGGGTGGACACAGGTTCAGATCACTCACATGACTATAATTTTTCTTTCTCGTAAATTTGTAATTTTGTGATGTTTATGGTGTCGATTTTAGCGGGCATTGTCTAAGATTAATATTCCCTGAACTTTTTTTTATGTTTGGTAGCTTAGCCTTTGACCACTATCTCACCTGATGGTAAGTAATGATGTTAATATTGTTAGGTTTGCAATAACGCCTGCTATGCGGATTATATTACAAAATCACAAATATACGATAGGAAAAATTTAAGTCACCTAACCTAACCTAAAATTACTGACTCTCAAGGACAGCTGTCGGAACACACTGTTAGGTGCTTGGCGACAGATTTTCTACGTGAGGGTGGTAGCTAGGCAAGCGGGCATTTGCAAAATACCCTATCACCATGCTATTACGACTGTTATCGTCAGACAACAACCGGGACCGACGGCTTAACGTGCCCTCCGAAGTACGGAAGCGCTCAGTAGTCATGTCCCTAGCGGTCACTCATCCAACTCATGACCGCGGCGGAGTTGCTTTGCTTAAGAATAGATCGGTTAAGAATAGTTGAGTAAACTTTCGCTACGAGAGAGAACTTGGTAGTTTTTATACATTAGATTCTAAAATAGAAATTCGTTTAGTGCTGCGAATGACAGCCCTTTAATTTGACATTTCTATTACATATTGCCTAATTTTACGTCAGTTTAAAGAAAACCAAATTACATGACGAATAAATTTGCGTAAAATATACCCAGGACAATATTCGCAAGCGTTATACAAATTTGGATTTTATTAAAAACGGAATAAGATATACGCTATGGTGGTTAGTTTTAGAGAAACTACATTTAGTTAGGTTCTTTTGTAATAAAAAAAATATAATTAAAATAAAAACCAAAAAAAAAACAACAAAAACAGCCTGTAACTTGTTCATACAATGTTTTAGATTAATTTCTTTGGTGATTGGATTTTTTACTAAAAATAACGACTCAACTCATTCTAAATTAAAATCCTTTTTTGTCCCTCAGGGATTAAAAAGCTATTTTAGTCCCTGTTTACTAGGAATAAACTAGCTCTTTTCGAAGAATATCACCTCCTCCTTTCTTCCCGTGGGTTTCGTAAGAGATGAGTGAGGGAAACATACCAGAAGGTGGGCAGCAGCGCCTTATGAACAACTAACAACTCTACTGCGATCCCCAAGACGCCTGCCAAGCATGATTATTACGGCAAATCCATCTTCAACAGTGGACATTACGTTTATTGATGTGTGATTTGTCAGTAACAATTATATATATATTAAAGGTATCTTAATGTTATCATCGCGTTCCTGATTTATCCTGTTCCTGCATCATCCAACATCACCCGTACAGACACAGACGCTACCTTGAGCTGGACGGTATCCCTCGAGGAACTTCCCCGTTACACCACCACGTTATAATGACTGCCATTCTGCACCAACGGCTTAAACATGCCCTCCGAAGCATTGAAGCGCTCAGTATTAAATGCCAGAGGCAATCGCTCATCCAAACAATGCAGCAAACGTTGCATAGAGTTACGTTGCATAGAGTTACGTTGCGTAGCGGATATTGGCTAGTTGGCTAGAACGTAATAGGTATACTCCATATTGCCGTTAAGACTACCACGTATCATTTATGCAACATGTGAATAACTATAGTGAAATTTATACTAATATTCACGGTAGCTAAAATGTATGTTTTTTTTTTTTATGCCTGATAGGTTAGCCTTTGACCACTATCTCACCTGATGGTAAGTAATGATGTGGTCAAAGATGTTGTTCAGGCTAACCTAGAAGTACTGGCTCTCAAGGACAGCTGCCGGAACACACCGATAGGTGCTTGGCGACAGATTTTCTACTTGAAGGTGGTAGCTAGCCAGGCGAGCATTCGCAAAATGCCCTACCACCATGCTTACCAACCAACTTTAATTTATTCTTGGCTATCAATTAATCTCACGATTATTAGATATTGTCTTGACTATATGTTACGTCAGCCAATGAGATGTGTCGGCAAATCACGGCACATTTCCTTTGAATTATGTACTTGAGTTATGCGTGTGGCAGTCTTGGTTGAACGCTTGACGAAGAAACAAGTGTACAATATTCTAAGTAAAGGTTATAGTGCAATTGGTGTAACGTGACGATGTTTGATTCCCGCTGACCTATAGGCTCCTTCAAACGACTACACAATATCCATTACGAGCACCTAATGGTGAGTTCCGGTAGCTGCTCTTGAGAGTTATTTTCAATATTAGCCTTCTAGTATTTTCAACTACATTATCAACTTACAATCATGACCATAATGATTACAAATATGTTAAGAAAATAATAAAGTAGTAATAACTCGATCATGCTTTCAAATGATCAAGATTTTTTGATGATGCTTCGTGTACAATCGAAACGCGGCGACAATTCATCCGGTTGGGCTACGCGTTTATGTCACTTTGGCTCTGCAGGATTATTAGGCGGAATCGTCACTTGATAATATAAATATGTTTTTTTTTTTTCAGTACTCAAGGTACACAGAAACGAATACGTTCAGCTGCATCCACGGTGGCGTGACATTCAATCTGGCTATCAGGCCCTATATTTTGTTTGAGCGTACTATTACGGTACTTTTAGTAACGTCTATTACAAATTAAAAAGCGTATCATTAACATATATCATAATAACTGAAAAATATTAATTAAATTAATATATCGCCACCTCGAACGCTACTGCGGACGCAAATAAATTCATGTATTCGTCATATTAATGTGTCATATATATATGTGAGTAAGTATTATATACACATAATTATTAACATGACAGTGTTTATAAGTAAACTATATATTGTGTATGCTGGCAGTACCTATGCTATAGATTTCCAAAGTACTGATATTACTCAATTTTCAATTTATTTCAAAGAATCAATTCAGTTACAATGCCATAATATTTTTATATATATTAAGTGTTTTTCATTACGAATAACAATATTGTTATCCGTAAGTTTTTCTTAAATAAGTAGGTATTTGTTTCTTTTCCTAATATACTGTTGTTATCAAATATGGATTTTCGCAAAGTAACGCCTGCCTGAATCTATTGATTCAACAAATAATAAAAAATATATTTTCATACAAAACCCTTAGATTCAAGATAAATAATTTCACTTGTCATTCTTTTGAGCACTCACAGCCTTTATTGTGAAATACGAAACGTAGCGTAATTATTTATAATACACTCTATTTTCCTTATTTCTGTCGGATGGAAGTCTGTCGGATTTTTAGGAAGATACAAACATTTTTAGGGTATCTAATTTCGCTAGGAATTCGGAAATGTAGAAAATAAATGTAAATATTTAATTCGCGACAGAGTGAAGCTCCATCTTATGCTTCTTTTAGAGTTCTATGCGAGAAATCAGTCAATAGGGCGCTTCCGTGCTTCGGAGGGCATGCTAATCCGTCGGTCCCGGTTGTTGTCTTAGGATGGCAATCGTTACAGCATGATGGTAGGGCATTTTGCCAATGCCAACCAGCCTAGCTATCACCCTCAAGAAAAAAAATCTGTCTCCAAGCACCTAATGGTGTGTTCCGGCAGCTGTCTTTGAGAGCCGGTAATTATTAGTTAGCCTGAACAACATCTTTGACTACACCATCACTTACCATCAGGTGAGATAGTGGCCAAAGGCTAGCCTATCAACTGTAAATAATAAATTAAGTATAAAACTAAAAAGAACCCGACAGCAAATTATTTATTTGCGTTAAACGTTTTATCATTCTATTGAAATTAAGCCTGCAAATTATATATATTTATGAAATCATTTTTAAAACCTTTTATTTTGATAACCCACCGATGGGAAATGAAGAAAAAAAGCCAATTTGCCAGTTTTGCGATTTATTCTTTATTTTATCCCTATAATGTCAAAATAACAATTTCCATACAACACGATGACTAACAATATTTTTTTAAATAATCAACATTCCGGAAATCAGGCAAACCAGAAACATAAATATTAGGCTCAAGGACATAGATACAAAGTTTCATCGAGTTTTAACACTAAGGGCCTGTTTCAGAATGTTCGAGTAAGTTCCGGTTATATTACCCAGAACATATTTAATAAATAAAACACTATCTTTGCGTTTAACAGTCATCGATTTAGCCTATCCATCGGTTAAAGCTTGAAACGCGTTGCATGTTAACTATCAGTTTTATCATTCAGTTATTTTATGTTCTGGGTAGTATAACCTGAACATACTCGAATATTCTGAAACAGGCCCTAAGTATTTAAAATATCAAGCTCAAGCCATAACTAGTAATAATACATCAAAGAGGTGTGAAATTTAGAATCCCGATAAAAAGATTTTGCTCTATCGTGAAAACGGTATACACACAAGCGTCAAACATGTTATGGTTACACATGGTCGACGCATAGATGAGCCATAATTCAGTTTGGGAACTTAATTATACCGAAACCAAGAAATATACCGCGTGCTTGTGTGGAACACCTGGTGTCTCTGCCAACACGTCCCCTAAACAAATCAGATTTAATAATTTTATTTGCTTATATAACTCTTCTCTCTTCTGTGTATGAGACTCCTTGTAATATAAGTTTGCGGCCTCCCTTCTTGTACGGAAAGCTATACTACGTCTCATTTCAGCCAGACGCTAACACGAGTGCCCAGAAATATTTCCTTCAAAAACACGTCTGGATGCGATATAACAATATGGAGCTAATAGCCCCCGCACGATTTTGTTCTAATCGGGTCTGAGGTAAATAAATTACTTTTTTATTTAAACATAATATTTGGTATGAGTTATTTATATTGTGTTATATAAAAAATATTTCATTATTATGTGGCTGAAAATCTTATGGAATAGAAAATGTTATATCTGGACCGCTTTGACTATGTCCAAGCCTTTACGAAAAGATTTAATGTATACTCGTTTAAATTTTTATCTAATTAATAATTATTGTTTAGGGCTTGTTTTCACGCAGCTTTCAATACGTAGTTTCGTTATATTTTAAATACCAATTAAACTTTGTATGCATGTCCTTGAATCTAATATATATGCTTCTAGTTTGCAAGTTTTAGGTGAAATTATGTATTTTTAAAATTATTCCATAGATAATTTTGTATGAGCTTATATCAACCCTTAGGCATAAATAATTACTATAGGTAACGAAAACCTAGCAAACCATAAGCATAGACATTACCGAGTTTGTACGCGTGGTATTTAAAATATGACGGAACCGGAAGCAAAGATATTATTAGATTTAAGGACATGCAAGCTAGTTTCACCGAGTTTGAATATTTTTTTTATGTTATTGTGACGGATCAAGCACTAGGCCCACCTGATGTTAAGCGGACTAACCTCTGCCTATAACAGATGCATTTGCGCCCGTCACCTTGAGACATAGTTGTTAAGTCTCATGTATCTGTAATTACGCTGGCTCTCAAGGACTGCTGCCGGAACACACCGTTAGATGCTTGGCGATATATTTTCTACTTGAGGGTGGTCTCTAGCCAGGCGGGCAATCGCAAAATGCCCTTCCACTATGTGGTGAAGCTCAAGCCCGAGGCGGGATTCGAACCATGGACCTGCGGCACGGCAGTCCATAGTCAATGCCACTGAGCCATCACTGCTTCTGCACTGGTATTTAAAATATAACGAAACTACGTTTATATGGAAAACACTGCGTGTACACAAGCCCCAAAACACAATCACTAATTAGTTACAAATTTAAACGAGTAAACATTAACCTTTTTGTTAGTTTAGGTTAGGTTAATACATTCTCATTGCGGTCAGGTAAACATTTTTTATTTCATAAAAGTATTTCTTCATCTTTATATTTTCAGCCACATAATAATGCAATTTTTATAGCTATCTATATCATTGATCAAAGCAGTCCTACCTAAGCGAACTTTTTTCACCAATTCTCACCTAGCTCTGTCTCTGCCATCGGCTCGCTTAATAAAGTGGCTATCACTCCACTGCACAGATAGGGATTCTTTAAGCTAGCGATTCGGTTTCACTTCTCGATCAATTCAATTAAGTGTCGGAGAACTGGGAAAAAGGCGGCTAATGAAAGAAAATGTGATTTGATTTCGCATGCTTAAGCGGATTGAGGAAGATATTTTGCGTACAAAGTATAGAGAAATTCTTCTGCATTCAATATGTATAAGTAATCACGACTCGAAGGATTTCTACTGCAAATACATATCCCTCACAGAATAATCGAAACTAACGTCATTAATATTATCCTTCCAGGTGTTCAGGGTTCAAGAGTACAGAATCATCATCATCATTATTTATTTTATTTATTTATTTACAACGAAACACCAACAGTATATATATTATAAAATTTTAAAATACATGATAACCAATATTGATTCTGATATATATACCCCTTATGGGTGTTTACAACATTCAATTAAAACACGTAGAACATTATTCTTGTTGAACGACAAATTTTGTCAACAACCTTTTTTTTTTTTTTTTTTTTTTTTGTTATCTTACATATTATTTGTATACAAATAAAATAAAAAAAATAATGGTATCCATAACTTAATGATTATAAGTACTTTAGAATATACTTATAATGCTTATAAGATCGAAAATGGCAGAACATCATCTATCTAAATACTTAACTAGTTTGTTCTTAAAGATGTTTAAAGAGTCGTGAAAGATATCAAGATCTTTCACGGAGGCATTTATTTCATTATAAGTGCGGCACATTCTAGGTATTGGGGAGTTACGAGCTAAGTTCGTTTTGGCATGAGGAATGTGAAAGATTTTAGCGATTCTACCACGTGGGTAATTGCCAGGAATTTTCAATGAAATATTTTTCAAGATCATGGGACAGTCGGTTAGGTTGTGAATTTGTTTATACAGAAATGAGAGATCTCTAATTTTTCTTCGGTCGCGTAATTTAACTATTTTGAAAAAGGACAAGCGGTTAGAATATGGACTTCTGTGCGAAATACCTTGGCTCGAAAAAGCCAAGGATCTAGTAAAGGCTCTCTGGATGCTCTCAATGCGCTGTGAGTGCACAGAGTAGAAGGGGCTCCACACGACGCTCGAAAACTCTAGACAACTACGAACCATAGAGCTGTACAGTAATATTTTAGTGTGCAACTTGAATTTCTTAGAATTACGCCTTATGAAACCTAGTTGCTGTGCTGCTTTTTTTATTATCGAGTCAATATGCGATCTGAATGATAATTGGCTGTCTATCAACACTCCCAAATCACGGATTTCTTGCACCTCCTGTAGCAACTCATCATTAAGCGCATAGGTTGAATTTATGGGCCTTTTTTTGCGTGTATATTTTATGTAGAAACATTTTTTAACATTAAGATGCATTTGGTTAATATCACACCATTCACTAATATTATTTATGTCACTTTGTATAAGATTAATATCCCTGTCGCTGTTTACTGTTTTATATATTTTTAGGTCATCCGCGAATAATTTATATTTGCAATGTTTTATACAAATGGTAATATCATTTATAAAGATTGAAAAAAGGATTGGACCTAGGTGGGAACCCTGGGGAACTCCAGACTCCGCTAAATATGTCCCTGATTTGAATCCATTAGCCATAACAACTAGTTCTCTTTTTGTAAGATATGACCAAAACCACTTTAAAAATGACCCATAAAATCCCATACGCTCCAACTTTTTAACAAGTAAAACATGACTAACTTTATCAAATGCACTGCTAAAGTCTGTATAAACTGCGTCTATTTGACCACCCTTGTCTACATCTTCAGTAAGATCAGTAATAAACCCAACAAGATTTGTTTCTACAGACCGACCTTTTTTAAAACCGTGCTGATGTTGCGATAGGAAGCGCGAAGAATATTGAGATACTATCGGACACAGGAGTGCTTCAAACAATTTAGAAAAACAAGATAAGATTGAAATAGGTCTATAATTTTGTACGTCGTCAATGTTGCCTTTTTTGTGGATGGGTATAATTTTCGCCTTTTTCCATTCATCGGGAAATTCTCCCAAAGACAAAGAACGGTTAAATATTAGGGAAAGAGGAAGTGCTAGTGCAGCGCCGCAACGCTTGACTAGAAGCGGTGGGATATCATCAGGACCCGGTCCTTTATTAGCATCTAATTGTTTGATTTTTTTCAATATTTCGCGTTCAGTGAAGCTTACTCTGCTTATGCAGTTGTGTTGTAGACTATACTCAAATGCACTGACACTAGATCCCACAGCCGTGTTTGAAGTAAATGCGTTAGAAAAATTCTTTGCCAATAAATTTGCTATATCTTTCCCTGTCCTAGCTACGTCGTCTCCCAAGTGCATTTCTGCAGGAAGTGACGACCTAGTCCTCCGCCTGTCCCCAACATACCGCCAAAATACTTTCGGATTTTTCGCAATGCTATTTTCTGTGTTTTGGATATAATTTTTGTATAATGCATCAAACAACTTATGACAACGCTCCCTTAAAATATTAAATTCCATAAGGTCACGAGGGTTATTATATTTACGATATTTAGTCCGAATCTTTTCTTTTTCTGCGATTAATTTGATCAATGATATATTGAACCAAGGAGGGAATGACTTTCTATTAAACTTGTGTTTGGGTACAAAATCTTCAATACTTTTTCTAATTATCGTGTAAAAAGTAGAAATCATTTCATTTACTGTAGTACAGTCATTAAAAGCCTCAAACCAATCTATGCCTCTCAGGTATAACGAGATGCTGTCGAAATCAGCTTTGTAAAAATTAAATTCAATAGTCGGCTTAGGACGCAAAAAATTAAATTCTTTGTTCGGAATAGTAAGTAAAATCGGGGGATGTTTAACATCAAGTTTGCTTAAGTAGTCGGGGGGCGCCGTTAGAGAAATGTCAGATATCGTACTTAGAGCAAGATCCAATATTCTGTCATCTTCGTTACATATGCTATTAAACTGCTGTATGTTGGATAATGAAATAAAGTCAAATAAGGCATTTCCTAACGAGTTTCCATAATTTGATGGAGTTGTGAAATTATGGCATTTGGTCCATTTTATGAATGGTAGATTAAAATCTCCAAGCATCACAACTTCGTCTACCTGACCGATGAAATTATTGGCATTATCCAAAAAAACATTTAACGTGTCCAATTTTACAGGAGGGGGCAAGTAAACAGTACAAACAGCAATTTTTTTTGTGGTCTTGCCTGTACGCATTTCTACTAGCACCCAAATATCTTCACAGCTAGATTCCCAGGCGTGTAAACGCGTGGATACATATTTACGTGAAACAGCTATAAGTACGCCACCACCGTCTTTCTTTACATTAGGAGTGTAGTCGGAACATGCTCGATCACGTCGATACACTTCGTAACGAGAGTCTATTATTTCGCTACTGTAAATGCTGGAATTTAACCACGTTTCAGTAAATGCCAAAATATCGTAAGAATTAAGTAAAACGTTATTCAAAATATCGTTTGTTTTCGTTCTCATGCCACGAACGTTTTGATAATATATAGTAGCCATTTTTATATATTATAACACCAACAATGTACTAAAAACAATGAAATCTACACTTAATTTTTGAACGTAAAGAAGTTACTGTCCATGGTGCGTATTAAAATTGCGGCGCTAGTTTCGTCCTTCCTTGCATATATCCGGCCGTCACGAACCCAGACAAACTTGTAACTCAACTCCTTCGCCTTTTTCCTCGCAGCGGCGTGGATTGCCTTGTTGGTTGGACTCAAGTGTTCAGAAACAAAAACGGGAACACTGTTTCCACCAATACCCAGGTGGGCCGAGCACAACTTGTCGCGGATGTTAGTTTTGTTGAACCTCTGAACTGCTGCAAGTAGATTATCGCGCATAAGTCGGGTCCGCAGCTTAAGGATTATGGTGCGAGGTCTATCGCTTTCTTTGTTCAGCTTCGCCACTCTCGATACGTGGACGATGTCATTACCGGAAATAGAGCATTCTGTCTTCTTAGAAAGTTGTTCTATAATTTTGAGGACATTCTCTGACCGGCTTTCCGGTATACCATTTATCTCCACGTTGCACTCGCGCTGGTGCTGCTCCATTTGGTTCAGTCGTCCGTTTAGACCTTTTTCCAGCTCTACGACCTTCGAAGTTAGCTCTTCATTACTTCTCTGGAGTTGGTCTATGACAGTCGATTTCTCTTCTAGACATTTTTTTAATTCTTCGTAGCCGGTGTTAAAAAACAAGAGCGACTGCTCGAACGAAGAAACTTTTTCGGCAACGTTTTGCATCTCCTTCGTTAGGCCCCTCATTGCCTGAGATATTTCTTCTCGTATAATGGTTCGAATGTCTTTGTCGTTATTATTTTTACCGTCGGAGTCGGGAATCTCGGAGGGAGCATCTCCCGAAGAGGCGCGGCGCATTTTGGACTTAGAGGCGTTGCGCTTGGTGACGTTCTCAGAACCGCTCGGTGCCTGAGCCCCAGATCTCACAGGCGTGTTGGTGTTGTCCGTTTTTGGCCGTCTGCTCGAGCAACCACAACAAGTCCAATTTTTCTTCTTTTCCGAGGAGAACGCATTAAAACGCTTCACGGTGATGTTGCAGCATTCTAAGTCGAATTTCACGTCACAACTTGAACAAACCATAAACTCATTACTTTTGATCTTATTATGGCATCCTCCGCAAACCGAAGACATCTTGACGCTTTATATCACTGGTGCAGAGAACTTGTCACAGAATGCGTAGTAGTAGTCGTCGATAGCGCGGCACGCAGCAGAATATGTAACAGTAGTCAAGTGAGCCACAGCTTAGCTAGCAGTAATCGTAGAATTCGCGTTCGAGCCACAGCTTAGCTAGCAGTAATCGTAGGATTCGCGTTTCGAGCAAAAACACAAACACCCTCAGCTGATTAAAAATTATGGGAAATATTTCTTGCAAAAAGCGTTTCCCGATTAATTAAATGTCACAAATATGTCACTTGCACTATTATTGACGGTTTTTAGCACTCTCCATTACTCAATAATCACTTTAGACAACAATTTGCTAATTATTTCGTCGCGTAACAAGAATAACGTCTACCTTCGATGACCGATTCAATTGCAAATTGTCAGCCAGAAGACATCCACTGTTGGACAAAGGTCTCTCTCTCATGGCAGAGATAGAAAAGACCGCGATCGTAGTAGTGCAAAGTATAACTATTTTTATTACACCAAATAGAATGAGCCTTTTCCATCTTATTTCCTGTTTGTAAGTGAATACTGATGATGGTAAAAGACCTGACGGCACGATTCTGGTTCCGTGGAAGTTAGGGAGGCCCATAATGTGGGACGCTTCATGATAGGACACTTTAGCGCCGTCACATCTTTCTGAAATCAACGCGAGAACTGGTGCCGCGGCTACTTCTGCGTAGAAACTTAAGCGTATAATAGTATGCTAACCTCTCGGCAGTGGTTACTTATTTGAGCCGTTTGGTGTGGAGACAATAGGTCCGTGGGGATCGGGAGCTCATTGTATTTTCCAAAACTTATTAGAGCGCTAGGTCGAGGCGACGCGTGATCAAAATCTATATTAGCTGTAAATGTTGCCAATGGCTGTAAAGGAAGGGCAATGCTGCCAGCATGATGAATACGCTGCCAACTGGTAGTGGGTTAGAGCATTTGAACTGCCTGTTAGTCTGCAATGACTTGTAGGTTGCCTAAATACTTTCATTGTAGTAGCTGTAGTGGGAAAGTTTGTAGTATTTGATAAAAAAAAATTATAATGTGTATATGGAACCTGGACCTTTGAGGTACTGTCTCTCAAGGACAAATTCTAGAACCTAACGTGTTGAGCTTGGAGACAGATTTTTTACTTGAGCTAGCTAGAAAAGTTATTACCGAAGTATCTACCGCCGTGTGGTGAGGCTCCAACCAACGGCGGAACACAAACCATGGATCCTCTGCGCAGTAGTCCTTAGACATTGCCAAGTTGCATTACTGCTTCAGATTCTGTATACTTGATGACCTATTGAAAGCTTTACGTCAGTTCATCTTTTGAAGAAGACTAATATATTGAGATTTTTTATTAGAATCAGATCAATCTTTATATCACCTGAACTGTTGTCCTTTCTCGTACTCAAATTCGCCACTTTACCTGAAACAAACATATTGTATGAATAATACAATCAAAAAGTTCTTAATACATAGATATTATTGGCAAAAAACAAAGTAAATCTCTCCATTAAAAAAAAAGAACCTATGAATTATAAAGCGATTGTTATAAATTTTAATAGATGCATTACATTTTGCTGTTATGTTACTTAAGTATTTCAATGGTCGTAAGTTTATTGTGTAGCTATATGGTCATAATTATCAACATAATAACAATCATATTATTATGATATGATTTATTGTAATAAGACACATCGAGACTGCCTTACCAAACTTGTGAAATTATGAAATGTGCACGACATACTCAACGAACTCGTGAATTGGCCTTCCGTTACCCTGCCCAGTGTCCACCGATACTTATTAGTTATGCAATGCTGCAAAGTTGTTATTTGGTGCGAATAGAAGGTTAGGATTTTAGGATTGAAATATGAACGAAGCGAAGTTCAAATAAATAGTATCAACTAATAATCGTAAAATAATTTTGCATCCGAACGAAACATGCAAGCGTTCTCCTCACTACGGCGAGGAATGCTTGGTGCAATAAAATAATGTAGAAAAATTAATTTATTTTTATATTAAGAGTTTATTTTTAGTTTATTAATTTATTTTAGGAATTAAAATGTTAACTTTCTACAATTAAATAAGCAATATTATAATTATTTTTAAAGATGAAAAGGTTTGAATTAAAAAAAAAATACTCTCATGGAATAAAACACTTTTGCGGGCATATGAATCGGCATCGAATGATAAATAAAAAGAAAGAAAACACTTGGTTTAAAATAAAAACACAATCTTTAGTAGATGCCACCACTCAATAAAGGATTATCTTTATGGCAACTAAAAACAGCTGTTTGTAACTGAGTAAAGTAGTATACTTATTTTGTATAAAAGAAGCAAAATATCATAATATGAGCAACCAATATTATAAGAATATATAATAAGAGTGTTTTAAATCAGCGTGGTGCTGACTTCGCCAATTTGAATCAACATCAAGGTACCCACTGTTACATATGTGCGAAATTATAACATTTCATGGAATAGGTTTTTAAAAAAGGGGGAAGAGCTGATGAGGCAAAAGGAAAAAAAACTGAACCGACCTCTATCGCTTTAAAGTATGAAATAACTCGTGAACGTCAGACCATCAAAATGTGAGCTAAGAGAGTTTTGAATCAACATGATACTGACTTCAGCAATTTGAATCAACCACACGGTATCCACTGTTATATACATGAAATTAAAACACTACAACGAATACTGAACAGCCATTGACATTCCCTTTTCTACGACGACTTTTGCACTCATCAATCAGATATAATTTTGTTGATCTTACAAACATGTGCTATGTACTATATCTTCGTAAAACATATTTATAAAACATAAAAGAAAGCCAACAATTAAGAAGCAGAAGTTGTAATAATAGCTGCATATTTATAGCGCGATGTAAAATTAAATTTACGTTCCGGCATTAAAATCAACCCTCTCCAATAAACAAAGTTGCCATTCATTTGCTGGAAACTCGAACAACTGCGAAATATCTTCACCATTAACTTAATTCTTTAAGATACGGCGAGAAGCGCTCCTATTTAATTGGATGTAGCAGTACTAAATGAAATAGTAAAGTGCGAAGAAAGTTGCCGGTTTGTAAGATTTTGTATCAGGTTACGCGAAAACCACTGGAAAAACTGGACAGGCTTGTTTGTTAAAGCTAGTAAGAAGCGCAAAATTAAAGCTTTCAGGTTTGAGCAAGTGAGGTTTGGCCGAGAAAAGCACAAAATACGGCATTTAGCATCTTAGTTAAATCCCTGAGGATGTTGGTGTTTCGTCATCCAGACCAGATATATTTCTATACTCAAAGAATCTAAAACGCATAGTACTTATAGAACTTACTGTGCCGTGGGAAACAAACATACCTAAAGACCACACAATAATAACTAACAAATATTATGACCTAACAAATGAATTAACCAAATACGGTAATGTGATTAATTTATATGCTGTAGAAGTCGGAGCAAGGGGTATACCAGCAAAATCCCTATACAACCTACTAAAAGACCTTGGCCTGTCCAGAACAACCGTAACTTCCATCCTAGAACGTGTATCCAAGGCGGCATTAGTAGGATCTTACCAAATTTGGTTGGGCAGGGGAGGAGGCTCGAGCGGTGAAAGGGAGCATTGATGCATCATAAAGGGGCCCCTTAACCTTACTCACTGGGTTGCAAGTCCCAGGCACCTTGACTGGAGCCTCTTCCTCTGCAACGCTATGGACCCGGCACCCGCATGGTGAATCCATGGAATCCTAAGTAAATTCGTCTCGTCGTCTTTACCTCTCATCGCCTCGTAGGGTGCTGGGCTAGAATGACAGTCTCCCATTGCTACCTGTAGGTGTCGTAAGAGGTGACTATAGTTAAAATACAGGAAGGAGGGCAGCAGCATCTTCTGTGGAAATGCTATTTAAACTGCGATCCCCAAGACGCCTGCCAGGCGTGGGTACTATAGAAAACCATAGAACCACTTAGAAGCGCTCGTAGCGAAGTTTACTTAGCTGTTCTTAACCGATCAGCAAAGTTAAGCAACGTCGCCCGCGGTCATGAGCTGGATGGGTGACCGCTAGTGACATTACTACTGAGCGCTTCCGTGCATCGGAGGGCATGTTAAGCCGTCGGTCCCGGTTGTTATCTTAGGATGGCAGTCGTTAGAGCATGGTGGTAGGGCAATTTGCGAATGCCCGCCTCGCTAGCTACCACCCTCAGGTAGAAAATCTGTCGCCAAACACCTAACGGTGTGTTCCGGCAGCTGTCCCTGAGAGCCAGTAATTCTAGGTTAGTCTGAACAACATCTTCGATCACATCATCACTTACCATCAGGTGAGATAGTGGTCAAAGGCTAACCTATCAGTAATACAAAAAAAAAACCATCCTTTAATGGGCGAGGCTGTATTCTGCAGTGGACAATCCAACTCATACAGTAGTTTCAAGTTGTTGCCGCCAGTTTTGTCAGTTTTAACGAAAGCAACAGTCATATTTTCGCAGGATCATTATACTATAGCGCATTGCTCTTGCTCTGCTGCAATAAATGTCCACAATTGCGGTCATGAGTTTATTCTGGCATTAAACACTAAAAACTTTATTAATTATCAAAAACAAATATTATTAGTATTTTTTTATCGTCTGTTTGGCTTTATTAACAAAATACTACGAACTATGTATATAAAACACTACAGCTACTACAATAAAAGCATTTAGATAACCTATAAGTCATTGCAGACTCACAGGCAGTCCAAATGCCCCAGCCAATTACTAGTGGGCAGCTTGCCCAGCATGCTGACAGCATTACCTCGTTGAATTGCAATGCTTATTCGTTGAGCCACAGAGGTGCCAGCATTTTGATTACGCGTCGCATCGACGAAGCGCCCTGATAAGTTTTGGAAAATACGATGAGCTTCCGGTCCCCACGGACCCAACGTCTCTACACCAAACGGCTCAAATATGTAACCCATAACGAGGTTAGCATATACTTGCGCCGCTTGAGTTTCTTTTTTTTTGCTTGGTAGGTTGTCCTTTTACCGCTATCTCATCTGATGGTAAGTGATGAAGTGGTCGAAGATGTTGCTGGCTAACCTAGAATTACTGGCTCTCAAGGACAGCTGCCGGAACACACCGCTATGTGCTTGGCGACAGATTTTCTACTTGAGGGTGGTAGCTCGCCAGGCAGGCATTCGCAAATTGCCCTACCACCATGCTATAAAGACTGCCATCCTAAGACGACAACCGGGACCGACGGCTTAACGTGCCCTCCGAAGCACGGAAGCGCTCAGTAGCAATGTCACAAGCGGTCACCCATCCAACTCATGACCGCGGCGGACGTTGCTTAACTTTGCTGATTAGTTAAGATCAACAAAGCAAACATCGTTACGAGCGCTTCCAATTACTTTATGAATTCTATGTACTCGAATGAAAACGTAACTATAACGCTATTCAGAATTTGTACAATGCCATCTAGCGGCAGCTTTGTGAAAGATTAATATATTTTTTCTTAAGTAAAAATTTTTTTGTGAGTTATACATAGGTTATTAGTTCATTCACCTCGCTAGGAGCGCTTCAAGTTGCTCCGCCGAAGTAGCCACGGTGCGAGCCTTCACGTTGGTTTCAGAAAGGTAGAAAATTATTATCTAGGTAATTAAATTCTCTTTTGTATCTGCTGCTTCATAATTATAACTTTGAGTGTGTCTAATTCAATGAAAGCTTGTGTACAGTTCTCCTATGCCTCCGTAAATATGCTTCCCTCCGGGATTCTGACTAGTTCAGACGTGTTTTTAATCAGCTCCATAAATAATTTTCGTAAAAATTAATTCAAAAATCATCATTTAAATAAACTGCAAATATTAGGAGACCATAAAGTGCGTGGAAGTTTCGTACGCAAACATCGGTTAGTGACGAGTAACTGCAGGCTTCTCAACGTAGTCTACGCACACACGCTACATGCATCAATGTGAGTGAACAATAATTTAACCAGTAGATACGCTGCGCACACAAGAACATAGCCAGGGATCTACTTAGATTGGACGGAAAGCTGTTTCCTTGTAAGTCGCCGCTTCTCACCACTCTGTCTTGAACTCCGCTGCATTGAGGCTCCGCTCACATCTTTGCGTTGCTGATTGCCTGGTACTTTTTATAACTGGATTACAAGCAAGGTATAATAATGCCCCTAAGACGTACCCCACCTTCATCCCCCGCGCTTACTTTGAGCGGTGCTACGCCACCGACGCCTTTAGAAGATACAGCGCCGCCTGCGCCGTCTTCTGCGCCCATATCTTCTCTGTCGGTGCCTTTTGACCATCGGCTCCTGCACTCTTCATCTGAACCGAGTCTCAATGTTACTCACCGAAGAAAAAAACAATTGCAAACTGATGATAAGAAATTGAATGACTTCATGGAAGAGATGAGAGCGATGTTTCTGCTGTTTAAGGAGGATCAAGATAAAAGAGCAGATAAGCTATACGCTGCTGTGGAGGACTTACGTGCATCTGTGGATTTCTTGGGAAAGAATCTGGAGTTGGCTCAAGCTAGAATTGTCGAATTGGAAGCTGTACGACAAGCAGATGTCCAGCATTTCAAGATTTTGGAAGATAGATTGGAGGCCTTGGAGCGAGGATCTAGAGCCACTTGTTTGGAAATTAGAAACATTCCAATGACCCCTTCAGAGACTAAATCATCTCTTTTGGATACATTTATCAAGGTGGGAGAGACTAAAGGTGCCTATTCAAAAAGCCGAAATCAAAGACATTTTTCGCATTAGATCTAAGGATCCAGTAAATAGAACAGTTATAGTGGACATGTGTTCCACCTTGCAGAAAGAAAATATAATCAGTAAGTTCCGAATCTTCAACAAAGGTACATCTAGGTTAACCACGGAACATTTCCGCATAAGTGGCCCACCGAAGCGAATCTTCATATCAGAAAACCTTACTTTTAAAATGAAGAGGCTCTTCTTCTTGGCCAGGGACTATGCAAAGGTCAATGATTTCAATTTTTGCTGGGTATCGCATGGAAAAATTTTTCTTCGAAAAAGAGAGAATGGGCCTCTAATTCGAGTGACCAGTGAATCAGATCTGGAGAAGTTGCAAGACCAGAAATGACTAGACTTTTGCGGAATGTCAGAAAACGACTGTGTTCGGGGAGCATTTCTAACTTGTTGCACTTATTATGTGGTTAAGCTTGTTTTTACAATATTTGTTAGTTTTTACACATTCTCACAACCTATATACTCATTCACTACACTCACACAAAGTAACATACACACAACAACTGAAGCCCTATCTTTATCTGCAAACTATTGCTATTTGAGGCATTGGCAATGTGTTTACGATTTTTCTTTGCAACATAATGTTCTGGTCCGATCGTTCATTTCTCAAGCTAACAATGGATGACACAAATCGCCTGATAAATGACATTGAACATATATCAGTTTCAGACTCAGCTATATGCTCACCAGAAGCTGTTGGTGATTTTATATCTAATACTAACGATAGTTTAAACATCCTCCATGTCAATATTAGAAGTATAAACTGCAACTTTGATCATTTTTTGAACCTAATTCATAGACTAAGCGTCAGGGTTGACGTATTTATTTTATCAGAATGCTGGTTAAGCAAATGCCTTTGTATGCCTGAAATAACCGGTTTTGACTCCCATCAATCTGGTTTTAGGAATCAAAACGACGGTGTAGTAGCTTATATTAGAAAGGACAAGATATACACTATTATTGAACCAGTCTTCAATGACGCAAATTGTCTGGTTATAAAATTTTCTAATAAATTAGCTGTTCTTGCTTTATATCGTTCCCCATCATACAAAAATTTGAACCCTTTTTTTAAACAGTTTGGACCTTATTCTGACCTCATTAAAATCTTTTAAATCTCTCGTCATGATTGGAGATTTGAACATCAATATCATATCTTCAATTACTGACTCTAATGTCGAAGAATATCTAAATCTAGTGGCGTCACATGCACTTCTTCCAGCTCACAGTTATCCGACTAGAGAGGAAAACTGCCTCGATCATGTTATCGCACGCACTCCCTTTCATGCCAAAACTTTAGTCCTAGATACTGTGATTACTGATCACACTCCCGTTCTTTTTAGTTGCAATTTACTACTGGAAAGAAATGTCACGTGCAATACTTCTAAAAAAATAGATATCAAAGCAATAATTAAAGATTTGCCAAATTTCGATTATGCCTCTATTCTGTCCTGTAAAAACCCAGATATAGCTTCTGAAATTTTAGTTAAAATTATGTCTGATATTGCTTGCAAACATACTCGCATAGTTAAAATCCCTAGCAAAAAGAGGTTACTTAAGCCATGGATTTCTCCTGGCCTTTTAAGATGCATAAGGAATAGAGATAAACTATATAAAAAACATAAGAAAAACCCAGATAGCCTGACCCAAAAATTGATCTATACTCGTTACCGTACATTCTGTAATAACCTGCTAAAAAAAGTAAAACGCGAATACCATCAAAATGAATTTCAGAAGGTTAGAGGAAATCCTAAAAAGGCATGGATAATGATTAATAAAGTTGCCAACATCAACAAAAAACAAAATTCCGCAAGCAATTTATTAAAATTGTGTGACGATCCATCCTCATCGGTTGATTCGGTGAATACGTATTTTGCTAGTATTGGAGAAGATCTGGCCTCCAAAATTCCCCCTCAAACTCAATCAAAAACCCTATATCACACCACAATCCCTGCTCAATTCAAAAGTAAGCCCAGTAAAGGAACTTCAAATTCCATGGTGTTATTTCCTGTGGACGGTGATGAAATTAAAAACGTTATACTTAGTCTCAAAGAAAATTGTGCTCTTGGTTGTGACGGTATCTCGACGTCCATTGTTAAGGCCACCAGTAAGGTTCTGATTCCTATCCTATGTCATATTTTCAACCTCTCCTTTACTGCTGGTATTTTTCCACAAGTTTTTAAAAAAGTGCTAGTTCATCCTATTTTTAAAAAAGGTGATAGAGACAGTGTCATGAATTATAGACCCATCTCTGTACTAACAGTAATGTCAAAGATTTTTGAGAAGGTTATCAACAAGCGCCTAGTCCAATTCCTAAATCAAAACAACATCCTCTCTGAAAATCAGTTTGGCTTTAGAAGCGGTATATCAACGGAGGATGCTGTTTTGAAACTCTCGGACACGGTAATCAAATATTTTGACAACAAGCTGAGGGCTGTCGGTATTTTTCTAGACCTCTCGAAAGCGTTCGACACTGTCTCTATCCCTATCCTTCTTTCTAAGCTTGAGCGTGTTGGTATAAGAGGGGTTGTACAAGATCTGTTCTGCAGCTACCTTAGTTATCGGACACAACAAGTCGTTATAAATGATATTCTAAGCGGAGAGAAAGCACTCAGCTATGGCGTCCCCCAAGGAAGCGTATTAGGACCTACGTTGTTCTTAATTTATGTAAACGACTTATGTAACTTGTCAATCCCAAATTGTAAATTAATAACTTACGCTGACGATACAGTTCTTTTGATACATGGCCACTGTTGGGCAGAAGTGCACGAATTATCTGAAAACGCCATCAGGATTGTTATGAACTGGTTGTGTTATAATTTGTTAACTCTTAACGTATCCAAAACAAATTTTATTGCATTTGCTCCCAATGCGACCGGTTTACCACCTCCTTCGTTTGATTTACGTGCTCACCTATGTGATGACAAAACAGACTCAAAAACCTGCAACTGTATGTCAATAGAACGTTCCACTTCCGTCAAGTACTTAGGTGTTATGATAGACAGTGCAATGGTATGGAAGCAACATATCATATATTTGGTGTCTAAGGTTCGGAAACTGATTTATGTTTTTAAAAACCGCAGAAATATAGTTGACTTCCAATATTTGAAGACAATTTACTATGCTCTAGTACAATCCGTTATATCTTACTGTATAACTGCGTGGGGTGGTACCGGAATAACTCTTATGCTCTTATTGGAAAGGGCACAGAGAGCTGTTCTCAAATTTCTATCTAAAAAACCCTTACGATTCCCGACTACTGAACTATACTCGTTGTGCCAAGTGCTCACCGTTAGACAACTTTTTATCCTCCATACAGTATCTAGGAAACATTCCCAACTTCCATTCGATCGGACACTCTATACCAAACGTAGGTTTGATATTGTATGTAATTCTGAAAAGAAACGAACTGCGGTAGCGGGTAGGCATTATCGCTTTATTAGTTCGCTGCTGTACAATAAGGTAAATAAAGAATTAAATATTTACCCTCTTACCTTACAAGAATGCAAAACCAAATGCATCAAATGGCTTCAGACATTAACCTATCAAGAGACTGAAGAACTCTTGATAGTATTGAAATAATCGCTTCACACACACTTCCTCACATACACACACTCCCTCACATAAACACACACACACATACACTCAAACACACACTCCCTCATATATTTTCAACTCATACTAATACACACTTATTCAAACTTATTGTTCTGCTTGTACTTTCACCGCTCTATTTCATTGTATATTAATTGTTTTCGAATCCTATTTTATCTACGAACTAAGCTTTAATTTAATTTAAATAATACTTTGTTCAATGTTTTTAGTAAGGAACTTTGTCTAACTTCCGGTGGAGGGCGTTGACATCTGCGACACAGTTATCAAACTTCTGCAGGTGTCATCGATTCTCATATGTTATTTGTATAATATTGTTATGGTTCCAAATAAAGATTTATTATTATTATTATTATAATTAGAAAAATAGATTTGAGTTGATACTACGGAGTTACGCACGTGAATAAGTCTGAGAGCCACGACTATAATTTCGACATGTTTTTTTTTTATGTTATTGTGACGGAACAATCCCGAGGTCCACCTGATGTTAAGTGGACTAACCTCTGCCTATAACAAATGCATTTCTATAAAATAATTGCACTGTGCCCGTCACACTGAGACGTACAGTTGTTAGGTCTCATGTGCCTGTAATTTTACTGGCTCTCAAGGACTCCTGCCGCAACACACTGTTAGGTGCTTGGCGACAGATTTTCTACTTAAAGGTGGTCGCTAGCCAGGCGGGCATTCCCAAAATGCCCTTCCACCATGCCTTGAAGCTCAAGCCCGCAGCGGGATAGACCTGCTACACGGCAGTCATTAGCCAATGCACTGAGCCATCACCGCTTCAAAATTTGATGGTGGAGTTTTTAAGGAGACCTCGAGAAACTATAGTAGGAGCTATTCGACTTCAAGTGTGTAACAAATATTTACTAAAATTTGTTAAAATCGCGTTAGTTTTTCTAAGAAATAAGGCTTTTGATAATTGATTGAGGTTAGCCGTTGACCAATATCCACCTGATGGTAAGTGAAGTAGTAGTCTATGGTGTTAACAGGCTAATCCTATTACAGGTTCTCAAGAACATCTGCCGGAATACACAGTTACGTGTTTGGCGACAGATGTGGTAGCTAGCCAGCAATCGCAAAATGGCTTATAACGACCATAAGGCTTGCTTAAGCTTGTGAGACGAAAAACAACGAACCTTCTGTTAAGCAACCTAAAGCCATTGCCACTAGACCAACACTATTCCTTCAAGTCGTTGAACGCTTCTGTATAACTTCTGTATAGATACCATCCCCGATTAACTATGTGGTTCTCGAGCGAGCGTGATATTACAAAATTCCAAGCGAGCAAGTAGTGAGCATAAGAATGCCTTTTGTTGTTTTTGCGTTTTGGGACTGCTTATGAGTGAGGGAGTAAATTATGTGAGGATATAATGCTGGTTGAAACACTGTTGAGCCTTTGAACTTATTCTCGTGTGTTGAACACAACAAGTAGAAAATCTGGCGACAAGCAGCTAACCATGTGTTCCGGTTGTTGGCCTTGAGAACCAGTAATTTTTGGTTAGCCTCAACCAGGCCTTCCTTCGCATCATCACTTACCATTAGAAGAGGGAGTGGCTGGCCAATCAAAAATAAAATATGTGAATTTAAAACCATATTATCCCATATTTCGGTACGCCAATCTATTTAAACTAACATGTTTTATTTTAAAAATGTTTCATGACGCTTGCGCAGTGGTGATCAAAACTTTTATTATAAACTAGCTTTTACACGGGGCTTCGCTCGCATAGCCTCTATATTTGCTTTCTTTTTCATTCTAATTTTATTTCAATAGAAAAATGAAAGAAGAATACCTAATGGTAAGCTAGGTAAGTGTGGAAGTAAAGGTAGTACTTAATCCTAGGTGAGTGTTCATGTAGGAAGTAAGGGTAAAAATGAGGGTAGGAAAGGGTGAGAGCAAATCTTGGTACATGAATAGCGGTAACAGAGAGAGAGAGAGATAGGGTTAGGTATTATCCTTAATTAAACCTTATTGTTAGCACTACTGCTATTCTTATTGCTCCCACCCTTACCTACCCTCATTTTTACCCTTACTACCTACATGAACCTTCACCTAGGAGCAACTACTACATATTACTCCCACTCGTACCTTTGCCTAGTGTGATTTACCATCAGCAACATATCCTGTATTTTAAATATATTATATATACTCAACTTTTCTCAAAGCCGAGGGATTTTCTATATAACCTGCTCTGTTCACACGCTCTTTTAATTTAACCCCTTAGAAGATAAATTTGTAAAAGCCCGAATACGAGTGATTCTTATTTAAATACTGAAGCAGAAATTAAATTTGATAGCTTTCAGCATCTATATGTATAACTTTCTTAAGAGTTTAATTTCCACAAAAGTTTAAAGAACTTTTATCTGTGTAAGTGATGATGTGGTCGAAGATGTTGTTCAGACTAATTCTACTGGCTCTCAAGGACAGCTACCGGAACACACCGTTAGGTGCTTGGTCACAGATTTTATACTTGAGGGTGGTTTGCCAAGCGGACTACCAATACCAATACTGCCTATAACGACTGCCATTCTACGACAACAACCGGGACTGATGGCTTAACGTGCACGGAAGCGCTCAGTAGTAATGTCACTAGCGTTCACCAATCCAACTCATTACCGCGGCGGACGTTGCTTAACTTTGCTGATCGGTTAAGAATAGCTAAGCAAACTTCTAAAGAACTTGAAGCGCTCGTGCGCTTCAAAATTGCCACGGTTGAACTAAAATTAATATATTTCCATTAATCTATAAAAATTTACCTAGTTAACGGACAACAGGATTTTTTTATTTACTTTCTCACAAAAAAAAACTGGACTAATATTTTCGCAGATGCTAGGATATGGATAAGTATATTTTTAATCAAGACTTTATAAGAAGCGGTATAAAATAATGTAAGTTTTCGGTATACGACCTAGTGATAAAGTTTCAATTTCGGAATAAAACTTACTAGAAGTTGGAGTAGACATGGGTATTTATTATAATTCCTTAGTATATTAAAAAGTATCGATACTGAAACAAAATAAATTGATATACCTAATTAATATCTATTTTAATCCATGCACCTCATAGATAACCTCTAAACCTTTATCAAGCTCAAGTCCGGTCTTGTATGGAATACTGCAGCCATCTCTGGGATGGTGCGGCTAAAACCAGCTCGAAATTTGGTCTCCACAGATAATCGAGCAAAGAAGCTCATTGGTGACTATGCCTTGGTGGAGGCTAGACTCCAAAGCATAGACGCAAAATTGCCAGTTTATCGGTACTTTACAGGCTTCACATCGGAGAATGTGGGATCGATTTACACAACCTTATTACGACTTCTCTTTTGTTTCATCGGACAATAAGACGCACACGGCATCCATACATGGTCAATAGATCCGAAAAAATGTACAAAACGTTCTAAATCTAGGTAGTTTTATAATGCGTACGGCCAAAATATGGACGCTCTACCGGCGTCTCTATTTCCCGATAGATATAATCTGGAAGTCTTCAAGTACAGAGACGACGCGGTCGACGGTGACAGATACTAGTTTCGTGTCAACCGCGTCATCACTTTCCATCACAGGTGAGACAGCTGTGAAATGCTTGCTTACCATATTAAAAACAATATTTAAAAAATAAAACAATTAAATTTCATTCACAAATGCTCGAATTTAGTTGTCAGTGATGTTAACGGTTAGCTTATTTCTTGCAATACATATTTTATACACTTTTTTATGCCTGATAGGTTAGCCTTTGACCACCATGTCACCTGATGGTGTGTGATGATGTGGTCGAAGATGTAGTTCAGGCTAACCTAGAATTACTGGCTCTCAACGACAGCTGCCGAAATACACTGTTAGGTGCTTGGCGACAGATTTCTACTTGTGAGTGGTAGCTAGCCAGGTGGGCATTCGCAAAATGCCCTAACAGTCAGCAACATGCAAGTGATGCCAGTGTCCATAGCTGGTAAAAACTTACCATGTACCGCACGTATGTTTGCCTTTGTGGTATATAACAAAATAAAGATACAAGATTTAACAAACACTCGATTATCATGGCAATGACTATATTAACCCAACCACTTACAAACCAAAATAACCAACCTCCAATCCATCAAATAAAGGGACAAAATATCAAACTCGGTTTCCCTATGAAGACGTCACGCCTTATCTCTATTCGGGCGTCGAGACATAAATCTAAGAAGGTTCGAACTTTTCTTATTGTATCTGTTTCTTATTTCCAAGGTTTAACACGGATTTAAAGTTTGATGAGCAGCATAAATATAAAACTGTTTTTGTCTGTGGAATAGAAGATAAATATTTACCTTACAGTATTTTTGTGTACGAGATTCCGATGAGATTTCGTTTCAAAATTGAAGCTTGTAAGTTTACGCTCATGTTTTCCACAACGTTTGTGAACTCCAAATAACTTATTAACTATATTATACGTTTATATATCTATATTGACCTACAGTGGTCCTTACAAAGAGGCCGTCTTGGTAAGGTGCCACCGCAGTATTAGTTGTTTGGCTTAGAAGCGGTAGTATGCTACTTCGTTCAGTTGTGAATAGCACCATATCAAGTGAAATTACTGAACAAACGAGTCATAAAGCCTAACGTCTTGGAGTGACGAGTGCAAATAAGTGTCTAGTAGAACGAGCGCGGTGACACTGCAACCGCTAATGGACAGAAGTGACGCTTACCACCAGGCGACATATCCAACTCGTCACTTCATGACATGAAAAAATATTTTTTACCAAAGAATAGAACCGATTTCAACACTCAAATGTGTGAAATAACTTGTTGAAGTCGGTACCATAATGGTTCTTAAGTACCTATTATCACAATATTGTGCGCATTCATGGTACCGACTTAGACAAGTTATTTCACACAGATGAGTGTTGAAGTCGGTTAAACTTTTTGGTAAAATATTTTCTTCACCCTTTTTAGTGATTTATGGGATCGATTGCCATTCACTGTAAATGACTATATCATCAGGATAGGAAAATACTTTTCAATTATAGAAGTGTAACTCAAAAACCCCTTGACCGATTTTGATGAAATTTAAATGGAACTACACGGCAAGCATCAGCTTATCAAAACGGTTTACACAGTCAAAAGTTCTGAGGTAACAAACATAAAACCTCCTCCTTTTTTTGAAGGTGGTAGATAACTCAAATCAACTGAACCGTAAGGTACCGTCATGTAAGTATACTTTTTATCATCTTCTTACATTTATCTGTAACATGTGAGGTTTGTGTGTGGCATTCATTTAGCGCATTCGTTTCCTTTGCTGTCTTATATTTAAAAGATATTCTTCATGGTGTATCAGGTAAGAATTGCAGCAGTGTGGGAGTCGCAAAAATTTGGCCAGCAGCGCCTTCTGAATATCTATTTTCTTACACTCAAGTACCTGGCAGGTGAACCCAAGCCACTTTATTTAGGGATTATACTGCCGTCCGTTAACTAAAAGGTCGCTAAGCCACAAAACCAAGTTTTGAGATATGAGCAAAAAACGTAGGAAAAATTAAAAATTGATGCTGTTTTATAGGTATTGGTCGCAGAAACAGCATTGAAATATCTAAAGAAAGCTCTTTTTATATTCTATCAAATTTCGCAATATATATCTGCAATAATTAGTTCTAAATAGAAAAAAAACTCTTTTGGCATTTTAGCCGTGTAATAATGGCTTATTTTACGATTTGTATACTACACTAAAAAGTCACTAAGTATACTCTAGCGACCTTTTAGACTAGCATTTGTACATAAATGTGAGCACAGTTTTTTAATGTTATGAAGTTATATAAAAAAATCTACACTAAAAAGACGCGTACGTAATTTAACGACTTTTTTGTTAAATATTAACTAACATCAAAGATATCAAACCCAAGCTTGAATGTCGTTATAGTTTTTTAACTATTATGTAGTCTAGTTTTTTGACATATTGTATTTTTTTTATTTACTTAATAGCATATTTTCTTTTAATTACTACACTAAATGGCAGTTAAGTTTGAAACCTTGAAATTAAACGACTATTTAGTTAAGTATTTTAGAATGGACATTTCAAGTTGTATCACAAGTATCAAGAAAAAACGTTAAGTATTAAAATAAAATCAACGTAATATATTAATTATTTGTTAATTCAAATTATATAACATAATTTTTAGACATAATTGTTTAGAATCTATTTTCCTACGAAACAAAACAACTTAATTAACATAAATAAGATTTAAATCTTTAAACAATGTATTTTAAAAGTAAGGATTACACACGCATATTTAGAATTACAATGGCAAACAACATAAAGAAAATTAATTGCTTTTCAGTAGATTATCCATCCAGGAATGTATAATTGTTAAATATAAATGATTATTTAAAATAATATTATATAAATAATAACTTAGGGTCTTGCTTTTAAAAAGATCCGAATCACTCCTAGAACAGTACAACTAAGAATATGAGAATTAATGTCAATCAAAATACTTTTACAAGGGACAAATGAATGGAAGTGTTGGAAGTGGAAGACCTAGGTGAACGTTTCGAAATCAGATTGAATACGTTCTGAAAAAACTCCAGGTCAGGAGTACCCTAGGCCGACGCTTATGTATGAAAGGATTGATGAGTGTAGATGAAGCGAAAGCGATATGTCAGGATCGTAGTAAGTGAAATTTGTGGTCTCTGCCTTTCCCTACGGGAAAAAGGCGTATTTATGTAAAAATACTTTCGTAAGTATGAAGTCTTTGCACCTACACTTTTATATCTTTAAGAAGTAATACTTATATATTAGTTTATAAAGGCACATTAAATCAGTATTTAAGTTATTTACTTGAGCATCTTTTCATTTAAGGAGCATCTTTATCTCTTGTAGATAAATTTCTGCAAAATAATAGTTTATGTGGGAGTATTATAAAGGCTAGTTTGTTTATGATCTTAAGTGTAAAAAACACAGCTTTTCTTTTATGTTGTTCATATCTTTCGGCGAAATATCACGAAGAGTCATCACGAAGAGTGATTGACAAGGCTCTTGGATTTTTGTAGGTATCTATCAGACATGAAATTTAATGTTGTAACTTCGTCTTAAAAATCATTTTTGTATTGAAGACCAATGTTATTACGTTTGAAAGTTACCTGAACCATGTTTTTTAGATAAGCTCTGGGGCTTGATTTTTGTATGCGCCTGTTGGAGGTGTAATTAGGTGAGTTAATAAAATCTTGTGTTGTAAGTGATTCAACTGTCACTGTGCCACTATTTATGGAAGCTATTGCATCTATATAATCTATAAAGTCGTAGAGCTTACCCTTTTTTTTATTGCCAGTTCAACTTGATGATGCATTTGGTCAGCGCTCATAAAAAGACGCCCAGGTTTGATAAAATAATACGAAATTGTTGCTGACGATATTATGTTAGTGTTCACCAAGTGAACTAGCAACGACAACACTAACTAATTTTTATTTCGGGAACTGCAGTTGTCAAGCCAAGTGTTCATATTTTGAACATCACGATACGAACTAGGAAAACGTAAATCGTACTCTGGATGTCTTCCTGTTTTCTTCCTGCGATGCCATCAAACCAATTAATAACAGTCACAGGTTCAATTTCAGAGGTTATTTTTCGATTGTAATGTATCCATTCTCGGTAACGATATATATTTTTTTCTAAATCTGTGGTGAAAAATATTTGATTATTACTTTGTTGCAAAGTTTTATGTGAATCATAAAATTGTCTTGCTTTTATATATTTCTTATGATGTATAAATAATATAAAATCAACGTCTGCCTACCCTTTCCGAGATATATAAGTGTGATGATACAACGATATGTTTTAATTAATAAAATACTAGAACACTGATTCAAGTTATAGAAACTATCATATTCACCGAGAAATGAGCGTATTACAATATTAAGCGAAATATTGTTAAACTATGATTTTACCCGAGTGGTGATAAAAACAGTGATCATGATGGTAATTAAAAGTAGCCTGTGTATCAATTCAGCTTAGTAGCTATCTCCATACCTAATAAAATTCAAATCCATCCAGCCTTTTAGGCATGAAATAGTAACCAACATCCACACATACAAACTAGCTAACAACAACTAGCTGCGCTCCATGGTTTTACCTGCGTTGTGATGAAAAACGATGATGATAGTGACGACCAAAACTAGCTTATGTGCTTATCCAGGGTATAAGCTATGACCATACCAAATTTCATCCAGAACCATCCAACCGTGTATAATATTAGTAAGGATTATTTTATATTTTATAATTGATACACAAAAAGCTCGCTCCAGACGACTTAATTTCCGAGAAACGAGGCAGCGTAAAACCTCTTGCCGCTCCTCGCTTATCTTGTTTGAACGATACGTAAGAATTAATGAAATATTTGGTCCACACATTATTATAGCAAATAGGTACATCTACTTTGCCATGAGAGTCGTTAATTGCAATTGAACTCGATTGATCATAGTAACATCTCTATAATTTTCAAACCAATAGATATAAACAGCGCCAAGCTAACAAAACTAGCAATAATAATGTATATGACGACCTAGGCGACACTAAACTGGAATGCGTGCGGGGCAGGTCAAAACGTGAGAGCAATTTGCGACTTTTTAGATAAGTATTGTCGTTTAATGTCTTTTTTGCTAAGGATGTGGACGTAAAATGTTGTTCATCTAAGAATTTTAAGGCGCTATGAATTTTGAGAAAAGTAAATCATTAGGTTCTAAAACAGCCGGCCTACGCTATAAAGCCGTTATCAGAGTTTAACGTTCATAAAGCGTAGTTTTTTTGTGAAACTGCTTTATAGTGTAGGATTACCAACATTATTTAGCTATGAAATCAAATACTTAAAGGTAGCATTAGTATCTTAACGACTATATAGCCTAGTAAAGTTAAATGACGTCTTTCTTGCTATGTGACGAATATTACAATTTTATTATGATGATGTCGTTAAGGGCTGTATGTGATCGTGTAGCTAAGTATTGAAGGTTAACGTCAATTTAGCTTTGTAAAATATATTTTTATCAATATTTAACGGCCTTTTTACTAGACCTATCTCCTGATTCTAAAAGGTTATAAAAATAATTCCAAGACAGATCGATAGAGAATTTTTTTCTGTATAGGATGGCATTTAAAGCTCAAAATCGACCCCCTGTGGCTTAACGACCTTTTAGTCAACGGACGGCAGTATAGCAAGCCTCCCCTACTAGTAGAGGAGTTTGTTCAAAGGTGGATATTATGGATGTTATTGAAGAAAAAGTAAAAGATACATAGTGAGACTTTATAAACGGTCCATGTCCTAGTCGTAGTCATAGTAGTCATAGTAATTTATTAATAAACAGTTTACAAGTCAAATAATATGATAATTAATAATAATATGTTTATATACAGCTATATAACACAATTATGTATACACTTTGTCGATTATAAATCTATTATAAAATAAATCAAGTAATTATTTACAGTAAAATTCATCTAGCGTATAAAAATTTTGCTCGATGAGCCAGCTCTTTAGGCGCGATTTAAAGACAGTAAAGCTTGTGGCGGCTGTAATATAAAGCTATCTAGTACAATTGTTTATATTTCAATACAGAATACGGTGTATATAGGCATAGGTACAATGATTTAAATGTACAAGAAGCAACGCTTACTGACGTCATGACATAATAAAAAGTTTTTCGGTAGCCTATGAGTAAAAGTATACAAAATGAACTGTCATTCAATGAAAGGTAAAAAATTAAAAATAGTATGAAATTAGGTAGCCATAATAAGCGTTATGGGTATATAATTATTAATTAATAAGGTAATAATTTATTTTCAAACGTTAATACAAATAAATTCTGTTTTTTTTTTATGTTATTGTTACAGAACAAGCTCGAGGCCCGCCTGATGTTAAGCGGACTAACCTCTGCCTATAACAGATGCATTTCGTCACAAGTCACGAATTGCACTGCGCCCGTCACCTTGAGACATAGTTATTAAGTCTCATGTGCCTGCAATTTCACTGGCTCTCAAGGACTGCTGCTGAAACACACCGTTAGGTGCTTGGCGACAGATTTTCTACTTAAGGGTGGTCCCTAGCCAGGCGGGCATTAGCAAAATGCCCTTCCACCATGCGGTGAAGCTCAAGCCCGCGGTGGGACTCGAACCATGGACCTGCTGCGCGGCAGTCTATGGCCAGTGCCACTGAGCCATCACTGCTTCAGTGAAACAGAATTTAAACTAGATCAAAGCAATGCTTCGGTTAACTAAACTCGATTCAAATTAACGTTCTTTAGTTACATAAAGTTAGGTAATAAAAGAGTTTAATCGCAGAAAACCGCGGGTTCAGTAAACAAGCCCATAGGCAGAATGGATCGTACATTTCCAATCGAGTAACATTTAAAAAACAAATATACAAAGGAATAAATTGAACCAATAAATCAGTTGATTATGGTCATCCCAAATTCGAATCAGTATATTCCATAAAAACATTCATTGGTCTCGTTTATGTAGATTATTTTTGTATTTTTTGTTGGAGAGCAAATTTTTAGGCATGTTTACGATGTTTCGAACTCAAATAAAGAACTTATTGAAATTAAAGTTAAAAATTATTCAATCATCAGTCAGCGGTTTATTAAAGTAAATCAAATAGAACCCATTAAATAATCGAATAAAATAAGTTTTCTTTTCGACTACAAAATTTATCTTATTTGTGTATTTTAAATAGTAAATTTCGTATTCAACGAGAATTTAACTAATTAGCACTTGGTCGATGCGACGCGTGATAAAAATCCTGGCACCTATTTGGCTCAAAGAATAAGCGTTGCAATTCAACGGGGCAATGCTGCCAGCATGCTGGGCACGCTGCCAACTGGTAGTGGGCAAGAGCATTTGGACTGCCTATGAGTCTGCAATGACTTATAGGGATCTAAATGATTTTATTGTAGTAGCTGTATTCTTGTATATAGTTCGTAGTATTTTATTACTAATTTGTATAAAACACTTTACCACTGTAACTTCCTTCTCAAACCAACGTGAACCAACAAGTAGTGGGCTGGAGTTTTTCGACTGCCTGCGAGTCTGCAATGATTTGTAGGTTTTTTAAATGCTTCATTGTGGTAGCTGTGGTATTGTATGTTTTTTTTATGTTATTGTGACGGAACAAGCTCGAGGCCCACCTGATGCTAAGCGGACTTAACCTCTGCCTATAACAGATGCATTCATAAAATGCACTGCGCCCGTCATTTTGAGAAATAGTTGTTAAGTCTCATGTGCCTTCAAATTCAATGGCTCTCAAGGATTGTAGAATTTCCACGCCGGACATAAATATTGCAGTTTAATAATGTGTTAATGTGATTTTAGCGTAGCTCAGCATATAGTTCTTGAAATCGTATATTCTTGAAATATAGTATTAAACCTTATTTTCAAAACCTTTTATCGGTTTCTTACAAATACTCTTACGAAATAGTGGATATACCACTCCAAAGTTACGGTTTTCGAACGCTGAATTGTGTTGTTCCAAACTTCGAAACTTGTTCATTCTAGTTGCAAGAACTGCCAACAGAATTGGAATCGTGAATTTTGTGGGACAAGATGTTTCCGGGCTTCAGAATCGATCGTTCACTGCTTATCGCCTGCAATATATTTAAAAAACGGTTTATGAGCATATCTACATCTTCACTAATATTATTAAGAGGAAGGATTTTTTTGAAGCGCTCGTAGCGAAGTATACTTAGCTGTTCTCAACCGATCAGCAAAGTTATGCAACGTCGCCCGTGGTCATGAGTTGGATGAGTGACCGCTAGTGACATTACTGCTGAGCGCTTCCGTGCTTCGGAGGGCGCGTTAAGCCGTCGGTCCCGGTTGTTGTCTTAGGATGGCAGTCGTTATAGCATGGTGGTAGGGCATTTTGTAAATGCCAACCTGGCTAGCTACCACCCTCAAGTAGAAAATCTGTCGCTAAGCACCTAACGGTGTGTTCCGTTCACTTTTATGATAAAATAAATACATAAAAGTGGATAGGGTAAGAATATCAAAATGATTCGTCGTGGTCTCATACCTTGCCTTATATGTGAAGTGTATTTAATTAAAGTTTTTGAAATGTCAAGAAATGCAATAAAATACCTCTTCGCTGTTAGATTTTATTAACGAGTCTTTGCAGTGCTTCTTGACTTCCTTGAGCTTGAGCCAAAATGCACAAGAATTCCAAGACGTAGACGGGCAGTTAAGTATTTAGTGTTTCCTCTTTAGCTGGTAACAAAATTAACAAGAAACGTAGAATTCTTATTCATTCTGTACGTTATTTTTGTCTTTTTTTATGTAATTGTGACGGATCAAGCACCAGGCCCACCTGATGTTAAGCGAACTAACCTCTGCCTATAACAGATGCATTTCGTCATTAGTCACGAATTGCACTGCGCCCGTCTTGCGACATAGTTGTTAGTCTCATGTGCCTGTAATTTCACTGGCTCTCAAGGACTGCTACCAGAACACACCGTTAGGTGCTTGGCGACAGATTTTATACTTGAGGGTGGTCGCTAGCCAGGCGGGCATTCGCAAAATGCCTTTCCACCATGCTTTGAATCTCAAGCCCGCGGCGGGATTCAAACCATGCTTTTAAAACTCTGATTTAATGGTTGTTTTCTAATGAAGAAAACTAACATTTTTTCCATATGATTACAAGCATTATGGCGTACAAATCGAAAATAAAAAATGTTGAGCTCTTTAATCTGAGTATAAATACTACGTAACTGAATCTATTGATTAAACAAACAATATTTAAATATAATCTCCATACAAAACCCTTCGTTTCAAGATAAATAATTTCACTTGTCATTCTTTTGAGCACTCACAACCTTTATGGTGAAATACGAAACGTAGCGTAATTATTTTTATACACAAAATTTTCCTTATTACTGACAGTTTTTTTTTTATTTTTTTTTTTTTTATTTATAATTAAATACTGCACACTACAGACTCGTGGTCCGTACTTTTATTTGATTATTACTTTTTTTCTTACTTATAATTATTTTAACTTTGTTCATTCTCCAACTTATCAACGTTCTTCCTGAAGGGAAGTTAGCCTAGTTAACTAAAGTATCTTATTGCTAATGTGAGTCCATACTTATATATATATTTTTTTTTTCTCCTTATATGTAGTTGGTTAATTTATCACGTTGCGTTACTTTGTCGTTGAAGGGCTGGCCTTAGAATCCGGCGATGCCCTTGTTGTTATAATTTTAATTAGAACCTCCACGACCTCTTCGTTTCTGTTTCATTGTCAGAAAACATTTTAGGTAGATACATTTTTACGGTATCTAATTTCGTTAAAAATTTAGAATACGTTTCTATTCTATATCTGTATTGTAATATTATCTAAAATAAAAAAATATAATATTACAATACAGAGTGAAGTTCCATATTATGCTTCTTTTAGAGTTTCATGCGAGAGAACCTTACCCTATTGAATCAAATTACAACACGCGCTGCCGTGCTTTGGAAGTCACGTTAAGCCGTCGGTCGCGGTTGTTGTCTTAGAATGGCAGTCGTTATAGCATGGTGGTAGGGCATTTCGCAAATGCCCCCCTGGCTTACTAACCACCCTTAAGTAGAAAATCTGTCGCCAAGCACCTAACGGTGTGTTCTTGCAGCTGTCATTGAGAGCCATTAATTCTAGGTTAGCCTGAACAACATCTTCGACCACATCATCACTTCCCATCAAGTGAGATCACTATCTCACCTATACATATATATACATATACGTAAAGTGATTTTCGGAAATTCAACCTTGAAGGTGAAGAGATACTTCTAGTTTGTATAAAATATCTCACTGCATTCGCTCGATCTGATCGAGCGTAAGGATATACATTTTTGGACAATCGCGCGTTTATCAGTGTACACTAAGTATAGGAAGCTCTATCGTCAAAGTAAGTAACTCGATTTCATCTGAAGACTCCGGCAAAGATACGCTGCCGTGGACTGATATAGAAAAGAGTGATTTTGCTAATCGCCAGACATAAACTATGTTGAATACGCTGATATAAGAGCAATTCAAGATGTTTGCTATCATCGCTAGCATTGAAATGGATAAAAGAGCTGAAGGGAATGTGTTGTTCACATAGCATAAATCACACAAATATATTTCACAAACTTGCTCAGCCACTGAAGTTAATTGTGAGCGAAGAGCACCAACTATCAGCGCACTCGCTGAGACAAATTCGTACAAGCAATAGTGCGTTTCAGATGATGTTCTTTGGCGCAAACCAAATTGTTGAGTTTTCTTTTATCGATAAATATAAAACCCATTTTTTTAATTTATTTCTTTATATATCAAAATTAGCGCAATCGAGAAATCGGAACTTTAATATTCTGAACACAGATATGCTTACCAGACTCCAATATATGCTACATGAAACAAACCAGTAGAAGGTGTTCCCGGCATTTTCAAGAACACAACTAGGAACACAACTACTAGGACAGAGCTTATACAGCACACCCAAATAATAGAGAATTGTATAACTTACGGGTGCTTTTGCATACGGTCCTCCTTCATTAAATACGCTACAAATAGTCAACGGTGTAGAGCAACCTACATACGTAGCCACATACTAATAACTACACTTGCTTGATGATGACCAGCACTGGTGCGCTACACTAGCCAAAGCTTGCGTAGCGAAAATCCGAGATAATAATTTTGGTATTTTTTTGCCAGGTTATTGTTATTCTGTGGGCTCGCTGATGTAATACAATTTTGGCGAAAATACTAAAATGCGTTGGGAGATTTTTTTCTGAGGAACGATGCAAATCCCAAGACATCTCTCAATTTATGTCTGAGTACACGCCGAGAGCCCCGTGAGGTGCCGGGTTAGAATTGCACCTTCTCATATCATCCCGTGGGTATCGTAAGAGGCGACTAAGGGAAAAATACTGGAAGGTGGGCAGCAGCGCCTTCTTAAGAACTTCCATCTTACACTGCGATCCCCAAGCCGCCTGATAAGCGTGGGGATTATGGCAAATACCCCCTAAATAGGGGAGGCTGTGTTCAGCAGTGGACGATCCGGCTGATACAGTACAGAACAGTACAGTACACGCCAAGATATGGTCAGACAAAGAACAGCTTGGTAAGCGGGGCCCGACATAAATTGCAGAAGCTATAAGACAAGACAATGTTGTCAACATTGTCTATTGCAATAGCGATGTAGCACAGGTTTTGCAAGGATAATCCCCTCCAATTGTATGGTATGAGTGTAGCGCACCGCAAGGCATTGAATACTGTAAACTGGACCGTGCAAGATATAAGGCAGGACGACAGCCCCATAAGAAGTATTACAATGCTGTTTTGTGATGACTTCAGAAATTAATATAATGAAAGAAAAATAATACAAATGAACCTCATGGTGGTAAGGCATTTGCATGGTGTTAGGGCATTTTGCAAATGCCTGCCTGTATAGCTGCCACCCTCAAGTAAAAATCTGTCGCCAAGCACCTAACGGTGTGTTCCGGCAGCTGTCCTTGAGAGCCAATACCTCTAGGTTAGCCTGAACAACATCTTTGACCATATCACTTACCACCAGGTGAGATAGTGGTCAAAGGCTAAACTATCATGAATAAAAAAAACCAACCGCGTGACTATTTTATATGCATGAAATTTTTAAACATTTTAACTATATTTTTCCTAATATGTATTATTTTATTTATTTGTATGTATAAAAATCTCTTAACAAAATCTAACACAAACACTATTGTATTCGCATGTAAACATGTTTCCCACTGAACTATACCTGTACTGAATTTAAAACTTCAATTTTATATTTTTGATATTTAATTCTTAAATTCTCTAATTGTTTTTGTAATAATCTTTAACATGTACTAACTTGTGTACGAAGATAATATTATTACTTAATGACGTATATGACTTATATGAATAAAGAACTATGAACATTCAGTATCCTACTACCGCGTTGATTAGGTAACATTTCTTATTTCAGAAATATTGTTATTACTACTTTACCTACTAGTAGTTCATAGCCCGTGGGGTGTCGGGTTAGAATGTCACCCCCCCCCATCTCTACCCGTGGATGTCGTAAGAAGCGACTAAGGTTGAAACACCAGAAGGTGGGCAGCAGCACTTTCTGAGGAACTTATATATCACACTGCGATTCCCAAGCCGCCTGCCAAGCGTGGGGATTATGGCAAACCATATTAGGGGAGGCTGTGTTCAGCAGTGGACTATCCGGCTTATATAGTAGTTCATAGCAGTGTAAAACTGTATATTATTTAAAAAATTGTAACAAGGTAGGGATGTCAAAGTTTATTTCTAACCTGATAACCTGTGCTACAGCTAGGTTCTTAGAAACCTTCTTCAGGAACCAGCCTCTCACAGAGTTAGATTTAATTTTGGCACTCTTGTGTGTCCATACGTATATATAGTATACAATTAATTAAAATCCAACTTCAGATACCTGTTCAAAATATGCCCAGATATTCTGACTTCATACATTAAGTTATGACAATTTGAAGCCACACACAAGATGAAAACAGTATTATAAAGTAGCTTGCACTGAACTGGCATTATCAAACCAAAGCAACCAACCACCGAGCAAATACCGGAGTAATATTCAAATTTATTAAAAAAAAGATTTAAAAAGAAAACGTTCCTATTTTAAGTTGATTTACCCGCGCGAACTCTCACTTCCGTATAATTAAAAAATTCCGCTGCCCACTAACGAGCTGCCTTCTCTATTTGATAGTAGACTTTCGAGTTCCTTTTTTGAAATGAACTTTTAATTTTTTCGTTTTCGTCGGCTGAGGACTTGTTTGCGACTGGCTCGAGCGTGGATTGATATAATGCTGTAAACGACTGATTCCTGTGTCTGATATAACCAGAAGCGACAATTTATACAGGTATTTTTTTGTTTTCTGGTTGGTTATCTTCTTCAGCGTAATATTCTGCAGCAACAGTCCGTCTTAGTGGGTACCACCGTACCATAATGTCTAATATTCTGCCCCAAAGCACAAGTGTCCAATCAGTACTGTATTTAGGTGAGATAGAATAATAAAACAACTGATATTACTGGATGAAATAGTCTTAAGAATATATTACGAAGAGTATATATATGAACGCATGGTAGGTATAGATAGATATAGTTTCACCGTTCTTAACATTAGGAACGGTGAAACTTCAACTGTATTAAATAAACGTGACGCTTACCTTAAAGACAGCAACTTCTCCGTGTCCTCATTCCACATCATAAAAAGGGTTAATACATTAGGAATTAATTTTAAAGACTTAAAGGGCTGATCCTTACAAGGTCAAAGTTTATCTAACACACTCACCGTTTAACACATAATCACATTTAATGCCACACAAATGAACAGTATTGCTGAATAAAACCTTTAAATCCCTTAATTTTGCCACACGAGTTGACGCTTAAATACCGACCACACTTGGCACGCTCAAAAGAGCTTAACAAAAATTCATTTGAATGTAAAAACTCGACGGGTCCTAATTTCAAAATCGTGTCATCAACAGATTATCTTGGATTTTCCACTCCTTTGCGATGCCAGAGTACCAGTAAATAAGCTCGGTGTCCTTACAAGTGAGCGTTTTTTAGCTTCGCGTAGCTTATAATGAAATATTTACTTCGAAATTAAACCTTACTACAAAATTACAACGAGGGTAAAAATTACAGTCATTGACATTATCAATGATTTGAACCCACGCCATCTACCCTTATAGCTGCGATATGCTTTAACCGCTAAGCCAACATGACATATGACGCACGGCTCTAATTTTCCCTTCATCGGATGGAGCGACATTTATAGTTCCACTTACGTAGTATTACGAACAAGACTATTTTTTGCAATAAGCTTTAAACTTGTTTACAATGACGCAGCCCTATAATTTTTATATGTTTGTTTTTGTAATTACTTCATTGTTATTTTATTATGTTATTTTAGCTTAGTAGTTAGATCATACCCCGGCTATAGAGGTCGATGGTTCGATTCTCGTATACGACTATAATTTATCCTCTAGTAATTTTTAATTTAAAGAATTTTGTAAAATATCAAATTTAAGTACTTAATAAATAATACACAAAAATTTGCACGTCTGCTTGCAGACTAAATCATTTCATCCTAAACCATTATTATAATGTGACATGTATTTTAGCAAATAAATGATTTGTTTTGATTTGATTTCGCGAAGTGTGATTCGCGAAGCAAGTGTAATCACAAAAGAAATATATTAAAATGACTGTAAAATGAGAGGTTTCCCTCTCTACTCTTTCTCATTTCATAAGGTCGTACTCATAATATTGATTTTTTCTCTATTGACCCCAACCCCAAACCTAATATATAATATTTGTCGGCCACACGTACATTTCGATAGCATCGGGAACATAAAGGAAGATATGAAATGTACGTCTCTCCATACTTTATCATAATATTTATGAAAAGGATTTTCCTATTCATAGTTTTCAGTCAGTTCACTTCTTTATCCATTCAAACATTGGTGATGATTATATCTAAATACTCTATGTATAATATTATGTAGCATAATAATACTCTTTTAATAGCTATTGTAACATCATCTGATAATACATGGAATTACGCTAAGAGTTTAAGATTTCTATGTATTTGGTATGTGAAAAAAAAACAAGAAAGCGTTCTTTGAAGTAATCGGTTATGGCCTGCCCATAATAAGTATACTATAAAAACTGGCAAACCAAAAGCATATATATGCTCAGAGTATGCATGCAAAATTTGAACACTTTGTATATAAAATATGACAAAACTACGTTTGTTTAGAAGGTACTCCGTGCATGCAAGACTTAATTACCTAGTTTAAATATTTATCTAATCTTTTCATACACTCGTGTCGAAGAATAAAGAAATAATTATGAAAATTTTTAATTGTTTTAAAGATTTTGGGATTATATTTTCACCAGTATTTTTGTAGCTTATATAAAGACAGCAAAAACATGCTCATCTTCCTCATTGGCAGCTCTAGTTATACCATGTTCTATGACCATTGCTACCGTGACATCTTGTTGAAAGTGAAAGTTGATATGATGTATCAATAGATTTAAGAATGAAAAAATATCGTATAGCATAGCAGTTGTAGTATATCTTAATCCCTTAAGACAGCAAGCCCATGCTTAGCAAAGCTTAGCACGGTGATGCACTCCATCGAAGCTTCTTATGATTGGAGTTTAAAAATTTTTAGCATTTGATTTAAGACGCATTAATTCCTGTCTGTCCTTCAGATGATATTAATCTCTATTGGTGTTGACTTTAAACCTTTTTACGTCATACCTTCACACAAGTTAAGACAGGTAAGTACGATAGTCGGAGCTATTTGACTTATTCACGTGAGTTATCCCGTATTATTTACTAAAATGAGTGAAAACTACGTTAGATCTTATAATAGAAAAGGTAAGTAAACAACAAAAAATATTGAATATCAATATACATTTCATCACATTTCCAAGAAATAACTGTAGTATTAGATTTAAAGTAGAATACATTTTATAATGTTTTGTTAATAAAGGCATACAGATAATTTTCCTATTTTTGAAATTTATATTATTATTTTGTGGTCAAAATGCACTTTTTTGTCGCCAGTACCATGTTAACTGACAGACTACTAGATCCCTAACCGGCAGGTAGGTACGATTTTGTTATTGAACAATCGCGTCCATGGGGAAAGTATTATTTACATAAAATGTTGTTCATCTCTGACAGAGCGATTGTAGTAACATTTACGCTATAGTGCACGCTACTGAAGTGAACCCCATTGAAACTGTAAATTGTTTGACTGAGAATCAAACAATTTAAACGCCATTATAAGGTATATAATTTTACTTTAGTAAGGATAAAAGAAGAAGAATATAGCTAAGTTATTATTGAATATATGATTGTTTTTTGTTTTAAGTAAGAATTATATAAATTATAAAATGTATGTATAACAATAGATATGAATATCAGCTGTCAATATCAGTCGCCCATTGTAACACTTTTTTAGCAGTGATGGCTCAGTGGCATTGGCTAAGGACTGCCGCGCAGCAGGTCCATGGTTCGAATTCCGCCCAGAGCTTGAGCTTCACCGCATGGTGGAAGGGCATTTTGCGAATGCCCGCCTGGCTAGCGACCTCCCTCAAGTAGAAAATCTGTCGCCAAGCATCTAACGGTGTGTTCCGGCAGCAGTCCTTGAGAGCCAGTGAAATAACAGGCAAAATGAGACTTAACAGGTATGTCTCAAGGTGATGGGCGCAGTGCAGTTCGTCACTTGTGATGAAATGCATCTGTTATAGGCAGAGGATACCGCTTAACATCAGGTGGGACTCGCGCTTGTTCCTTCACAATAACATTAAAAAAAAAGCTTGTTGAGAAAATGATTTCTTAATTTATTATTTTCAGGTGCTTTAACGACTGCCCACATCAATAAAAAATAATTTGAAGTATGATGGCAACTATTAGGTATTAATTACCGAAATCGAATACACAACGAGGTATTTTTAATACATTTGCCGAGTTTTGACATTACTCGTGTTTGCTCATAATCTACAAAATACATGCAGGTTGTAAACCGTGAACATAATTTTAATTTATTCTGTTCCATTACTGACAATTAAATATGTCTGCTACGCCAAAGCCGTTCAATAAAACCACCCAAATTCATTACCCACATAAAATCTCCAAATACAAAAGCAGACATCAAATCAGAGCAGTAAAACGAAATCGATAGCTCCTCAATAGGTATAAAACAAGTAAATGGCGTACTAAATCTTATTCTGCGTTACTTTACTTACCTACGCACCACCACTTAACTTGTTAGCCTACTGCCGTTCTATAAATTTCATACCTAACATAATGTTATATTGTTTAGCAAGTAATGGGTAGCCATACCTTAAACATGCAATCAAATTTGGTTCCAATATTTCACCTGTATAGATTTAAGAAGACTAATCAACATATCACAGTTTTTATTCCTGTTAACATAGTTAATATCCATCACAAAGCTCATGTACGTTTTCACCGGAATGCTCACTTACTCTCTCTTCTTTAAAATATTTTGTTTAATCCTTTGACCCCACGCTATCTTATAAAACGTTTCGATATCTTTCACAATGCCAACGTTCCTAATCTTAGGTCATACAAACATGTTTGTTTGTTTATGATTCATTAATAGTTTTATTTAGTCATGTATTACTGTCTTGATTTGATTGTACCTGTATCTTTTACCTGTACCTGTAGAGAACTTTGTTCGCATTCTTTAGCCAACCACACCAACCACTCTATTTTAGACCAATTTAATTTGGGTCTATTTTAAAAACTCAACCAGTCAGAAATGTAAAGTTTCCATACCGAATGCTATGTACCTGTTTCGTACCGAAACAGATTTTTTTCCTTTATTGTACTTGTTCTAAATTTGAATATCGCGCGCAACTTTGCTTATTGATCTTCACGTGCCCACACATAGAATTGCATTGTTTTTTTTTTGAGGTTGGTAATGCACTTTGTCACCAGCCACCTTGTCTTTGCCGACTACTTCGGTTGGCAGGAGTGCTACCCGACACGCGAACCAGCGCGCACGCGTTTTTACGAGACCGTCGTGCCGTCCATCTACCTTCGGACCCTTCGCCTCATCAGCTTTTCCACCTCGGGAATCGAGCTCGTCAAAAGATCAGTGACCGTGGGTCTTCGCGCGTGTCGTTTGATGTAGTTGAAATACTGGAACTTTGTTTGTGAACCTTTGCCTATGGATTTTCCCTCACCTGACTACAGCCAGAAAAGGATTCCTAGAGCCTCTTCTGATGTCCACCGCACTCCCATCAGACAGGTACGGAGCCAAGTGCTCACCAGTACCATATCCTTCATTTTAATAGCATACTGATCATGCCTATTTATAAGTTATTAACTGATAGCCGAGCGGTAATAGCTATGAAATGCCGTACCATGGTTCAATTCTCACCACCAACTTAAGCTTCATCGTACGGGGAAGAGCATTTTGAGAATGCTCGCCTGGCTACCTAGCATTCTCAAGTAGAAAATCTGTCACCAAGCACCTGCATGTTACGGTTACAGTCCTTGAGAGCCAGTAAAATTACAGACACATGAGACTTAACAATAGTAGGTATGTCTCAGGGTGACCTGGTTACCGTTTAATATCAGGTGTGTCCGATCCAACAAAAAATCTATGACGGGTACAATACAGGTCTGAATCGCAGATGAATGGTTCCTAACATATCATATATATAATCTATAAAAATACTCTGTCATTTTTGCGCTGCAATTTGTCACAATTGTTTCATTAACCGTTTCTCTTGGTAACATATCAATGCTTAACTCAATTTAAGGTACCACAGGATATGCGGTATAAACTTTACAACGAATGTCTGAAGGTTCCGCGAACTAAAGTTACCAAGTAAGCTTTCACTTTGGAGTCATCCGAGTAGCTTTTAGGGTGAAACTGAAGGAATTATGGTGTAGATTTTGAAGTGGTAAGAGCGATAAAACGCCATGAGAAAGTTGGTGAGGTGGTGACTAAGTTTGCTGGTATTTCAAACTTTTGAAAGCTATGAAGTTAATATATTTAGTTTGTAACAATGTCTGACTACCATAATTATAGTGCGCGCGGAACTAGTTGGCTGCGCCTTAGGCATGTGAGCGGTTGGACGGAGAGGCGGAGGCGCTTGCTTTGGTCGTCACTGTCTATCTCATGTACGTTGCGAGCAGTAGGCAACCCGCCCCCTCGCCACACCTGTCGCTACCTAAGGCGCGGCCAACTAGTTCCGCGCGTACCTAGTCCGGCCATAAGTTCATGCGTATATATTTATTAAAGTCTAAGCAATAAATAAAAACAATTTTCTATTTGAAATGTCCACTTTTGGCTTTTATACAGACCTTTATTCTGTCTGACCATGAACCTATGGATTCACTTGCTGTTTACATGGGAAATTTCGCCACTGCTTGCTCCAGAGATTTTTTTTAAGAGACTCAATGTCGCCGTATCCTTTAGAGCAAGCCATGTCATCTAAAACTGACCATAATTTGTAGTATTTTTAACACCCCATTCCATATTGTAATTTGTCAATGAACACGTAAAAATGTGTGAAATGGCGCGAAATCAAAAAAGCTTTTAAAATAATTAACGCGTTCTAAATTCAAGATAATTAAAAAGTTAAAAAATCAAAATTTTATGTATTTATGGCCAGACTACTTATTTACTTTTATATCAAGAATTACATGTAGTGCTTTCTTAGTGGCCTAAGCACGTATAATAAATAGTTATATTAAAACATTCTTCCCAATAATATCTCTATTCCAAGTAGTCCACAATAAAACAATTTTAAGTCAAAGTCAAGTCAAAGTCAAAATCATTTATTCAATTTAGGCGTCTACGACGCTCTTATGAAGGTCAATTACAAATTTTAGTATTGAAATATTCTACATTGTACTGCCACGTTCAGCAAATAAATTGTATAGAGCCACTGCGAGAAGAACGGGCAAGAAACTCGGGGCCATTCTTTTAAACATCTTTTAACAATGTGTTACATACATACTATATAATAGAGTTATTACAATATTTGTTTAAATTATGTAGGTGACAGGCAATAGCTTGGCGGAGGCGGAATTGTCCAGGCATTTTTGTCGTTTATGTAATCAGAAACTGTGTAGTAGGATTTTTTTATCAATATGTTTTTCACATCCAACTTGAATTTCCCTTCTGTGAGCGTTGTAATATGTTTGGGAACTTTATTATAAAACCGCACACAATTACCTAAGAAGGACCTTTTATTTGTCTTTGCTAATCTAAAACCTGGCACCACTATTTTATCTTTATTCCTAGTATTGTAATCGTGATTGTCACTGTTTAATTTAAATTTACTAAAATTTTTACGAACATACATAATATTTTCAAATATATACAGACTTGGTAAAGTTAAAATATCAATTTCTTTAAAAAGATCCCTCACAGATTCCCTAGGACCCATTTGATATATGGCTCGAATTGCACGCTTTTGTATGATAAAGATTGTCTCTATCTCAGCAGCAGTTCCCCACAGCAATACACCATACGACATAATACTGTGGAAGTACGCGAAATAAACTAGGCGAGCAGTAGCTACGTCTGTTAACTGTCTTATCCTAAGAACTGCATATGCAGCAGAACTAAGTCTTCCGGAGAGATCATGTATATGTGGATCCCATTGTAAAGTGGAATCCATTTTGATTCCCAGGAAGACTGTCGCTTTGTCAATAGGGAGTTTATCTGGGCCAAGCTTTATGTTTGGTTCAACATAAGGAACATTTGGTACAGAAAACTTTAAACATTTCGTCTTTTTTGAATTTAGGAGAAGATTATTAGCGGCGAACCATTTACAAATCTTAGATAATACATTATTTACATGCGTCAGTTCACTGTCTTTCCTATCTACTTTAAAAATCAGAGAGGTATCATCTGCGAATAAAACAATATCGCAGAAATCTTTGACCATGCAAGGCAGATCATTAATATATGTTAGAAACAGAAAAGGTCCCAAAATTGATCCCTGTGGTACTCCCATTTTTACCAATGACCCGGAAGAAGTATTGCCATTTATTCCAACCCTCTGTAGCCTGTCTGACAGATATGACTCTATAAGATTCAGAGCTTTCCCACGAATACCATAGTGGGAAAGTTTACGAATCAGAGTGCAGTGCTCTACACAGTCGAATGCCTTGGAAAGATCACAAAATACGCCAATAGCATCATGTGAACTCTCCCAGGCTTCCAGTATATGCGACATCAATTGAACACCTGCATCTGTTGTGGATTTGCTCTTGGTGAAACCAAACTGATTCTCATTTAATAAATTATGCTTGTTAAAATGGGATAGTAGTTGTTTGAGCATAATTTTTTCGAATACTTTACTCAGAACAGGTAAGATGGAAATAGGTCTATAATTGCAAGGGTCAAATGTAGACCCCAACTTTAAAATTGGAGTGATTTTACTTTGTTTCATTAAATCGGGGAAGTTTCCACTATCGACACAAAGATTGAATATTGTTTCTAAATATGGTGCAATAATGTAAATTATAGACTCTACCACTTTTACTGACATACCCCACAAGTCTTCAGTACTCTTTATGTTTAAACTTTGAAATGTTTTTATAATTTCAAATCTTGTGGTGTGTCTGAAAGAAAAGTCCGGTGATTTGCTTGGAAAATTATTTTTTAACATAGTTTCTGCTACATTGGGACAAGAATCCAATGACTTAGTGGCTTCTAGGGGCAAGGTAGAAAAAAAATTTTCAAATATATTCGCCACTTGTATTGAATCAGAGATTTGATTTTTATCAATAGTTAAGACATATGTTGAATCTCTGGGTTTATTTTTACCAGTTTCACTATTTATAGTCTTCCAAATGGTTTTTATTTTATTTTTAGACTTGCTAATTTTGTTTCTCATAAAAAGAGATTTAGCACACAAGCAAACAGATTTGAACATTTTTGAATACTTCCTAACATAATCATGAAACTGTTTGCAAGATTTTAAATTTTTCCTACGATACAGATCAAACAAATAATCTCTACTTTTTCGAATACCTGTTGTTGCCCAATCACCGAACTTCAACTTTCCATCTATTTGTTTTTTTATTTTTGGACATACTTTTTGTAACTCAGTGTTTACTAAAGAAAATAAGCTATTATAAATGTCATTTGGGTCACTATGAGAAAAACTTGTAATGCCAAGCTTAGCTTCTATGTTGGTACTGAGTATTTCCAGCCTACTAGTTGTTAATGGTCTATGTTCAATTTCATACCTCTCTGTTTTTCTGATTCCATAAAATTTTATCGCTAGGCCCTCATGATCAGATCTAATACCCTTCATTATTGACTTTTCTTTAGTCTTACAGTTTGAGTATATATTGTCTATACAGGTAGCTGAAGTGTCTGATATCCTAGTGGGCTCACAGAATAGAAATTTCAAATTAAATGACTTAAACAATGAAATAAGATCAGTCTTATTTTTAGTATTCAATAAAATATCTATATTAAAATCACCACATACAAATATGGGTTTTTTGCATTTTGAAATTTTCTGTAGTATATTTTCCAAAGTGGATAAAAATTCTGTAAAATTTTGAGAACGACCTTCATCTGTTGGTGGTCGATATACGCACAACACGAGATGCCTGTCCACCTCTACACAAGCAACCTCACAGACACGTTCGACAGAACATCTGACCAAGTCACGGCGTTCTTTAAATTTTAAATTATTTTTTACAAGTATAATACACCCTCCTCCTTCTGCAGATGATCTGTTAAACGCACTACCCACACTAAAGTTCTTAACATTAAATAACATTTTATCTGCTCTAAGCCAAGTTTCAGTGAAACATAATATGTCAAATGGATATTTATCTAAGAATATTTCAATTTCAAGTATTTTGCCAGGGAAGCGATTTATATTTTGGTAGTATAGTGCTATGTCAGAACACTTCCCTGTTGTCTCTCTTAAAAGTTTAAACTGTTTGACTGAACATTAGTACATGTACTAAAATCTGTAGCGTCAAAACTAGACTTAGTTATATTTACCATAACCGACTCAATATTATAAGCTACCAAAGTAGCAATTAAATTTTTATATTTCTTAGGTAGGTACATCCTATCCTGAGTCAACATAAAGTGAGTAATAAATTTATTACAGTCAAAAAATAAAAGTTTGTCTCCATGACGACATGTCATATTATATAAAATTGTATTTAATGAGTGAATATGCTCATTCTGGCTTTGAGTCAGTGCATCTGAATAGGGCTTCCGTACTAGAAACCAAGACTCTGTTACTAAGCCTAGGCTGCCCCATCCGACATTGAAGGGGCTGTACAAATATGTGTAATTTCACAGGATATGTGTAATTAGTATTTATATATAGTCAGTCCCCCGCAGGGAGCCGGGTAAGAATTGCACCTCCCCTTCATCCCGTGGGTGTCTTAAGAGGAGACTAAGGGAAACATACTGAAAGCAGCACCTTCTAAAGGAGTGCCATTTTACATCCTGCGACCCCCAAGCCGCCTGCCGAGCGTGGGGATTATGGCAAATACCCCCTTAATAGGGGAGACTGTGTTCAGCAGTGGATGAGACGGCTGTTACAGTATATAGTTAGTTTATAATCCTAGTATATACCATGCCATAACTATAGTTATATTATATACTCGTCGCGTAGGCATACGTACAACTATACCAGACTTCTAGAAAGTACTCCAATATGGAATAGGAATCACATAATCTATATATAAGGTAAGTACGTATTGATGACTAGAAGCTGAACTGTTTACGGCCGATACGAATATCAAATCGTCGACACGGAGACAGAATCAATTCGATAAAAAAAAACGAAAAGTTATCTACAACCCAATATCAGAGATAAGCAAGCGTAATTTAAGTTTGACGGGTTATCTGAGATTTTCAAAAAGATACGAAAATTAGAAAGTATAAAGTAAACGTAACAGCGCTGCATTTTTTACAACTGTTTTACTTTGCATGGTGGAAGGGCAATTTGCGATTGCCCGCCTGGCTAGTTACCATCCTCAAGTAGAAAATCTGTCGCCAAGCACATGACGATGTTTTCCGGCAGTCCTTGAGAGCCCGTGAAATTACAGGCTTACTCTTCACTCTTATCATAATTTGTATTTGCTATCGCAGGTTAATGATTCGGCGGCAAGCCCTAGACTATGGACGCGAAAGAAATGCATCGCGCGCGTGTGTATTATTTTATTCTACACAGTACACTGTTATCGGTGCATGTGTAGGTGTATAGTACATGTTTCGAAGCGTCGGGACATGTGAGTCAATGTATATACTGTTCAGTCAATATGGCATTTGTGACATCAACTGCATTACATACTAATGTCTAGTAATGAGATCTGAAGTATGTAACACCAATGAACTTCTGCTCTCCTGGTACTTTCATAATTTGTACCTACATTAGTATTTGATTGGTATCACACAATGGTTTATGTGCTGTGGCTTTAGGGGTAGTTTATGAATCTGTTATTTTTAGCTAACATACCTAGGAAGTAAATATTATTAATTCAAGTCAAAAAAAAACAATTTTAAGACCGAAATGAAAAATTATGTTATTATCTTACCGAAATGCATCCATTTGTTCTTGTAACTATAAATCTTGTAATTATTTTCATATAAATTATTACCTACCTACTATAGGTACATTTGGCGTTTTGTTTTGTAATTTGCTTCTCGAGTTTGAGAATCGTTCGTGAATGCCACACTAAGAAATACAAAATTATATCACCACATTTCTAAATATTATTACAAGTACTATCGCGTGCTGTAAATATGTCTGTTCCACGCATCCGGCGCGAAATCTGAGGACACGGGTTTGATTCCCGTCCGGAAAAAAACATTTTGCACTCCAATAGTTTGTTATGTACTCTTAATCCACGGAACGGTATCAACAAAAGTGACTCATATTGTTATTGCGACATCCCGCCGCCAATAATTCATGGGAATGCTGAGGAGGCGCTATTGCAACATTTTGGACACCGGCTTAGAAGAAATGAATCAGAATCAAGGCTCTTTACGTCCTTACATCGAACTATCTTACTTACCTTTTATATAATTATTTTAAATGTATTTTTATAAATTTAATAAATTTCGGTTTGAGTCTTCACACGCTGCCAGTCGTAACTAATTTGTAAATGTTATATACATTTGCACGATGACAAAATGATCGTCTTCAAACTTCTCCTACTGATATTTTGTGTCTTTACCCTTACGCACATTAGGTCGTCCGATCACGATAAGAGAAACAATAGATGGTGTTCAGATATACGAGGGTCTTCATTATCTTTATAATAGAAGCAGCTTCTTGTACCCTAATCTGTGATATAAGATAACTCCATCCTTTTAATAACATGCTTTATTAAGTGAAAGAAATAGGATTTGACATCTTCGTACTCCTATATATAACTAGTATTCCGCTATAAGCCTTTCTTAAACCCTTAATAGTTATAATTTTTTCTTTGTTTATTTTAGTTTGTTTTTGTCACCGCGTTTTTAAGAAAATAAATCTAGGCTGATATGTCATTACGAACATAAATTTTTTTTTTTTTTTTTTACTAAAATCTATGACTTCATTTGTTTTAGATCTTAAGTTTTTATAATATGTTGTAATATTTAAGATGACAACAACATGTCTAGGTCACATTCGTGGTATTGATCTGAGTATGTTTTTTTTTTAATATGTAAATTTAATATGTACCTTGGTATCTCAGCAGAGTAGTAAGGTATTTCATTTTATAGCTGTATATATATTTTGATAATAAATCGTCAATTTAAATATTTAGTTTTGAAGCAGCGTAGGCTTAGTGGCATTGGCTATGGACTGCCGCGCAGCAGTTCAATGGTTCGAATCCCACCGCGGGCTTGAGCTGCATGGTGGTAGGGCATTTTGGGAATGCCCGCCTGGCTAGTGACCACCCGTAAGTAGAAAATCTTTCGCCAAGCACCTAACGGTATGTTCCGGCAGCTATCTTTGAGAGCCAGTAATTATATGTTAAGCCTATTAACACCGTCGATCACATCATCACTAACCATCAGGTGAGATTGTGGTCAATGGCTTACCTATAAACAAATAAAAATATATCAGAAACTAATAACATTTTTGTCTGTCGCACAGCTGAATTTATTTCAATTCAATTCAATTATTTAAATACGATTTAAAGCGAATATTAATCAATCGATTCAATATACCATTTAATCCAAGTGATGTAATAATAAACCCACACAAACAATATAGCATCAATATCATATACGGAATTCACAACACGTTTGACCAAAAGGGAATGTTCTGGAAACAAAATAGTCACCGACATTCTCCAAAAGCCCTACCACCACACACTATCACAAAGGGCTTCTAATCAAACAATGCCTGGCATTCAAACGTTCCATATAAATTAGAATAATCGCGTAAGGGGAGATAGAACAAAAATTCCTGACTTTAATCTGTACGTAGGTCCGGAAATTCCGATCATTGCTGATCTCTGCCCCGGCGAATGTAGGAATTCGTTGGCAATGCAGATTGGGCTCATTTGTTTGTACAGATATAATAATAGTGGGTAGTTGAATAGTTGTGGCTGGAAGTTTGCGGGTCGTACTAAGTCGATTTGAGATAGAATACATGTACAATGAAATTTGAAGCTTAGACTACATCAATGTGATGCTGTTAATGATAATTCTGAGGAAACAGAATAATGTGTGAATATATCTGTTTGATTTTCCTATTCGGTGGAAGGGAAATACTAATTTGCCATCTAAATGCCAACGCTTTTTACTGAAAGTTAAGCCTTACTTCCCTTATAGAATGAGTTTATTTTTTGTTACGGAACAAGCTCGAGGTCCACCTGATGTTAAGCGGACTAACCTCTGCCTAGAACAGATGCATTTCATCACAAGTGACGAATTGCACTGCGCCCGTCACTTTGAGACCTAGTTGTCTCATGAGCCTGTAATTTCACTGGTTCTCAAGGATTGCTGCCGTAACTCATCGTTAGGTGCTTGGCGACAGGTTCTATTTGAGGGTGGTAGCTAGCCAGGCTTGCAATCGCAAAATGCCCTTCTACCATGCGGTGAAGCTCAAGCCGGCGGCGGGGATCGAACCAGGGACATGCGGCAGTCCATAGCTATTACCGCTCGGCCATCATTGCTTCAAAGCGAGTGTGAGTTTGTATGTCAGTTTTTTTAAGCCTATAACATAGAACATATTATAATAATGTCAATAGATAGATAGATAGAAACACTTTATTTGCATACCTTAAAAAACATTACAATGAAAATTAACACACAAATTATGTATACAAAAGGCGGTCTTATTGCTTAAAGCAATTTCTTCCAGACAACCGAAAAGAAAGGATTTACAAAAATTAGCAGGTTGGCAGTTTACTACGCAAACATTACTTAAAAATAAAAACAAATTATATATTCACGAAGTATTATTCAAATAATTACATATCTTAAAATATATACCTATAATAAACATTACTTACATACATTTTAAATATATATACATAATAAATACCTACTTATATACCTACATACATACACTGATATAAATATAGGCTATTCTTTGTCTACGAACTCTTCCAATCGGTCAGGGATGTGGTCTACAATGGTTAACTGCAATCAGAACTGGCTCTCAAGGACAGCTGCCAGATCACATAGTTATATGCTTGGTGACTTTTATTTATTTATTTATGCCTGATAGGTTAGCCTTTGACCACTATCTCACCTGATGGTAAGTGATGATGTGGTCGAAGATGTTATTCAGGCTAACATAAAAGTACTGGCTCTCAAGGACAGCTGCCGGAACACACCGTGAGGTGCTTGGCGACAGATTTTCTACTTGAGGGTGGTAGCTAGCCAGGCGGGCATTCGCAAAATGCCCTACCACCATGCTATAACGACTGCCACCCTAAGACAAGAACCGGGACCGACGGTTTAACATGCCCTCCGAAGCACGGAAACGCTCAGTAGTAATGTCACTAGCGGTCACCCATCCAACTCATGACCGCGCGCGCCTATGCTTAACTTTGCTGATCGGTTGAGAACAGCTAAGTAAACTTCGCTACGAGCGCTTCAAACTGACTGATATTTTACGTAAAGGTCGTAACTAACAGGCAAGAATCCGCAAAATGTTTTACTACATATGGTGTTTTAACTTTTTATGCCGCCCGAAGGCCTACATATCTTAATGACTGCCACGGAAAACATTTGAGTTACTATTTATAAAATACAGTGTTATTTTTACATAAATTACGATTCGTGCCGGGTTAGAATTTCACCTCTCCATTTCTTTCCGTGTGTGTCGTAAGAGGCGACTAAGGGAAAATTGTGCCATGTGAGCAGCATACCATTTCTCACGTAGATGTAAATAGGATCTTGTGAGCATTAGATGCTTAACAGGGCTGTATACCATCTTAGTGTCCTGCCAGGGATTCATACAATATGTTCTTGTGTTCCTGTCTTATATGTTGTTAGCGTGAACGTATTATTTGTAATATGTTCTTGTGTGTGGTCCAGTGTGTTAGAGAAAACATTTTGTATGACCCTGAAACTGCGCCAGGTGAATGGCAACAGGCTCGCCCCCTATGACATGGGACCGAAACCCGATTGGCGAAACGTGGGTGTTTACCTCTGCCTACCCCATCGGGGAATACAGGCGTGATTGAAGGTATGTATGTATTTGTAACGAGCACATGTATTGGCTTTTGCAATCAGAAAAATCAAGATAGCTTATTTGATCTGACAAACGTAGCAGATAGACAATGAAATACGCGGCGTAAGGAAGTAACAAAGAATACAGGGTTGCCACCAAAAATATTCCTAACACAGACAGAAGTACAATTTCTCATGTCACACAGACGCACACATATAAAAATCTTCTTAAATATTATGTGGATCATATAATAATATGACACATAAACCTCATAGTTATTGCTGGTCATAAAATTAGTGTTCCTTTGGAATACGTAAATTGCGGATCCTTCAGATTTTTATTTTCACTGCGTCTGTTTTATTGGTTCCGCACACTATTGGTCTTCAATTTTGGGCTTGCTTTATAGCGGTCGTCAACATGTTTTCTTGGACTGTTATATTTATGAATGAGGTTAATAGTAAGATAAATAGGACGTTTAACTGTTTATTTTCACATGATTTTATTGAGCTTAGTATTGTGCATATTTTAAAATAAGTTGTCAAGACTGACATAGATATTATTACGACTGTATATTCCCTAAAGGGTATGGAAGGGATCCACTTATAAACAAAAAAATCGGCGGTTTTGGGAGCTAACTTATTGCCATATTCCGAGTTTAGTTCTATACTTAGTATGACTTTGGAACAGGAAGTTGAAACAGGAAATGAATTTTTCAGTCAATAACTTTTTTTATGCGCTTCTAGCGAAGTTTGCTTAGCCGTTCTTAACCGATCAGCTAAGTTAAGCAACGTCCGTCGCGGTCATGACTTAGATTAGACCGCTAGTGACATTACTACTGAGCGCTTGGGTGCTTTAGATGGGCAGCTTTTTTTTCTATACAAGGTTACTGCTAATTAACTGGCGATACGCGACAGGCGTGATGGGTATCGATAACAAAACCTAAAAAAAATGCATTTTTTTTTTTTTTTTAAGTATTTTTCAACTTGTCATTGCATTTTCAATGAAATAATAAGTGATACACAATACTGTATGGTACTTAGAATCAATAACAAAACAATAAAAAAGAATAATCACTAAGTAAAAGCATCAGCTGTTTTAATTAAAGACGCTCGCGCCACCCGCTCCGTTGCGATCGCTTAGTGATTGAAACGGCGCGGCGGCCGCCGCTTGATATCGCTGGTTCGAAGTGCAGCGCGCCGCGGAGCAGCGGCGGCGGTGTCGCATGTCGGTGTGCTCCGACGTCCATCCATATTTTGTTTTAGCTACCTAATCCATCCACGAAATTTCATGTCCATCACTCTAAGTAAGCGTTACATCATCGAAATCCCGACATGTAGGTATCTACCTAACTTATTCATCATTAAACTTCTGTTGCCGCCAATAAATAATTTAATCACACCTTTTGTCAAACGACCACATTTACACTAAAAATAAAACAATTTTAAAAGCGTGATATTCAAAATGTGGAATAACAATGTTAATTATTCATTCATTACATACATTGAGCTACGATACACAGGTCAATGATTACCTACCATATTATTATACCATAGATAGGTAATTAAAATCAGCTGCTTTTTGTGGATAGGTAGAATACTTTTTAGGTACTACCTACTCACATCAATTTGTTAAGATACATTTTCAGGAAACTTGAGTAAGTAGTAGGTAACTACTTACTTACCTACCTACCTAATTAATTTCAATTAGTTGTACATCACATCTTCATAAGAAAAACTATTCTAGCACGTAGGTACCCAGTAGAAGGTGCAAAATGACCTATCGGCGATTCGAACTCAAGCGTACGAAAAACAGTAAACATGTAAAAACAGTTTCTAGTTGGTTACTAACTTGTGTAAGGATGGATTACATTTCCATACCAAACCACGCATGTTATACTTATTTATTACCTACTATGAACGTATTGATCTTAGTACCTACTTAAACGCTATCTGCGCACGAGTAACGTAGGTACCTACTCACCTAATAAATGAATAATTATTAACATTGTTATTCCACATTTTGAATATGACGCTTTTAAAATTATTTTATTTTTAGTTTAAATGTGGTCGTTTTTTGACGAAAGGTGTGATTAAATTATTTATTGGCGGCAACAGAAGTTTAATGAAGAATAAGTTAACCTACATGTCGGGATTTCGATGATGTAACGCTTACTTAGAGTGATGGACATGAAATTTCGTGGATGGATTAGGTAGCTAAAACAAAATATGGATGGACGTCGGAGCACACCGACATGCGACACCGCCGCCGCTGCTCCGCGGCGCGCTGCACTTCGAACCAGCGATATCAAGCGGCGGCCGCCGTTTCAATCACTAAGCGATCGCAACGGAGCGGGTGGCGCGAGCGTCTTTAATTCAAAACAGCTGATGCTTTTACTTAGTGATTATTCTTTTTTATTGTTTTGTTAGTGATTCTAAGCACCATACAGTATTGTGTATCACTTATATCTCATTGAAAAGGCAATGACAAGTTGAAAAATTCTTCAAAAAAATATATTTTGTTTTTCCTTTTTTTTTAGGTTTTGTTATCGATACCCATCTCGCCTGTCGCGTATCGCCAGTTAATTAGCAGTAACCTTGTATAGGTATATAGGCTAGCCTCTGACCACTATCTCACCTGATGGTAAAAGATGATGAACTCTAAAAATTTGTAAATGGGAATACACAATGATTGTTAATGGTATAACAGTAATAATAGCTATATTTTGGATATTTAGTTTTAAACTCTCTCCAAGATCCTCAGGCACCATTACTTAGTTCACCACGTATAGTCTCTCCGTTATGTTACAAAAACACAAATATACGATAGGATTTTTTTTTAATTATGTGCGGGATCTTCGTTATAATTAAAATAATAAATATAACTAAACTTAAATAACAGTTTGAGGGTTCCGTACCTCAAAAGGAAAAACGGAACCCTTATCACTTTGTTGTCCGTCTATCTGTTAAGACCTTTTTTCTCAGGAACGCGTGGAGATATCAAGCTGAAATTCATATCAAATGCTCAGGTCTATTTTCCCTAGTTGCTGTGAAAAAATCAAACTACACTACTAAACTACACTGAGAAAACCGACTTAAAGGCTTAAATCAAATTTGACCTTTTACCGTTGAATTGTAACTACGTAAGATGAATTCACAACTCTTAAGATGATTTTCACCAATCAATAAAAATGTACCATGTTTTATAATAAACACAACCGTCATGAACGCCTTCCGTAAAGTATTTTCAGAATTGCAACTTGTTATACGATAATAATTGCAGTATTGACCATAAAATATACCTTACTTTTACGGCGGTTTATATACGGTGATTATCACTATAACGTACGACTTAATCAGCCTTATCAAAAGTCAATATTTAAGTAAGACCACAAAATACACCTTAAATGAAGACGAAAAGAAACATTCGCCTTCACTGACCTCGTTTAACGCCTTCTAGTTGGGAGACGTTTTTGTACGTGTTTACGTTTGGTCGGTTTTTCGCCTTATACCATATAAATTGGCCGTCATTAGGGCGCTTTTGACTTTAGATTTTTCTCAGTGTAAGATAACGCAAAAGATACAGCCGTTAATGCCGCAATTTTTCGACACTCGCAAGGGAATCAAAACTTACAGGGCACTTCTCGTGAACTCAGAATCTTAAAATTTGCTACGAAGGAACGTCTAAACATGTTTTTCCATCCGAATTAAAGGGTTTTCTTTAGCAATAAAAATAGCATAACTTTTATAAAAGTATATAGCTACAGGTCTGTACGGAACTCTCGGTGCGCGAGTCCGACTCGCACATTGCCGGTTTTTTATAATATGTAGACCTTGGTATCACAACATTGGGCAACATATAATTTTTCCAACTACATATATATCTATTATGTACTATCTATCTATCTATATACTTAACGCATCCTATTAACGCTCTTTTTATTCTTTTAACAGAATCAAAATTTCAGGAATTGTAAATAAAAATACTTCACACACTTGAAACACTTCAATCATAGCGTTGACATTAGAAATAAAAGATAAAGATAAAGATATTTTTATTGTCCAAAAAAAAAAAACATTCCTATTCTGATTAACCATTTATATTAAATTGGACTTTGCCACTGCCACAAATGACAAAGACTTTACAAAGTCAATAATCAATTTATTTCAACAAAACCGTAATTAATAAGTAGCTAAAAGGTACAAAAAGTACGTGTTCGTGACATGCGCTTATAATATTAATAGTATCCATTGACCGCTATATAGTTGGAGCTTGCGATGTAGTTGTTATGTAATTTGTGATGGTGATCTTCAATTTTCCAATGTTAGTTGAACGAAACCAATAAATAACCGAATACCTTTGATTTGAAAATCTTAATACAATCCTAACTATACTATTATTATAAAGTTATATAATGATAAAAATAATACATGTGCAAACATTTTTAGAGCCCAATTTATTCGCCCCGAGGATTCAATACTACGTCCCCCGTACATAGGTTTATATAGGTTTTTGAAGCAGGGACGGCTCAGTGGCATTGGCTATGGACTGCCACGCAGCGGGTCCATGGTTCGGATCCCGCCCAGAGCTTGAGCTTCACCGCATGGTGGAAGGGCATTTTGCGAATGCCCGCCTGGCTAGCGACCACCCTCAAGTAGAAAATCTGTAGCCAAGCACCTAACGGTGTGTTCCGGCAGCAGGCCAGTGAAATAACAGGCAAAATGAGACTTAACAGGTATGTCTCAAGGTGATGGGCGCAGTGCAGTTCGTCGCATCTGTTATAGGCAGAGGATACCGCTTAACATCAGGAGGGCCTCGCGCTTGTTCCATCACCATAACACTAAAAAAAAAAAAATTGGTATCGGGGGCCAGAACCGCTGGGCCATCAAGACTGGCTGGACAGACTCAAATTGTGAGGAACGGCGTGACCATTAACCAGACTTCATCTGACTGCAAGAAGTGCTCTTTTATTCACGTAACTCTTGATATTATGTGTCTACCTTTCCATAATTTCATATATGATTTCAAGGACTGTTGCATGCTAAGTGAAGACTTGGGGTGCCACCACCACGGGGTGGAAGGGAATGTGTTGGACCCCCCTCCCCCGTGAGTAGTCCTCCGCCGCAGGATAGGGTCGCGTTAGCATTCACAATCTTGTTGGGGCGGCAATCTATATCACATGAACTTAATCGGGTCTCTAATCCTGTGTCCCGACGAAACATCCGTAGCCGGAAAGCACCTGCACCAATGTAATTTTATTAAATAACCAGACTTAGTCCTAACTCCTCACAAGTACCTAACCAGTTTTTGTTTATCTCAAATGTATATCCATTACAAATATATTTTATTATACATTTGAAAACACGCTCTCATATTACATTAACAATTCTATTGTACCGTCGAGAGTACTAAATTCGTCGCGCCCTCGTGTGTACATTGTCCATACACAATGTACCTATTGTTCGAAGTGCTATTGTCAATTAGGGAAGCTATAAAGGGTTAAGTAGTAATGTGATGTAATCCGTTAAACAGCATACTAGAGATTGGGTACTATTATTGCGAGATATATGTACTATACGAGCTATGCTCGGAGTTTCTTTGCGCGACAAAATCCGGAACGTGGATATTCGTCAAAGAATCAAAGTCAACGACATAGCTCTCAAAATTAGCAAGTTGAAGTGGTAATGGGTGGGCCACATTGCTCGACGAACTGATAACCGACGGGGAAGAAAAGTTCTCGAGTGGTTACCACACTACACCGGAAAACGTAGATTTGGTACGCCCCCCCACTAGGTGGATTGACGACATCGTGAAAGTCGCGGGTAGCCAATAGTTACAAGCGGCTAATAGTTGTTCTTTGTGGCGCTCTATGGGGGAGGCCTTTGTTCAACAGTGGACGTCTTCCGGCTGATGATGATGATGATTGTGAGATAATACTTAATAAGCTTTATCAAAAGTATATAATATATTTTTTTTACTGTGAAAACTATTTATCCGACACTTAAAATGCCTGATTGCAAGAGATTCGCGTATCTTCTAAGAGAGTTTAATCAGGTGGTAGGCCTTAATTCCTATTTATTGGTCTAACTGATTTACTATTAATTTAGTCTTTATGTTCGTTTTCTTTATGCAAAAAGCCTCTTACCAGGGTCCCATCTGATGGTTGCTATAATGAAAATAATATGATGTAGCCGAGGGTGTTAATAGGATAAACCTAGAATTACTGGCTCTCATGGACACCTGCTGGAGTGCACAAATACGTGTTGGTAACATATTTCCTACTAGAGGGTGCTGATTTGCTAGGTGATCATTCGCAAATGCCCTACAAATTACAGAGCCTAAATGGGACCTTTGAAATATACCTTTGAAATATATACTATTAGAATGAATAAGCTCAAATTGCTAAATTTCAAACAAGTTTAACTCTTATTATCTTATAAGAGCATTGACGCATGCTAAGCGAAAACAGACAAATTATTTCGGATGGAAAAAATAATACTAGTCAAAATAAAAAAATAGTTTCTTCGATTTGGTGTTCAGTGTTGATCGTATATCAACCTACCAGTCTAAGTAAATAGTCTTCTGCTACTTGGGTAGATGTCGCCAACGTCAAAAAGACGTGCATTCAAACGGATGGAGAAGATTCGACTGTCCAGCAGCCACTTCCATAGCATAATTGGTAATGCATCAGGGTGGTATTCTGGGGGTTGCGGGTTCAAGTCCCGCTGGAAGTTATCTTTTTCCATCCGAAATAATTTCTAAGTATACCTTAAATAAATAAATTAAAAATCTATAAAGAATGTAGGAGATGTTTAAAATATTTGGCGAAATATTGTATATTTGACTGATTTGATTGATTATAATGAAAATGAAATCGAAAGTTGAAGTTAAACATAAAAACAATATTTAATATTTTAAGTACGAGTTCCAACGGCTATATAAGAACGTCAGAAACAATTTCAGGCTTTAACACCTTTTCTCAGAAAACAAAATAAATTGTTACGATTTATTTTGTTTGAAGCGATAGCATGAAAACGGATCCAATTCTATCGTTGTATAACGTGCTTTCAAATCTGTCATCTACGAGACAGGGAGAATGGGCCGGATTTCGATTGTGTGCAAAGTGTTTATAGCTCCTAGTCTATTCGCTGTATGTTTGTTATCTAGTACACAGAGAGCTAGCAACGATGAGCTATCAGTAGGTAGTCTTAACATGGTCAACAAAACTTCAATGTTTGCTTTCTCTGTTTATTTTCAACGAATGGTAGGTAGTAGGTTTATTAGATAAGTGCTTGCATCTAAAAGATAAGATGGTGTTTAAAAGCAATTGATGATTTTGGAGCGCTCGTATCGAAGTTTGCTTAACTGTTCTTAACCGATCAGCCAAGTTAAGCAACGTCCAACGCGGTCAAGAGTTAGATGGGTGACCGCTAGTGATATTACTCCTGGGCACGTTAAGCCATCGGTCCCGTATGTTGTCTTAGAATGGCAGTCGTTATAGCATGATGGTAGGGCATTTTGCGAATGCTCGCCTGGCTAGCTACCACCCTCAAGTAGAAAATCTGTCGGCAATCACCTAACAGCATAAGTAGTAAAAGAGTGTAAAGGCGGGTATTTGCAAAATACCCTTCCACCATGTGGTGAAGCTCAAGCCCGCGGCGGAATTCGAACCATGAACTTGCTGCCCGGCAATCCATAGCCAATGCAACTGAGATATCACTGCTTCATAAATAAAAACTCTTAAAGACACCTTACCGAAATACACCTCTAAGTGCTTTACGACAGATTTTCCTCTTGGTAGCTAGCCAGGCGAGTATTCGAAAAATGCCTTACCACCATTTGGTGAAGTTCATGTCTGTGGCGAGATCTGCACTGTGAAACCCGGCTACAACAGTCTATAATCAATGCCACTAAATCTATTCCTATACCAAATTGCAATTTTTATAGACTTCAATTTGCACACAAAACATCGCCATTGCGTGCGAGCGATATACATACTGTACAAATAGGTACGAACAGTAGCCGACCGGATATTTGCTTTGTTAGATTTTAGAGGAAAAAATATTCATCCACTATGAAAAATATTCATTTTGTACGTCACAGCAATGAATCAACAAACGTGACGCGAGCCCCAGTCCATAGTTGTGTGAGAAATATTCACTTTCATTATGAAAATACTGGAAAAACAAATGCATTTCATTCAGTCTGAAAAATACATGAAATAATTATCATCAAGACTTTTTTGTAATTTGCGTCACCAATCTAATTATTGTTAATACCTAGCATCATTTTCGCTTACATCTCATTATCTTGTTACCTCACTGATGTGAGGTCGGTAAAAACATAACATCGAAATGTGAAATAAAATAACTAATTCAAATTAGATTTAGAGTTTATTGCCACACGGCTTCTTAAATCAATCCTTCATGGCAATTCTTATTTGCAACACAACTACAGTCGAATCCGCTTATAACGACATCGCAGGGAAATAACAAACACGTCATACTAAGCAGACGTCATACAAAGCATTTTATAAAAATAAAATATCAATGAGATTGTCGAATGGCCAACTCCAAATTCCCTTGCGTTGCAAGAGAACGAGATTCTCCTTTTTCAAATCTGCATATTATTGTACTTTTCTGTTCAATCGTAAATGCTTTACGACGATATTGACATGTAATTTTTTTCACAATTCACTAATGAATAATACTTGACCTTCAACCAAATGGTTCTTTATTCATATAATTTCAATAACCATACGGTTCTTTATTCATGTGCTTCAGCTATGAATTACCCGTTAAACCTCAAAACAATCTATGCACGCGCAGAACGTCGTCGGGTATCACATGAATCTCGCGAACGCTGCCGAAGGCGTTAGGAATCATTAAGGTCACTATAACCGGACGCAAAATATTAAAAATGGGTCATAATAAGCGACATGTTACTGAAAGCAAAGTCATTAGGTATATCCGACTTAGTTATAAAGAATTTGATATAAAAACCAACTTCACTGTGATTACGTCATAATAAGCGGTTGGTCAATATGGGCGGAGTCATACTAAATGGATTCTACTGTACTACTATTTGGCCAAGTAGAAATTGAAAACATTGTTGTTCTCCAGAGACATCGAACCCATAAATCTGAATAATAATCTTAACCTCCTCAGGGTTAAGATTATGAAAGTCAATATGATTATGGAAGTTGTATTTACTACTTAATGTTTCCGTGCTTTTAGAGACCAGCAGTTCTTGAGATCCAGTTCCTGATTCTAAGTTAAGCCTGTCAACACCTTTGATCACTTACCAGTAGATGACATTGTGGTACAAGGCTAACTTACCAGCAATAAAAATATAATAAATAAATTCTCTAGCTCATTAGCGTCGGCAGCATGCCCAGCATGTTGGCAGAATTACCCCGTTAAATTTCAATGCTTATTTGTAGACACTTCTAATATGTCACAGATTTTTTTAGACGGCGTTATGTATCTGTTAAAGAAATACTAGGAACTATGATACAACACAAACAGAGGGAGTGCAAATGCTCCCATCAAAGTGTCACAAAATCAGAGTAATCTATGAAGAAAATTTAGTTTCACTTTAAACAGGTATATACGAGTATCAGTAGTCAACAACAGCGCCGTCATATCACAATGATTCCCAAACAGAAACAAAACCGTTCAGTTAAACCAGTGAGAGTTCCATTCGTACATTGATATCGCACTGGAACCGAAATTGACATTTGAAACCGACGCCGTGACTCGCGTCGCAAATCGGAGTCACGACGCGGCACTGATGCGATTTGCTGTACCACTGGTGATTCGAGTAGGAATTTCAAATATCGAAGGTTTTTAGCAGCGAATGTATGGACCAGTACATGCTGTATTCGAAATGTTTTACTGAATGATTAAACGATTAACGATATATTAAGACAGAGAATATCTGTCGCCAATACTTGACAGTGTGTTCCGGCAGTGGTTTTCTTGAGCGCCAGTAATTCTAGGTTAGCCTGAACAACATCTTCGACCACATCATCAGGTAAGATAGTGATCAAAGGGTAAAAAAATAATAAAGAGACATTTCAAGTTCGACATGAAACTCAAATTTTAATATGAGTCTAGACTCAAACTCCAACCACATCTATATTCACAGCTGAGAATGAGAAATTCAAATGTATTTATTGCATGAACAGGGGTGGTAAAAAAGTTCTTATGGTATAAAAGTTCTCCAAATCCAACCTTTTTGGTTTGCATACGGTAGTTATAAAAAAAGGAGTCGTTTCAGACATATTATATTTTTTTTTATCGGCGGTATGCCTTTATTAACAAAATACTACGAACTATATACAACACTATAGCTTCTACAATAAAAGCATTTGGACTCATAGGCAGCCCAAATGCTCTAGCCCACTACCAGTTGGCAGCGTGCCCAGCATGCTGGCAGCATTGCCCCGTTGAATTGCAATGCGTATTCTTTGAGCCAAATAGGTGCCAGCATTTTGATCATGCGTCGCATCGACCAAGCGCTCTGATAAGTTTTTGAAAATACGATAAGCTTCCGGTCCCCACGGACCCAACGTCTCTACACCAAACGGCTCAAACTATTATTATTATATATTATTATTATTATTACATTATTATTACCATACATTAAATATGATTCAGATAAATTCAATTTCAATTTTTCATTACATTTAAATGCCAATTCACAGTGTGAATGATATTTTTAAATAAGCATAATTAGAAAAAATATGTCGTTTTGTATAAAAAAAAAACAATACCTAGACATTATCCGCCCCTTGGCTTAACATAACTGTAACTGTATCAGCTGGATAGTCCACTGCTGAACGCAGCCCTCATTGGGGTGCTTTGCCATAATCCCCACGCCTCGCAGGCGGCCTGGGGATCGCAGTGGGATATCAGTTCCTCAAAAAGTGCTGCTGCCCAACTTCTGGTGTTTCCTTAGTTGTCTCTTACAACACCCACGGGTAGAGATGGGAGGGGGTTAAATTTTAGCCCGGCACCCTGCGGGCATGGCTTAACATAAGTCAGAAATATTGCCTTATAACAGTGCTAACATCACTAATCGTTTGTCATATTCCTTCCAAAATTAAAAGGAGGATGCGATATTAACAAGCCAGTAAGGTATCAAATAAATATATATTTCAAAATGAACATAATTAAACCACAGTGAATGCGCGACGCTTACAGTCACGCGCGACATATACTCCCGTCTTTGAAGAACTCGAACCCAAATTGTCATTTGAAAAGTGACTCCGCCATGAGTGCCGTCGCAAATTGTGATACAATGTGTACTTAGTACTGCGCTTGGGTTATGCAATAACTTCTTCAAACGGAATTGAATGGTATCTTAGCATTGGAATAACAAACTCTAACCAACCGTAAACGCGCGTTTACAGGCATCTTGGGGGGTTCTCAGTTTTAGATGGCAGTTCTTTGGAACGCGTTGATGCCCACCTTTTGATATTTTTCCCTTCGCCGCTTCTTAGTCTCATACAAGAGGTATGAGGGAGTACAATTCTATCCCGGCACCCTGCGAAGTATTAGTGCCCTTAGAATGCTTAAAATGCACTCAAACGGTGTCTTTGAATACGACAACTTAACCATAACAAACCCTGAGAGCTAGGTTAATGGAATTCACATACTAAGCGCAAAGCGAAGCTTATCCTACAATCCCTGGGCATACTACTGAAATGGCGTTTGGCTCCCGTATCTTTGTTTGAAAATCAAATACAAACTTATTAGAATTTGAAAACTTAGCTTTAACTGAAAGTTAGGTTTACAAAATTGACACTGTGCGTCAAGGGAAGCTGATCTCAAAGTCCCTCGGCGTTACTGAAACTGGCGTTTGGCTCCCGTGACACTTGGATTGAACTACAACTACTAAACTACGCTTCAAAATTTATATACTAGCTGTTACTACGGTGGCTTTAGTCGCTTTGGCGACGTGCGTTCGAGCACACGACACTACTTCCGTTTCCCTTAAAGGTGCAGATAAAACCCATTTCTATTTGCAAGTAACCTGACATATCTCGCTTTGGAAAAATTCTTCTTACTTGCGCGTTAAATTTAGCCAAGTATGTATCTTGTTTAGTTCAAAATATCTCTACAGAGAGCTTTTATTAAAGATGTGCTGGAAAATTATCCTTTACACTTGTGCCATTATTACTGTGTATGTCGCCACCGCCGCCGGAAGTGCAATTTGCGAGTGCTCGCCTGGCTACTTTCATATAAAAAATCTATCGCCAAGCACCTAACACTGTGTTCCAACAGCAGTCCTTGAGAGCCAGTAAAATAACAAGCACATGAGACTTAACAATTGTGTGTCTCAGGGTGACGAAATGCAACTGTTTAAGTCAGACTTTACTGCTAAACATCGGGAGGGCTATCAGATTGCTACGCCAAAATTTCATTAAAAAGAAGTGGTGATAGCAAAACAACAACGACATACAACACAACGTACAACCTGGCTACGCTCAATCAGGCGTACATTTTATTTCGGCACCCGTTGCCCAAGAGAACGCTTTCATACCAAGTGTTCATTACCTTGTTCATTTTGTAAACAGCTTTTTTTACAAAATGAACAAGCGAACAAGTTTTTTTGCAGCATCTCATTCTATTGGGCAAATTTTATCTACATTATGTTGTCTTAGATTTTCGCAATTATTACACATAGTAAATAAACAACTTTAAACGGTTTAAATCGCGTATATATATCATTATTTTAGTCACCCCGTGACTACGATCACTGCAAAGTGTTTGAACCGCGGGGACAAAAATAATGATAAATATACGCGATCTAAACCGTTTAAAGTTGTTTAATTACTATTTATCTACATCACATTACCGTGACGACAAAATATTTTTTTTAATAATGTTAACTAAAGTGATCCAAAAAAAGCTCTTCAAAATGACAATGAAAACTTAAAAATCGTTGTACAATGACCGTCGCATAGGTTTTTGTCCAAAGATCTATATTGTCACATGATATGTGAGTATTTTAAATTTAAACACTATATGGTCAGCGTATGCTAGTAAAGAAGCCTGTTAGCTATTATATTTCCGACTTATTTGACTAATTCTTTTATTTCGTACTAACACCAAAACTGAAAGTAAAATAAAAATTGTTTACGTTACTCAGGGATAATGCAGTTCATTTTTTATTTTCTGTACAGTAATTTCTGCTATAAGCCCTTGCTACCTCTTTTTAATATTAATATAGAAATTAAATTCCATAACTTTATAGATACACATTTAACCAAACTACCAGCCCTAATCACTAGAGATCAACTTAAACAAGATAATCTATTCTCTAGTTTAATATGCACAGGGTTATCGAAGATTACTTCGTGGATTGTCTGGAAGAGTTGAGTTTAGGTCCATTGGTTACATATCTAAAAAATATGTTTTTATCATAAAGGATGTGACTCAATAAAGTGTTAGAAAGTAGTAACTTCCAAACCTTCCAAGATACATGGTTTGTAAATAGATAAATTGACATAAAAATTGAAAATCTTTTGAAGCGCTCGTAGCGAAGTTTGGTTAGCTGTTCTTAACCGATCAGCTAAGATAAGCAACGTCCGCCACGGTCATGACTTGGATGGGCGACCGATAGTGACATTACTAATGAGTCGCCAAGTTCCTAACGGTGTGTTCCGGCAGCTGTCCTAGAGAGCCAGTCATTGTAGGTTAGCCTGAACAACATCTCGTGGTCAATTAGCGATAAAAAAAATAACTTTTAGGTACCCTATAACCTAGATTTTCAAACAGAATTAGCGCAAAGCGAAAGTAATGGCGTGCTACTGAATCTGACGTTTGTCTCATGTATGCTTGGTTGAAACAACTACGGTGCAAAAGGACTCGAGTAGTATCTTCAAATTCTAAAACTTTACTGTAACTAACCCTGAAAGCTAGGTTTACAGAATTGACACAATGAGAGTAAAGTGAAGTGATCTCGAACTCAGCGTGCTACCGTAACGAAGTTTTAATATCTTGACACTAGGTTAACACACTTATCTTACTAACCTGGACCTCGAATAGAAAATGTTAAACTATGTACTAAAAAGGCACTATGAGTGTTTGTTTTTTTAATTATAAAGTTGTGAGACGTTAACGTAGTTTGAATTTCTTGACACTTGTTTGACATACCTAACTTACGAGCCACGTAGGTGGAAATCAGATAAAAAACGTTAAAACGCTTATACAATGTAGGTACGAACAAGGCAGTTTATGGGTGTTAATGTTTTTTTTATTAAAAAGTGGTGAGACGTATACAAAGTTTGAATTTCTTGACACTTGGTTAACACACTCAACTTACAAAGTAACGTAACTTTCCGATTAAAAACGCCTACACAATGCACTAAAAAATCACTATATGGTGTAGTAGTGTTAAGAGTGAATATGTTTTTTGGTTTCATTATAAAAACTAACGTGGATTTTACTCATTTTAGTAAAAAATATGGAATAACTATAGTCGGAGCTATCTGACTTATTCAAGTGAGTTGTCTCGTATCATTTACTAAAATGTTTTTTTTTGTTAAGAAGAGATGAGTACATACAAGTCTCCAGCCTTTATGGAAACGCCTGTCCATAAAAGATGCAGTCTCAACTTCCTTGTACTGCTGGACATTGCAGTGCGCCACAGAGTAGGTACTTTTGATTTGGTATTTGGTAAACCAGTGTTCTTATCCCTCCGAGAGGATAGTTATTATTCCCCACGGTTGTCGGATATTTTACCTCGAGGCAGTAGTGTGCAATCACTCCTATGCCTGTGTGAAGGGTACTGTGCAAGTGAAAGGAGTGATTGCACACTACCGCCTCGAGGTAAAATATCCGACAACCGTGGGGATCAACTAAGACGGTCTCTTACTAAAGAGACCTATAACCTTGTAAAATGCTTTGTTTGTGTGGGTTACTCAATGTATGTGTCCATTTTTAAGAAGAGCTTCTTCCTGTAGTTTAATTCGTATGAAAATCCTTCCTATCGCATCTTCGGGAACTATTTATTAAATTGAGGTAAAAAGTATCATTTGTCTTGATTCAGAACCTAAGAAATTCAACATAATCCTTTCAACGGTTTCGGAGATGAGGGGCAACAAAAACACTGGTACTTTTTTTACACAAACCTCATTTAAATCTATTATTATGATTGTTGTTTTTTTCCCAGCGGCTCACATGGTGGTAATTCATCTCCTTCGCCCACTGATATCCTTAACACCAGAAGTCTCAAGTTTACATTGCCGCCATTGAGGAAGAAATATGCTCTTTTCTTCATGGTTCCTAAGTTGTATCGAATGGGAAATAATTTGGATGGCAACTGGCTCCACATAGTAGCAGTACGAAAAATGACATTATTGTAATAATATGACGTAATTTTATCAAACCATATTATTTAAACAAAGTAATATATCACTTAAAAATCTTTTTTGAAAGAAACCATACCAAACGTTATCTTAGAAATATATTGGGCCCAATACAGATAGCGGACGGAACCTGGAGAATAAGGAACAATTAGAGTGATATAGAAAAAATAGAAAGACCTACGCGTAGGTACTCTAAGCTAGGAGTGACAAAAGATAGCAAAACCAGGCCAACATGGCATCTTTTTATCGCCAATACTCATTTAAGGTCCCTGCGCTATAGTGAATAAAGTAATTTTAAACCATTTTGTTTATACAAATTTAATATACAGAAACAACCTCTTGACCAATACAAAACGTAGGTAACCAATAAGATTTTCTGCTCACAATTCCCAAAGTTTTGTAAAGCCTTATATTTCGAAAAAACATATATATTCAAAAATATATCTGCAATCCATTCTCCAATACTCCGTATATTTTATTTCTGACGGCTCATTTATTTTGCTGGTTCAATTTATTTGCGTATAGAAAATTGCCAGCGTTTATTTGAGTTTTGCCATTCTCGAGTCCCTACTTCAATATACGAACATTCGAACGTTCCAATCGAATTAGTTTGTAAAAGGACTATCTATCGATACTTACTCTTGTATTCAATCAATTAATCTAACAAGCCAAGTGCGAGTAGGAGACGCACACCGAGGGTTCCGTGCCAACACATTTAAAATTAATTTATGTATAGTCCAGTCATTATATACATTTGGAAAAGAAAGTGAACCGAGAAAGCCAAATTTTTGATATTACGTGGGGGGTGGCTAGAAAAGCTTAAGTTCAAATTGTCGACCAAAATAACCTTGTGCAATTTCCGCCATCTTGAAAAAACCCTAAAATTCAGTTTTTTCATCATAACTCGGTTCCCCGTTGAGATACGAAAATTTTTATAGAATACTTTTTTGTAGCTTTTTTTACGATCTACAATTAAAGTCCTCTACATTTTTCACGTATCGATCGTCGTTTTCGAGATATCGATCAAAAATATCGAAAATTTTTGGAGAATTTTTTTTATTTCGCTATTAACTTTTTTTTATGGAAGATATCAAAAAATGTTTGAAATAAGACTTGTAGAGCGTGTCCAGACCTACAAACTCGTTTTTTTATTTTTCATTTCCGACAAAAATTACGACCTCCAGCGCGCCACAAAGTCAGTAAAACTGTGCCCGGTTTTCATTTAGCTGCTCGCTCGGTTGTATCCACACGTCGAAATGGATGGAGAATGGTTCAGGGAATTATTGCAATACAAAAAAAAATCATAAACCAGCCGAATTATAAATCAAATACATGAAATTTATTGATAAAATAATTTTTATGCAGCAAAAATAATGATTACAGGTGGTAATTTTTTTCATTTTTTTTCATTTTCACGTTCACACGTTTCACTTTCACACATTTTCACACGTTTTTCGTCGTTTGGACGGTCCTGGCTGTTCAAGTTCCTCCTCGGTAGATTCTTCGAGTCGTGAAGCCTCTTCAATCGCAGGAAATGATGTTGTGAGGGTCGAAAAATTATAATCATCGTCATCGTCGTGATCGTCGTTGAATAAAATCTCGACTCTGGCGACATTGTCACATGTTTGTCCACTGCAGTGCAGGCAAATAACGGAGCAATGAATTCCTGCTTTCCTGCAGCCACAAGCAGCTCCACACTTTCCTTTGTATTTGCACGAAATTAGTTTTAAAAGTTCAGGTGGAGCGGGTGCGGCTGTGGTGCAAATTGGTTCGAGCCCGTAATTTGTTTGTCGCCAACCCCATTCCTGTGGATCTTTGTAAATTCCGAGCCATGTTTGGACTTGTAGATATGTCCGGAAGACGTGTTGGCGGACTGCACTTTCCGTTGGTGGGAGCAGTGAAAGATTATTCGTTTTGTTTGTTGTCATAGATTTTGCGAATCGATGGAATCGCAAAATATCCATCGTCGTGTCCTCTTTACGACCACCATAAAGAGCGATAAGGAACAGCCTTCCCGCGCAAGCTAGCATCTCCGGATCGACCTTTTCCTGCTTGAATAATTCTACCGATGACCGAAGGTTCGGATTCTTCTCCAGGGTGCTGATGAATTTCGATTTTCGAGTCAATATTTTGTAACATTTGTTCATGCTCCACATGTCCTCTTTTCACGCTCGCCGCTAAGAGAGTCTGAACAGCTCTCTTTTTAGCCACATAAACATCGTCAATCAGAGGTTTTTTGCAAATAAAACAATCACCCATTTTCACACAATTTTTCAAACACGTACGCTCGCTTCAAAATACTCCAGACAACTGACTGGAATGCTACGAATAAGGGATGATTTATATTAGACCGTGCCGTGGCCGTGGCGTGCCGTGTACGTGGCCCGGACGGGGCATTTTGTATGAAGCAGTTTATATTAGACAGTGCCTGATCCGTGTCCTGTAAACTGCTTCATACAAAATGCCCCGTCCGGGCCACGTACACGGCACGCCACGGCCACGGCACGGTCTAATATAAATCTACCCTTAGGAGCAGATGTTCCGGCATGAACACGAAAAAAGGGTCTTTTATACCTGACCCACGCCCAAACTCTAACGGTCGCTCTATGGCGAGACGCCATAGAGCGCCATGGAGACGCGTCGGGCGCGCTGGGGCCGACTTTGTGGCGCGCTAGAGGTCGTAATATTTGTCGGAAATGAAAAATAAAAAAACGAATTTGTAGGTCTGGACACGCTCTACAAGTCTTATTTCAAACATTTTTTGATATCTTCCATAAAAAAAAGTTAATAGCGAAATAAAAAAAATTCTCCAAAAATTTTCGATATTTTTGATCGATATCTCGAAAACGACGATCGAAACGTGACAAAATGTAGAGGACCTTAATTGTAGATCGTGAAAAAAGCTACAAAAAAGTATTCAATAAAAATTTTCGTATCTCAACAGGGAACCGAGTTATGATGAAAAAACTGAATTTAAGGGTTTTTTCAAGATGGCGGAAATTGCACAAGGTTATTTTGGTCGACAATTTGAACTTAAGCTTTTCTAGCCACCCCCCACGTAATATCAAAAATTTGGCTTTCTCGGTTCACTTTCTTTTTGAAGCCGATTTTTCCGACGTAATGACTGGACTAGTACGACAAAAGAGTTATATAGATATAGAGCAAATCGTTGACAGTAAAACGCGTCCCATTGTATGGGATTTTTGTTTGTAAAATCCCATACAAACAAAATGTTTTGTTATTATTCAATAACAAAGTCAAAATTTAATTCAGTTACTAGATTTTGAATATAGATGTGATGAAAACGGATATGAAATTTAGGACCGTGCTTTTCAAATGTAAAGACATTTGAGCGGTAATTGCTATAGACTGCCGTGCCGCAGGTCCCTGGTTCGATCACCACCGCCGGTTTGAGCTTCACTGCATGGTGGAAGGACATTTTGCGATTGCCCGCCTGGCTAGCTACCGGATGGTAGCTACCGGAACACACTGTTCGGTGCTTGGCGACAGATTTTCTACTTGAGGGTGGTAGCAAGCCAGGCGGGCATTCGCAAAATGCCCTACCACCATGCAAAAAACTTACACTTACTTTAACTTTTAAATATTATGTCAAGATTTACAATGGTCTATGATATAAATGTGGTAAAAACGCTTTTATCCAATGAATATGCATATTAATTGCTTGTTTTATTGGTATACTTTAGTACTCCAAAACTCTTAAAGTTTTTGTAGACTTTTTAAGAAACGACCAATTAGAACCCTTGTCGTATTGGCTATAGCTACGCAAAGTTTGTTCAAAGTTTTATGAATAAATAATGTGAATTAATAGGATAAATCAAATTTATTCCGCCTATAATGAACTTGTTCCCTTGGTCGTTCCAATAAGTTGAATGTAATAAACAAGCTTTAAACAGCTTTCTAACAAAGTTTAAATTTAAATCCAAGTAAAGCTGACTTTGTTGAAAGCGCCCTGTTACTGAAAATTGAGTGCATCCTAAACCTTTATGTGGAGTTTTTTCGTCGAACAATCGTATTTTAAAAGTTAAAGCTTAAACATGCGAACAAAAATCCTTTTAAGGAAAAAATAACATTGAACAATGTCACTGTATTCTCCTAAGGGTAAAAATGTGTTTGACTAAAATGTATCTAAACATCCACGTTTTGCTAGATATGTTTTGCCCCAATTTAATGGAGGCGATCGTATTAAGTTCTACCGATTCACAGTGCCAGCTCCAAAGTATTACTGAAAATGTCGGTCAGAAAAACTCAATAACGTGCCGTCTGAAGCACGGAAGCGTAAATGCCAATAGCAGTCAACCATCCAAATAATGACCGCAACGGAAGTTACTTCACCTACTAGGCAAGCGTTGGCTGGCTGCGTACCTAAAACGCAGTGTGACTAATCGTGTTATGCCTAAAACAAAACACGAGTCAGGCATATTGAGACTTAGGTCAATTGAGCTTTAGTTCAAGAACGATATACGGCTTTATTGTTTACTAGCTGTACCTGCGACTTCGTTCGCGATTGCCGTACCTGCAGACTAATTATTCACATATGAGCACTGTTTATATCATATTAAGCAACGCTGTGGTCTGCGGTGAAGCACTCTTAGTAAAGCATAGCTCAGAAAGGAGCTTTTTGCTTTGGGCTTGAAAACTCCCGGGTTGTATTTTCTAGAAGACAGTAGTTAAGTAACTCAGAGAGTTCCTTCGCGGTTCGCGAAAGGTTGAAGCAAAGTACTTTGTGCGTTTCTTTGGAATTTCGATTATAAACGGCATCTTTTTACTGAGGTTCTCCTTTTTTTTTTTATATATTGTTATGATTGCAATAACGCCTGCTATGCGGATTACATTACAAAATTACAAATATACGATAGGAAAAATTTTAAGTCATGTGCGGGATTCGAACCCGCGTCCATCCGCCCCTTTAGCCGGGGCATGCTCTAACCAATTGAGCTAACATGACATGACGTCATAACTCGAATTTTTCCTACCGTTCATTAACCATCGTATTGGGATGGAGCGACATCTATAGTACCACTTACGTTGTACTACAAACAAGACCAATTTTGCAATTGGTTTTATACTTGTAAATGATGACGCAACCTTATAATTTTTATATTGTTATGATTGCAATAACGCCTGCTATGCGGATTACATTACAAAATTACAAATATACGATAGGAAAAATTTTAAGTCATGTGCGGGATTCGAACCCGCGTCCATCCGCCCCTTTAGCCGGGGCATGCTCTAACCAATTGAGCTAACATGACATGACGTCATAACTCGAATTTTTCCTACCGTTCATTAACCATCGTATTGGGATGGAGCGACATCTATAGTACCACTTACGTTGTACTACAAACAAGACCAATTTTGCAATTGGTTTTATACTTGTAAATGATGACGCAACCTTATAATTTTTATATTGTTATGATTGCAATAACGCCTGCTATGCGGATTACATTACAAAATTACAAATATACGATAGGAAAAATTTTAAGTCATGTGCGGGATTCGAACCCGCGTCCATCCGCCCCTTTAGCCGGGGCATGCTCTAACCAATTGAGCTAACATGACATGACGTCATAACTCGAATTTTTCCCACCGTTCATTAACCATCGTATTGGGATGGAGCGACATCTATAGTACCACTTACGTTGTACTACAAACAAGACCAATTTTGCAATTGGTTTTATACTTGTAAATGATGACGCAACCTTATAATTTTTATATTGTTATGATTGCAATAACGCCTGCTATGCGGATTACATTACAAAATTACAAATATACGATAGGAAAAATTTTTTTAAAATTGGTCTTGTTTGTAGTACAACGTAAGTGGTACTATAGATGTCGCTCCATCCCAATACGATGGTTAATGAACGGTAGGAAAAATTCGAGTTATGACGTCATATCATGTTAGCTCAATTGGTTAGAGCATGCCCCGGCTAAAGGGGCGGATGGACGCGGGTTCGAATCCCGCACATGACTTAAATTTTTTCCTATCGTATATTTGTAATTTTGTAATGAGGTTCTCCTTGTTTGGTGGTAGAACGAAAATATATTAGATTGTGCACTTCCATTGCACAGTCTCCAAAATGTATCCGACAAAAGATAGATGGTTAAAAAAACTGATTGTGGCGAATGTTCCAGATTTTAGAGTTTTATCTTAGCAAGCTGGCAAATCTAAATAAGGATGCCGAGCTGCCCGTGGGGTGCCGAGCTGCCCTTGAGGTGCTGGGCTGCCCGTGGGGTGCCAGGCTGCCCGAAAAACAATAATTAAAATCGGACGACGCGTTCATAAATTACAACTAAGTTATATTTTGACTTTAATCCCCTTTCCCGAGGGAACGGTGCTTAATTTCGGGATAAACAGTATACAATAACCTTCTTCGTGGTATGAACTCAAATCGTGTTAAGTTTCATTGAATTCCATTCAGTAGCCCACGGGGTGCTGGGCTGCCCGTGGGGTGCCAGGCTGTACTCTTTTTCTAGGATGTAATACATAATAAGTATGAAAGTATGAATCTTCAGAAAAAAACACATATAAAAATATATCAATTCGGTCATTTTACCGAATATAACGTTTCCGAATCGTCTACTTATTTAACAAAAAAAATCAAAAGGATTCTGTAGGTAATTAAATAAATTTGCAATACACATTATTTAAAAAAAACACATTTTAGTTTTCAATATATATTATATGTATGTAGACTATAACTTGTAAAAATATTAGTTTACCTTTTGCTTACTTATACCTTATATTAATAAGACGGTAAGTCTTTAAAACTGCAACATCTTTCATAATATTATTTAAAGTTTTTAAGCCATCAAAAGTGAAACCTGATAAAATTTCATATTCACATGCGCAATTAAAATAGACACAAACTTCTAACCAAACTTCCGACTGCATTCAACTTTACCTAAGTCCACTAAACGTTTGAACACGACAACTAAGGCTTCCAACTTGGTCACACAATCGCGTCGGCTGTAGTCATAGAACAATCGTGTTCGACAAGTTAGTGTACCTGCGTTTGAGCACCAGGTTTAAGTTCCGCTATGAATACCCGATTTGGTCGGGACCGCGGTTATAAGTTCGAATGTGCTCATCGCAATTTTAGTTTTGAACACGTACGGAACGTTTCTAATTTCTTGAATTAAGTTCACTAACTCAAAATCTAACTCTTGCCGACTTCCCGTTTTGTTTGAAGGATTCTGTTTGAACGAGACGTGAATTGAGTTATACCAATTCTGTTTAAGACTTTCACAATGATATTCAACGAAATTTCCATGTAATTCACAGTTTTCGTTATGACTATTTAATATACCTTTTCAAATTGAAATTTTTAGGTATGGAAAATTGTCAAGCTGGTAATCTTTTTTTTATGCTTTTACAGAAAATAACGCGACTAAACTCAGAATATTATTTTAGATAATGTAAATCGATATAGTGCCCTAATGTTAATTTTTAGGTAATGGCATTATTGCTCTTTGATGTCACCCTGTTGGTACCTTAATTTTTTGAGATATGGCGCTATAAAAACGCTTGGTCTCCCAGGTAACTAACCAATAATGTATTATTAAGGCGAACGTAGCGAGCCCTATCACTGTCCCACTACTTGAACTATTTGTGGCCCTTTTTAATGAAAACCTATCACGCCTATAGATTTATGCTTTAACATAGTAATTGAACTTCATATCTAGATGTGTTATCTGTCAAAAAAAAATTATAACCATAAAAAAATTAACAATAACAATTTTGTATTCATTGGATGGCACGTTAATGTATTATTAACGCCATCTGTTAGAAAAATAAAGACTGAACATCGCTGCAACAGAACTAAACTCAATACTTAAATACATCGTTGTTAATCTACTTAGTACTAGATGACACCACTAGAATCAGGTTTTAATTCAAACGCGAGACCTCACAAAGCTCAACTTTTTGCTAGTATAGATATAAGTCATATTGCTTTCAGAGGAATTTTTATTTTATTTCTTCCTTCATAAAGGCGTTTCGACCGGTTTCGCGACTTTCAGAGTCGCTTCATCGCCGAGTGGTGGCGCCAGTGGCGGCGGTGGAGTGAGCCCGTAGTTAGATCGGCTAAAAATGTTCTTTAGTATGTGTCAAACTTACGTTAGTTTTAATCAATTATTCCTTCATAAACATTATTTTTACGTACACGTTATCGCCATATGCAATGTTTAGAATTATTATTGTCATACAGTGAAGTATCAAACACATCGGTTAGCCAATTCAACCCGTAACTAAGCCCCTATAGCACACGCTGCCGTTACTATCAAACAACCTGTCCATTGCAGACCCGGACAAATGATACGTGAACTGAAAGGGCGGAGATAAAATCGGTAACCTAACGTTAAAATAAAAGTTAATCGCATCATCCGGTCGACGCCTTGATAGGGTTGATGTAGCTTGCATTAGATAATAACTGGTAATAATTAATAATAAAGAGAATTATAAAGTAATAGCAAATATTTTAAAAGTATTGTAAAAATAAACTAAATCAATATTTTAATAAAACACTTTAAAAAATATAACAAACAATTTTCTAATATATTAAATAATAATAATTATTACTAATTAAATAATAACTAATAATTAATACTTAATTTTCTTGTTAAGCCAACGTGTCGTCACAAACGCCACGCAGCCGAACCGGAAGTATTTTTACGCGTTTTGTTTCTACACCAAGCATCTTCAGGAAGTCTTGACTCTTCGAGCGCACGATTGAGAAAGATTGGGCGATATTGTCACTAGATATATTTTGAAGTGTTTTTTAAAATATTAATTTAATGTTTTCTTAAAATTTTTGTTAATATGTTTGGCTATATTTAGTTAAATTTTGATTACTCTTAAACAAGTATACGGAACGTATTTCATATCATTATATTAAAAAAATACTCAGTCCAAATACTTGTAGAGCGCTAATTTCCTTGGACGGGAAATCGCGTAAAATAATAATAGTCTTATACCTACTTCTAAAGTAATTAAGCTGCTATTTTTGTAATGTATAGATAAAAAGTAGTAGTTTTATTGATATTAAAAGGAAAACCTCTTTTATTTTTTAGGTGAAATAGTTAAGAAAAAATAGATTTTCTTGCAACCCAACATATGAACGTGTGTAATTTAAACTATCGATGCCTTACTGGTTAAACCAATTATCTGATTTTTTCTGACAAATTGACTTAGAAATTGAGTTTTATGTAATTTTATCCCCGCATATAAGTAAGCAGAATAAATGCTCCAACCTACGGTTGCCGAGATGCTCAGTTTAAATAAATTATAAATTCAGTAAAAATATGAAAATAAAACTAGTAATAACAGCATGAGTAATACTGATTATCTGACTTTATTAAAGTGGTACAGGTAAATAAATTCAAGTATCATTATCTGGTTTGGCATGTAGTAAGTCTAATAGAATCCGATGAAACTATTTCAGATAAGTAACAAAACTATTTTAAATTCATTCATAATTTTTGATGTAATAAATAACAAGAAAGGACAGAAACTGCCGAAAAATTATTGAGTTTAAACTAGTTAACCTTAAGAAAATACGGATTTTGAATAAAATATTATGAAAATAATAAGTTTCTATTCAGATTTGATTTCACAGTCATTTAATATATGTCTAAATGCTATTATGCATGCTGTATAATACCTACATGCTGAAATCAGCTTTCTAAAGTCACTGCAACAGAAGTAAGAGTACATTTTCTTATTACAGATAAAACCAATTACAACTACACACCCTTCAGGATATAAAGTCAATTTTGTAGAGTTTTTACTTCAACGAGATATAACATAATTAGACATTTTTATAAACCGATAAATAATGCATGATTTTGCATAAGTAATTTCCGGGCTTTTAAGTTTTAATAAAGTCAGATCTTAGCTTAAGCTTTCAAACCCGATTTACTCGAAATGACAATGGATGCAGTTAATTGGTATTCACAGTAAGTCGACGGTATGTAAATTTTTATTTAATTATATTATTCTGAGTATTATAGGCTAACCTCAACACGCGTCGAGCAGCGGAAAACTTGGAAAAAGCAATAATGCATTGCCTTTCTTTCTGACAAACTGAGGTGAATGATAGGAACAAAAGGATCAATTTGAGCTATGATACACTCACTACGATAGCTCAGTTGACAGAGCATGTCTCGGCTATAGAGATGGGTAGGGGTAAGGAACTATGAGCCACCTGTGGGGGGCTGCTCATAGTTCAAGTTTTTCCTTTCGTTGTAATTTTAAAGTAAGCTGTTAGGGAAGACAGAAAAATACTTATCTTATATATATATTTTTTTTTTTATTGCTGATAGGTAAGCCTTTGACCACAATCTCACCTGATGGTAAGTGATGATGTGGTCGAAAGTGTTAACAGGCTTAATCTAGAATTACTGGCTCTCAAAGACAGCTGCCGGAACACACCTTTCGGTGCTTGGCGACAGACTTTCTACTTGAGGGTGGTAGCTAGCCAGGCGGACATACGCAAAATGCCCTTCCACCATGCAAATCAATTAATCAGAAGACTCAATCTTTGCAAGAACAGTTGCACCATTAAGTAGCTATTCCGGGCCCGTAAATAGTCCATAAGTAACATATTGCGGGCGAATACGAAATAGTTATATAAACGACAATTTATTTTTTTATGCCCCAGGTGTCAAACAAGCCAACGGGCCGCCTGATGGAAAGCGATCACGATCGCCTATAGATATCTTCTTGGATATAAACCCCTATTTGGGTATAGGCCTCCTCCATTTTTATCCAGTTTTCTCTGTTCTTGGCTCGATCTATCCACTCTTTTCCTGGTGTAGCTATGATGTCGTCGCTCCAACTTTTCATAGGTCTCCCTATTCGTCTATTTCCACTTGGGCCTTTCCATCTTGTCGCTTATAATGTCCGCCGCTTGTCACTATATCTTGGTACATGGCCAGCCTATCGCCATTTTAACATTATACTGTAGTGTAAGACGTCAATTATTTTTGTCTTCTTCACTTATTACTTTGTGATTTTTAATCTCTCTCTGATTTTTAAAGTAGACAGGAAAGACAGTGAACTGACGCATGTAAATAATGTATTATCTAAGATTTGTAAATGGTTCGCCGCTAATAATCTTCTCCTAAATTCAAAAAAGACGAAATGTTTAAAGTTTTCTTTACCAAATGTTCCTTATGTTGAACCAAACATAAAGCTTGGCCCAGATAAACTCCCTATTGACAAAGCGACAGTCTTCCTGGGAATCAAAATGGATTCCACTTTACAATGGGATCCACATATACATGATCTCTCCGGAAGACTTAGTTAATACTTAGTAATCTCTCTCTGATTTTTAAAGTAGACAGGAAAGACAGTGAACTGACGCATGTAAATAATGTATTATCTAAGATTTGTAAATGGTTCGCCGCTAATAATCTTCTCCTAAATTCAAAAAAGACGAAATGTTTAAAGTTTTCTTTACCAAATGTTCCTTATGTTGAACCAAACATAAAGCTTGGCCCAGATAAACTCCCTATTGACAAAGCGACAGTCTTCCTGGGAATCAAAATGGATTCCACTTTACAATGGGATCCACATATACATGATCTCTCCGGAAGACTTAGTTCTGCTGCATATGCAGTTCTTAGGATAAGACAGTTAACAGACGTAGCTACTGCTCGCCTAGTTTATTTCGCGTACTTCCACAGTATTATGTCGTATGGCGTATTGCTGTGGGGAACTGCTGCTGAGATAGAGACAATCTTTATCATACAAAAGCGTGCAATTCGAGCCATATATAAAATGGGTCCTAGGGAATCTGTGAGGGATCTTTTTAAAGAAATTGATATTTTAACTTTACCAAGTCTGTATATATTTGAAAATATTATGTATGTTCGTAAAAATTTTAGTAAATTTAAATTAAACAGTGACAATCACGATTACAATACTAGGAATAAAGATAAAATAGCGGTGCCAGGTTTTAGATTAGCAAAGACAAATAAAAGGTCCTTCTTAGGTAATTGTGTGCGGTTTTATAATAAAGTTCCTAAACATATTACAACGCTCACAGAAGGGAAATTCAAGTTGCATGTGAAAAACATATTGATTAAAAAATCCTACTACACAGTTTCTGATTACATAAACGACAAAAATGCCTGGACAATTCCGCCTCCGCCAAGCTATTGCCTGTCACCTACATAATTTAAACAAATATTGTAATAACTCTATTATATAGTATGTATGTAACACATTGTTAAAAGATGTTTAAAAGAATGGCCCCGAGTTTCTTGCCCGTTCTTCTCGCAGTGGCTCTATACACTTTATTTGCTGAACGTGGCAGTACAATGTAGAATATTTCAATACTAAAATTTGTAATTGACCTTCATAAGAGCGTCATAGACGCCTAAATTGAATAAATGATTTTGACTTTTGACTTTGACTTTGTGTATTTTTCTTAACACCATTAATATCAACATAAAATTGTGACGGAAAATTTCAAATAGAAATGTATCTATAGTAAAAGCGACAGGACCTAAAGGGACAAGTCACAAGACAGATCGCTCTAAAACCCTAATAATTCTAACTCAAATTGCCACCCCGCATTTCTACATCTACAAAGAGCACGTATGTCACAGAAGGACCCAACATAGCTTAAGGCCGTCCTCCCCGTTCGACATTTATACCCGTCACTTGAACAGTAATCGATTATTCGACGCTATCGATTGTGACTTCACTCGTTCTATTCGATTCCGATTAAATTCCGGAACAGACTATCGTGTCAAGGCGAGTACGGCTTCTTAATGTGAAAATCTAAACGGGGCCTAAAATTTCTTTCGCAACCTACTTTTTAATCTAACAGAATATTTTTTTATTAAAATGTTACTAGCATTCTTGTTCGTCTTCCTGTCTTTATACTGCGCTAGGTGGGTTCGGTAAAAACGGTCGTACATTACCGCAAATAAACCTACGTCTTATTAATTTGAATTTGATATAGCTTTAGTTTTATTTTCATACAAAGTATAGATTTTAGTTTAGGAAATCAGAGCACGCACATGTTACTCTGGGTCGGAGACGTTATATTGAAGGCTCCACCGACATTAGAAAATCGAGTGTGGTTACAAGACCACAGGGTCTAGATCACTATACAGGGTTATTGGTAAAATGCTAAAAACCTCTTAGGGTTGACTTCTGCTAGTCTTAACAATTATTTTGAGATGAAACTGAATAAACACGGATGGAATAAGCACAAGGACCACCTGATGTTGTGCTTGTAATTTATTATTTCATATTTTTTATGTATTATGTAAATATTGAAAACTCTGTTCAAATGGAGCGTGGCGCGGTCCAGTGTTGCCACGGCGGGCGCTCTTGGCTCGGAGAATAATAAATTATAGGAACAAGAGACTTTTAACATCAGGTGATCTTCTTGCTTATTCCGTCAAATACCCATCAAATACAAACAAAAAATTCATAAAAAAAAAACATCTCAAAATGTATGTCAAAATCTCCCTGTATAGTATAATGACAATCCAACAGAAAGGTACTTAAAAAATGTACTGCTAAAGCAATGATGGCCCAGTCGGAAAATCTATAGACTGCCGTGCAGGGGGTCCATGGTCATATCCCGCTGATCTTTACATAATGGCGGCGGGGCCTTTTAAAAATGCTCGTCTGCCTAACTACCACCCTCAAATAGAAAATATGTGACCAAGTGCATTACGGTGTGCTCCGGCAGCTGTCTTTGATAGCCAGTAATGCTAGGTTAACTTGAACAACATCTTCGGCTGCATCAACTGTTATCATCAGGTAAGATATTTGTCAAAGGTTAGTGAAAAGAAAAATACGCACTTACTTTTTTGTTGATGAAAATATTAATGGATAAATATTTTTATAAAAAAAGTTATACCTGATTAACTAATGATGTATTGTAGCCATGAACGCGCTTTTTAGGGTTCCGTACCCAACGGGTAAAAACAAGACCCTATTACTAAGACTCCGCTGTCCGTGTGTCTGCCAACACGTTGTATCTCATGAACCGTGATAACTAGACAGTTGCAATATTCACAGATTTTTTTTATGGCATTGTGACGGAACAAGCTCTAGGCCCACCTGATGTTAAGTGGACTAACCTCTGCCTATAACAGATACATTTCGTCACAAGTCACGAATTGCACTGCGTCCGTCACCTTGAGACATACTTGTTAAGTCTCATGTGCCTGTAATTTGATGATGTATTTATGTTGCCGCTATGACAACAATTACAAAAAATCTGCCAAGTGCGAGTCGGACTTGCGCACGACGGGTTCCGTACCTTTCGTGAAAATTAAAAAGTAAGAAAATAGTACATAATGATAATGGTAAAGTAAGATATGGAAGCCTCCGTGCACGCGTCCGACTCGCAAATGGGCCGATTTCTACATAATAGAACTGGATTTCAAATAAAATTAATTAACTTATACATACATATGTGTAACAAACAAAACATATCAATTTTCATAACTATTTCACTAATGATGTTTAAATAGTCAGACCACGACCACTGTCAACTCTGTTTATCATAGTTTTAAACCGATGCGATGTTCTGTATTCTCGTTGGGTTTCAATTATTTTGTAATTTGATTAATAAGTTTATTATATGAGTAACTGGTTGCTCAGAATTCAGACTTTACATAAAATTAGTGACTGAGTTAATTGTAAGTTACCTAATTATTTATTTTTAAATTATATGACAGACAGTAAGCGTCATGCTGCCTGTCCATTACAGTTGCAGTATTACCTTTCTCGTTTGCTTGACTTTGTACTGCGCTCGTCACCCCGTGACTTTGTTTCTTATATCTCGTTTGACCAGTCACTTTACTAGCTACAGTGCCCCAAACACAGTAGTGTTCACACTACTGTTAGTACGTACTCTCGTACGTAGGTACTCTCCAGGAGACCTACCATCTGGTTCAAAAAGCTTAGATACAATAGTAAGTGTTTTAATTCATTACCAAGCACGGGAAATAGCGAAGAAAGTTCTAGATAGTTATGTATGTTGAAGAAAGGCATTTGCTTAAACTTTTTTCTAATATAAGAAAAAAAAACATTATTCTGCTCATTTATCCAATATTTTATGTTCGAAGAAAAAAGCTTTAAAACATTTAGAAATTGTTGAATTATATCTTAAACTATATAAAACTAAAAGTGATATAGTAGGTAACTTACCCAAAATACCGGGAGCATTACCCCTCTGTATCGCAACGCTGATAAGTTGAATAAAGTAAAATTTATTTGGTATTATAATTTGTTTTTTACTGTTACACCAAAAGCATATTTATCAAACTTAATGACATGGATACAAAATTTCAGCAATTTTAAAAACTTGATAGTGTTTTTATGATGACACTACGTTTGTATAGAAAGTGCTATGAATATCCTTCCCTAAAAATGTTTTAAAATAATAGCTATTCCTTGCCTTCTTATGTTTCTCTAATTTATCGATATATCGCAAATTTATTACTAACTTGCAAAAAGCTGAGCTTTGTAGGGTTACTCGTGTTTATTTTTCAACCTGATTCCAGTGGTGTCATCTGGTATTAAGTAGATTAACTACGATGTATTTAAGTATTGAGTTTAGTTCGGTTGCAGCGATGTTAACTTTTTAGTTTTCTAACAGATGGCGTTAGTAGTACAAGAACATTCTTTCCAATGAATACAATTTATTAACGGTTATTTATTTTTATTGTAATTTTTGTAATGGTTATAAAATTATATTGTTTTTGACAGATAACACATCTAGATATGAAGTTAAATTACCATGTTAAAGCACAAATCTATAGGCGTGATAGTTTTTCCGTAAAGTGTATCACAAACTGTTCAAGTTGTGGGATAGTGATAGGACTCGCGTCGCTCACCTAATTAAGTCACATTTCTAACGCATCACTCACCTCTGCACTCAAATAGCGTGGCTACTGCAAAATATACCTCTAATCTCCAGAAAATATTATATGTGGTGGCAGGATTATGTTGAAAGTGTTGGTGGAAATATCCAAGCAAAAGACATTTTATTTTATGTCAGACATTCGAAGATTGCTTTATTCGATCATAACCTACGTCAGTCTGCACTTCGCGAAATTTGACAGAAAAGTAGTTAAAATAGATTTATGGTATCCCCTTAAAAGAGTATTCAGATCTTAAATCAAATTAAACTATCAGTGAGATTTGAACCCACGATAAAAAGAAACGCTCATCATTTTATTTAAGTTTTAAAGTGAACAAATGGAGCATTGCATTTTGATGAATCTCTATGTATAATCAGTATATTGACTAGGTGTTACGGAGAAAAATATAATTTGCACACATATTATATTTTTTCCGTAATATTTATACAATTTCAACTGGCTACCTGTTGTAGTTCAAAAGATACAACTCTGTAAAAGTAGGACCGACGGACGAACCGCGTAGGCTTCGTAATAGGTTACCGTTTTAATATTTTTATTTTGCAAGACGCATGCGCCGCTGTTTACATTACAAAACTACAATGAGAAGAAAAATAATAGTCATGTAGCCTATACGACACGACCGACTCTAATTACACATATAATTTGAAAATATCAATAATTAGAGCCACTCATGTGGTGTTAGCTTATCGGTTAGAGTATACCCCGGCTATAGGGGGGTGTATGGCGCGGGTTTGAATCCCGCACATGACTTTTTGTAATGTAGGGTACCTACCGCTTTCTCGTCCGGTACTATTACAGACCAAAAGAGTTACCACGTATTGTGTTATCTATATATTGAAAAACGGGCTATGAGCTCTTAGTCGGAGTACTTAGGATCTTTAAATGTACAAAAATAATTATTTTACGCTAAGTTATATGTTTTTATGAAATTCTCGGTGTGCGAACCCAACCAGCAGTTAACTCTTGGCACTGATTTTAATTGAATATTTTTGAGCCTATGGAAATAATATGAAAACCAAGGTTCTTTTTCTTCTCCTCCTCTTAATTTTGTTGCCACATAGTTTATTGTAACTGATAATAAATGTACATCTTATTATGAACTATGAAACAAAAATATAAAGAGAGATTGTACGGATTCGAGATGTGGTGTTTGAGAAGGACGGAGATGATAAGATGGATAGAAATTGTGGCAAATGAAGAAGTTCTAAAAATAGTGAATAAAGAAAAGAGTCTTACTCAGGATCATGCAAGAGAGAAGAGGAAAAAATTATGAAGGTGAAGGCACCCTTTACCAATTGACAACTTTATAAAAAACGTAATTGAAGCGAAAATAGAAGGAAAGTGAGGAAGGGGTAAGCCACGGATAAGCTACATTAGCCAAATAAAACAACAAGTACATGTCATATCGTACAAGGAGGTAAAAGTGGTCGCCTTAAATAGACCGAAATAGAGTCAGAGGAGATTACATCAGCTGCACTGTCGGTGCAGCTGATGTAATCTCCTACTACAACTACAACTTAAGACTTAGACAGAGAGTCTGTCAGGTCTGTTTCAGAATGTTCGAGTAAGTTTCGGTTATACTACCCTGAAACAGGCCCTAAGTCTTAAGTTATAATAAGAATATTACGTAAAAATATTCCTAATAAAAAATATTTCAACGTTTACTTTCATTCCTTCACTCATTATCCTACCAAAATCCGACGAAATTTCCTCCACCCGTGGGCCTGTTTCCAACACGATAAGGCGTCATTTGATCGAAGCAAATTGGCCCTAAACGTTTGATAAATACTTAGAACCGCTCGGATCACTAAAAAGCTCCTCTAGAGTGAAATTGAAGTCGTAAAATATTATACAGTCCATTATTATGCTTAATTTTAAGGAATAATGCTTAAAATAAAAAATAATGAGGTTGTTATATGGATGATTGGTAAATTCTTGAGCATGTAGTCAGGCGTCTTTAATAAAACTTTGGTGGTTTATTAAGGTTAGTGCCTTCGTAGCTATTTCCATACAAACGTAGTTACGTCATATTTTGAATACCGAGTATTCAAGTCTTCGAGCCTAATATGCCTCTGGTTGTCAGTTTTTCGGTTAATTACCTATTTGTCTCTATATGTGATATTAATTAGTTCCATATTACACGATTTTTCCAAATAATTTTAAATATATACATAATTTTAAGGAAAAATGACAAACCAGAAGCATAGATTTTAGTGTCAAGGACAGGCATGCAAATTTCACCAGTTTCAACACATGGTGTTTAAAATTTCGTATTATGTGTACAGCTTTTTGTACAAATAATAATAATTAAATTATAATACTCTTACCCTAGACTGTAATATGCGTCAGCCACAACGAACCCAGGACCACGGGATTCCAAAGCACCGGTTTCACCATTTAACCAACGAAGCCGTCATTCAATAGCAAAAATGTTTTAAAAATATAATAAAAATGCTTCTATGACATTACTAGCTGCACTCCGCGGTTTTGTCCACGTAGATTATAATGAAAAGTGAAGATGATGATGACTTAAAGCATCGTATGTGTTCATTAACGACCTAAACTTTCGCGTGGCAGGAGGACCTTGGGCGTAGGAAGCGGGGTCGTCTTACGCCCATTTGCGGGCTTGGTTTCGGGGTGGTAGCGAAGTGCCATGTGTTCTGGTGCGTCGTAAGGGGTAGCACCCCAGAAGGGATCCGGCAACGGACAACCGTGGCGGGTTCGTAGTTGTGTGCTAAAGCGTTCCTGCAGACCCACCGTGAAGTGGTAAGTAGAGTTGGAATACCGTGTGTTATATAGTCGGTAGAGGCACTTGCTGCTGTGGGAGTAGTTTGTGCCGAGTCCGACATATCCCGGCCATCTCCCCCGTGGATATAGACAGGAATGTGTAAAAGTATTTTTCACACGAAAAAAAGGACCTAAACTTTTTTACTTTTTAGTTCCATCCACATTGGTTTAACCGATTTAGGATAAAGAAGTAACAGTCATCCTCACTCCCAAACTTAAGCGTTTTATATTACTTTAATTAATATTAAGCCCCTGTGTGACAATATATAGTGATGGCCGTAGAAATACGACGTATAATATCAAAAAAAAGGGGGTTGCCCCTTAAAAAACCAGACAGTTTGAGCCATAGGCAAAAAATACAGTATCAGATTGATGAGTCCCAGGCTTTTTGCCCGTCGTCTGTCTCCTTATCTTTATCAATCATTTTGCTCGGTTGCCTGCATACAAAAAGACAAGTTTACTGGAAATCATCCCTCTGGCAGACAAAGGGTGTTAAGATAAAAGCCATGTTGACCTTTCAATGACCTTCGTGGTCAACCAAGCCCGAACTTTTATCGATATAGGCGTAGGTGGAGATTACATCGCTCAATGACATGGTATTTCAAGTTAGAGCTTTAAGCTCGTAGTGACAAAGATATTTTTGAATGTGGAACTTAATAAAAAAAAATATAATACATGGTAGCTTGAAAAGTTAAAGGCGCGTCTAATGAGATCTAAAAGAGATATTTCAGTTTAAAAATGCACGCCCTTCTAATGTCTTTACCTTTATTGTAAAATAATGTATAGACTATATTACTGAAGACAGTAATCGTGAGTCCGACTTTATTGTACACATCACAATGTAAATAATCACGTTTTCATGTTTTTATTTTTTTTAACATTATCTAAGAAGTGTGAAAAGTAAAGTGACATTTAAAATTAATTTTAATACAAGCATAACAATCAAAGCCACATAAGATAATATAGGAAGACATTTTTACAGTATTAGGTATCTAATCTTGCCCCGTGGGGTGCCGGGCTAGAATGACACCCCTCCATTACTACCTGTGGGTGTCATAAGAGGCGACTAAAGGTAAACTACCGGAAGGTGGGCAGTAGCGCCTTCTGAGGCACTGATATCTTAAATTGCGATCCCCAAGACGTCTGCCAAGCGTGAGGATTATGGCAAACCCCCCTTAATGGGGGAGGCTGTGTTCAGCAGTGAATAATCCGGCTTATACAGTACATTAGGTATCTATGTGTATTATCGGTATTTCTCTTTTCTTTATTTTCTTTTTTGACAATTTAATTGACATTTTGTCAAAGTAATCCTTAGATATTATATACTTGAAAATGTTTTGTTTCAATTCGAATAAATCGGTATGTTTTGAGTAATTTGTGTTGAAATTTTTATTCATGAATTAAATACTAATATGTACGGTTATTCGTACAGCACCGAGATATACACTATATACAACTATAGGTACTTTTTCGACAAATCGACCTCTGTGGCGCCACAAAGCCGATTTTTTAGACTTAAAGATATCTACTGTACTGCGATGTATCAGCAGGATAGTCCAGTACCAAACACAGCATGCCATTATACCCACGCTTGGCAAGCGTCTTGTGATTCGCATAGAAAGATGGCAGTTCTTCAAAAGGCACTGCTGCCTACTTTTTAGTATTTTTGCCTTCGTCGCCTCTTACCGTTCCCACGGGAAGACAGCGGAGATGCAATTCTAGCCCGGCACCCAAGAGGATAGCAAGAAGGCGTGTAGGTATAGGGAAAATGCACCTAATGAGTAGTATGCTACTACTCATGTAATTGGGTTATTGTTACACATTGAGCGCAGCAGGCATTCGTACCAACTCAACACTTTGATTACCCTAATGGCAGTGTATATACTATCAACGAAAACTACGAAGGAGTGCGGGCTTCAGGCAAGTGGCCTGTCATAAAAACGAAGCTTTTACCGAAGCTATAGCTGTTGTGTTACAATGGCAAACGTAATAGAATGGCTAACTATAATTCTAAAGTAGAAAATCTGTCACCAAGCAGCGGTTTATTCCGGCAGATTTCCTTTACAGCTATTCATTCTAGCTTCATCAAGTTAGCTTATGTAGATAGCCAAATAATAGCAAGTAAGTACAACTTTCTCTAATACAAATTAGGCGAATAACGTAAAACTGAATTATCCATGTTACACATCAAAAAGTTAAACAGTCGTATAGTACCTACGCAACATAGTCGTATCCTACTCCATTAAAACTGAATAATACGACCCTCTTTCCTTTGTAAAGTCAGCTTTAAGTTGTTCTATAAGTAAAATGAAAATGGAATGTAAACAGTATATTTGAAATTGAAGCAGAAATATCGTGGAATACAAACAGTACACAATTTAAGTAATGGAACCTCAGAGGCAGTGGTATAAACTGTGTCGTGGTTTCAAGAGCTCGCTTCGGGTTATTTGAGGCGATCCTTAGTTTTAATATTAATAGGCTGTGGCGTAGGACGGTTACGCAGCGAAACAAAATATTTTTATGACCGTGCTACGGTTTTTATGCTCCGTGTGCCATCGCAATGTTTACTGGACGCGATACGCGAGATGCGAAGCAGGGCTTTAGATATACCGACATATTTAATTGATATATTCAAGCGTTATTTCCCTTCCATTGCGTTAATCCCTAATATATAAAAAGTATAAATATTTGTATAATACTTTAAGACAAGTAAAAATTTATTAAAAATTATAAAACCCAACTGCAAACTATTTATTTGCGTTAAGCGTTTTGTTGTTCCATTGAAGTTAAAATTGTAAGTCGACAGTTGCGTTTTGTGTAAAAAAACTGCGAAATTTCATCCGGCTAAGCTACGTGACGTCACGTCTGTTTAGCAGTAAAGTTAGGTAGACTAGCCAGTATATATAATTTAAATATATTTATCTGAAATATTTAGATAATGTTTTCATTACTTTTTATTCTATATTCGGTATAGATATTTGTACAGCAAGCGTTTAGGGTTGATAACTTTATACGGTGGCCATCTTAAATCCGCAATTTTCGATTTATGACACCATGGTTGTGTTGTAAATGGAAATAAATATTGTTGTAAATAGTTATTGAAGCGTTCGCATTGAAGTTTGCCAGGAGGCTCGTGTAAGCGAGCCTAGCATTGGGGTGATTGCGGTAGAATATGCGCAAGCAATCCCGCTCCACCCCACATTAGACGTAGAGGCCTACCGCTGGATTTTTTTGGGTATACCGGCACTCTGCCCGGGGAGTCCCACATAACCACGCGCTTCCCCCCGGCACTACGTGGAAAGCGTAAGCCGTTTTCATGACGAATAAAAAAAACGTCCGTAGAAAATCTTACGCCAAGCACCTGACAGTGTGTTCCGGGTAATTCTAGGTTAGCCTGACAACATCTTCGACCACATCATCGCTTACCGTCAGGTGAGATAGTGGTCAAAGCTAGCTTATCAGCTATAAATAATAAAAATATAAGTTTATGACGAGGTGTTTAGCCATATAATATTATTCCCGTTTGCCTTTCCAATCAACATTTTGTTCAATATCTTTACATATAGAAATTTCATTTGTATTAAATTAGTGATCGCAAATACACAAACATTAATCTCGCTCTCTTTTATATTTCTAAATACATATGAGTATGTAGTTTCTATATATAAAAAATATTACTGTATTATAATTTACTTTAAGAAAACATTTCGTCATACCAGTATTCCCTGAAGAGTTAGCAGAGTTATCTAAACACATGATTTGCCAGACATGTTTAAGTTTGCAAGAAGATTACTAAGAAATAACAAACAATTTGTAGCTATTCGTAATCGGATAACACATAATTTGATGCCTTTCTAATCATGAAATCTTTAATTATATAACATTTGTATATAAATATTTATATTCATGTATAATAACTAGCCATAAGATGAGCTTTGTGTGGGCTCGTTTATTTCACAACCTGATTCTAGTGGATCTAGTTTTAAGTAAATAAACTACCTTGTATTGAGTTCAGTTCTGTTGCAGCGACGTTAACTCTTTAGTTTTGTAACAGATGGCGTTAGTAGTACAATAAAATAATATCCAATGAATACAAAATTATTAATGTTCATTTTTATATAGGTTATAAAATTATATTTTTTCGTCAGAAAATACAAAGTGATATGAAGTTAAATTACTATTTTAACGCACACATCTATGAGCGTGATAGTTTTTCAGTAAAAGGGACCACAAAATGTTCAAGTTATGGGATAGTGATAGGCTTCGCTTCGCTCGCCCTAATTATATCTAAATTTTACTTAAACTCTGAATATATTCGTGTTTTAGGATATCTGTGACAAACGTGGTGGTGGCTATTTTAAGCAAGATACCGTCTTGGTGGGTACCACCGCACCGCATATTCTACCTTCTAGCAGCAGTGTGCAAATACTGCTGCTGTGTTTAGATTTGAAGGGCACAGTAGCATGTGAAATTACCGCGCAATCGAGACTTTAATACTAATGTCACGGAGTGTCGAGCGCAGTGCATTATCACACACTATGGTGATACTCTTACGGACAATTGTGATGCATGCCATCAGGCCCCTGTTGTCCATTATGAAATTTTTTTTTGATTGTGTGTCTTTGAATCTTACATAATGGTAAGTGATGATGTGGTTGAGGATGTTGTTCAGGCTAACCTAGAGTGGCTGGTTCTCAAGTACAGCTGCCGGAGCAGACAGTTAGGTTCTTGGTGACAGATTTTCTACTTGAGGGTGGTAGCTATCCAGGCGGGCATTCGCAGAATACCCAACCACCACGCTATTCGTATAACGACTGCCATCCTAAGACAACAACCGAGACCGACGGCCTTACGTGCCCTCCGTAGCACGGAATCGCTCAGTAGTAATGTTACTAGCGGTCACCCATCCAAGTCATGACCGCGGCGGACGTTGCTGATCGGTTAAGAACGGCACGCAAACTTTGCTACGAGCGCTTCAAAAACGTATTAACATAAAAAACATGTTATGATTTATATTAGGAACGTCACTTCTTTATGATAATTATAATAAATATTGTTTTAATAAATTTAATTGAAAAGTATTAATTTTTGCAATTTCTCTGAACGACAATTTACAGATATGTAAGTAAACAAATTAATTTCTTATTCATGTATCATTATTATGTATTTATTATTCTTATTCATGTAACAACCACGCAAAGTACGTAGGTACTCGTAGTTGAAACGTCAACACAATAATTCTATATTCGCACTGACAAGATAAGAGACGCCGCTTACCCACCTGAATACATTGAATAACAAAGTCATATTCCTGTATACCACGTTATGGCTTCCTCTATTTTTATCACCGCGTTTTTCCCGACGGTATCTCTGCAGTCGGATGTCACACATAAATATTTAATAGCTCTTTCAGGTCGATTTTCATTTTGACCTCAGTTTATTCAAATGTCAAGGTTGTTTGAATTCGGTCGCGGTGTTGCGGCGCTGACAGCTTGACAATGACACTAGTATTAATTAAGACTGGATTCTAGGTCGTTTGGTATAGCAGAATTGTATTGATACCTAAGTATAAAACGTTAAATAAATATTTTTGTGTATTCGATGCGGTTTGATTTAAGTCTCACTGCATGAAATATTAATGCAGAAGTCTGGGTCATTTTGAAATTTGAGTCATGCTAAGGTTTCGTTAAGTAAAATCATCATGCCTGAAGACGTTCACCAGGCCTCTCCTATTGAACGCCACAAATAATGGCTATTATCCATATGGACCCATCGGCTCTCTTTCCCCGCGACCTTATTTATGACAGTCCACGTAGTGGGAGGCCTACTCATGGAGTAAAATATTATAATATATTGTACTGTACTGTATCAGCCCGATTGTCCACTGCTGAACACAGCCTCCCCCGTTCACAGGGGTTTGCCATAATTCCCATGCTTGGCAGGTGTCTTGGGGATCACAGTTTTAGATTGCAGGTCCACAGAAGACGCTGCTACCCATTTCTGGTATTTACCTTTAGTCGCCTCTTACGACATCTACAGGTAGCAATGGAGGGCTGATATTCTAGCCCGGCACCCCAAGGGACATAATATAATGTACCTACGCTTATTCCACACATCGGTGATACGAATATCTTCTCTAGCAACACAATAGACAACACTAGAACTCATTACAAAATGTTTCAAATTTATGTAACACATATGCTTTGCGCGTAATGTGCTCTAACACCCAACTTCTACCGGCACATTGAGCACACTTACCCTATTTCCTGAAATAATTAGCGGGTATGCTACCAATTAAATCATTCCCATGAAAGTGCATGTAGCTGAGCTTGTTTAGTCGTGATCAACCAATCTATTAGGCTAAGCAATGTTCGCTGCGTTTATTACCTGGATGGGTGACCGGAAGTGGCATTTACCATTGAGCGTTTCCATTCTTCGCAGGGGTTAGTTTTTAATATAACCGGTGGTATGCCTTTATTAACAAAATACTACGAACTATATACATCACCACAGCTACTACAATCAAAGCATTTGGACAACCTATAGAAACCAAGAAAATACCAATTAGAAAATCGGTCGCCAAGCACTTAACGGTGTGGTCCGGCAGCTGTCCTTGAGAGCCAGTACTTCTTGGTTAGCCTGAACAACATCTTCGACCACATCATCACTTACCATCTGGTGAGATAGTGGTCAAAGGCTAACCTATCAGGTATAAAAAAAAACCTATTAGTCATTGCAGAATTACAGGTACCCTGGCTAAAGGGGTGGATGGACACGGGTTCCAATTCCGCACATGACTTAAATTTTTCCTCTCGTATATTTGTAATTTTGTAAAGCAGTCAAAACGCTTATATTTGTGTTGTCAGCAAAGATATATTGTACCTACCCTAAATTAGTGGGATGTGGGTGGAAAGTTGATGACGATGATACTATTATCACGTCTTTTATACACCCAAAGTGTAAGCAGGGGTGTGACGTTAAGTAACGCCGTATATGTTTTGTATCCATCGCCGATTTATTTAAAACTAGCGGCTCACCCCGGCTTCGCAGGGGTAATTAACAAAATAAACAATAAAACAAACATATTTTTTGATAATATTCTATAACCATAAATCAGGGATAATGTAGGATTCTAATTGTGAAACAATTTTTCAACTCGGTCCAGTAGTTTTTAAGTTAATTCGTTACATACAAAAATACAGAAAAATTACAGGCACATGAGACTTAACAGCTGTTTGACTCAGTGTGGCGGGTGCAGTGCAATTCGTTACATGACGAAATGCATCTGTTATAGGAAAAGGTTAATCCACTTAACATCAGGTCAACCTCGTTTGCCCATGTTCCGTAACAATAATATAAAAAAAATACAAAAATTCAAATCTTTTTATAATATTTCCATATCCTTGCAGCAACCCCTATTTAACAGTTTTTCAGAATAGCTATTCATTGTCCACGAATAAATAATAAGTCTTCATTGTATGTCAATTATTCACAACACAAAATGTACCGAACTTTACGGTGACATGGTTCACAAAGCCATGTCTTAGGAATAAATTAACCCGCATTAGCCGACATCTCGAGATCATTAACAATTATTCACTGCTTAGAGACGTTATTCACTTCACGGAGACGTTATTCACTGGTGAGATAAAACTTAAGAGATTACTAACACTCATTAAGTTCAAGCAGAGTCTGCGTGAAGTGGGCGACAGAGAGGTGAATTTCGCAGTAATATACATAAAGTATGTCGAGCTTGTTCGGCTTATGGTTACCTCAAGCGCTTTTTTAAGGAATGAGTGAGGAGTCGTGTACAAATAAATCTGTAAACCCTGACAATAATAATGTTGGTCCAGCAAAAACAAAGAATTGACTTCTGTGACTATTGTTTTTCATTCACTAAGTATATTTTATCGTATACTAGCGGCCCGCTCCGGCTTCGCACGGGTATAAAATAAATAGCCTATGTCATTCACTGAAAAAATGATTAAAATCTATCCAGTAGTTTTGATTTATTCATTACTGCCCGTGACCCGCACGCGTTAAATTTAGAGTAAAACAATTCTTCTTTCCCTAAACCATGAAGATTTCCTGCTATCTTTGGAATATCTAAATTCATACACTACATTTTTACTTTTTACACTACTACACGCTCCCGCCGCTCGGGCCGGCCGGAACCGCCGCAAACGCTACGTCCCGCAATTTTTAACGCTGTAATATCTTCGAAAACATTCATTTAAATCATATGCTGTAAAGGGCCATATAGATCTATATTAAATCAACAATGTATTTAAAGCATTTAATTAGATAAGGATTAATGCTGTATAGGTTATAACCGCTTCGAAAATTAGCCATTATTTGTCGTAAAATGTTAATGACAAAAATATGTTATTGTGGGATATCCATAAGAGATAGACATAAATACCATATCGGAGTTTTCTGTAGACCTTTTCAATGTGTACAATACTTAGTACATTATTTTGATAAATCTCGTAGGGTTTAGCCTGCGTTTGCAATGTAAGCGGAAAAAATGTTATTATTTATGCCATCACATTAGAAACCTCAAAAATAACAGTGGTTCTCCACTATTTCATGGATGTTATTATACAAGTAAACCTTCCTCTTCAATCATTCTATCTATTAAAAAATCCACATCAAAATCCGTTGCGTAGTTTAAAACATTTAAGCATACATAGGGATATAGGGACAGAGAAAGCCACTTTGTTTTATACTATGTAGTGATGTAGTGATGATATACAGAAGGCCACTAACTTCAATAACAAGATCCCTATTGTACACTGAAAATGCAGCGGTACTCTATTCACATGGAATCAATGAGTGACTCTACTAAAATATATATATATATATATATATATATAAATGCTGCTATAATGCGGTCGAATTTTTTCACCTCTGAGATGGGGTCCGTACAATAAGTCTTACAGAAACCATTGCAAATATTGTAAAGTATTTTCTTCGGTTGTATCACTGGCTGCCTTCCTGATGCCACCTCTTTTTTTTTATAAACCACATATATTTCCATAGTTTCCGATGCCCAAGGTCCCTCATGATGAGCGGCCTCTCCGGGTCCGGCCATTTGCCCATGTTGGCACAGCCCCTGGTACCTATTCGCTTCACCGTAGCTGACGAAGCCACAGCTACTGACTCCCACCGCCACGACAAAGAAAATGTTAATTTCTGTTTTTTTAATTCTTTGCAAATATTGTGAAGTTTTTAGGGTTCCGTACCTCAGAAGGAAAATACGGAACCCTTATAGGATCAATTTGTTGTCCGTCTGTCTGTCAAGATCCTTTTTCTCAGGAACACGTGAAGGTATCAAGCTGAATATCGTGTCAAATACTCAGGTCTACTGTTCCTTGGAGCTGTAAAAATATAACTTCTAAGACAATGCAATCAAAAGATACAACCGTTTATGCCGCAAATTTTCGAAACTTGCAAGGGAATCGAAACGTACAGGGTACTTTCCGTGAACTCAGAATCTTGAAATTTGGTACGAAGCAACGTCTTATAGCACAGATAAAGGAAACATGGCGAAAAGCATACATTTTTAGTTACGTCATGTAATAAAAATATTTTTAATTATTTATTTCTGTATTTCATTTATCAATAAAAATACCATAACTTTTACATATACAGCTACAGGCTTGTACGAAACCCTCAGTGCTTAAATCCGCCACGCACTTGGCCGGTGTTTTTTTAGGTATGATCACCGGCTGACTTCCTGTCAACACCTCACGTCCTAAACTATCTAAACTCAACAAATAACTTAAAAAGAAAATCCATCGCAGCTCGTCGGCTCATTGATTCGTGAACTTTATCGGCTGTCTGTCCAACGTAACAACTTCAGACGTTCTGATTTCTGATGTTCTTAGCAGAACATTTCGTGACGTTATTACAAAACTTTTGGACAATTTCAGCTGTTATTGATTTTCGATTTGAGTTGAAGGGTTGGTTGGTTACAGTTCTCTTGTATTGCTGGAAATAGTGATTGTTACACTACATTTGTTCAATTTATATAATAAAATAGATCTCGTGGTGAAAGTTTAATTATTAAATGAGGTAATCCTCATACATACTATGGACTAAGGTCCGTTACGCGCTGAAGCCTGTTGTCGCGCAATCGTGATATCCAGACAAAGGACTTAAAATCAGTCTGAAACTGGTAGGAATCTTTTCGGTACACATCACGCGAATCATCATGCGCTAGTACGAATCATACGCTAGTGCCATTTCCAATTTTAATCCTCACACATACACATAATCACATAAAACCACAATAAAAATGTATCAACATGCCTGATCCCCGAGAACACACAGTTTTCTCCGTATATATTTTGTCCCATGAAAAGGAAAAGAGATAGATATCTAGAAAACTCTTTCTTTGCACTCCGTTACAGTCGCAAAGAATTAAATTAAAGAAAGTAAACTTAGAATGTATGAAGTGGGTATATATTATAGCTATCGACCAGGTACAATTTCAGACTCCTAACTACTAAACATTTGTTTACCGGAAAACCCTAATAAAACCTGGTATCAAAGCCAGAACCTATAGAATTCTTAGCCATGTTGATCAATGAGGCCATTTCATTTTAACCAGGCATCGAAATGTTGTACATATTTATATATAGAATCAATTTAATTAGACAATCTAAACTGTTGCAATTTTCATCGATACTTCTCAAGATCGAAAAAGCTCGTATCTACCTAAAAATGTTAACGATTTATTCAAGAGAACTTACATTGAGAAGGAAACCCGTTAGTTTCCTTGCATGGACCCAATCAAATGGTCCCTTTATTCCTTCAATGGTTCACCATCAATGAAAGGCAACGAAGATTACCCATGGAGAGTAAACATTTCGTTTATTCACATAGCACCCGTGAGGGCTTTCACGAAAACGTCTCTACCGCAATTCGAAATAAAAGCTCGCAAATGTTTGAATATCAGGATTTCCTTTGAAGAGTTTTTTCGAGATTGTGGTATTAATAGTAGATTGTTGCACTAAGCAGAGAGTAACTTCTTCTTGCACCAAGAGAAGGGCACGCATTTCATTCTACTAGAGCGAGAAATATTGATAAGTATAGAGAACTTAATTCAAATTCATTATCAGACTCGGCTTGTTTTTTGAAATGTCCTGTTTTAGGAAGATTAATAATATATTTAAAAAATATTTAACGTAGGATTCAGATTTTTTTAAACATATGACATTTTGGGCATTCAAATGCTTAAAAAACAATCAAGACGCATTATTTTTTTTCCTTTTTTATTTAGTGTTTAAATATGCTACAATTTTGTTCTTAGATATCAGATAAACAATAATTAGTATGAAATTATTTAGTAATTATATTTTTGCAGCGCTAAGCAAAGTCTAATATGTTACTTTATTTACTGCTGACTGGCAGGCATTTCACCACTTGATGGAAAGTGATGATGCAGTCGAAGATACTGTTCAGGCTAATCTAGCTGGCTCTCAAGACAGCTGCTGCAATACATCGCTGGGTACTTGGTGACAGATTTTCTAATTGAGAGAGTTCCCTGACGACCGCAGTTTCAGACTTGCGATTGAATTTAGCGGATCTCTATTTAATTTGGAGCACAGTATTGTCTTTTATATTACTTATTATAATATTGTATGTATAACACTGACTTTAAATTAATGCCGCTGATTAATTCCTTTAATCTAGCATTTTAATCAAATTCAGTGATTTATTTTCTCAGCTTAAAATTCCAGTAGGTATATCGCTATTGTACAATAACATTTCATTCTACGTATTATACGTTTAAATGACATCACAAGTCGCTTTGTTATTACTAAAGTTTCAGCAAACCTGAGCAGTCGTCAATTTTCAATTTGAGTTTTAACTTTGCCAATCGGATCTGCCAATTGGAATCGACGTTGCTATGTAGCGATCCCCGCACACTCGCCACTTTGAAAGTAAATTAAATTATGCTATACGAAATGTTATTATACAAAGAAAGTAAGACTGTATAAACGTATAATGGGGATATATATAAAAAAGTTGTATATTTTCTGGGATAATAAACGAACTAAAAAGGTAACTATTATAGATTGAAATGCTATATTAAAAGAAATAATCAGGCATGTGAATTTATGTGCAGTAATATCGTAAAATAAACCTCATGATAACATAATGTGTTGAGGTACCGCTTAATTTTTTTTATAAAGCGCTCCCTGAATTACTATGTATTTTATCGGGATAGAGAGTATTTAATACCTTTTGACTACACACTACAGATGGTCGTGTAATTAAGATAAAACTTACAGTTCAATCGTAAAGAAGTAACTTACAGTACAGTGCAGGAGTACTTAGTTTATGTTCATAAAAAAAATTAGGTATAATAAAACAAAATTATTAATATTATGTCAATTCCTTTTGCATGGCGGTAGGGCATTTCGCAATTGCCTGCCTGGCTAGCTACCACCCAGAAGTAGAAAATCTATCGCCAAGCACCTCACGGTATGTTCCGGCAACTGTCCTTGAGAGCCAGCAATTCTAGGTTAGCTTGAACAATATCTTCTACCACATCATCACTTACCATCGGGTGAGATAGATGTCAAAGGCTAACCTATCAGCTATAATAAACATTCCTAATATCATCAAAATAATTGTAAATGATAGCAACAAGGTCTCCGTGGCATCTTCATATTTGTATATTTGATTACTTCTGATATATTGATCGTACCGACATTTGTTAGGCATTATTTGAGTGTCGAATAGAAGTTAAAATTATATTTGACAACTCCTGAAAAGGTTCTGTTTTGTATGCGGATACCTAAGCTTTTCAACATCAGCTATTCGTAGGTGAGACTGTGTTAACGGGAAAAAAAATTAAATATATCGGCAACAAAAATCGCTGATCGGAAATGCATAGCGAGTGCGTAGCGGCCGTTACAGACAGGTAGGTGTGGATGAACCGGAAAAATAGTTGAAGTTTCGCGTTCGAAATTCGGTTTGTTTGATTTGATACGATTCCAATTAGTTTGTGTTACGTCGCCAACTTTTGATTACCTTCAATTTTATATTAGATACAATAGAGCTGGGGCTTTGTTGCCTAATTCTAATGGAAATGAAAATTATTTATACATTTTGAAATTCGAACACCACAATGAGCATCGTTTTCAAAGTAAAAGACAATATTATGTCAAAATTAAGTTCATCTCTCTTATGAACATTTTGTTAAACAATATTTCCCATGGTTTCCTAATATTAGGTCCTTACATATGAAATTGGCGTTTTGTATGGGAGGAACAAAAAGTCGAATATTTTTTAATATAATATATTTAATTAATCAAAGTATGAACCATTATTTTCTATGCACTTTTGCCATCTCATAGGTAGTTCATTGATCCCTTTACTAAAAAAACCAGTCGGACGGGAATCAATAAAATCTTTGAAGGCGATTTGGACTGCCCCATCGGAGTTGAATTTTTTCCCTTGCAAGAAGTTATCCAAATTTCGAAAAAAATGGTAATCTGTTGGAGCAAGGTCCGGGGAGTACGGAGGATGTCTTAGACTTTCCAATTGAAGCTCTTCTAATTTAGTAGCCGTCTGTAGCGCAGTGTGTGGTCTAGCGTTGTCGTGAAGCAGCAGTGGCGTGGAGCGATTGACCAGCCTAGGTTGTTTAGCCGCTAGCTTTTCCATCATGGTTTGCAATTCCTGACAATAGACATCAGCCGTAATAGTCTGGCCAGATTTGAAAAAACTGTAATGAACAATACCGGCACTAGTCCACCAAACGCTTACAAGTAACTTTTTTGGGGTTAATTTTCGCTTGGGGCAGGATTTGGCTGGCTGGCCAGGATCTAACCATTGCGCTGAGCGCTTCCGATTATCGTAAAGAACCCATTTTTCATCACAGGTAATGATTCGGTTTAAAATACCTTCATTATTGTGCCGGTTTAGTAATGTAACGCAGCAGTCGACGCGCGTTTGCCGGTTTGTTTCAGTCAATTCGTGAGGTACCCACCTTTCAAGCTTTTTAATCTTCCCAATTTGCTTCAAGTGAATTAAAACAGTTTTATCACTAACACCGCAGCCTGCAGCTAACTCGGACGTGGTTTGCGATGGATCCGCTTCCACAATAGCCTTCAACTCTTCATTATCAACTTGAGTCTCAGGCCGTCCACGGGGCTTGTTCTGCAGGTCGAAATTTCCAGAACGAAAACGTTGGAACCAAAAACGAACTGTGTTTTCTTTTGCAACACGACCGCCATACACATCATTCACCCTTCGAGTTGTTTCCGCAGCACTAGTGCCACGGCGGAACTCGTACTCGTAAATAATGCGATATTTAAGGATTTCCATTTTGTAAAATGAGTGACGCAAACAGAAAAAAACAGAAGAAAAAAAACAAATGAATGACGATCATCGAAGCACAAATACATGAGTCTATAGCTGTACAAATTTGAATTTGGAATTCCTTACCAAAGAGGAGAAATTCGTGATTAAAGTGGCCAGTACGAAAAACGCCAATTTCATATGTAAGGACCTAATATAATAAATAAACTGTTTTGTAATTGTTTAAACAACATCTTCGACCACATCATCCTTTCCATCAGGTGAGATTGTGGTCAAAAGATAACCTACCAGGCATAAAAAAAAGTATCCCTGTCACGTGTAAGTCGAGAAATTTATCAAGGGCTTTTAATAATAAATAAATGAAGGGGATGATTTCCTGATTTTAAGTCCCTTTGATGGTGAACTTCTCCTCAGAAGATCATTATTTATATTCAGAAACATAAATATGTTGTCTTGGCAATAAATCCGAGCTGAAGGTTTCTTCAAAACTGCTGGATAAATAGGTTTTAAAAAAACGCTTTTTACTTGTTACAGTGCGCTTCTCTCCTTAACACAATAGTGTTAGCAGACTACTGCTTGAAGGCAGGATATCTGACAATGCGGTGGAACCCAGACGGACTGTTGCTGAAGAGACTTGCTCATTTTTATCACTTGGGGCTTTATTGACTTTGTCTTATATCTTTAATTGACTTTGTGTTCAAAGGTTAATGCCAAAATTAAGTTAATGCCTTTCTAGTTTTTTAAGCGCTCGTAGCAAAGTTTGCTCAGCAGTGCTAAACCAATCAGCTAAATTAAACAACGTCCACCGCGGTTATGACTTGGATGAGGCACCGCTAGTGACATTACTACTGACCGCTTCTGTGCTTCGTAGGGCACGTTATTTGTCTTAGGATAGCAGTCGTTAGTCGTTACAGCATGGTGATAAGGCATTTCCCGAATGTCTGACTGCGAAGCTACCATCCTCATGTTCGAAATCTGTCGCCAAGCACCTAGCGGTACGTTCCAGCAGCTGTCCTTGAAAGCTATTAATTCAAGGTTAGCCTGAACAACATCTTCGACCAAATCATTACTTGACCATCAGGTGAGTTAGTGATCAAAGCCAATTAGCTATAAATGTTTAGGGCTAAACACTAACAGCCTTACTTATAAACGCTATTTAAATTTTAAACATTACTTAGCCACTGATTAGCAAAATTTCTTACTCATAAACGCTACATAACTTTATCCAGTACCTAAGTACTGCTTAAATCAGCTGTCAATTTAAACACCGTCCCACCCTTGTTTAAATTTTAAGTAACAAGATGGCGCCCATATTTCTGATCAGCTGATTTAGTTACAGACCCACCAACTTATCTGTTCAGGTGGCAGAAAAAAGAACTACAACATTCCTTCAAATTGTGACAGTTCGTAGTTGATTTCCTTGACCAATAGCGCCCTCGAAAACTGCACAGTTAAGTTGGTGGTACTATACAAAGAAAAGTATTATATTTACTTTTTAATTTCAAGATATTTAGCACTAGATACATGCTATTTGGCCATTTAGGTCATTCATAATACTTTTTAGTACAATGTTGTCAGTTTAAAATACGTTCGACCTCATTATCCATTGCTTAGCTAAACAGGTGCTATGTAGCGTTTATAAGTAAGAAATATTTAAGCATTACTTAAACACTGTTTAGTTATCCATTACTTAGCAACTACATAGCGATGTTTTTATAAGTAAGGGGGTAAAAGTTCAATTAATCTTAGCGTTTATTTCGTAATAAAAGCCCGTTTCTACTCTGTTTATTAAGGCATACACAACCAGTTGTATTGTTAACTAGCTGAAGCATATTATACATGTCTTATACAACATACTAATAAATTATCGCTGAAAAATTAATATACAACTTTCCAACACTTAAATGTCAAGACCATGCACTGAAGTTTCCCAGCCGCAGAAACAGGACAAAAAGTCGCAAAACGGCCAAGTTTTGGGAAAACAAACTGAAAAACCGGTCCAAAGTTCGGGGCACTTTTTCCTTTAACCGTAAGCTTCAACAAAAATATTTGTCTTTCTCTGCAAGCTTCTTAAGCCCCGGCTTTTTTCGTATACTGACATTGGGTCATCTTATTTTGTAGGTATTTATATGGTTTCTGGAAATAATGGCTTTGAAAGGTTCTGATAAGATATCGCATGACGTGTACGTGTTTACTAAATTCGATTACCTGTCAGCCTGATTTTTAACAAATTTCCAAGAAGAGGAGGTAGTACGTCCGACTGTATGTTTTTTTTTATGTGTGTTCGCCGATTTCTCCCCCATTTGTAGACTGATTCTCAAATATTTTTTCAAGAGAATTGGTATGAATATCTCCGATGTAGTCCCATATACATTTTATCAAAAAATCAAATCATTCAAAATCGGTTGATTAGATAAGAAGTTTTCTTATGCCTGATAGGTTAGCCTTTGACCACTATTTCACCTGTTGGTAAGTGATGATGTGATTGAAGATGTTGTTCAGGTTAACCTAAAATTACTGGATTTTAAGGGCAGCTGCCGAAACACGCCGTTAGTAGCTTGGCGACAGATTTTCTACTTGAGGGTGGTAGCACCAGGCGGCTATTCGCAATTTACCCTACCACCATGCTGTAACGACTGCCATCGTAAGAAAACAACCTGGACGTCGGTCCCGGTTGTTTTCGGGCTAGCCGGTAGTTTTCGGGGTAGCCATCGGGCTTAACGTGCCCTCCGAAGCACGAAAGCGCTACAATAGTAAAAAAATATTTTCTTAGATATTAGTAGCCAGTACCATGCCGATATAAAACACCAACCTCACATTAGAATAAGACTTCCTTCCACAAGTTATTTCATACTCTTTAGTGTTGGAAGATGGTTCCGTTAATTTTCTTTGTAATATATTTTTTTCTATCCATATTTCTAACGATCGATAAAGGAGGGCCAACATTTTTTAAAGTGTCTATTGTTTACCATACCTACCTTTATGTGGCTTCGTACAGATACTTATAATAGTTTTTTTTAAGTAAAACGATATTATGATTTGACGTAAGTGAAAACGGTGCCCTATTACTAAACCTATCCTTCCTACTTTCTTTAAAAAAATTCAAAACACTGACCTCACATTACATGGTCTGATTTCTTACATATATATTTTTATTCTTCAGTGCAAAATTCTTCAGTTCAAAATAAAATGGAAATGACTGAAAGTCATTTCTATTTTTTTTAAATGACTTTCTGTTATTTCCATTTTATTTTTTGAACCAAAGTCAAAGTTAAGTCAAAATAATTTATTCAATTAAGGCGTCTACGACGCTCTTATCAATTAAATATTTTAGTATTGAAATATTGCACATTGACCTGCCACGTTCAGGAAATAAGTTGTATATAGCCACTGCGAGAAGAACGGGCAAGAAACTCGGTGCCATTCTTTTAAACGTCTTTTAACAATGTGTTACATACTATATAATAAAGTTATTACAAAATTTGTTTAAATTATATAGATGACAGGCGATAGCTTGGCAGAGGCGGAATTGTCCAGGCATTTTTGTCGTTTAAGAATTCAGAAGCTGTATAGTAGGATTTTTAATCAATATGTTTTTTACGTGAGTATGTGAGCGTGATAATATATTTGGAAACTTTAGTATAAAACCATACACAATTATCTAAAAAGGACCTTTTATTTAATATAAATATTTATTAGCTCTTTTTCGTAATGCATACTGCTTACAAGATTCGCCAATACACGGTTCACCATCGACAAAATTCAATTTATTTGTATTTAAACTTGGCGTTTTTGTTGAGGGTGATAGTTAGCCATGCGATAATTCACAACATGGCCTCCCACCATGCGGTGGGGATCGCGCCATGGTCCTGCGGCACTGCAGTCCATAGCTATATTTGCTCGGCTGTCATTGCTTATAAATAATTATTGTATTAAATTTTATTCCGTATTTTGTTTCCAGCACATAATTTAGTTAATCTATGACAAAATATAAAACTTTTTAGCCATTTCGTTTGCGAGCTACAGAACCCGCGATATACGAACTGAAAGGAATACAGATAAACAGACAGTATGGAGATAATAAAAAAGCTCAGTCTAACCTTTTTGACACGGAACCTTAAAATGAACCTTACTCAAACATAATTTATAAAATTTACATGTACCTAATAACTCAGTTTATTTAGGACTAATTACAGGTCGACAAGGGATATACAAATATTAAAAACCCTTTTTAAACACTGATTTTGTTTTAAAATATAATAATACTGGCCAAGTGCGTGTGGGTCTCGCTTTATTAGTATTTTTTTTAAATGTTATTTTGACGGATCAGGCACGAGGCCACTAGACGAGGAGGCTAACCTCTGCCTATAACAGATGCATTTCGTCACAAGTCACAAATTGCACTGCGCCCGTTACCTTGAGACTTGATAGTTGTTAAGTCTCATGTGCGCGTAATTTCACTGTCTCTCAAGGACTGCTGCCGGAACACACCGTTAGGTGCTTGGCGACAGATTTTCTACTTGAGGTTGGTTGGCTAGCCAGGCGGGCATTCGCAAAATGCCTTACCACCATGCTATAACCACTGCCATCCTAAGACAACAACCGGGACCGACGTCTTAACTGCCCTCCGAAGCACGGAAGCGCTCAGTAGAAATGTCACTAGCGGTCACCCATCCAACTCATGACCGAGGCGTACGTTGCTTAACTTAGCTGATCGTTTCAGAACGGCTAAGCAAACTTCGCTACGAGCGCTTCGCATATAAATAGGTTTCTAGATAAAGCAAATTAATCACACCTATATTGAAGAGAAATCGTCAAAAGTCTATACATGTATTACTCACATAATCACAAATCGTGCAGAGGCGAAATGAAAAAATCGTTTTCTGAATGCAAGTCCAAACAAGTAAAGTCGATGTAAAAGGATTCTTAGATGAAATTCCAGAGTAGCCAGTCTAGCCTTATCACATTTTATTACTTACTGCACATATCGCGAACCGGATACCGGAGAGAATCCGGAAAAAGATTGGGTGGGCTTTAGAAAAATTACGTTGCTTCAGCGGGAAACAATTTGTTTTTTTTTTTTAACGAAAAATATCACACTGATTGTCTTGTGATTGTATTAGGAAATTGGTAGGATTGAGTGTTCCTCGGCTTTCAGACTGGTTTTTAGGACAAATAATGTAGGTATGGTTTATAAAAGTAATCAAATAATATAAGTAAAATACTATCGCCAATTTAAAATTATTCACGTTGTCCATTATCCAGAGTCATGGCTATGAGTAGGCACAATTTACTGCTTTAGGTTTAAAACTAATTGTCGATTATAGTCGGACTCACACAATGTCTCTACCTACTTAAATTGTGTATTTTTTTATTGCTGATAGTTAAGCCTTTGATCACAATATCACCTGATGGTAAGTGATGATGTGGTCAAAGGTTTTGACAGGCTTAACCTAGAGTTACTGGCTCTCAAGGACACCTGCTAGAACACACCGTAAGGTGCTTAGCGCAGATTTTCTACTTGAGTGTGGTGGCTAGCCAGGTGGGCATTCGCAATATGCGCTTCCACCATGCGGTGAAGCTCAAGCCCGCGCCGGGATCCGAACCATGGACCTGCTGCGCGGCAGTACATTGCCAATGCCACTGAACCATCACAGCTTCAAATTTTTTATGTAAATATAGTTTTTTTGTGATATGCTTCGAGATCCTTAGTGGGAGTTCGACACGCATTTTTTCAGTTTTAAAACATGTTGTGTATTATAGTATAGATCTTGAATAATAATCAGACATGTAAAACTTTCATGGGTTACTATTATAGGCCTCTCCTTAACTGTTTGAAGCTTGTATTTTTACACGACTGCCCAAAAAAGAAGAGAGAGAAGAACCCCACATGGTTCATCTATGTATGTTTGTATATTCCACCATATCTTCTAAACGGCTTAACTGATTTTAATGTACGATATATCATTAGATTTGTCTTGGTAGCGCCGGTGACACTAGATACATAAAAAAAAAACTTTAGGCTTTAAGACGCCATATTGTGAATATTTTTTTTTTCTCCAAACCCCCTAATATCAAAATGAAAGGCTTTAAGTAACCATTCCATATATATATATAAAACTTTCAGTTTTAATTTCAATGAAACGATAAAATGCTTGACAAAAATAAACAATTAGCAGTTAGGTTTTTTTATTTTAATAACATAATTTATACATGTTTATATTTTTTTAGGCAGTATGGAAAGAGCTACTTGCACACTTCCGTTATGAAATCTACCATAATGTAGACGTGAAAATGCCTATAACTAAAATTATTATGCTACCTAGGTATTAAACCGTCCAAGAAACCGTCCCTTAAAGATGGGATGGATGGAGAAGTAGCATGCACAGTGTTACGAGTCCTACTTGATGGTACGGAGTCCTAACAACATATAGCATGATTCGATCAGCTAACATCAGAAATTACATTTGTTTACGTTACTTAATAAGAGGAACAAAATAATTAATAGAGGCGTTACTTTGTAGAAATTAATATTTATTAAAACAATATTTTAAGAAAACTATAAATATTTTTTTTAGTAAAACACTTAAAAAAATTAAAAATAAATACACTAGGTAATATTTGAAATTTTAAGATTTTTGGCTAAAATATTAAATTAATGTTTTCTTCAAATATGTTTCAACTCTTTGTTTTTTTTAAGAGGAACTAGCTTTATTCATAAACTTAAATAAATTCTGGTTTCTTCGAAATTGTAGATATCTAAATTTCTAAATCTAAATTGGTTGTTCTCTAATAACTTCTCTTCCTATTTTATAAGAGAACAAACGTTTTCTACGTAATTCTAAAACAATAACTTCGATCTTGATTTTAATTACCTGCCAAAAATTCAATATTAATTACGCTGTCTAAAACTCAGTGTGACATAAACACAAAGAGATTCATCTCTTTGTGAATTCGTAGTGTTTTGCGCTATGGAAGAACTATGTCATTACATGTTGCCGCCTACACGTCGGTGTACGTAGGTAGATTCGGATTGAAAAGGGGCTCTAAAGCCAACTTATGACAATGACGACGACTAGATTTTCTTAGGGCATATTATTCAAATCTTTCGAAAAACTGTTGATTAAATGTTTATTTAGTTGAAAAAAATACTCGGAATTTTTCTACATTTTTATGCAGCTGTATTTTTTAACATTACAGCAAAACAACAAAACTGATGGTACAATGAAAATTATTTTGACTCTCAATGCACTCAAACAACGAATGCCACCGTTAACTTGTCTTTTATTTAACGGCAGTATGCCTTTTAACAAAACACTACCAACTATATACAACACTACAGCTACTGCAACGAAAGCATTTAGACAACGTACAAGCCATTGCAGACTCACAGGCATTCCAAACGCTGCATCACTAGTTGGTAGCGTGCCTAGCATGCTGGCCGTATGGTCCCGTTGAATAGCAATGCTTATTCGTTCAGACAAATTGGTGCCAGCATCAAGTTGAAGCGCCGTTTGAGTTGCTCCGCCAAAGTAGCCGTGGCACCAGCCCGTGGCGTGAATTTCCACCAGCACTTTGGGAGCAGGAGAGGTCATGGTGACTAAGTTGATCAACTGCAGGACCAAACTGGCAGTGATGCGCAACACAAAACCATGCACTCAAGCAAGTCTGAATTTGTTTCATTAATAATTATTTCTGTAGACGCTTCACACAGTTTTTAATCATAATTCAATACCTTACGACTAGGTGTCTTAAAATTAAGCAGCAAAATATGAATCGACTCATATGATTACTATTATTATATACTCCTTCTAGTTGTCTCTATTATACCATATCTGCCTACTTATATTAAGCAGAAGATCACTTCTTGCCCCCAGACTTAGCTACGCCCACGTTCCCCATTCCGTGACTTCATTTTTCAAAGTGACTTTGATTCAATCTATTAACCAGAGGGTACGAACAATACCCTAGATCTCACAGTGCCGAGCTTTGAATTTAAAGTCTTTGCTCTTTAATCTCGACTTGGCATAGTCTGGCTGCTTTGTTGCTTTCTGTTTTGAGATAGCGTTCTTGCTTAAATTTTATCATTTGTGAAATGCCTAAAATTTAGGAGCGTAGCGGTGCCCTGATATTAAGATAAAACATCAGTGAATTGGTTTCACAGTTTAGCTTTGAAGCATTCAATGAAGTATATTTATGGCTTTGCTCCTATTAAAATGATAGCTAAAAGATACTCATGATCTCGTAATTTCAACCTACTCCGCTGTCCTACTAAGAGAAATGTGAACATGTGACGGAATTAATGATTAAATCTCGCCATGGGAAGTACGACATCAGTTTGATGAAATATGAAAGTGGGAAATATTTAATGACTACATAATCAGAGATCGAAAATTTTGCTATTGCAATGCCATTAATATGCAAAAGCAATTAAGTAGTTTTCTACTTTTAGTAAATAATACTCACGTCAACAAACTCTTAGACTGAAAATTCTCCTCAAAAACAACGCATGTGGTCGAAACTACAGTTGGATCTAGCTCACTCATTCACGTAATTAAACCTATATTATATACTACAATATGCAACTGATTCAAATATAAGTGAAGCGTAAATATTTGTACACATTTACAACATTTAGGATTTAAAACTTCATATATCTTTTTACTTCTATAGATCTTTTCCAATACGAAGGCCCTTCATGCATATATTTTTAAGGTTCTCTAAACAACTACTGCCTATTCAAGCGATCATATTTTACATGTTATTGTTTTTCTGTACGTACACCTTATACATGATACTTTAGATAACAGGCCTGTACCAGATACAGTAGTTAAATTAATGGTCAACATAGGCGTTATCCCTCTATTGCCTAAATTATACTGAACTCATAAAACCTATACATTTCTCTTCATATTGCAACGTCCTATTCAACTGAGAAAATAGAAAAATAAAGACCAAAGCATTCCCAATCGACTACTTTTTTATCACAAATCCGTTATATAACGCCCTTGCTTTTGTAACAAACAAAGACAAAAGTTTAAGGAGAGACAATGGCCGAACAGATAATAGATTTTATCGATTTTAAGTCGAACAGATGGAAAGGCTAACGGCTTGTTTTGCGCCTTTACTCGTATATAGTTGTCAGTTGTAGTTGGGTTAATTGTTTGATTTATAAAAAGCATGTGACAATAGTTTTTATCTAAGTTTATAGAGCGGTTTTTCTAAGGTTAAACCATTTTGGTACAGGTCTACACGATTTTCTTTGCTGTTAAGAGGAAATGGTCTATGAAAAATGACAGACTGAAGGCGTAGACTAATAGACGTCGTATCACATGCGAGTGACCGAAATAAAAATACGCAATATATAAAAAAAATACTTTTTTTTAATGTATACATATAAAAGTGAACTTATTATAAATCTTTGAGGTACTGCATCACAAAATTGCTACATAATAATTATAAATTAATTGAGTATTGATACGATTTACTTAGATACAAAAGTTGAATACGCAAAATTTTAGTTCTACATGCATGATTTTATTCTATCGAGAGATATATAAGTAAAATCGTGTTTTTGGATCAGGCATAGTATTTGTCATATCCTCTTTTATATTATATATTTTATAATAATGATCAACACAATCTTTCTAAAAAATCAATCCTAATTTGCCTAACAAAATCACAAATATACGATAGGAAAAATTTAAGTCATGTGCGGGATTCGAACCCGCGTCCATCCACTCCTTGAGCCGGAGTATGCTCTAACCAATTGAGCTAACATGACATAATTTGCCTTTTTGAGACTCACTTTACCTTATGAGCATAATTGTAGATGGAGTGTATGTGGCACATAATTATGAGTACATTGAATATGTCAAAGATTTCTTAATATCTTTTCTTCTGATCTTATTTCAAATATATATCTTCGTTTTCGTTCAAGGGAGAATATCTCTATATAGCTTGTAATTAATGTTGATAACCGCTTGAAAATTAATAAATTACCGTGAGTTAGTCAAGGAGGTGTGGTAAACAAATTGTCTGCAGCGGTGTCAACATCAAGTTGGAAAACCGTCGGTATTTCTTTGCAAAACGACAAATTATTAGAATCTTTATCAACACTGTTATCCTCTGAGTGACGTTTAGTGAAAACCTTATAATATATAGCTGTTTACCACGAGAAAGCAATCTCACTGGCAAGACGTATGCGCAGAAGGACCCTACGCCATAGAGATATAAGTTCCTTGAAGTTCAAGAGGCACGTTTGGAGACCGGATATCTAAGGTAAGGTGCTGTATGTACTTGTTTTACAGGGTTATTGCTAAAATGCTAACAACTTCTTAGGGTTGACTTCTGCTAGTCCTAACTAACCTTTTGAAATGAAAAGTTTCTTTTTTTTATGTGTATATGAGGGAATTATTACGAGGACCACCTGATGTTAAAAGTTTCTTGGGCCTGTAATTAAATATTAAGAGGTTGTTAGCATTTTACCAATAACGCTGTATAGGGATCTAGACTGACCACTGAACCACACTCGATTTTCTACTATCGGTGGAGTTTTCAATATAACATCTCCGATCCAGAGTAACGTCAAGGACCCCAATCGGCAGGGTCATTTCGTTACTATCTCACTTGATAGTCAGTGATGCCGTGGTCGAACATGTTGTTCAGTCTCAACTTAGAATAAGTAGCTCTCTAGGATAGCTGTCTGAACAAACCGTTAGGTTACAAGTTTCTAGACGGTGACACCCGCCTCTTCAGTCTGCTCATGACAACGACCAATGCAATTTGGTCGAAACGTCGAGGTAAATAAATAAATTTATAAATGTTTTTATCGCGATTAAGTCTTAAATACTTATAAATATGTGTTCAAGTCGCGAAAGTCTTAAAGTTACTATAAACCGTTAGGTGTTGACAGATTTCCTACTTAAAGGTCAAAGTCAAAATCATTTACTCAAATTTGGCATCTACGTCGGTATTATTAAAGTTTATTACAAAATTTTACTATTAATATACTGAACTGCCGCGTGCCGGGTGATAGCTAGCTAGGCGGGCAGTCGCAAAATGTTGTAACACAATGCTATGCAACTGCCATCCTAAATCGGGACAAACGGCGTCCAAAACACGAAATCGCTCAGTAGTAATATCACAAGCGGTTACCCATCTAAGTCATGACTAGCGGATGTTGCTTAACTTAGTTAATTGGTTTAGAGAGAAGTAAGCTAGCTACGAGGGTCTGTTTCAAGCCTGCTGGGAATATCAGAACTCGGTTTTATAGCTGGCCGTATTAACACCTTTGAATTGTTCCTTCTTGGGATTGTTTTCGTTGGTAGTATATATTTGGAAACCCCGTGGGGTACCGGGATAGAATGTCACCTACCCCATCTCTTCCCGTGGGTGTCGTAGGCCGCCACTAAGGGAAACATACCGGAAGATGGGCAAGACGTCTACCAAGCGTGGAGATTATGGCAAAACCTCACTTCATGGGAGAGGCTGTGTTCAGCAGTGGACACGCTGACACTAGTATATTTATGGTTACCTTTCGGGTAATCAGAGCTGCTCCATGGTACGCCCAATGTGCAGCAAAACTACACGCATATCGACATAAGCGTATAAGTGGCAAACTACTTATTAGGATATTTTTTCCTTAATTGCCTTCTACCAACTCCAACAGAAAGATATTGGAACAGTCCTAATTATTCGAAATTCTACGTCTACTGAAGTAAATACAAAAAAGTATATTTACCGATAGAAAAATTAAACTCTGACCTTTTTTAAATTAAAAATAAACGGCCTCTTTGTATAACAGTGTAAAAGGGGCGTTCCACAAGTACGTAATGAAGTCTGCTTGTGGTTTTATTGTAAATTGATGTTATCATTAACTCGGCACACGTACGCAGGGTGCGTTAATTTAATTTTCCTTTCCAAACCTCCTCAATAAAGAAGAGAGGCCCTAGCAACTGCAGATTAGATTATGTTTGTATATAACAGTTATATATTTTACAAAACAAAACACAGTAATATGTGGCAGGTTTCTAATAAGTAGTATGTTATTAATATATCTCTTTTCCATTTTTGTATATTGTTCATATTTCAGAAAATAATACTTATATGGTCAATTATCTTGTGGGATTGTTTTGGTTATAACTTTTTATGTGTTACTCGATGTTTTTCCGGTATAATTTTAATTGGTAACATTTTAATATTCGATTTAAGTGAACAAAGGCGTTTTTCTTTCTCGAAGTTGTAATATTTTATCAAATCATCGTCATTATCATCATCATCAGCTTAAAGAAGCCCACTGTTGAACCCTAACTCCTCCACTTTATATCGGGGACATAAACAATGTGACATAATGATACTATATCTACAGAAATGAGGTAGATATGGTGGATGTACTGCCATTAAAATAGCATGTGCGCATAAGACCTCTATAGTAACCTATCGGTAAAATGTCTTTGGTTTGACCTGAAGGATAAAATGAAGTATTTGTAGAAATAAATCTTGTCAGAATAAATCTACTTTGAGCATCCAAAATAAAGTACTCGTATCTGGGCTGTAATGTTATCTCTTATTCGATCTGACTACACAAAGCACACAAACATTATCCTAATCAAAATCGGCGATTCGCTTAGATCTGACGAATAAATTAGGGTCACTTCGTTAGTACAGAAGAATTACACAGTTAAGTATTGCCAGTGAACTAATCAATTAATCTTAAGTCATAGCTTTTAAATCCTTTAAGCGTTTAATGAGATTTGTTTAAGCATTTTACAAAACTTTTTAGTTGATAAGAAAGGTGTTGACTATTGATTTGTTATATCGAGGCTGAAAATTTTATACTGTATCAGCCGGATTGCACACAGCCTCTCCCAATAAGGGGGGATTTGCCATAATCCCCACGCTTAGCTGGTGCCTTGGAGATCGCAGTTTAAGATACCAGTTCCTGAGAAGGCGCTGCTGCCCACCTTCCGGTATTTTACTTTTAGTCGAACTATAATCCAAATGGCCTACGACTATGATGAATTTTCTTAGCCATCATCATGGTTCACTTTCCCGGCAGGATCAAACCAATTATCCCCTACGTTGTAGTCCATAACCACTGGGTCATCGTTGTTTCAAACTCATACAATTAAAAGACATTGGTATTGAAACAAACTTTGAAGCTATGTGAGCAAGCTAGCGCATGAGAGTGGTTCTCTCAACCTCCGTTCACTATCATAAAGTCTGAGTTGTCAATAGAAAGTAGTCCGTAACTGGATCTGATGACCAGTTATTGAAACTAATCAACGAATACAAAAAGTCAGTTGCTTTTTTTATGATTCAGCAACCGGTAACATTTAAAAATCATTGATAGGCATATATGTAGGTAATGGCGGAGCATACCATATTATTTTCTCTTTTATGTGATTGTGACAGAACAAGCACTAAACCCACCTGATGTTAAGCGGTAACCTCTGCCTTTAACAGATGCATTTCTTCACAAGTGACGAACTGCACTGTGCCTATCTCTATGAGAAATACAGTTGTAAAGTCTCATGTGCCTGTAATTGTTTCATTACTTTTTTTTATCCTGATAGGTTAGCCTTTGACCACTATCTCACTTGATGGTAAGTGATGATGTGGTCGAAGATGTTGTTCAGACTAACCTAGAATAACTGACTCTCAAGGACAGCTGCCAGAACACATCGTTAGGTGTCACATTTTCTACTTGAGGGTGGTAGCTAGCCAGGCGGGCATTCGCAAATTGCCCTACCACCATGCTATAACGACTGCCATCTTAAGATAACAACCGGAACCGACGGCTTAACGTGCCCTCCGAAGCACGGAAGCGCTCAGTAGTAATGTCACTAGCGGTCACCCATCCAACTCATGACCGCGGGCGACATTGCGTAACTTTGCTGATCGGTTAAGAACAGCTAAGTTAACTTCGCTACGAGCGTTTCAAAAACTTACTGGCTCTCAAGGCCGGAACACACTGTTAGGTGCTTGAAGACAGATTTTCTACTTGAGAGCAGTCGCTACTCAGGCGATCATGGGCAAACAGCCCTTCCATAACCATGCGGTGAAAGCTGGGCTGTGCTCAAGATGGGGGTGGAGATCGAAGCATAGACTTGCGGCACGGTAGTCCATAGATCCCTTACTCAGCTATCATTGCTTCAAACGGTACCTGTATAAACTACACGATTGCCTACTAATCATTCTATCTGTCAGTCAATATTGATCTCCCTTAATTTAGGACTGTCTAGAACTATTTTATTTCAGTAATTAAGACGCGCAGATTAAAATTTCTAATTTATTTCTTAGTATCCAAAAGTTTGACTGAAATTATCTTAAAACTATTCTATAAGAAGGCAGTCTTGTGTTTGTAAGAGCTGCTATGAATAAATGGTAGGTATCTTGTTGTCTCTTGTGGATATGTCTAGTTGTTAATATGTTATTTTTGCTGTCATGATGGAACAAGCACGAGACCCACCTGATGTTAAGCTGTAACAGATGCAGATTGTCGCAAGTAGCAAACTGCACTGCGCCCATAACCCTAAGACATATTTTTTTATATTATTGTGACCTAACCTGTGCCAAGGTTAGGTCGCTTAACTTCAGGTGGGACTCGAGCTTCATAGCAGATGCATTTCATCACAAGTGACGAATTGCATTGCGACCGTTGAGACATAGTTGTTCAATCTCATGTGCCTGTAATTTCACTGGCTCTCAAGGACTGCTGCCGGAACACACCGTTAAGTGCTTGGTGACAGATTTTTTACTTGAAGGTGGTAGCTAGCCAGGTGGGCAAAAAGAATGCCCTTCCACCATGAGAAATCACCAACCACCACCATGTCAATCACCATCATGTTAAATCTGTAAATATACCTAAATTAATCTGTAATATAATTAAATCATTTCACCGGCACCTATATACTTTGGACCAGAACACAGTAGTGTGAGCATGCTTGGCAGTAAAAATAAGTATGGTGGCAGTACTTCTACGGACGAACTCGTGAAAAGAGTTCTACTGCTATATAAGTAAGTGATTTGTGATTCCAATTACATAATCAGCAAGTATCGTGTATTAAACTAGTCATGGATTTTTAATTAACAGTTTTAAAATATGAGATTGATAAAATGTTTACTGACCCTAATTAAAACAAATAAAGTTTTCTTAGAAACAATCAATATTCGTTCATTTAATTTTGCTTGTGTATAAATTTATTTTTATGAAAGGAACCAGTAAATCTGTACACTGAAAATCGGGCATTTACGTTTAGTTTAATAGTTTGTAGTTTTTACTTAATTTAACTAATTTTACCATATATAACAACTTGACCATATTGGTAAAATGTCATTGGTGTGACATGAAGGATAAAACGAAGTATTTGTAGATATAAATCTTTAGCTACTTTGAGCATCCAAAATAAAGTACTCGTATCTGGGCTGTAATGTTATCTCTTATTCGATCTGACTACACAAAGCACACAAACATTATCCTAATCAAAATCGGCGATTCGCTTAGATCTGACAAATAAATTCGGGTCGCTTCGTTAGTAGAGAATAATTACACAGTTAAGTATTGCCAGTGAATTAAACAATTAATCTTAAGTCCTAGCTTTTAAATCCTTGATCATATTCGTCATGTTGTTAGTTAAAACTGAGGCTATAAGGTCAGTACTAAGCGAGACGTCGACGTGGGCGCCCAGAGCTCTCCTTGAAAAAGACTACCGAATGTAATCCAAATGAAAATCGAAATGTAAAGTCGAAGCTATCAGACTTATTCACGTGAGTTATCATGTATTATTTACTAAAATAAGCGAAAACCACGTTAGTTTTTATATTAAAACTTGACCATACTCCATGAAGAATATACCAAGCAATACTTTTACCTAGATTAGGGTAGGAAACGGTCTGATACTGTATTTTTTTTTATGTTATTGTGACGGAACAAACCCCAGGCCCACCTGATGTTAAGTGGACTAACCTCTGCCTATAACAGACGCATTTCGTCAACGACGAATTGCACTGTGCCCGTCACACTGAGTCGTCCAGTTCTTAGGTCTCATTAGCCTGTTATTTTTCTGGCTCTCAAGGACTACTCCCGGAACACACTGTTAGGTGCTTGGCGACAGATTTTCTACTTGAGGGTGGTCGCTAGCCAGGCGGGCATTCCCAAAATGCCCTTCCACCATACGGTGAAGCTCAAGCCCGCGGCGGGATTCGAACCATGGACCTGCTGCACGGCCGTCCATAGCCAATGCCACTGAGCCATCACTGCTTCGATACTGTATTTTGTGTCTTAACGATAACTAACCGAACAATCTCACAAACCACGAAAGGAATGGTTGTTATTTTTTTAATCTTAATACCAAATACAATATTAGAACTGAATCGTCAATTTTTTGGAAAGATTAACGTAAAAAAAGATAGTCTTCTTGCGTGTCACATTGGTTGGTTGATGGTTCTATTTTTTTATTGCTGCTAGGTTCTCACCTGATGGTAGTTGATGGTGTTATATGTGTGTGATGGTGAATAGTCTTAACCTAGAATGACTGGCTCTCCTGGACAGAAGCCAGAACATACTAATAGGGTATTACAACGCAAGTGGTACTATAGATGTCGCTCCATCCCAATACGATGGTTAAAGAACGATAGGAAAGATTCGAGTTATGACGTCATGTCATGTTAGCTCAATTGGTTAGAGCATACCCCGGCTCAAGGGGTGGATGGACGCGGGTTCGAATCCCGCACATGACTTAAATTTTTTCTATCGTATATTTGTAATTTTGTAAGTTTTTAATACTAATAGGGTATTGGTGACAGATTGTCTATTTGGCGGTGGTAACTAGCCAAGTGGACATTCGCAAAATGCCCTACTACCGTTAAGTAAAGCTCAATCTGGCGGCGGGAAACGAACAATGGCCTTCTGCGTATACGCCCTACCATTGCTGCTCAAATATCACTGTTTTCGTTTAAGTAGATTATTTGAGGATCAAAACAACAGCATAATGCTAACCGTTGAACAAATATTGAATTTATAAAGTAAAACTAATCATTTGAGGGGGTTGTCATAATTCCTACGATGGCAGACGTCTTTCGGATTCAAGGATAAAATATAAGTCAAGTCTTGAATACACAATACAATCAAATGAATAACGTTATTAAGTAACCTCAAAATTCGTTTGTTATTATGGAACATATCTATATCAAATTTTAAAACTAGTAGAATCTACGTAAAGGGAAAATTTTAAAACAGTTTATTTACCCAGGGGAGGAAACACCCCAAATCTAATTTCACGCGATGGCCTTATCAATTTTGACTTGATCATAATGCAAATGAAAAAAAGGAGCAACTTAATCTTAAACAGGGAGCTCAAGTATCTAATTGAATAATTTCGTTAAGAGAATGAAATTGCCGTGGGGCGAAGGGATGTCTAGGCGGGAACCCTTTTAAGGGCATTAAGTAATTCGTCGTGGACCTTCGCAATTGTACCACTGGGGTCTGATGACATGGAAGCTGCCGACAGTAACACTACTCTTGTAAATATTGTCTTAGCATAATACTTCACTGAATATTTTAATAAAAGTGGAGAACATTTATTTTGCTTTATCTGAAGACAAAGGGACGCGTATTGTTTTTTGTAATTGGCTGACAAAACTTTCAGTTGAACTGACGCTGAAGTTGAATGCGAGGAATTCAATTTTTTTTTCTCTATAGTTTTTTTTTCTAATGCTAGTTTGTCTTACTATTTGGTATAGTAATACGCGAGATACGTAGAATATATTTTAAGATATAAAATTTATTTTTTTATTACGTAATGAATTGATTTCATTTAAAACGGGTTGATTTATTTTTATATTTTTGACAGTTTTAGGGGTAATTTAAGGAAGCGTGTGCATTGGTGTTCAATAACGTTACAAAATAATACGGGGAATATTATTTTCACCTCGGGAATACCACGATTATATCGAATGATGACCAAACCTAGCAAAAAGCACATGAAAACTGTGAAAAGTTTGGTTTTCCCGCTGCAGGCAAACTGTCTTCACTCTGACTTGTTCATAAAATATCCAATTAAAATTTGTACCCACGATACGTTATATATCAATATGATACATTAATTTAGCTAACTACCATAAGTTGTTTGATATTCAATCCAGAAGATGGATAAATTAAGATCACTGTCAACTGAAGCAATGGGCAAGAAACATGTAAATATCTAAATAAAAAAAAAATTGCCCAACAGCAACTCGCACACCAAGGGGTTAAATACAGACACACAACATATTTTTAAAGCTAGCTTTTGAAAACTTGATGGTAAGTTATGGTGCGGTCATATTTTTTCTTAGGCTAACCTAGAATTACAAACAGCTGCGGAAATATACAGGCTTAGATACATATTCACTACGTTTGTCGTATGTATAAAAAAAAAAGTTGTTACTTATTTACTCAGTTAGTCCATATGGACCGCACTTTATCGGTTTTTAATAGTTTTTACTTTTATAGTTTAGAGCCAGTACTAAGTGGTATGTTGTCACCATGGTTGCGCATTTTTTTGTAACTCACAAAAATTTTGGTAAACTATCATATTTTAGGCTACACTTGAAATACTTACCAAAACAAATCCACTATATTTAGGATTGTAATAACGGTAATATAGTTCATAGTTATTTATTGGTAAACAATTGGCATGTCATATATGTGTATAATTACAAAATAAATTTTAAGAGAAATAGGGACAGGTATACAATAGTATAACGACAAATCTCATACATTAGAATTAATTATACAATCATGTATTGTAAATTACCTAAAAAGCTATCGAATTATTAAAATTGTGATGATGAAAAAATATAACTAATTATAAAATTATAATAATTACATGTTAAAATTCATTGATTGAATTATTTGAATATAAAAAGAAAATACAGTAAATTAAATAATTATATTCACATAACATCAAACTTGTTTTTAAACTTCTTGTATTTATTATTACTCGTTAGTTTATCCGTCATAATACGAGTAACATATAATCTTTCAAGGCATGTATTCGTTTTGTGGAAGTCCAACTTATCGTAAGCAATAAAATTGCACATAATAACAACAGAATGCTTATATAAATAACCATTGATTGCTTTTAAGGACTATGCTAGTATGTGTTTACCTTAGTGTGAGTGCATCTGAATTCAACGTTTTTCTAGATCTAAGTTACTACAATGTGCTAGTACATGAACGCTAATGGTGACTGGCTTAAAATTGGGCCAAACTTGTCATGTTTAAACTTTTGGATCTTTTTGAGTGGCAATGGGTGTCGTTGAGTAGAACCATTGTTTTGCGTGTTCTCGTCAGCGGTACGGTTCAGGCAACATTTAGTATAATACTGAGCTTTTATATTAAGTTGAGTAGTTACTAAACTCAGATTTTAATATCATATTTAGCTTCTTTCTTAACATGAGTCCATCTTGGTGCGTACCATCACATTTTCAGATATTCTTTTTTGAACCAATAACTTTAAATGTACGAATTACTATTCCACAAAGGTTTTAACTATTACTTAATCTGTGCAGTAGTGGACAAACAAAACAGTGTTTAGGCGTGAAGGACATCGTGTCAAGTGAAATTACTGGGCGAACGAGAAATAAGTACTAAGGTCCCGTAGTGTTTTTTTATTCCTGATAGGTTAGTAATATCTCACCTAATGTTAAGTGATGATGTGATCGTAGTTGTTGTTCAGGCTACCCTAAAAGTACCTACTGGCTCTCAAGGACAGCTGCCGGAACACACCGTTAGGTGCTTGGCGACAGATTTTCTACTTGAGGGTAGTAGCTAGCCTTACCACCATGCTATAACGACTGCCATCCTTAGACAACAACCGAGACCGACGGCTTAACGTGCCCCCCGAAGCACAGAGCGCTTAGTAGTAATGTCACTAGCAGTCACCTATCAAACTTATGACCGCGGGCGAGTGTGTCGAGTGAAGTGCGGCGTCAAAAAGGACACGAACAGTGATACTGTACGAACTGTAATGGACAGGCGTGACGCTTACCATTTTTTCATTAATTATTACAAAAAAAACTTAAAACCGGCCAAATGCGAGTTGCTCTCATACACCGAGGGTACCGTTCCAACACGGCATGTAAAATGAAATGTTTATTTTTAAATAGATTTCGAGATCTTTAGCAGGAACCGATCCGCACTAAGCCGGTTTTGTTATTTGTCATTAGACGTTAGATGTTGGTCTATGATCGTGCCAAGTTTTAAGCTTGTATGTATAGCTGTTATTAAGATAGAGCACAAACAAAAAAGAGTTAAAGACATGTTTATTGTAAAGGGGCCCCATTTTATTATTAACCGTTTATAATATTATTATCTGTAAAGGAACCTGCTATAAACTATTACATATTCTGTGGAAATTTCAACATGCTACATACCTAATAGCGTTCCAAAGATACAGCCCTTTAAAGGTAAGACGGAAGGATGTACGGACGGCCGAGGCTTCGTAATAGTTAGGGCATAGGGTTTCGTTTTCTAGTACGGATCCCTCAATAAAGCGGCTTAGAAAAAAAAAGGTTTATTGAGTAGCAAACCATCTCTCATATCGATGAGGTTGATAGTGGCATGGCTTTACATATATTTGACTAAGCTCCCTACATACTAAAGACACTTTGATTGCCCGAGAAGTATATAGCGGGTATACAAATACACGAGCATTCCCAAGGAGGGTTAAGCGACAACTAAGCGGCCTTTCAGAAAGCTAAAACATTTTACAATTATATTCATGAATTGAACTGTCTATTAAAAGCAAAAATATAATTTTATGTTTCTGCGTTGTCCTTTGTAATTAGAAAGTATAGCGGTGATATATTGTATCGACGCTACTGTCAGATAAGAGTAGGTAAAAATATTTTAATATACCTACTAACATATAAATGCAAAAATTCATGCGAGTCTGTATGCTTTTTAACAGACATAAAAAATAGGAGGAGGTTCTCTATACGACTGTTTTTATTTTATGTTTGTTGCCTCATAACTGTTTACTGAATCAACCGATTTTAGTGGTTATTTTTATTTGAAAGCTAGTGCTCCTCGTGTAGTCCCATTTAAATTTCATCAAAATCAGTCAAGTTGTTTTTGAGTTACACTCCAATAACTGAAAAGTGTTTTCGTATTTTAACGATATAGTCATTGACAGTGAATGACAATCGATCCCGTAAGTAGCAACGGTCACTAAAAAGAGTAAAAAAATGTTTATCTACCTTTTTTTATTTTACCACTCACTTCCATAATGGTTGAATTTGTAATATATTATTCTGCAGGTTCAAAATTAACGCACAACAATGCAGAATATGTATTTAAGTAGTTCTTTAAACGCGACAACAAATTTCTTTGACGGCAACAAATTTATCACAGAATAAAACCTTTTTCTACGTATTTATAATAAATTGTAATAGTAAAATATTGTAGCTCATTTTAATGAGCAGTATTGCCAGTAGAGATAAATGTTTTATATAGAAGACGTTCCGGGCGTTTCTTTGATTACGTCCTTTACATTGTTTGCTTACGAAATAAAAATCTTTTGTGCTCGGAGCATCAAAGAGATGGCGCTAGATTTCCCTGATTTTATACTTAATTAAGAACCAAATGGAACTGTCGCGACCATTGACAGATGTCAAAAGGAAAGAACAATGGAAATGGATTTTCGAAAATTAATTACATTGAAATGTTTAAATTATGATCAAAGAGAATACAACCGCTACGCACTGTGATGACAAATGCAGCAACCTTTGCAACAACCCTATTGTTTGAAACCTATTTGGAGTAATATATTTTAAACCATCACAAATAAATACAATTCAAAACAATGGAAAATAAAGTTAAACTTAACGTTTAACGTAATGTTGTCTTAGGTTTCCGCGATTATTACATATAATAATTAAACAAATTCAAACGGTTCAAATCGCGTATATTTATCGTTATTTTCTAACCGACGTTTCAAACATTTTGCAGTGATCATGGTCATGGGTCCACTGTTACCCTAGACCACGATTACTGTAAAAAATAATGATAAATATACGTTATTTAAACCGTATAAAGTTGTTTAATTAACGTCAAAAGCATTCAATTGAGTCTACGACGCCCTTGTAAACCTAAACTAGCCTAAACTAACATTCTTTGACATAAAACTTCTAATAATTAAAGGAGTTTATTCATTAAGATTTCAAGAATCTAAAATGCTTTGACGTGGTGACCTTGCACACCAAGTTTGTTACTAGGGTATACATATCTACAGCTATTAAAGTTTCATAGTTTAATTGTTAAATTAGTCTCATAAGTTATATCAATAAACATTATTATTATATTATTATTAGCTACCATTATTGATAGGTACAGGGTTAACCCATTGGCATCGGCGATAATGATAACAATAGAATGTCATTCATAACTAGGACATAGTGGTCCTGACGATTCCAACTTATTAAAGTGCAAAAAATACACAGCTTTGCATTTATTCTGCGATATATATGGGTATGCTTTGTCTCATAAGTCAATATTTGCTTGCATACGAGAAGATCGTGTAAGATGGAAGCCACAGCTTTGAAACTTTGACAAAATAGCAAATCAAAAAAAGAAATACGATATAGATACTTATGGTGCAAGACTGAAATAAGTGAAGAGTAGTTTCTCGAGTCTTCTCGAAGTTTTGGATACCTACCCTTATGTTCAAACTAGTGTAAATAGTCGTCTATTTACACTCATTGACGCAATATCAGCAAATAAGAGGCGTATATGTACAGTACAAATAGAAGGCATGCTTGTCACTGAATTTCATAATATTCCGTCTGCTGTCTGATTTTCACTTAATGATATTTAATATTCACCGTTATTGTGTGCGAATGCTTTGTCTAGGAAACAAATATGTTTTGACGTTACATAAATAGAAACTAACTGTCACTATCATTATAAAAAGGAAAACATGAAACAGAATAAAAATGTTATTAAAAAAATCTCTTTCTATTCTAAGTTTATGAAAAGTTTAGTATTATAATGTATACTTATATAGAATCTTCTAATTTCATATAAATAAAAAGTAAATAAAATCTGTTCAGCTATTCAGCCATAAAAAGACTACAAAAATACCACACAGAAATAAAGCCCAAATTGCCTTCGTTATCATAATATTAGTGTGAATTAAGGAAACAAAACCGTTTTTGTTATATGAGGTTTCCTTATGTCATGATGAAAAATGCGCATAGACAGTAAATGACGGCGACTGTGACGTAGATAGACACACAATCTTTTCAATGTATAAATCGACAATTTCCAAATTGAAATTATGCAATGATTTCCAAGATAGATAGATAGACATGTGACCAGGGTGCTGAAACTTATTTGGCTCAACCTATAATCAAGTATATAATTATAAAATAAATAGCAATGCTAAGGGGCAATGCTGCCAGAATACTGGGCACGCTGCCAACTGGTCGTGGACTGGAGCATTTGGACTGCTGTGGCTTGCAATGGTCTTTCGGTTTCCGAAATGCTTTCGTGGTAGTAGCTGTAGTGTTGTATATAGTTTGTAGTACTTTGTTAATAAAGGCATACCGTCAGTAAAGAAATGGTTTCTATGTGAAACAAATTACTATCTCATATTTTCGCACACCTACTCGATTGTATTAACCACCGCGTTACTACGCACTGATATGAATCTTATATTTACAGTGTTTTGTTTTTGTACCGAACCGACCAGCTAACGAGCTAAACAGAGAAGGTCATCGGAAATATGGAACTCTTAAAACCTTATAGCAAACACAAAGGTTCCAAATGAGATACATCGCAACACATTTCCGTTAAATAGACACTTATTGAGTCCTGCGTTTAGTATTGTAGTTTTATTACTATGTCTCTTTTAGGTGTAAAAAGGTCGTAAAATAGATAGTAAAGTTTTACTGAATAGTGAATAGGTTCGTAGTAAAAACTTTTTAAGCATGTTTACTTACTATGTGCGGCTGTGCGAAACTTAGAGATTTTGTGCCTTTGTCAATGACTTGAATATAACGTATCTATATAAATGATTATGGTTTATGCATTCTGTTTTCTATTACAAAAGTAGCTACTTCCGTTATTTGTGTGCGTTCATCACTGTATTATATTTTCTCTTAATTTCACCTCTAAAATCCACATTTAATATATATGTATTAAAAAAATGCCATCATATACAAGCTTTTATGACGTTGTAAAACCCATTTGTTTGGCTCTTGGGCGGCATATTTACATGATGTTTATAAGAAATATTTTATTCTCTTATATGGTCATCTGTGCCCTGGCATTATTGATCAAGACTTAACCTTTTTGAGTGATGATACTTTTAAAAAAACACTCCTACCTATATCCTCTACTATCTTCGAGCTTTTGTCTCTCTTTTATCTTTCGAAGCTGATCGAAGTGCTGAGTACATACTGGTTCTGCCCATATTTTGGTCTTTTCATCATCGTGGCCCAGGTGGGAAAGGAATGACATTGCTTGGCGGAAGGAATGATAGGTGACATTATTACCCCGAATCCTTACTTCAATATATGGTACTTGCAAGCATTTGAAGTGGATTTTCAATAGTTTTTGTAATTTTCTCTCTCTTGGGGATATATCCGCTTGACGAAACTTATGTAAATGTAACTCTTGAATTGACTTACACTCATTCTGTTAAGCCAATGAAAAAAAACACATGGCAAAATAAGATGCACTCTTTCAACTCCTCTGCTGTAAAATGCAGACAAAGTTAGGCAAAATATCGGTCGGCACCGAACTGGGGAGCAGGGTTCGCAAACTTTATGCAAATCGTGAATGTAGCCAAAGTTTTTCTTGTGTTTATATTGCACACGGGTTGAGGCAACAATGCTGGTTATATTGAAAGTTTGCACTGTGCAGAGAGGTTAGTAACATTATTTTTTCGTATTGTACTAAGGAGCAAACGGGCAATTTGTTTGCCGGATTTTTAAACATGTTTGCAAAAATTAGTACTACCTAGATCTAAAATGTTGAAGGTCTTGAAGGCAATTCAGAGTATAAGGCAAAATATACCTGTCAGAGTAGCAGTGATGGCTCATTGGGAATAGCTTATTATATAATAGTTATGTAAAGTGGGGACTGGCTGCCCAAGACCACCACTATGCGGGGAAGTCCAAAATACGGTTTTATTTTAAGGATTTTAAGCATGAACCCTCCCCGCACTCCGCAGGGTTCATGTGGTAGGGTATTTTGCGTTTGCGAATGCTCGGTTGGCTAGCTATCACTTTAAATATAAAATCAGTTGCCAAGCACCTAACGATATGCGTTGGCAACGGTCTTAGGCAGCCAGTCCCCACTTTACATAACACCTGTTTAACATCCTGGACTACAAGCTCACATACCAAGACGTAATAAGTGGTAGGGAGTAAACTATGTGCTGCAAAAACAGCCTTTTTTGTATCGTGTAATCTGGTCCAAACAAAAATATTTTTACAATAGTTCTCAAAAACAACAGAAGTCACTTATTTTAATAATTCAAGTTATATATACTGAAATAATATTTGATTTTATTCATCGACGACGTTTCTAGATCACATTTTGTTTCAATTACTTATATTTTAGTACCCAAAAGGGAACCTTAGCATGTATCTTATTGTTGGAAAATACAAGTACCTGTAAAATGACTTTGTAATACTCGTATTACAGATTCATACTTGGACGGATTATCAGTGAGTCAATTTTTTTATTAGATATTTTTCTAATAGGCACAAAAATTAATTCAGTAGTTTCATACTGTTTTAACATATTTATACTTACACTTTTTTGCTGGACCTACTACTAAAAATCTTATAAATGTCTTATCTAGCGTCAGAAGACTCTCAACCACTGATCAATTTAAGTGCAAAAAGGAGAATGGCTGACTTGTGGTGCTTCCACGCCTAATGGCATGAAAACTAGCTATTTGCGAATTTCGCAATAATCACCACTATGGTCAGATGCGGTGACATATTTGTACATGAACTACATCGACTCTAACTAACCAGCTAACTCTCGTAAGCCTTATTTGGTGTGTGTGCGACAGGCAGCTTGAGGTGCCCAAACGTGTGTACAGCCATCAAAAGACCTCATAGTGTGTCAAGTGCCATATACTTTCTTGTCTTTACCCCAAAACCCTTAAAATGTATTAGGCAGGGAGTACCTTCAACTTTTACTGCGTACACTTAGAGACACTCTACAGCAAGTGCCCATCTGTCTTTTATGTTACCTAGGAATACGACCAAATTCATTCAGCCCCAAAAATCCACGACATTAGATAGTAAACAAAATGTCGTAAAGTCACAACTAGGTCAGACATTTGTCCCACGACACGCCACGTCACGTGACAAGCTCAAGAAAAGGCTCACGAAACGAAGGAGTAATCGATATTTTAATATTTAAGTAGGTTAAGCCCTTTAAAACGCGAGTGTTTACGTGTTTACTTTATTGCCAGGTTCAGAAGGTCTCCTTTGCTTAATTAATTCAAATAAATAACTATTGGTGTACTGTATTGAAACAGCTTAAGTAAAATCAATTATTTGCCCCTTAGCATTGCTATTTATTTCCATCCTCGTCTAGCAGATACCGAAAGAATAAGAAAAGGATGGAAAAAATCTTTTGATGAAAAAAATTGTAAATGTTTAATAATTTTTAATTAAAACTCGACCCTTGCTTATCTGTTGATCCTGGGTTAGCTTCCTACAACAAGCTTAAGCTTCACATAAGATACTTTGCATGCTTCCCTTACTAGCTACCACCCTCAATTAAAAAATCTGTCCCAAAATTGAACCTTTAGGTAAAGTGTTCATTCCGGAAGCAGTATTTTACATCCCAATTTTTTCACTTTTTTTTATATGTTATTGTGATGAAACGAGGCCCACATGACGTTAAGCGGTAACCTCTGCTTATAACAGATCCGTTTTCTCACAAGTGACGAACTTCACTACGCCGTCACACTGAGACATACAGTTGTTGAGTCTTGTGTGCCTGTAATTTAATGGCTCTCAAGCACTGCTGCCGGAATACACTGTTAGGTGCTTGGCGACAGATTTTCTACTTGAGGGTGGTAGCTAGCCAGGCGAACATTCGCGAAAAGGAGTATTGGAGCACAAAATGTTATGCCCCGGGCGGGAATCGAACCCGCGTCCTCCGATTTCGCGCCGGATGCCTAAACGACTCAGCCACCTGGACACGCTCTTTCGAGCCGAAATTTCATGTTCTAATTTGTTTTACTTTAACCATCATATATTAAATATCTGTAATGTTCAAAGCCATGAAATAACTCAAATTATTTCGACCACATTCAAGGCAAACTGCTCACGTCACATTGGAAACAAAATTACGACATAATAAGGATATTCTTGCCGAAGATACTTCGAAAGCGGCCGAAATGCGGGCACTAACTCTGCCTATAAAATGTAAGGCCATGGGCATACTGAACGTTGCAAGGCTTCAAAGCGCTAAGCTATATGCATAACAAGTATAAATATATTTAAAAATAAAAAACCCGACTGCAAATTATTTATTTTCGTTAAACGTTTTATCGCTCCATTGAAAATAGGTAACTGCTAGTTATATATATATATACATTATAATTGTGTTTTCAAGCCCTTCATTTTGATACCCGATATTCAGGAAGAAAAATAAATATCACAATATAGCGTCTAAAATCCACCAGATTGTTTTTTATTTATGTACCTAGTGTCGCTGTTAATATGAATCCAACGATATAAATTACATTGAAATAGGTGTTGACCGTTTAGAAGTTATGGTGGAATAAAGGATTTATACATTAAAATCAATATTTTCAGTCACTTTTAATGTAGGATCTTGACAAGCATGCAGAGAATAAAGAGTGAAGTTGTCTAAGAAATAGCATAGACTATATTATATTGCTTTTTCTACAAATAATTAAATGTTCATAACACTGGAAGCGGTCCCGGGCCGATTCGTAATTCATTGTAGGAGTCCGGAGACTAGAAGTGTGCCCTGGTGAAACGTTTATTTATATATTTATTAATTATGTACGGACATACCATTTACAAAAAGTAATCGTAATCAAACTTACATGGTTACAAAAAATAAATTAAGTCATTTAGTCAACAGATTATAAATAACAATATTAAATAAACATAATACAACATTTGTCAATAAGAATTTGATATTAAAATTATATAATTTACACATTGTTAATTTACAATACTAGACTCTACGTACTCAGAAAGTTTACAAAAACATAAACATACAGACAACAGTATCATCCAACCATCTACAAACAAGTCACAATTAAGATTTTGATCCAGGATAGCGTAAAACGCGGTCTATGCAGCCAAATTGAAAAAAACTTTACACAAGATTATTTTTTAGGATTCCGTACTTCTTAAGAAAAACTTGGAAACTTTTGAGGATCACTTTTTTGTCGATCTGTCTGTCTGCCAATACCCTTTTTCTCAGGATCGCGTGGAGGTACCAAGCTGAAATTCATATCAAATACTCAAATCCACTGTTCCTTAGAGCTGTAAAAAAATCAAATTTTCCACACTTGCAAGGGAATCAAAACGTACAGGGTACTTCCCGTAAACTCAGAATCTTGAAATTTGGTGCGAAGCAACGTCTTATAGCACAGATAAAGGAAAAATTGCGAAAAGCAAAAATTTTTAGTTACATCAATAATTAGTAGTTTATAGTAATAATAGTAGTATTTTAAAATGTTATGGATTTAATTAAACATTGAAAATACTTTTCCTTATATAACTGCAGGTTTGTACGGAACCCTCGGTGCGCGAGTCCGACTCGGACTTAGCCGGTTTTTTATTTAAACTTGATTAAGGGACGGATAGTCGCGGGTTGGAATCCCTCTGATAGTTATTTTTTTCCTTTTGGTGCAATTTTTATACACAAGTATACATTAATAATAAAGTTAAAATTCGACTATTAATGATTTATTTAAGTTTAAAGTTTTATTGTTCCATAGAAATTAAATTGCATGTTGTATATATAATATATGGAATTGTTTTTGAAGCACTTCTTTTGGACAACATTTTATTTGTGTTGAAAATACACCAAATCTTTTAAAATATTTTTATATACCCTGTGTCACCTGTATTAAGACGAATCTAAAGATATATAAAATAAAGAAACGGCTTGACCGATTTGGATGAAATTTTTTGTGCTTATCCGGTATCTATGAGAATCGGCCAACATCTATTTTTCATCCCCCTAAATGTTAAGGGTAGTCCACCCCTAAATTTTTTATTTTATTTTTTTGACAAAATTTTAATTTCTATTTTTTTATGATACAACATACAAAAATACATACAATCCTCAATTTTCACCCTTCTACGATCAACCCTTATTTTTTAATAGCAAAATTATTTATATGGCAAAGCAACATTTGCCGGGTCAGCTAGTCTCATACATAAAAATCGGTTAATCCTGTTAGAAGTTATGCTGAAATAAAGAAACTCACAAACATACATACCTAATAACCTACCATGAACCCTAAAAGCATAATCCGTTTTTGGGCAGTCGTGTAAAAAATAAAACCCAAAAACGTATCTGTTGAGCTCTTCCCTTTACCGTAGGAAATGACCATAAAAGATTATGCCCGAGAGAATGTCAGCAGACCGACAGACACCGAGATTTAGGACCACAACATTGTGAATTTTGTTATTGTGTCGTAAATACTAAGAATACTTTGCAAGCGAGATAGTATTATACTTTCGTTTCAAGGCATGACTTTACTTGATATTTTTACCCGGAATTCTCACCTATTAGTAGATGATACGATTTTAACTATCAAAGATCTTTAAAGATAATTGTCGCATGTTTAAAGGAAATCGTTATTTTCCTTTGGGTCTACATCTATGCATTTTTTATTGCAGATAACCTAACCTTAGATCATTATCTCATTTGATGATAACTGATGATGCAATGGGGCGTCTGGCTAGAATGTTAACCCCGCACTGCTACCTGTAGGTATCGTAAGATGCGACTAAAGGTAAAATACCGGAAGGTGGGCAGCAGCGCCTTCTGAGGAACTGATATCTTGAACTGCGATCCCCAAGACGCCTGCCAAGCGTGGGGATTCAGGCAAATACCCCTTAATAGGGGAGGCTGAATTCAGCAGTGGACAATCCGGCTGATACATTACAATACAAATAGAATTACTGGCTCTAGAAGACAACAGCTAAAATATACCGTTAGGTGCTTGTCGACAGATATTATACTTAAGGGTGTCTATCGAAGTAGGGAATCAGAAAACGCCCTATTACTATGATATAAAACTGCCATCCTAAGACAGCAACCGGGACTAACGGCATAACGTGTCCAAAGCACGAAAGCGCTCAGTAATGCTGCAGTCACTCATCCGCAGCGGACGTTGCTTAACTTGGTCGGGGTGATTGAGGTAGAATGCGCAAGCGAACCCGCTTCTCTCCACATAAGACGTAGTGGCCCACCGCTGGGTTTTTAGTGAGTATACCGGCCTTCTGCCCGGGGAGTCCCACATAACCACGTGGACTACCCTCGGAACTGCAGAGATTAAAAAAAATTTAATCGCTTAAAAATGACACAGCAAACTAAGCTACGAGCTTTTCAAGAAAAATAATGACGACAACGCCGAAAGTGATCTATCAGAAACACTAAATAAAATAACAAATACAATACAAACACTGAAATTTTACAAAGGAAATACGTACACTTAAAAAAAAAGATTAAAGCATAGTTCATAACTCATCCCTTGTTAAAACGAAAGGCGACGCTCGTGAATAAAACAACGACGTGTATTTCATAACATTGCCTTGAATACGTTAAACAAAACGTATTTTGAGAACAAAATGTTTCATGAATGGTGACAAAGTGTGTTATTTTGTATTCGAAATGTTTCGTACTAAGTCGACTCTGGCGTTGTCATTTGTTGCTCTGCTCGGGAATTTGTTCATATGGACTATAGATTGTTTAAACTGAAGCGCATAGCGCAACTTTTACGAAATGATGTAATACATTTTAAAATCAGTGCCGCCCGATATATTGGGTTGCTGAAGCACTGCGTCACCTCCCTTTTGCTTTGTATCCTCCATATAGTATTTAGTTACGTAATAGTCTAATTTTAAATGGAAAATCAATAATTAGTTTTTATTTATATTATTATTATTTATTAAGTCTATTATTATATAAGGATTATAATATTTTTTTAATATTGCAATAACGCACGCCCCGCGGAGTACATTGCGAGAGGAAAAATTGTAGTCAAGTGCTGGATTTGAACCCGCGCCATCTACCTATATAGCTGTGTATGCTCTTACCGCTAAGCTAATAAGACATATGACTCATAACTTTATTTTGGCCTTTCATTCTTAATCATCGCATGGGGATGCGAAATACGAGCATATAGTTCAACTTACGTTGTACTACAAACACGTCAATTTTTCGCAAATAGCTTAAAAATAATTAATTAACTTTTTTAGGATACGATTCCCGCACATGACTATTATTTTTCCTTTCCTAATTTTGCAATATAAGCATTTTGTTTAACGAAGTCCAGGCCCGTAAAAAGTAAGTGTCGTAAGTGGCAACTGAGTGTAAAATATCCGAAGTTGGGCAGCAGATAAGTAATTGCTATTTTATACTGCGATACACAAAGCCACTGCAAGGGTAGGGGTTATGACACACTCGTAGGCATTACTTTACTAAAATCCATTAATAATAATAACTTTTTTATAAACATTAATTATTTAATATTAAAAAAAAACACTTATAGAGTTATTGTTTATGAAGTGACAATTCCGTCTAATTTTCCTGTTAAGCCGACGTGACGTCATAAACGCCACGTAGCCAAACCAGAAGAATTTTCGACACGTATCACTTCTACACTAAGCATCCTCAGGAGGTCTAATTTTTTTAAATCTAATTTTTCTAATTTGATTTTTTTATTTGTATTAATTTGACGTTTTCTATAAATATTTCTTATTTTTATACAGGTGAAAGAGATAAAGTTATTGTTTTTTTTTTATATTATAAAGTGATTAGACGAACAAATTGCTCCCTGACCGTAAGCGTTACGACTATTTATTGGAGTTTTAGTGCCACACTCTTCGTTCTTCTTGACACTGCACTGCACTCGCCATTCCTAGACGTTAATTAAAATATCTCGTTTGTACAGCAATTTCTCTTCTACAGTACTTACTTTATTTACTTATTTATTTTCATATGCAATTCACAGACATGAAGTCCAACACATTACTCAGTTAAACTACTGAGGAATTCATTACATTCTGTCGAAATATATATGTTTGATTATGATTAATTATTGTAAATGGTATGTCCGTTATAATTAATAAATAAATAAATAAAATAAGTATCGTAAAATTTGTCAATCTCTGGATGTTGCTAACTTGATAAGCTGACATATCGCCACGTGACTAACTCTAGCTGCGGGTGCATTCTTACCACGAACAGTAAGCTTGGCAAGTAATTGGCGGCCTCGGTGTTAGCACTGCGTCCAAAGTGCGACGGAACAAACAGCCACAGCTGCTCTAGGGCTACCGGATTATCAACTTTGCTATGAGCCACTTTATTATAGTGCATGACGAGAAGCATCTTACGTCTGAGTTCCAGGGTGTATACCCGACCATACCAGTTACATAAAGTTATTGAAATTTTTAAGCGCTCGTAGGGAAGTTTGCTTAGTTGTTTGTAACCGATCAGCAAAGTTAAGCAACGTACGCCACGGTCATGAGTTGGATGGGTGACCGCTAGTGACATTATTATTAGTGCTTTCATGCTTCGGAGGGCACATTAAGCCGTCGGTTCCGGTTGTCGTCTTAGGATGGTAGTCGTTATAGCATTTTGCGAATGCCCACCTGGCTAGCTACCATCCTCAAGTAGAAAATCTGTTGCCAAGCACCTAACGGTATGTCCCGGCAGCTGTCTTTGAGAGCCAGTAATTCTAGGTTAGCCTGAACATCATCTTCGACCACATCATAACTTACCACCACCTTAAACGTGAGATAAAAAAAAAAAATTTAACATGTACGCGTAGTATCCATACATTTTATACTAGATATATCTCGTAAATTTGCGGTGTATCTTCTCGTTCATGATAGAATACATCGTTTTGTAGGGATCCCATACAATTGAGTTGTACGCCAATCTACTGTGCAAATATGCATCAACTTTCAATGGGACTTAAAATCTAACTTTAGATGTGCATTTACAAGTAAACAAAATACTTCGAATCCCGCAGATGACTTTAATTTTTTCTCTTGTGAGTTTGTAATTTTGTAATATACTACGAACTATAAACAACACTACAACTACTACAATAAAAGCATCTAGATACCCATGAGTCATTGCAGACTCACAGGCAGTCCAAATGCTCCAGCCAACTACCAGTTAGCAGCGTGCTCAGCATGCTGGCAGCATTGCCCCGCTGAATTGCAATGCTTATTCGAATAAATATCTGTACTTGGGTGATCAATCAGTGCTTGATACCAATATGATACCTACAATTTTTCCATAGGGATATTATTCATAGCTATATTAATTTTACTTTATAACTATATTTGTTTTGGGTTTTATGATCCACCACATTTCTGACGTCAGCTCCTTTTGGGCATGCCTTCACTTTGGTAATACAAAGGCTACCTTTCAGGCAATCGAGATGGTATGACAGTAAAGAGCCTTGTTATACGTGCCAAATTCCAGACATTACCTCACCCTCATTGAAGGGAGTATTCTGCTCATTAGGTGCACTTTAGACAACATAATAAGAAACAATCCGCATTAATCAGGGGTAACCCGAAAGTAATAATATAAACAAATAAGAATCGTTAAAAATAAACATTACTTATTACCCTAGATTCTTTAGATCGAAGATTATTGCACAAAACAGTATATTTTCATGCCGATTTACTAAAAAGTTCTTGAGAAAGAATGCTCTATACATCAAAACTCTTCGAGGGGCAAAGATATTTAATTAAGTATATAAATACCTCAATACATCAAACGATTGATTAAATTCATTTTAAATAATTCAAAACGCTGCCTCTCCTAACGAATCTAAAAACGCGAACGAATAAACGTAAATTAATCTTACAAATGTGCGTAGCGAAAGCGAGACGCTTGAGTGCTACGAGCGCTACGCAAACACTACGAGAACGCTACGAAAACGCTACGACGCGTAATGGAATAATTTCGTTAACTAAATGAAACTGAGTTCTCAGACAATTTCACCTTGGTAGATGCATAAAGAATTTTATCACCGCAACTGAGTCTTTACAAGGAAGTTCGCTTACTGGAATTGGCTTAGTTTCTGTTTACATTAGTTCGTTGAAGCGTGAATGAGTATTCTATAGGAGGTTGAGGATGGTTTTGAGAAACGTCATATTCCCACCATTATTTCAGGTGTCTGGGGTATGTATAAGAAACATTTTTTTCTCAAATAACACAAAAGGACGATAAAGATCATATTATAACAATATGAATTCTATATCTAAACAAGAACATAATTATAGAAAGTTTAAGATTCGATGCCTTCTGCAATGATGGCCGAGCCGTAATAGGTGTAGGCTGTCGTAGCGCAGGTTTATGGTTCGATCCCCGCTGCCGGCTTGAGCTTCACCGCATGGTGAAAGGACATTTGCCTGGCTAGCTACCACCCTCCAGTAGAAAATATGTCCACTTAACGGTGTGTTCCGGCAGTTGTCCTTAAGAGCTAGTAGTTCTAGGTTAGCCTGAACAAAATCTTCGACATCATCATCACTTACAAACACGTAAGATAACAGGTACAAAAAAAAGAAACATTCACGTAAGGAATGGAAAACGTGGACCTTGCTTTGAATCAAATCAGGTACATTACCGCTTGGCTATGAAAATTTGATTAGATTTAATGTTTTATTTGAGTGGGTAATACGTTGACTACATTGAAAAAGTTTCATAGCAGCCTTATAATCCACTGCTGTATATTATCAGCTTTGCCGAGTGGTTGCCATCTTTGTCACTCATAGCTAGCCTCATGGGGATCGTTTAAAAAAATAGTTTTGCCACGCAACAATCCTCGCATCATATCTTTTGAGAAAAGTGGTGAAGAGCACTAGCACTACAATCTATGTTAAATACTACAAATACTAAATACCACTAATAACAAATTTACGAGAAGAAAAATTATAATTATTAATTTTGTAATGTAAACCGCAAAGCATGCGTTATTGCAAAAATAAAAATATTTAAATTATAGGGTTGCGTCATCAATTTACAAGTTTAAAAGTAATTGCATAATTAGTCTTGTTTGTAGTACAACGTGAGTTGAATTATATGTGTCGCTCCACCCCCATACGATGGTTAAAGAACGAGAGGAAAAATTTGAGTTATGAGTCATTGTCATGCTAGCTCAGCCAGTCGGAGCATACCCGGCTATAGGGGTGGATGAGACGGGTTCGAATCCCGCACATGACTATAATATTTCCTCTCGTAAATTTGTAATTTTGTAATGTAATCCGCAGAGCATACGTTATTAGGAAAATCAAAATATTAACCACTAACCAATAACAAGGTTAGCAAATCTGATTACTTATTTATTTGAGACACCGGATTCAATCCGATCTACTTATATATATTAGTTTGAGATCAATAACCTTGAGATATTTATATTATGATTTTGAACTTATTTTAACACAACTCACCCATATGTTTCAAGACACATTACATAAGTTATCAATGTTTTATTCATTGCAAAGTTGTTATTATTGCTGTTTCGGAAATAGAGCTTACGAATTTATCTGCGGATTTCCATCAGAAATCCACATTAAAATCAAGATAAATATTATTTTGGCATCGAAAACAACACGTTTTGCCACACGATGCCACAAATTTAAAGCGCATCGGTAAAATGAATCGTTATGGTGAAATGAAGCATATTTTATCTATGTGTCGATATTTTATAGTTTTTCATATATAAGATACAAAAAAACTGAAACCTTGAAAGTGACAATTATTTACTTCCTAGTTAAAGTTACTCGGATCATGAAAGGTACAATTACGGTTTTTCAGTTTCACAATAGAAAACAAAGTTCTGATTAATAACTTGATGGTTACTTGAAGGATCTTCAAAGAAAATTCAAATATCCGTTCAAAATCTACCAACAACGTCACTCACTCATACGTCGAAAATAATTTTATTCAAGAAGTTTTTACCTAATATGGAGTTTGCAATACCGAACTCACTCACCACGATAGTCGAATTGGCAGGGTATGTCCCGACTATGGGACGGATGGTTGCGGGTTCAGATCCCGTTCGTAGTTTAAACTTTTATTTTCGATGTAGTTTTTTAAATTAATATTATTATTATTATTATTATTATTATTAAACCATATTTTTTGGAGAAATCTTACAGCCAATCCTCAGGATTAATAGTATGAAACCACAAAAATGTGTAATAGATCTACCACATACATCCACATCACATCGTCCGGAAACTCGAACCTGTGTTGTATTATAATAAAGATGTAATTTGATTTAATCTTATTGGTATTTATTTGAGCCTGATAATAAACTCGTTTGACAATAAATTTGAAACCACATGTGTAATTAACAGCCATTGTTATAATATTGAGAATATACACTGAATTTCTGACATTAACATTTGTTATAATTGTTCAAGGCATATTGGTTTTAATAATTAATTATATCGTGTTAAAACCGTTGTCACAGTAGCACGTATTTAATTATTATTCAATGTGGGACTAATTAACTTGACTGTCATAAGTATTTCTAATAATCAGAATATATTGTCCAATATAAATAGGTAGAGAGATAATGATATGTGTTATAACTAGGTAAGTTAATTTTAGAGACAATAATATATGTTGCTTATAAAATCACAACAATTAGAAAATTTTACATAAGACGACGTGGTCTTTGAAATATGTACAGACTGAGCGCGTAGGACAGAAAAACCCCATTTTACATGTGAGTGAACAATACAAAACTAACCTATATATAAATAGAGTGAGTTTTTTTTTTACGACAGAAAAACCTTTCAGGCACATGTTTGCTGCATGACAATTAGAAATCGAATATGTATTGATACGATTTTTCGTATAGACGCAAAATTTGAATAGGTAAGTCAAATATTAAAGCTGTATTTATGTATTTTTTCATTCGAGACAAATATATGGAATCGTATTATTGGATCAGGCATTTGTCATGTCCTCTAGAATCACTATCACTACATAGTATAAAACAAAGTCACTTCTCGCTGTCTGTCTGTTCCTATATATGCTTAAATCATTTAAACTACGCAACTGATTTTGATGCAGGTTTTATTGGATAGACGTATTCAAAAGAAAGGTTTATATGTATAATACATGCTTACTATAGTAGATAAACACTGATAATTTTAGAGGTTTCTAATGTGATGTCGTAAATAAACACATATATTGCATATTTTTAATTTGCACCCGTGTGAAGCCGTAGCCGGTCGTTAGTATTATATATTTTAATTACTATACCTATGTAAGGGGTACACTCGTTCTAAATAAACGTGTTCTAAATTTGCTTTTTGAGGCTCTCTTCACCTTAAGAACAACTTTTTCTTAAGAGAAGACTTCAAGTCACACTTTTGCATTAATTTTTTCCATTTATTGACATATCTGAGAATATCTTAAACATTATCTTGTTATAGAAATTATTACGGATGGAAAAAGATAACTTCCAGCGGGACATGAACCCGCAACCCCCAGAATACCGTCCTGGTGCACTACCAATTATGCCATGGAAGCGGGTGCTGGACAGTCGAAAGTTCTCCATCCGTTTGAATACACGTATTTTGACGTTGGCGACATCTACCCAAATAGCAGAGGACTATTTACTTAGGCTGGTAGGTTGATATACGATCAACACTGAACACCAAATCGATGAAACCATTTTGAAATTTGACTAGTATTATTAGTTATTTAATTTTTTTATTAGTTATCTTTTTCCATCTGTAATAATTTCTATGTTTTCGCTTAGCATGCGTCAATGCTCCTATAAAAATAATACTAGTCAAATTATCTTGTTATTAATATATTAAAGAGTTTTCTCCTCTCTTTCAAACAAAATTTCTGAATAAACTCCTCCCATCTTTTTGTTACATTCTTTCCACGATTTATATACCTTCCCTTTTGGTCTCTGTTCAGTTCAGCATTTGTTTGCACTCGTGCGTAACTAAATCTATCAGAGTATTCGCAACTTCACCAGTAGGGTTAATACCAAGCGACAATATTAACTTGTGCTACCTTAGCTTTGCGATTGTTGATTAAAGTAAAACCAGCTTTGATCCAACTTGATATACATCTTCGCAGAAATTAAATTATGTATATGTAAATACTGCGAATTCTCTGACAATATTGATACTCTAAGATTTATCTAGAAAATTAATTGAGAATGTTTTCACCACTGTTGAGAGATCTAAGAATAAATTACCTTATAATGTAAAATATAGTTTTAAAGAATCATGACACAATATTACTTATTATTAATACAAGTATCATATCGTATTTTTCAACACAGTAGCTCGTATACACCGATTTTAGTGTCATGATGTAGTCTATTACGCACTCGTGCTTTTTTTCTACTTTACAGCACTTGTGTTTTAATTAGGACAAAACAACTTTTCCACACTTCTCACCAAGGAGAGTTTCATTCGTTTTTCATATAAAAACAAACCAAAGAGTTTTTTACCTAATGTAGTAGAAATTTAGCAGATTTAATAATAAACCTTCTTAATCAGATTATAATTATTGCTATCAAAAAGATAAAGAAAATATTTTTGTATCGAAATTTTCGTATTTGTTCCTCGCAAATGTGTTGAAAACATCGTATACTAAACGTGCGCTTTGATGATTACAGCCTCTCTTTCTCGCCTACGGCTCGGGCTAGCAACATCGCCTCGGCTGTAATTTTCAACTTACCGCATATCTATATATCACAATGTACTATTACGGAACGCGTATTCTTCTCGCCACTTCCAGAATATTCTACTTCCCATAATTTAACCGCGGTAAGCCCCAGTCAAAATATTACCAAAGACGAAAGTGGCAAATTGAAATGAGTCGGCAACTCTACGTATTACGATTTCACCCTAAAGAGATTTCGTGTATTCCTCTAGTCGGCATTCGTCATTACGTCAAATAATTCAAAGGTTGAAGATTGCATTGCTTCAATTCAAGCTTGAATCTTTACAGTCAAAATGTACCTACTGAATATACACTCTGTTTTTCCTGAATAAGGCGCAGGCAGAGGCCTCTAAATAAAAAAACAATGATAAAGTATTACATATTATTCCTAGGGCTAGAATTGCACCCTCCCATATCCAATCCAATGTGATTTTGATGCAGTGATGGCTTAGTGGCATTGGCTATGGAATGCCGCGCAGCAGGTCCATGGTACGAAGCCCGCCGCGGGCCTGAGCTTCACCGCATGGTGGAAGGGCATTTTGCGAATACCCGCCTGGCTAGCGACCACCCTCAAGTCGATAATCTGTCGCCAAGCACGTTACGGTATGTTCCGGCAGCTATGCTTAAGAGCCAGTAATTCTAGGATAAGCCTGTTAACACCTTCGACCACATCATCACTTACCATCAGGGAGGTTGTGGTCAAAGGCTTACCTATCAGCAATAAAAAGAAAACTCTTGTGGTAGTCCTAAGAGGCGTCATGGCTTTTGAGACTTCGGCCATCTACCAGGCATCGTGCTCTGGAGTTCTGACAATTTTCTGCCGAAAAACCTCAGCTTAATATGTTTCTGCAAACTGCTTTTGAAAGTTTTTATTTTTATTCCTATAATTGTATATTATTGTTTCATAATTGTTTTTTTTCAACCATTATCTCTATTTCCACGCCCTTTTATTTTGAGTATGTTACCCTAAAAATAACACGTGGGCTGCTGGGTTAGAACCCGGCGGAACCCGGGTGATGTCACCCCGGGGGTGTCGTAATAGGCGACTAAGGGAAAAAATACCAAAAGGTGGGACGCCGCACCGTCTGAAGAACTGTCAACTTCTACTGCGACCCACAAGACGCCTGCCAAGCGGATTATGGTAAATTCCTCGCTAATTTAATGTGATAATCCCTAAAAATGTAGTGTCAAAAGTATCCTTAAGAGTTTTATTGTTTGATGATTTTTTTACATAATATGCATATCCGGCATATTATGCAAAAAAATCATTAAACCATTGAAAACAAAACAAAATACCTACCTTAAGATTTTAACTCCACTGCAACTGATTATATTTACAACTTTTTTTTTGCGTTATAGATTAGCCTTTGACCACTATCTCACCTGATGGTAAGTGATGATGTGGTCGAATATGTTGTTCAGGCTAACTTAGAAGTACTGGCTCTCAAAGACAGCTGCCGGAACACACAGTTAGGTGCATGGCGACAGATTTTCTTCTTGAGGGTGGTAGCTAGGCAGGCGGGCATTCGCAGAATGCCCTACCACCATGCTATAACAACTGCCATCCTAAGACAACAACCGGGACCGACGGCTTAAAAAAACGCTCAGTAGTAATGTCACTAGCGGTCACCCATCCAACTCATGACCGCGCGCGACGTTGCTTAACTTTGCTGATCGGTTGAGAACAGCTAAGTAAACTTCGCTACGAGCGCTTCAAAAACTTTTGAAACATAAAAACCAACGTAACAATTATTGTACCAACAAAATACGCAAATCCTACGAAGTAAACGTACAATGAAAAGCGACAAAAAGTCTCATATTTAATTTGTGACTCGGACTTTCAAAGCTCTCTCAACCAACACGTCGTACTTTAATTAAAAAAACTGTCGTTTACAAAGGTCTTGTATTTACATAGGAATCTGTTTAAAATTTTCAAGGTTGTGCCTCTGAAAGGTTGAAAAAGAGCCATCAACACCGCAGAAAGGGTTTGGAATTAGTACATTTAACCGCAATAAAACAGTATGGGTTTATGTTTCTATTTATATTAAAGAATTAGGCATTTATAAGTTTCTTCGTGGGGTGCCGGGCTAGAATTGCACCCGTCATATCTTCCTTTGGGATTTGTAAGAGCCAACGAATGAGAAAACATCAGAAGGTGAGCAGCAGCATCTCCTGAAGAACTGCCAGCTTACACTGCGATGCCCAAGACGCCTGCGAAGCGTAGGAATTATTGAAAAATCCCTACTGAGAGAGGCATTGGTCCAAAATTATGTTAAGTCTAGCTATTCAGTGTGGCAATACAGCCAGAATTCTAGTGGTCAAACTATTAAAAAAACAAATATTATATAACTGCCATGTTTAAATCACAAAATACATATGTAGCAAACCCCTTTGAGACATTATGAAAAAAACGTGATTGAACTTGTTAAAACTGTTTAATTACTTAACTTTGGAAATGAGTAAAACCTCATACTGTTTTAACATTGTATAATATCATCATAACTTAAGGGACATAAAAACTTTGTTACCGTTTATATAGGACGAAGTCAATTTTCGTCATGGTTCTTGTAATTAACCGAGTTTATGTCGTAATTAAAACACCCTTGATCTTAGATTAATACTTTATTATGAGTTAAGCGTAAGATTTGCTAACCAGAATAATTTGATAGGCGTCAAGCGATCTCAAGAGGGCAGATATATATCTACTTTTAAAGACGAAATGTGGTTCAGTTTTGGTCTGGTTTTTATGTATCTAAAAATAATTTGCTAGGACTGATTAAATTAACATATACAAGTAGGTATTGCATGGCACCTGGGACTATCAAAAAACACTTGATATCTAGGAATCTCTTCTGCTAATTAAACCACAATTTTCGAGTGGGTCCAAATATTTATAAGCTCTGTTAGCAACCTTACAAAGGTTCTCGTAACAAATATTTACACAAAAATATAAACTTTAAGTACATTTTTATACTGAAAAGATTAAAATGATATGTAGTTGCTATGCTAATCCAACCACAGGTAAAGTTTATTAGCATCATGCTATCAACCCTTACAACATGTGCAATTAAGTGTTGGAAAATGTTAAGTTTGTGTGTGTGCTTGGTAGCACACATCTAAAACGATTCGATAGTTTTAAATTAAATATGGTACAAGGTACAACCAATTTCGTGAAGGATTTTCATAAAAGAATTCTTGTCATTTATTGATTGATGATGATTGATATGATTAGCAGATCGGTCTTTGTACGCAATCTTTCTTGATGATAAGTGATAAAGAAGGTAGTAAAAAGGCCGTAGAATTAATTTATAAATGTGAACCTCATAGACAGTAGCTGAATCGCAGCATTAGATACTTTGTATGTTGCAAAGTGTTTATTTCAATTCTCCTCACTTCGATATATTTCCATTTAATTCTGCATGTTACCCTAGAGGGTTAAATGCATTATGCTTCCTAATAAAATGCGTGACCATGTATACTGCGTTGGCGGTGTACAGCCATTATGAGTGTCATCATTGGTTTAAAATGTAAGTGAACAAGGCCTCCCTTTCTAGCTTCTATGCGTTGCAGCAAAAACTTAATCATCTTAGAAAGATTAATCTTAGTCAGTTATAAAACGTTCAGAATTTGTGCATGATGTTAGGGTATTTTGCGAATGCCCGCCAGCTACCACCCTCAAGGAGAAAATCTGTCGCCAAGCACCTAACGGTGTGTTCCGGCAGCTGTCCTTGAGAGCCAGTAATTCCAGGTCAGCCTGAACAACATCTTCGACGACTACACTTACCATCAGATGAGATAGTGGTCAAAGGGTAACTTATCAGGAAAAAAAATCAGCAAAAATAAAAGATATTGTTATACTTTTCAATATTGCCACGGGCCAACGCATTCAGCATAGCTAGAAACACGGTGACGAGCTGTGAAAGGAGTCGACCTAATTGTGCTACATTTATAAATAGAAAATAGTACTCAATTATACTTGAACATGGGGATATAAAATGAAACGAGTTGAAGAGGTACCAGACCTGTTTTTAAAATCTGTACTCGAAGAAAACAATTATATTACCATAACAGCTATTATTTCAACTGTAAAATAGTAATCAAAATGTATTCTTGTAATTCGGCATAAACTTTGTACCTACTATACTGCAATGTGTATATTTCGATCTACAAAAAAAAATCTGAAGTATTTAGAAACAAAAAAAATACTATATTATTCTCATATTGTTGCAACTGCAAAAATATCAAAAAGTTATTACAACAACTCCCAATTTAGCTCGTATATGAATCTGAAAGTCTATATGTAACAGCTACTCTTTCCTACAAAATTAAATGGAGATCATATCTGAAGTTTGACAATTATCGTTGGATAAGTATAGATACAAACGTACAAATGGTCAGGCCTTTTGGTTTTATTTCACAGGTTTAAACTTATAAGGTATCAAATCAATTTATAAAGTATGTCAAAAATAATTACTGACATGATGACATGCATTTGTAACAAAAAATATTTTAATCGAAATGAGACACCACCTTTATTTTCGTTTGATAGTTCCCCTTATTTTAAAGGGATCGTGGGTGGAACATTCCGCCGGCATGGGTACCAGTCCTCAATATTAAATGTGATACGGCATCGGGGTTGTGGTACCGCGAAGAGGACACTACTTTAATAGTGTGTCAACAGTCCTATACCTATCAAAACGATAGTGACAGTCACAGTGATAGTGACAGAAGTGACAGTTCGGATGGAGGAATTCTGACTTTGACAGCAACGGCGCAACCGTCTCAACGCCAGTTACGTGCTGAGGCCCGCGCTCAATGCTGTGCACAATCATAACTCCCAGACGAAGAAATTCAAATAAGTTCGAAACTGGTCGCTGCAATATCCGGTAAATATAATTCGAGTCCTAGCCGGTTACTATATAATAATAATTTAAATGACCGTCTTAAACATGATCCAGTTTTAAGTTCTTAAAAAGCCTGGAGTGAAAATGTACTTTTATGTGCTCGTGGCTTGTAGGATAAAAGCACCTTACTCAAAGTGACATACGTCTCCGCATATATTTGCGTATAAAGCACGGGATACCGTTGAACTTTGCGTAACCTACGTCACTTAAAAAGCTTGAACTTTAGACCTATGTTTGTCAAACTTTGCTTTGAGAGTCGCTAAGGGCCCCGCAGGGCCTAAGTGGATCCTACATATACGGAAAGCCTTAGAAATAAAAGATTCTGTTTAAATGGACATTTATATGGCTTTTGGAGTTTTTCTTTTGATTTGTTGTGAAGCGAGTTTCAAATTTCATTTGGCTTCTGCTGTTAGACTTTTATATTACACGTCTTGGCTTTATTTTCATGGTTTATGTGATTTTATACGTCTTATCAGTCTAACTTTTGACGAATGAAACAATAGCTGACACTATTGAAACTACATTTGAATCTGTGTCAGATTTCGAATGTTAAACAACATCTTTGTGAGCTTGTGAAGGAAAAAATATATTGTTGTTTTGAAATTAACCTTGATTATAAACCAATACACGTTTACTAAATAGCTCCGTCTCTTCCGTTGTTATTTTTTAATAGTAATGATTTTAAAAGTCAATCATAAAAAATAATTTGCGTCAAGCGAGACGGCATCATAACATCTCAAGCTCTCTTTGTTTCTCCTGAATTTTATATAATTAAACCATAGTAAATCTATACAACTGATTAGAGATGTATCTTTTTCCATCAATTTGTTGTTGATACGATCAAAAGCATCTTTTGCTGAGTAGCGTATTTTCCCCGTACGTGTGTATTATCCATTTCCTCGTAAATCTTACGGAAGGAACAGGAAAATCCCGGAATTAGAAGACATTCCCTATACAAATGTTATTCTCACCCCCGAGTACTAATACTTAAGATTTCTTTAAAGGTCTTTCAACCCGTCCGATTTGTTTTATGGAAATTACTTAGTTCTCAGCTACAATGTAGTTTAGATAACAGTGCTGATATGTCAGGTCTTAACTGCTATATTGCTGATAGTTAAGCCCTTGACTGCAATCTCACCTGATGGTAAGTTATGATGTGGTCATGTTAACAAGCTTAACCTAGAATTACTGGCTTTCATGGACAGCTGCCGGAACACACCGTTAGGTGCTTGGCAACAGATTTTCTACTTGAGGGTGGTCGCTAGCCAGGCTTTCGCAAAATACCCTTCCACCATGCGGTGAAGCTCAAGCCCGCGGCGAGATTCGAACCATGCACCTGCTGTGCGGCAGTCCATAGCCAATGCCACTGAGCTATCACTGCTTCAAAAAGGATGATGATTTGGTTGTACATGTTATACAGGTTAAGCCTAGAATAGTAATTGATACTGAAAAGCATCTGCTGGAACACAGAGCTATATGAGTGTTCCCTTGCCTAAAGCTAATAATAGTTGGTCTGCATAAAAAGAATACAGCGATTGAACGATTTAATTTTTAAAGTTTGTGCTTAAATATATACACTTATTTATATATTCATCCTAATAATAAACAAAAATCAATGTTTTAATTACATAAAACGAAGTCCTTTGTCGCTTTGTCTGTTGATTCTTTAAATGTATTTGGTACCAATGTTCTTGTTGCGATTTTTATTAAATAAAATTAAATTATTAGTCCCTTAACGATTAGGTAAATATACCCACTGCATGTTTCACAGTAACCATAGCTGCATCATGACTTGAGTTGTATTTTAGTAGTTTTACTATCTGCGTTTTGTTACAAATTCTCCGTATAAACTATTTTTACTAGTAACTTATTTTGTATAAACAACAAAGATGGCGTAATATAAATTGTTATAGTACCACCAACTTAACTGTGCAGTTGGCGAGGGCGCTGCTGATCAAGGAAATCAACCACAAACTGTCACTATTTGAAGGAATGTTGTAGTTCTTTTTTCTGCCACCTGAACAGATAAGTGGGTGGGTCTGTATTTACCTTTAAGCAATTGTTGCATCAAAATAAGTCCTGTTTATGATTGTACCTGTAAAAAAATGTTGTGTCAGTCATATGACAAAAATATGTATCCATAGGTAGAATCAGTTAATGAAACATGGATCAAATTTTGATATATACAGATAAAATTTAATACATTTTAATAAGTTACAAATAATATTGCTATTATATTCACATAAAAGTGTACAATATAGAGAGCATCCTCTTAATTTAAAATTTTGTTATTAGACGTGAAAAGAAGTTTCGTTTCGAGAAGGTTTCTTCACCAAACAAAATAAGCATAAATACCTAATTACTATTATTAATATTACTGTATCAGGCGGATTGTCCACTGCTGAACACAGCCATAATCCCCACGCTTGGCAGGTGTCTTGGGGATCACAGTTTAACTTATCAGCTCCTCAGAAGGTCGGTTCTGGTATTTTACGCTTCGGACTGACAAACGCAGTGCAGTGTCATGCAGAATGAAAAAGATGACACAGTAACTATAATGTTTTTTGTGCTACAAATGTTATTTGGTCCTATGTACATACATAATAGGTCTCTATTGCGTGGGATCAAATATAACTACACGTTTCTGTTGGACCAACCAGTTTACAATCCCAAATACCAGTTCCTGTTGGCACAACTTGGCACTTTTATTGCTGTGATCGATCCTTATTTATTTAATACAACTTAAAACACAATGACCGTTATTCTGTTATCAAACACAAACCAACTAAATTTCTTATTCAGTATACTCTTCCATCCAAATTGTTATAACGCGTAATAACGATCATTCTTAAATTTAAATTATTCTATTCAGTTTTAAGTCAAGATAGTTAACACTAATTTAGATAAGGTGTAACCGATCTAAAAATATCGGTTAACTTAATAATTAAAAATTTCACTAAATACTAATTTAAATCAGCGCGCCATCTGTAGGCAAACGACCAAAGGTCTATCTAAATTCCATCTGAATTTAGAAAGCACCTAGGTTAACCTTAACTACCGCGCGCTGAGGTAGTTCAGCGACTCACCAATAGAGGTCGCGCATAACAATCACAACGTTAAGTCTGGTAGCAACACTCTTCTTCTTCTTCCTTTACTCCATTCAATTCGACTATTGACAGTTAAAACAAATGTCAATCCAGTCTGTCAGAAAATACCATGATGGTGGTTGTTAGTTCGAATAGACGGAAGTTTATCAAAATAAAAATTCAAAATCAAGTGCAGTCATTGGCTTTGCGACGCCAACGGTTTTGGAGGCTTTTTTCGTTACCATATATGGTAATGAAATTCGCCCCCGACATCCGCCCAACTTGATGTCTTCCCTCAACGAGGAATCGCGATCACTTTGACCCCAGCCATCCTCTGTGCAACTACTACTAAAGACTCAGTTTAACTAAATCTACAAGTTCTAAACTACTTACAAGCCCCAAAATCTGGGTAAGTTTGTGTTTTAAAGTGAAAGTGTACTTGACCACCCCATTAAAAACTAACCTAAAAACCTTTGGTATGTACTCTCATCGTAATTGCTGTATTTTATTATGTGTAACTCTCTTGTTGAATTTATGTGTTTTTATGTTGCTTCTCAACATTCAACTGTGCTTTATTTTACGCCCTTCTGGCAAACTTTAAAGGGTGTTGCTGGTAGCTCGCAATTCACGAGGTACCTAGGCTAGTCCCTTTTTTGCTCGGTAGTGAACGGACCTCGTGGATTGTGAGCATCATTACCGGCAGCGCCCTTCTGGCATTCTGAGCGGCTGGTGGTTCGCCTTCGCTTAGGGCCTAGCTAGTCCCTTTTGCTCGGTAGCGGAAGCCTTAGCGGAGGCGAATTCTTCACCAGCAGCATCTACCTCTTTGGCCCTTATGGCATACCTCTTGTTTGCTGGCGGGCCACATCCCTAAAGGCCCTCTGCGAGTCCCTAATATGCTCAGTAGCAGAGGGACAGTGGACCCACCAGCTCAACACTTTACTGGACCCATTGTGACCGGAGCACATGTGCCTTCCAGGGTTCAAGTACAAGGCTGAACTTCAAGTACAAGGCTGAACTTCAAGTACAAGGACGACTTCAAGTACAAGGACGACTTCGAGTACGAGGCTGACCTTCTAGCAGCACACTACTACCGAACTCCGGCCGTCCTCTGACCTCCAGCACCGACCGCGGCCAAACGTCACAGCACCTCGCTGGGACAATTCTACCGGCGTGGCGGTGTGGAGCCGAGCCCTGCACGGCAGACCTGCTGCTGAGCATCGACTCAATTACTAGCGGACCGGAGATAAGTCCTTAACAAGGAAGCTTGCCAAAAATTGCCATACCTGTCTGAGATCCACGACCCTTTCTGTTGATTATACTTTATACTGTACTCTCTCTTCTTTCTTTTATGCTCCCTTCTACCCTGAGTAGGTAGGTAGGTGACATTGGCGCCCATACAAAATAGGATCAGACAGGTTGGTTTGGCAAACTTTCTTGGGTGTGGCTCTGCCATACTTGTTTTGTACTTTCTATACTGTGTTTTTTGTGTTCCTTTTGTGTGTGGTATTTATAAGTTGTGATTGGCCCTGTGCTGGCCCGGGGCCTGAGAATAAGCCGGCTGCAGCTCTGCATGTCGTAAGAGGCGACTAAAAGACAATCGGGTTATACCCAGGTGGTAGGAAATCCACCCATTATCGTCTTCAACGAACTTGTTTTTTTTTCTAAAATTAAATTTTAGTTTTTTTTTACAACCTTGCAATTTTAATTAATTTTTCTTAAATAATATCTAATATTCTGTTTCATAACCTCTCTTCAGCTTATAAATAGCACACACCTCAATTTTAATTCTACCCACGTGTTTTTTTCATCTGGAAAAAATTGTACCCTCTAAAATATTTTTTTTATTTGACCTTGTATGACACTGTTGTCATTAGGTATATAGGTCAAGTATACTTTCACTACTTCAAACATGAGTCTACAACTTAACTTTTTATCTCTGCAAAAGGCTGAATTAGCATATGAAGTGGCACTGCGTGGTGGCTCGCATACTGAATCTGTTCAGGATTTAAGGAAGCAGATTGTGAAACTATCCAAAGACATGCCTTCTGAGGATATATTGGAGTCACACCTGGACCCTGAGGTCGATATAAGTGAACTCAAGGAGTCAATGACAAAAGCAAAAAACAACATTGCTCTCCTCAAAACTAAATTTGAAAAAAATCTTTTTTTAAGAACAGAAGTTTTAATCAACCATATGAACTATAGGTTGATAAGAATAAGTGCATCCAATAGTGAAGATTTTAAGTCGGTGTCTTCTAAACTAAATTCTCTTAACAAGGACTTACAAATCTTAAAAACTATGTTACCAACTTCACAACCTTCAACTAGTAATCAACCTGAGACTCCCTTAGAGCAACCTGTGCTATCTGTAACTTGTGAAAGAAATTCAATTTTCTCTGATATTAATAAACTTAAATTTAATGGCAAAACTTGTGTCCGTGCTTTCATACAAAAGGTGGAAGAATATGTGCAATCTAGAAACATTTCTTATGAAAAAATTTTAACTCACTCATATGACATGTTCACTGATGAGGCTCTCCATTGGTTCCGCTGTGTAAAAGACAATGTGAAATCATGGAGTGAATTAACTACTTTATTAAAATCAGACTTCAGCATTACTGACTATGATTACAGGCTGATGAATGAAATAAGGTCTCGTACACAGGGAGAGCGAGAAAATATCACTATTTATGTTGCAATAATGCACGGTATGTTCTCTCGACTCGACAGACCCTTAACAGAAGAAGAAAAACTTGAAATTCTCCTTCATAATATTAGGCCAACTTATGCTAGTACCTTAGCTGCTTCTCCTGAAATACAATCTGTTGATGCTCTTAAAGCTATATGCAAAAATTATGAAAGTATTCAGTCGCGTCTGACACAATTTCATGAGCCCCCTCAATGCACTTCACAAACATTGGCTCCAGAATTTGCTTATTCTAAAGCCAGTAGCTTCACTACACCCCAGTACCGTAATAATAATAATTATAACTCTGCCTATATTAAAAATTATGATAATAAGTCCTACAACAAAAATCATAATAATAATAATAATTTTAAAAGAGTAGCTGCTGTAACAGTGCACGGTAATTACGCCTTCGCTTGTCCTAGATGTAGGTCAAATTCACATGAGCTAAAACATTGTAAAGAACCTAAAACGATACTATGTTTTGGCTGTGGCAAAAAGGATGTACGACGACCTGACTGCACTGTCTGCAATCGCAATAATAATAACCTACCTAAACCAAAAAACTAGGCAATTTGGATTGCCGAGACAAGTCTAGTAATTTAACTTCTACACAGTCTGACTGGAAAGACTGGCTAAAAACTATTTCTAAATTTTTTTCTTGTTATTCTGTCTCGTCAATCCGGAATGAAAAACTTAATAGCTTACGCCCTTATGTAAATATAAATGTGCTCTCTCACTCCATAGTAGGTCTCTTAGACACAGGTAGCAGTATTACAATTCTTGGTAATAACTCTCATATTAAATTTCTTGACTCGGGATATCAACTTCACTCTTCCAGTCCCTTGCAACTTCTTGCAGCTGGAGGTCAAAACATGACCGCCCTAGGTTATATGACCTTACCCTTTAATTTCCAAAACAAATGTCATGCCATGAACGTACACATCGTTCCTGAAGTTCAAAATGAACTTATATTAGGCATGGACTTTTGGAGAACTTTCGAACTCTTCCCGGGTCATCTTGAGGACATCATTCTTAGTCACACTGATGACTGCCAACTGGCTAACGTCTCCCTTGACGACAAGCATCTGCATGCTTATGAATATCTTTCGGTCGCTCAAAGGGAAATCGCTGACAACATGATAGCTCAATTCCGAGATATCTCTTATGAAGAACGAGGTCTGGGTCGAACATCTCTCATCACACACACCATAGACACAGGTGATACCCCTCCAATTCGTCAGAGATATTACAGAATGTCTCCAGAGAAGCAAAGACTGTTGTGCGAACAATTAGACCAGATGCTTGCTGATGATGTGGTTGAACCCTGTGAGAGTCCTTGGTCCTCTCCAGTACTTTTGGTTCCTAAGAAGAATGGTGAGCTTCGTTTCTGCCTAGACAGTCGAAAACTAAACGCTGTCACCAAAAAGGATGCCTATAACCTTCCCTACATATCTGAAATTCTGGATAACCTCAGGGACGCTAAGTACCTGACCAGCATCGACCTTTCCAAGAGTTTCTGGCAGACCTTGATAAGACCAGAAGATCGTTGTAAAACGGCTTTCTATATCCCAGGCCGAGGTACATTTCAATGTAAATCTATGGCATTCGGTTTGACCGGAGCCCCTGCTACGCAGCAGAGACTGGTAGATTCCCTGTTCTGCGGTCCTGAATTCGAAAACAAAACATTTGTTTTTGTTGACGATATCATTTTAGCAACCTCCTCATTTGAATCACACATCACCCTACTCAAAAGAATCCATGAGAAACTAAAACATGCAGGTCTTACCATAAACTTCACTAAAAGTCTATTTTTCCGAGAGAAATTGAAGTATTTGGGTTATGTTGTGGATTCTAACGGCCTACATGCCGATCCTGATAAGGTAGCACCCATAGTAGACTACTCCTGCCCTAAAAACAGGAAAGAGGTACGCAGATTTATTGGTACTGCCTCTTGGTACCGTAGGTTCATACCAAACTTCAGCTCCTTAGCAGCACCACTCAATAAACATACTTCTCAGGGTAAGAATGCTCCTCCATTTGTCTGGACAGAAGAAGCTAATGCAGCTTTCCTAAAGCTCAAGGACTGCTTAATCTCTTCACCGGTACTGTCTTGTCCGGATTACTCTCAACCTTTCCAAGTCCACACAGACGCCAGTGACTACGGCGTTGGTGCTGTCTTAACTCAAATCATCAACGGTGATGAAAAAGTCATTGCTTATATGAGCAAATCTCTATCAGCACAAGAGCGTAACTACAGCGCCACTGAGCGTGAAACTCTTGCTGTGCTTATAGCTCTGGAACACTGGAGATGTTATCTAGATAACGGTCTCAAATTTCTGGTCTATACCGACCACGCCTCTCTCAAATGGTTCTTAAACCTTAACAACCCTACTGGTCGATTGGCTAGGTGGGGGGTGCGTCTATCCGCATTTAACTTCGACATTAAATATAGGCGTGGCAAGGATAATGATGTTCCAGATGCCCTTTCGAGAGCTGTGCCTGTAGCAGCAATTTCTAGTACCACCCAGACTCCTCTAGTAACATCTGACCCTTGGTACTTAAATATTTTAAATGGTTGTCAGACCTCTCCTATGTCTTATCTAAATTACAGGGTAACTGATAATAAGTTATACCGCTATATGAAAACTCTAAACCCCTTGGCGCGTGAATTTGAGTGGAAAGAGGTCGTTCCTAGCGAATCTAGGAGGGACATCATGCATAAATGCCACTCTGAACCCACAGCAGCACATTTAGGAGCTTTCAAAACTTATAGGCGGATAGCTCTCAGTTATTTCTGGCCAAGTATGATGAAGGATGTAACTAACTTTGTCAGTAACTGTGACACATGCATAGCTCATAAACATGCTAATCATACTACTTTAGGACTGATGGGCCGACCCAAGCAGTGCTCCCGTCCATTTCAAATGATCAGCATGGATCTAGTAGGACCTTTACCTACATCCACTAAACAAAATACTATGCTACTAGTTGTCACCTGTTGTTTCTCTAAATATTGTCTTTTGTTCCCAATACGCCGAGCTACGGCGGACGCCATTACTAAAATCGTTGAAGAACAAGTATTTCTTGTACATGGCGTTCCTACCACAATTCTTATGGACAATGGTAAACAGTTTGTTAGCAATAAATTGCAAAACCTATTTTCTCAGTATAAAATACCTAATGTCCGCTACACTCCTAAATATACCCCTCAGGTAAATACTGTGGAACGCTACAACAAAACTATTATGATAGCAGTCTCTACTTTCATAGAAAATGATCATAGATCTTGGGATTTGAACTTGCCAAAGATTCAATTCGCACTTAACACAGCAGTCAGTGAAGTCACAGGTTACACACCGTCATTCTTAGTATACGGTAGGGAATTAGTAACTTGCGGGTCCCACTACGTCGATTCCGACCTGACGGATGACTTAATATTTGCCTCTAGAGACGCATATGCTGAAAACGTCGGAAAATTGAGGAAAATCTTTGACCAAGTCCAATCGTCTCTAATTAAATCTCATAACAAAAATTGTGGACCTTATAATCTTCGTCGCAAGAACCACGAATTTAATATTGGCGACATAGTATGGAAAAGGACTTATTATCAAAGTAATAAGGATAATAGGTTTTCTAAAAAACTTGCCCCTAAATACTTAAAATGTCGCATTAAAACTAAAATATCCCCATTAGTATATGAATTAACTGATATGCAAGGAAAAAACCTTGGGTCCTGGCATATCAAGGATTTTAAAATAAGTAAATACATATCCTAGTAATTATTTCACTTTCTTAACAATTGCAAAACTTTGTACTGAATAACTTGTTGTCGACTTAAAATATATAGAAATTCTCAAATAAAACCAAATTCATACTATGAATTAATTTATTAAAGCTTTAAATATACAATCTTACAACTAAAACGCATATTCTATGTATCTTAAATAACTAAAATATATTGGTAAATAAAACCAAACTCATAGAGTGCAACTTTTTAAAAATCTCTTAAAATATTCTTATCTATATAGGAAAAATAAATCCTTTTAAACAACTAATCTTATAGGTAACAGTATCTTATATACTTCTTGTATTCTAATAACTTGTGATCCTTGCTTATATTGATCATTATTTATATCTTATATACAATGATGGCATAAGATATATTATAATTTAACTACAATACATACAATGTACTACAAACTATACATCTTAACTTATATACTGAATTAATTTAACTTCCTTAAATACTCTTTGTCACTCTCCACTTTCAAGGGAATAGTGTTATAACATGCTAAAATCATTCTTTTACGTGCCAGATGGCAACTCTTCAAATAGAGTGCGGTTGTACAAACACTTTAAAAACAAGCCTATTGTACTGAGCGGTGGATAACTCACTAAAACAAGCCATTATCTAGAGCGGGTTACAGACTCTCAAAAGAAGCCTAATGTAAAATTTCCTTTTGTTTAACTTCTCTGTCTTAAAATTTAATTAACTTAGGCAATTATGGAACTTATATTTAAAAAAATAATCCATGAATGTCTACTATAAGTACTTAACTTGACTATGTTCTAGTGTGTTATTCATACCTATAATGTAGCTAGCTGTTCATAGAAGTTAACTTCTGCAGCCTACAAATTCCATTCCTCTCAATATATTGCTGTCAATTAATCGTTTCTTGGGATATCTAATCCAAACGATGGAGGGGAATTCTAGGAAATACTTAGGTGTGTATCTGCACATAGACATAGTTAATAACTTAAGATCATATACTGGAGTTTCTGTAGCTTATATAAGATACTCAAAGTTAGGTCTTAGGTGAAGTATTTTTATTTTTTTTCTTAGAACTGCTCAAGGCTAGTGAATTTTTTTTTCTAGTAAAAAAAATTCTTTCTTGGGTGGGGAGATATGTAACCGATCTAAAAATATCGGTTAACTTAATAATTAAAAATTTCACTAAATACTAATTTAAATCAGCGCGCCATCTGTAGGCAAACGACCAAAGGTCTATCTAAATTCCATCTGAATTTAGAAAGCACCTAGGTTAACCTTAACTACCGCGCGCTGAGGTAGTTCAGCGACTCACCAATAGAGGTCGCGCATAACAATCACAACGTTAAGTCTGGTAGCAACACTCTCTTCTTCTTCTTCCTTTACTCTATTCAATTCGACTATTGACAGTTAAAACAAATGTCAATCCAGTCTGTCAGAAAATACCATGATGGTGGTTGTTAGTTCGAATAGACGGAAGTTTATCAAAATAAAAATTCAAAATCAAGTGCAGTCATTGGCTTTGCGACGCCAACAGTTTTGGAGGCTTTTTTCGTTACCATATATGGTAATGAAATTCGCCCCCGACATCCGCCCAACTTGATGTCTTCCCTCAACGAGGAATCGCGATCACTTTGACCCCAGCCATCCTCTGTGCAACTACTACTAAAGACTCAGTTTAACTAAATCTACAAGTTCTAAACTACTTACAAGCCCCAAAATCTGGGTAAGTTTGTGTTTTAAAGTGAAAGTGTACTTGACCACCCCATTAAAAACTAACCTAAAAACCTTTGGTATGTACTCTCATCGTAATTGCTGTATTTTATTATGTGTAACTCTCTTGTTGAATTTATGTGTTTTTATGTTGCTTCTCAACATTCAACTGTGCTTTATTTTACGCCCTTCTGGCAAACTTTAAAGGGTGTTGCTGGTAGCTCGCAATTCACGAGGTACCTAGGCTAGTCCCTTTTTTGCTCGGTAGTGAACGGACCTCGTGGATTGTGAGCATCATTACCGGCAACATACCTACTTGCGCCCTTCTGGCATTCTGAGCGGCTGGTGGTTCGCCTTCGCTTAGGGCCTAGCTAGTCCCTTTTGCTCGGTAGCGGAAGCCTTAGCGGAGGCGAATTCTTCACCAGCAGCATCTACCTCTTTGGCCCTTATGGCATACCTCTTGTTTGCTGGCGGGCCACATCCCTAAAGGCCCTCTGCGAGTCCCTAATATGCTCAGTAGCAGAGGGACAGTGGACCCACCAGCTCAACACTTTACTGGACCTATTTTGAGACCGGAGCACATGTGCCTTCCAGGGTTCAAGTACAAGGCTGAACTTCAAGTACAAGGCTGAACTTCAAGTACAAGGACGACTTCAAGTACAAGGACGACTTCGAGTACGAGGCTGACCTTCTAGCAGCACACTACTACCGAACTCCGGCCGTCCTCTGACCTCCAGCACCGACCGCGGCCAAACGTCACAGCACCTCGCTGGGACAATTCTACCGGCGTGGCGGTGTGGAGCCGAGCCCTGCACGGCAGACCTGCTGCTGAGCATCGACTCAATTACTAGCGGACCGGAGATAAGTCCTTAACAAGGAAGCTTGCCAAAAATTGCCATACCTGTCTGAGATCCACGACCCTTTCTGTTGATTATACTTTATACTGTACTCTCTCTTCTTTCTTTTATGCTCTCTTCTACCCTGAGTAGGTAGGTAGGTGACAAAGGTCTAAATCTGCTTAAAACTAACCTCCGTTTTACAGAATAAAATTATGTAATTTGAGATTATTATCTTTAGATTCATTATCATTCTGAAATGCTATACCAGTTTGGACTTTAGCTTAAATTAAATGAGAAGTTTAGTGTTTTACTGAATATTACTTGAGTTTTTGGTCATATCAGAATTATGTCCGATTTCGTTTTGTCTGCATATTACCATCTTTAATTTAATTTTTACAAGACTCAATAATTTTCCTACCCCGGAAATGAGGCTACGGTCTGTTAAGCCAATCCTAAGCATGGTTTAAGGACCTCTCTTAGCTGGTAATCTCTCAAGATGTCAACATTTTAATACCGGTGTAAATGAAGTTAATATTTGTTAGTTAATTAACAGACAAATATCAACTTTATTTATATATAGCAACCGGTTAAAACTAGCGTAATACTTACTGGAAATTTCTTCGACCAATTTCTAACTAATATGAAGTTATTTGTCTCAGATTTACGATTGTACAAAGCGGTGAGTGACGCCTCAGCAGTTAGTGCTGAGGTCCGATCGAGGAGTAGAGTTTACCGAGCGCTTTCCGTACAAACATAGTTTTGTCATATTTTAAATACAAGCGTTCAAACTCTATGAAATTTGGTATGCATATTGCGGAGCCTAATATCTATGCTTCTGGATTGTCAGTTTTTCGTATTGATTTTATCCCTAAATGTCAAAATAACTATTCCCATACAAAACTATTATGGAATTATTTTTGAATATACTTAATTTTACTGAAATCTTTTGAAGCGCTCGTAGCGAAGTTACCTTTGTTTTACCGCTGTTTTTAGCCGATCAGCAAAGTTAAGCAACGTCGCCCGCGGTCATGAGTTGGATCGGTGACCCTTAGTGACATTACTACTGAGCGCTTCCGTGCTTCGGAGGGCACGTTAAGCCGTCGGTCCCGGTTTTTGTCTTAGGATGACATTCGTTACAGCATGGTGGTAGGGCATTTTGAGAATACCCGCCTGGCTAGCTACCACCCTCAAGTAGAAAATCTATCGCCAAGCACCTAACGGTGTGCTCCGGCAGTTGTCCTTGAGAGCCAGTACTTCTAGGTTAGCCTGCACAACATCTTCGACCACATCATCACTTAACGTCAGGTGAGATAGTGGTCAAAGGCTAAACTATCAGGGATAAAAAAAAACTGGCACACCAGAAGCATAAATATTATGCTCAAGGACATACACGCAAAGATTCGCTGAATTTGAACGCTTGGTATCTAAAATATGACGAAACTAATTTTGGATGAAAAGCGCTCCGTTAACTGCGCCACTTAACTAATAATATTAATAGTTTTATCAATCTTATTACTGAGACATGACCGAAGCACAATTATCACAGCTTTTATGCAAATTTCGCTCGTGTAACTTACAACATAGAGTACAATATGCTATACTAAAAGATGGCATAACGACAAGCAGGTAAAAGGTCTGGAATGGCTGAAATAGATAAAGATCCTTTAACATTAAATAGATTGTCTGTGAAAAAAGCGTAAAAGATTTTTCCACCATTGAAAAGCTGGCTTGACCTAGACGTATTATACAAATTGTAGATAACGGGTGTGGTGACCAGAGGTTTGTGAGTTTTTTTTTTGTTTTATCGCAACTAATCTTATTTTCTGGTAGACTTGCTATGTAACCCGCCTCATGGTAAGTTTTTTTTTTTCAAAGTTATTGTGACGGAATTAAATCGAGGCCCACCTGATGTTAAGCGGACTAACCTCTGCCCATAACAGATGCAATTCATCACGCGAATTGCACTGCGCCCGTCACTTTGAGACATAGTTGTTAAGTCTCATGTACCTGTAATTTCACTGGATCTAAAAGACTGCTGCCGGAACACACCGTTAAGTGCTTGGCGACAGACCTAACGGTAGGTGCTTGGGACAGATTTTAGTAGTGGTAGCTAGCCAGGCGGGTAATCGAAAAAAGCTCTTCCATCATGCAAAATGTGCCACGTATTGATATGACCGTCCTCGTTCAACATGAGGCCACACTGTGCTCATCACTCCGAGACTTTAGTTCTTATGTCTCGTTCGTACAGTGATTTCACATGATATAGTGCCCTTCACGCCTAAATGCAGTAGTGTTTGCACACTTTTTCGAAGGTTATCTGCCACTGCAGTGGTACCTTTCAAGACGGAAAAGATTCCTAAATAAAAAGGCTTACCACCTGGTAAGAAATCAGCTCTATCAGAAAGTTTTCTATTGCAGTATACCTGCTACATCTAAAGTATTTAAGGCGTTAAAATCATGAGGAGCCCTTATATGCGCCTAATGCGCACCAAGTACCAACATCCCTCTAACTTCAAAACAAGTGGTGGCAAGATGCTCATTCAGCGTATTCTTGCCCTCAATCACTTTTTCTTACGGCAATGTATAAGAGCAAATGTTACAGTTCTTATACTCCTAAACCTAGACTAAATAATAGTTCTTTATTTTAGGCTCTTGAATCTATATTAAAATGTAAAGAAGCACAATGTCAAACAATACATATCAAATGTCAGTGTCAAAAATATATAATAAAGATAAAATGAATTGTTAGGTATTAGTCATACCAAAGACATAGTAAATAACATCAATTCCGTTCTTCAAAAGCTTTATCTACTATACAATAAAGCAAACTAAAACCATTAACTTATAAAATATTACTATTTCCTTCTGCTAAGAACGCTATTTACACACTGAGACTGATTTATTTCACCAACTATAATTTTATCAAGAAAAATATGTCAGCATATTAGTTCACGAAAATTGTCTCATTTCTATATAATGCATTGAAAATCTAATCTAAAATTATGAAGGTATAACATCTTCCTATACTCTTATCGTGATTATTTTTTTATGCCTATTAAAGGCTAACCTATCAGTTAGCCTTTGACCCCAATCTTACCTGATGGTAAGTGATGATGTGGTCGGAGATGTTGTTGAGGCGGCTCTCAAGGACAGTTGCCGGAACACACCGTTAGGTTCTTGGCAACAGATATTGTATTTGAGGGCGGTAGCTAGCCAGGCAGGCATTTTATTATAAATTATCTAGGCGATACTATGTCATTCACTGATAAAAAAACAAACGCACAAATTTTAAAATAATTCTTTGGTTTATGGCCGGCTGACTGAGTGACGCCGATCCTTCTTGAGCATTCTGGTTGAAAGTATTCTGTTCATTTCACGTCAAGCATCACCCACTTTTGAACAAGGTTTCCCCCATAAGTGGGATTCGCTTTAAATCCCCAGCTTGGCTTGTCATGGGGATCGAAGTAGAAGTTATATCCAAAAGGCGCTGCTTCCCGCCTTCCAGTATTTTTTTCTAAGTAGGCTCTTACGACACCCACGCGAGGGGGTGAGATTCTAACCCGGCACCTCACGGGGTTTATTCCGTACTAATCAGCTAATAAGGACGCATAACTGTGCACATTTGGGTAGTAGGGTAGCAGCAAGTGGCTAATAGCAAGTAATGCACCTCAAGTCTCGAATTTATTCCGTATCGTTTTCCTTTTGTGATTTACCGTTACAGTTCATAGTTTGAGAATATTAGGACTGTTATATGCACTCCCGTGGGGTGCCGAGTTAAAATATCACACCCCCATTTCTACCGTGGGTGTCGTAAAGGTAAAATACAGGAAGGTAGGCAGCAGCGCCTTCTGAGGAACTGATATATAAACTTCGATCACCAAGACGCCTGCCAAGCGTGGGGATTATGGCAAAACCCCCATAATTGGGGAAGGTGATTTAGTACTGGATAATCCAGAAACAGTACAGTGTATACATATCCCGCTTTTGGAGACATTTAAGGGAAATAATGATAAAAAGTTTGCGAGTATTCTATTAATAAGAGTATTACGGAGAAAGGTTTATTTAAGTTACACGGTCGGCCATAAGACCTATACTAATACTGGTCATATCCTCCTATTTTTCTACGTGCTTAGAGCGGAAACATATGTAGTTTTGAGTTGTTAGAAAAGACACGTTACACCAACCCCACATGCGTGTGTTAAGGTAAGAAAAGGCGACGATGAAATCAATATTACCTCCGGCCCGGCACAATCTAACAAAAATGTTGGTACCCTTACATATGCCCGATTCAATGTTGTCATGTCTCACGTAACATCATGATTCACTGTCACCCTATTAAAGGATAGGAGCAGTCTATTCAGACCTTTGACAATACAACTAAGAAGACGCGCGCCCCGTTGACACGACGTGACTTTCCTACGTAAAAAATCACCTATTTCATATCTGGTTCATGTATACTCTTTTGCTTTTTTGGAGAACAAAATGTAGTTTATTTTATAGGTTTTGCAGTCTCTGTGGAGCGAAGCTCTGTCTGGTTTATTTCGAAACTTGTACATTTTGGTATTAGGGATCTGTATATATTTTAGTACACTAGTAGCTCTTCTCCTTTTTTGTTCGTTATAGTATGATTTTGTTGTTTGGATAGGTTTTAATTCTTTATCCGACACGTATTCGGTTACTCTGAAATATAAACATTTCGCCGTGGATTAGTTCAGGAATATTGTGGCGAATTCTCTCCTATAGGCCAATTTCGTTCATATTCTTTAAAATGAGTATATGTTTTACAGAAATGAACAAAATATTAAATTCTAGAGGATATTATGATAGATACCATGCTTGAAACAAAAATCATATGTTTCTCTAAAAAAAAATATCATGAGCTTTAAAATTTCACTAAATCAAGTGTTGTGTTATATTGTAAATCGTATCAATACAAATTTTATTTATGATTATCAGGTTATGGTTACTAACCATGTGATGCCCCGTATGGTGTCGAGCCCATTGCTACCTGTGGGTGTCGCAAGAGACGGCTAAAGGTAAAATGCGGAAAAGTGGGCAGCAATATCTTCTGAGGAACTGATATCTTAAACTGCGATGCCCAAGACGCCTGCCAAGCGTGGGTATTATGGCAAGCTAAGTTAATTTACTTAGCTTTGACCACTACATCAAGTGAAAATGTGGTCGAAGATGTTGTTCAACCTAACCACAGCCTGGACACTCGACTCTCTATACAAAAGCCGCGTTCTAACTGCCTATTACACAGATACTACACTAATGTTGTTTTTGTACACGCGTAAATGTGTGCGTGAACTCTAAGGTTGTAATCGTATGAATAAATATTGTTGTACCCTTCTTATTATATAAATATTGTCTTACCTACCTAGCAATCTTTTGATGCCGTTATTATGACTTTACTTGTCTTTGAAAGCCAGGATAATTAGAGGCCCGTGAAAGCTAATCTACACAGTTGGCAACCATGGGTAACGCCCATTGGCCTTGTCGGGTCGCTTGTTGCTTACCACTGTCGGAATTTGCTACTACACAGTCGCTCACCACAGTGTGTTTCGAACTCCCGCGCCGACAACACGCATCGTACGAAAGCTAAAATACACAATATGATATCGCTCCTTACGTTTTAAAATTACTACTTGGTATGAAATTTGGAATAAAAATATGTCTTAAATAATGAGCATGATAAAGAAACATATAGTACATAGCACATGAATAAATAACCGTACAGAAGGAAAGCTTCTAAAGTCCAAAATTCTAATCTTTTTTCATAGGGCTGTCACAATTTCATGGAAAATTAAAAACTGGGCAAGTGCGGGTTGGGATTCAGCAATCAGCACATACGAGCAAATGAACGTACAGAATGATGGGCAGACATGACAGATGTCGAAGTGACAGTTGATGACGTATTCTCAGATTTTAGTTTTATATTTGTATACTAAATATCTTAAAATTACTGGGCCATAGATCTTAGATGTGACAGATGTCATATTGACAGTCGTAATATATCTCGATTTTGAGTTCATTGAATATTTGGGTTGCAAATATTCTAAAAATTAACAGGAAAAATGCCTTTATAGCAGCTCTCAAGGTGGCACTTGACGACAAATTTAATGTTCTGTAGGTAGTGATCAAAATCTATTTTGATTTTTCTTTAAGATCTCGATATCATGAAAAATACATATTCAGAATAACGACGTTCATGACAACCTAGATATCGATTTTCAGACAAATCGGAGTAACTTTTTACACTTGGCAGACGTCATCGAAAAACAAATTCCAAATCTGTAATATGGACGTCCAGATCTACCTAGATATCGATTTTCAGCCAAATCAGAGTAACTTTTTTCACTTGACAGACGTCATCGGGAAAATAGTTCCGTATTCGGAATGAGGACGTCCAGAACTACCTAGACATTGATTTTCAGCCAAATCGGAATAACTTTTATCACTTGGCAGACGTCATCTACCAAGAAATTCCAAATTCGTAATATGGACGTCCAGAACTACCTAGATATCGATTTTCAGCCAAATTCGTGTAACGTTTTTCACTTGGCAGACGTCATCGAAAAATAAATTCTAAATTCGTAATATGGGCGTCCAGAACAACCTAGACATCGATTTCCAGCCAAATTCGTGTAACTTTTTTCACTTGGCAGACGTCATCGAAAAAGAAATTCCAAATTCATAATATGGGCGTCCAGAACTACCTAGATATCGATTTTCAGCCAAATAGGAGTAACTTTTTTCACTTGGCTTTTATATATTAGGTCCTTACATATGAAATTGGCGTTTTTCGTACTGGCCACTTTAATCACGAATTTCTCCTCTTTGGTAAGGAATTCCAAATTCAAATTTGTACAGCTATAGACTCATGTATTTGTGCTTCGATGATCGTCATTCATTTGTTTTTTTTCTTCTGTTTTTTTCTGTTTGCGTCACTCATTTTACAAAATGGAAAACCTTAAATATCGCATTATTTACGAGTACGAGTTCCGCCGTGGCACTAGTGCTGCGGAAACAACTCGAAGGGTGAATGATGTGTATGGCGGTCGTGTTGCAAAAGAAAACACAGTTCGTTTTTGGTTCCAACGTTTTCGTTCTGGAAATTTCGACCTGCAGAACAAGCCCCGTGGACGGCCTGAGACTCAAGTTGATAATGAAGAGTTGAAGGCTATTGTGGAAGCGGATCCATCGCAAACCACGTCCGAGTTAGCTGCAGGCTGCGATGTTAGTGATAAAACTGTTTTAATTCACTTGAAGCAAATTGGGAAGATTAAAAAGCTTGAAAGGTGGGTACCTCACGAATTGACTGAAACAAACCGGCAAACGCGCGTCGACTGCTGCGTTACATTACTAAACCGGCACAATAATGAAGGTATTTTAAACCGAATCATTACCTGTGATGAAAAATGGGTTCTTTACGATAATCGGAAGCGCTCAGCGCAATGGTTAGATCCTGGCCAGCCAGCCAAATCCTGCCCCAAGCGAAAATTAACCCCAAAAAAGTTACTTGTAAGCGTTTGGTGGACTAGTGCCGGTATTGTTCATTACAGTTTTTTCAAATCTGGCCAGACTATTACGGCTGATGTCTATTGTCAGGAATTGCAAACCATGATGGAAAAGCTAGCGGCTAAACAACCTAGGCTGGTCAATCGCTCCACGCCACTGCTGCTTCACGACAACGCTAGACCACACACTGCGCTACAGACGGCTACTAAATTAGAAGAGCTTCAATTGGAAAGTCTAAGACATCCTCCGTACTCCCCGGACCTTGCTCCAACAGATTACCATTTTTTTCGAAATTTGGATAACTTCTTGCAAGGGAACAAATTCAACTCCGATGGGGCAGTCCAAATCGCCTTCAAAGATTTTATTGATTCCCGTCCGACTGGTTTTTTTAGTAAAGGGATCAATGAACTACCTATGAGATGGCAAAAGTGCATAGAAAATAATGGTTCATACTTTGATTAATTAAATATATTATATTAAAAAATATTCGACTTTTTGTTCCTCCCATACAAAACGCCAATTTCATATGTAAGGACCTAATATATATATATCTACTCATATACCTACATTAGGACTTAACTCCACGCGAGCGAAGCCGCGGGCGTACATAATTAACGCTAGATAATAGGGAAAAATATGGAATGAATGTCCTACATACCTATAGGATATATATATATATCCTATCTACACTACCTATACAAATATTGTTGATATACCTACTATATTTCAATTAATACATAACTACTAATATAGCTAAATTTAAGAAGCTAAATTTTTATGAGTAACTCATTTTCGTTCCTAATTTAGAATGCATTTTATATGTGTGTGGCTTTTATACCTACGTATCTCAAAGAGGGAAACGCGTTATGCGTGCGCTCCAGCCATACGTGCGCTCTCGCCGGCTGCAGCGACATACTGCCCTCGCGTGGTGTGCGACCGGGCGTCCACACAGTCGGAAATATTGGTCGCTCACCATGGTCGCCAACGCATGCTCGCTCACCGAGGGCGTTGGAAGGTCAAACATAATTTGGTCGCTAACCACCATCTCCACAGTCGTAAACCATGGTTGTCAATCATGGTGGGGGGCTCGTTTCCGACTGTGTAGCACCACTTTGAGACTGTACACACTGCCACAACTGTACGTTTCAAGGTGACGGGCGCGGTATAATTCGTCACTTGTGTCGAAATTAATCTGTTATAGACAGAGGTTAGCCCGCTTAACATTAAAGTACATGACAATGTTTCGTCACAATCCCATAAAAAGATATGGATTCTGGTTACTTACCCTTTTTTAGTTGCTAGATTCGAATCAATATCTGATAACCTTTACCTGGAACAGTTCAAAACCAAACCAACCAAAACGAGCACTTTAACGGTCTCGGGTGCTTTAAATTTATAGGAAGCGATATAAAAACATAGGGTAATTTTCGAAGCCAGAGCACCAAAGCAACAATCAACTTTATTCAAACGATCCAAAATAATAGCAGCGCAACTAGACAACATTTCTAACCCATATAAATGAATCTCGAATGCTGTTCGAGGCAATTGCGACCTAGCCTTATGCTTTTGAAAGTAAGAGTATCGTTTCATTATACATATTAAAATTTTAAGCGGCAGAGCGTTGAATTCAAGTTATAACTAACACTAATGATTTCCTTTTTTATATGTCTTTATTAACAACACACTACAAACTTAATACAACACTACAGCTACTTCAACGAAAGCATTTAGTCAACCTAAAGGCCATTGCAGGCATACAGGCAGTCCAAATGCTCTAGCCCACTACCAGTTGGCAGCGTGCCCAGTATGCTGGCAGCATTGCCCCGTTGGATTGCGATGCTTATTTGGCTCTCGTTGAGCAAGTAATTTGATCACGCATCGTATCGACTAAGCGCTCCGATAAGTAGATTGATGATATTTGGCTTTATTTAGTTAGGCCTTATCAGAGGCTTTCGGGCAGCCTGAAAACGCCGTCAGTTTTCATTATGCTATGTAAAGAATTTATCAAATACCCGCCTTGCAGCTGTCTTTAAAAACTAGTCCACTTACTAAGCTAATTCTGTTTACAACATCTTCGACAACGTCATCACTAACCATCTTCTGAGATTGTGGACGCGAAACATTTTTCAACCCTCAATCACCCACCTTTTCTGTATATGGCACACCCACCATATTGATCACATTCCAACATATGCTCACCTAGTATACCTATATCTATATGTCCAGCTTAGTGACCCAGATTGTGGGTAGGTTTCAATAAAAAAGTAGTAAACAAACCATTCAATAACCCACATAAAAAAAACTAGTTTACGATTTCGTACAAACAACAGTTTATATGGAAGTTTTGTCATCCTTATATTCATTATGGTGGGCACCTCGACATACTTTTGGTTTTTATATTTGACCTATATTTTCTTTTGTTCTCAATGGTTTAAGTTGTGTATTTATTTTTATTAGCAACTACGAGAAGCTTTCAATACAGATGAAAACAAGGAAACGTAGTATATCGGTGAGAAAATTTGCAAAAAGATACGCAATCCTAACTATTCAAATATGGGTCAGGCCATTCATATCGGTTCTGAAGCTGAGAGACGAATTACTTAGCATTCCGTGGATTCTCAGTACGGGTGGCGGGCTATAGCGATGCAGAGATTTATAGACTAGGCTTTGATTTAAGGAAACTTTGTATTTAGAGCTTGCTTTTGTATAGAACCTATGACTACGAGGTTTGACAGGTAACAGTTAAAAAGTCAGTCGTGGTCAGTGATAGGTGAGAAAAAACTATACAACATTGTTAAAGTTAGAAAAACTAATTCCTATATCTAATACTAGTATGAAGCAGTGATGGCTCAGTGGCATTGGCTATGGACTGCCGCGTAGCTTCACCGCATGGTGGAGGGCATTTTGCGAATGCCCTTTCACCATGGCTAGCGACCACCCTCAAGTAGAAAATCTGTCGCTAAGCACCCAACGGTGTGTTTCGGCAGCTCTTCTTGAGAGCCAGTAAATTTAGGTTAACCCTGTTAACACTTTCGACCACATCATCACTTACCATCAGGTGAGATTGTGGTCAAAGGCTTACCTAACCGAATTTAAAAAAAAACCCTGCTGTTATGATCAGAAAATATTCTTCCTTACAGTCAATTCTCACCTCACAGTAAGGTGCCATTAACCAGAAATGTAAAATATTTATTTTAAATATCAATTTTTATATGTTCACAGTCTTAATTCTCAGCATATGAATATGAAAATGTAAACTTGTGGTCAACGTCGTTGGCATCACAATTTGTTATACGTTTAACCTTTTACTATTACACAAAAATATTAAAAAATGTTACTAAATCTATATATTAATATTAATATATCATACATCATCATACATATTCAATATCAATTATTAAAGACACAAGATATTGTTTACGTGATATATCGTCCCGTCTATATTTTATTTTATGTGATTGTGGGAGTCTTGTCGAATTGCGGCCTATCATGGCAGGCCTCTCTGGTGTTAAGCGGTAACTTCTAACTATAACAGATGCATTTCGTAAAACGTGACGAATAGAAAAAAACAAACAGCTTATTATGTTTATAACATCTTCGACAACGTCATCACTAACCATCTGCTGAGATTGTGGAAGCCAAACATTTTTTAACCCTCAATCACCCACCTTTTCTGTATATGGCACACCCACCATATTAATCACATTCCAACATATGCTCACCTAGTATACCTCGATCTATATGTCCAGCTTAGTGACCCAGATTGTGGGTAGGTTTCAATAAAAAAGTAGTAAACAAACCATTCAATAACCCACATAAATAACTAGTTTACGATTTCGTACAAACAACAGGTTATATGGAAGTTTTGTCATCCTTATATTCATTATGGTGGGCACCTCGACATACTTTTGGTTTTTATATTTGACCTATATTTTCTTTCGTTCTCAATGGTTTAAGTTGTGTATTTATTTTTAATAGCAACTACGAGAATTTCGATACAGATGAAAACAAGGAAACGTAGAATATCGGTGAGATATTGTGCAAAAAGATACGCAATCCTAACTATTCAAATGTGGGTCAGGCCATTCATATCGGTTCTGAAGCAGAGAGACGAATTACTTAGCATTCCGTGGATTCTCAGTGCGGGTGGCGGGTTATAGCGATGCAGAGATTCGTAGACTAAAGGCTTTGATTTAAGAAAACTTTGTATGTAGAGCCCACTTGTGTATAGTACCTATATGACTCTATACACAAGTGGTTGACAGGTATGACTCTATACACAAGTGGTCGAGGTTTGACAGGTAACAGTTTAAAAAGTCGGTCGTAGTCGGTGATAGGTGAGAAAAAACTATTTAACTGTGTTAAAGTAAGGAAAACGTATTCCTATTTCTAATACTAGTTTGAAGCAGTGATGGCTCAGTGGCATTAGCTATGAACTGCCGCGCAGCTGGTCCATGGTCCCGCCGCGAGCTTGAGCTTCACCGCATGGTGAAAGGCCATTATGCGTATGCCCGCCTGGCTAGCGACCACCCTTAAGTAGAAAATTTGTCACCAAGCACCTAACGGTGTGTTTCGGCAGCTGTCCTTGAGAGCCAGTAATTCAAAGTTAAGCCGGTTAACACCTTCGACCACATCATCACTTACCATCAGGTGTGATTGTGGTCAAAGGATGACGTATCAAAAGAAAAACTAGTGTTCTGATCAGGAAGTTTTCTTCCTCACAGTTAATTGTCACCTCACAGTAAGGTGTCATTAACCAAAAATAGTAAGTATTTATTATAAAATGTCAATTATAAAAGACACAAGACATTGTTTCCATGATATATCGTCACGTCTATATTTTATTTTATGTGATTGTGTGAGAACATGCAGACTTGTGCTTGCCAAATTGCGGCCGCTCATGGCAGTCATAGCAGGCTTCTCTGGTGTTAAGCGGTAAAGTATGACTATAACAGATGCATTGCGTTAAACGTGACGAATGAAAAAAACGTTGCACACATCACCCTGAGACATCAAATTGTTTAGTCTTATATGCCTGTAATTTTACCGGCACCCATACGCTTCAAACCGCAACACGATAATACGAACTTTAGTGTATGACGGTAGAAATACGTAATATATCCTAGAAGGATAGGATATATTACGTACTTACTATAGGCAGAGGCGTTTAAATACCTACGTTTTACTGTGTATACGTATCATGGTCCTATGTTATTGAGCTGAGTGCCCTTTATTCCCAAGAGTACTTTACTTTACTATCATATGGGTCACAGTAGCGGGTTCCAAAACATAACAAGGATTTTTTAACGATGAAACATTCGAGATCAATTTTTCGTGTTTCCTTAAGACTTAACCAACGAGTTGTATTGCAGCAATTTTAAAAAGTATGACTTAAATATTATATATATACAAAAATAAAAAAAAGTAAAATTACTCGACTGCAAGTTATTTATTTTCGTTAAGCGTTTTATCGCTCCAATGAAATTAAATATATATTTATTGATCTGCTTATTAAAGCCCTTCATTTTTGTATCCCATTCAATAGACTTGAAAGTTTTTTTTTCTAAAGATATGACTTTGGAAATCCGCCAGTTTGTATTTTTATTTCTTTTTTTTATGTACCTACACTAGGTACATAAAAAGTACTACACTTGCGCTATCAAGACGAATCTGATGATCTCATATATTAAAATCGGTTATAATGTGGTATAAAGAAACTCACAAACATACATAAACCCTGAAAACATAACACTCGTTTTTTGGGCAGTCGTGTAAAAAACATAAGAAAGTGTAGTGTGATTACACCAAATCTAATATTTTTATGACACGGTATTACGTTAAATTACAGCTACCGGATGGCATCAATTTTCCAACTAACCTGGTTTCCATCGCAGCGAGGCGCTAATTCAGATTGTTAAACAAGCTCATTTTGCACATCAGTGCACAGATTCTGATATCAAGCGCTGCAGTTTCCAATACATTGACCTATTTCATAAGTGCGCAATTTAACTACAACGTTTTTGTAAATAGAATTATGCTAAGTACAGGTTTTGCAGCAGTGATGGCTATAACAGATTCTGATATCGAGCGCTGCAGTTGCCAATAGATAGACTTATTAAATAAGTGTGCAATTTTACTACATCTTTTTTGTTGATAAATTGTGCTAAGTTAATTTTTTGAAGCAGTAATACCTATAACATATTTACCTATAACAGGCTTATTATCAAAAATTTAAAAAATGCTTACGAAGATTTTCTCATGGAAAATAAAAGCGATCTCCTTTTCGTTCAGTGTAACACATTCTAGTATTTCACATCATTATAATAAGCGATAAATAAAAAAATACCTATTACAAAGCGTAGAAAAATTATAATCATGTGCGGGTTTTGGACCTCTAACCGTCAGAAGCTAAACCAACATGATATATAACCTATGACTCTAATTTGTCCTTTTGTTCTTAACCATCATATGGGGCTCGAATCCTGCACATGACTATATTTTTTCCTCTAGTTGTGATTTTGTAATGTAATTCGAGGAGCATGCATAATAGCAAAAAAAGAGTTTAAATAATAATTGACAAATTTATTTTACTTTCCTGTGGTTTAAATACTACAGAGATGTATCTATATCAATTTTATAAATAGTATCTGTCTATAAATTTGTTGAATGTTAATCCACCTACACAAATGGCATCACTCACTACCTGCCCGTAAAAAAGCACCTTTCAAAAATAACTTCACATTGTTCAGAAGATAACATTAACGCGACATTATTTGTTCATATAAAGGTAAAGATTTTATTTCCTTTTCTAAACGGTATTCAGTATACATTATTGAAAATAATAGAACTAATATTTCCGTTCATAACAGTACCCAAACAAAATCCCACATTGGAAAATGTATTTCCGATGGCTCTCCAAACAGAAGCTCTCACAATAGCTCTCGGAATCTGGATGGATCCTCAACGGACAAATGTTTGTTTTCGCGTGCCTTATATGACTTATTATTTTCTTTCTGATGGAATGCTTTGTATCAGATTTGTTTTCTATTGTGATAAAACATTTAGTAAGTACATGATGGGATTCGATATTTTCTATTAGCTGTTTTTGATGTTGCTGTTTCTATTGACCTGGGAAGCTTTATGAATGGCATATCTTTTTTTTCAATAATTCGAATGATAGTGTTTATGGTTCGTAGGGTGCCGGGCTAGATGTTAACCCCCTGTTGCCAAGCACTTAACGATGTATTCCGCCAGCTGTCCATGAGAGCCAGTAATTCTAGGTGAAGCATGCTAACACCTTCGATCACACCATCACTTACCGTCAGGTGAGATTGTGGACAAAAGCTTACCTATCAGCAATTAAAAAATATATCAAAATTGGTTTGGTATTCACGATACAGACAGAGAGACAGCCGGGTTTTTTTTTTAATAAATGCTATATATATGTGTTACGCAGTAAGTCCCTTTAGCCATATTTTTGAAATGTTTATTCCATGTTCACACTTTTAGGCTTCTACTCCTTTATTGTAAGTTTATATATAGAAGATGAGATATTTGACAATAAATCAGAAAGTACAGAATCGAAAATAATGAAATCATTTTTCTGAACATAAAAAATATTTCCAATGGCTCTAACGTAGTTTTTAGTATCTGAATAGATCCTATACGGACAGATATTGGTTTCGCGTCCTTTATATAGCTTATTATTTATCTTTCTATAACAATGTATTATGTGTGATTAATTTTCCAATAAAACAGAAAAATACTGTCTAAATTTTATAGAATTGTATGTTTTACATACGGGGCACCCGTGGGGTGCCGGGCTATAATGTCACCTCCCTATCGATACCTGTGGGTGTCGTATGAGGCAACTAAAGGTAAAATACCAGAAGGTGGGCAGTAGCGCCTTTTCATGCATTCTTAAGCTGCAATCCCTAAGACGCATGCCAAGCGTGCGGATTATGGCAATACCCCGTTAATGGGAGAGGCTGTGTTCAGCAGTGGACAATCCCGATGATACAGTACAGTACAGTATATAAAAACACAATTCCAAGAAGCCTCTACACTCAAAAAAACCATGTAATTTTTTTTTTCAAAACATCACATATATGACAATCCATACCACAGTTACCCTTCGGTTCCAATAACGCAAATGTGTTACCAAATCACAAATTATAGATATATATGCGGGATTCGATACCGCGCCATCCACCCCTATAGCCGGGGCATGCTCTGACCGCTAAGCCAACATGTCGATTGCCTCACAACTATTAGTTGTGCTCTCGTTATTTTGTGATTTTGTAATGAAATCAGCGGAGCATGCGTTATTGCAATAATAAAAATATTTGAATAATACGCAAATATGCCCTATTGCTGTAACACCGCAAGCGATCGGTTCATAATGTACTAAACAGACACCACGATAGCAATATACTCGTATATTTCTTCACCTCCGACTGCGTATAACGCTTATAGAAAACAGGTAGCAGTGCTGTGTATATAGAAACGTCAAACTCAAAGTGTGACAGATAGATGACATTATTGTTGCGGTCATTAGAATACAATACGTATGTCAAACAATTTTTTTTTCCGAATCTCGGGATTTGGACTCGCACGTCTTGTGCATTTGCCAGTGTCATGTTATATTAAACAATCTTTTTCACGAAAGAATATCTTGAAAATGAATACTACTAATCAGTAATTGAAGTGAAGGTGAACTAGTGACATTACAACTGAGCGCTTCCGTGCTTCGGAGGGCACGTTAAGCCGTCGGTCCCGGGTGTTGTTTTACGATGGCAGTCGTTACAGCATGGTGGTAGGGCATTTTGCGAATGCCCGCCTAGCTAGCTACCACCCTCAAGTAGAAAGTCTGACGTTAAGCACCTATCGATGTGTTCCGGCTGTCCAGCTGTCCTTGAGAGCCAATAATTCTAGGCTGGCCTGAACAACATCTTCGACCACATCATCACTTACCATCAGGTGAGATAGTGGTCGTGGCTAGCCTATCAAATATAAAAAAAAAGTTTAATTTAAAATTGCTTTAACATTATGTGAAACACAGATAAAACCTATTGTAGTTTCCATGTAGGTTTTAGGCACCTGCTGTTGTCCTACTAGCTATTTTCACACACAGAAAACATAACTCACATCTATTTCTGTTGCCTTAATAACTTATGATGTTCCTTTTTATCAAAAGCTTTATAGTGATACGTTTTCTATTGTGATATTCTTGAATATTGTTGAAGTTGTCTTCTTCCAAGAGATAATATAATAGATATGATATTGTATGTTAGCACAAATAAAAATTGAGAGTGTTATTTACCTTATTCATTCGTTCACGCAATAACAGAGGCATACGGTGAACTTTGTTTATTTAATATACTTGGAGAGTAAGGTTAGGTAATTTTTATCAATATATATAACTAGTTATTAACAAAAAAAAAAAAAAACATACTTGAAAACATTCTATAGCCTATGTTCATCAGAGATAATGAAGGATTCTAATAGTGACAGAAATTGTCTTATTTGGTCCTAGTCATGAAGTCATGAAGTCATAGGGGTTCATGACTTCCTATGGCAGTCATTAGAGTAAGGGAAAATACCAAAAAGTCGGAAACAGTGCCTTGAACTGCTATCTTACACTGTGATCCCCAAGACGCCTGCCAAGCGTTGTGAATATGGCAATATACCGTACCAGAGATAGTAGGCCATTCAGCCTTAGGATTCCATTTAACGCCCTGATTAACCGAAAAATAACCGGTATGCTACCAACAAAAGCATTACCGAGTCAGGACAAGCCAGCCATAAAACCGAAAGCAAAACTTCTTACTAAACTATTTCCGGTGCAATGTCAACGAAAACAAAAAATGTTATATGTTTTTGGTTTGTAAGCTTCCCTCAATGTTATTTACTTTAGTCAAAAGTTGTAAGATAAAACATAATATAGATACCTAGAATTAAGTGAGAATTAAGTGAGATATATAAAGATTATAAGAATCTATATTCATGTCTTCACGTATCTTTAATTATTGACATGAATTTTAATTTGTTATTATTGACATGAATTTTATTTTTCAATTATTGACATGGATTTTAACTTGAAATAATGGACGTCGACTTATTTATTATAACGAGTATTTGACTTTGATTTAATTGGTTATATTTTAGATTAGATTGTTATTTAAATTGTTGCTATTCGTTTGTTTTTGATAAAGGTATTTAGAATCTGAAATTATTGTTATCGTTATTTCCTTAATCATTTATATTACATACACGATTGAATTAGGATATTTCTGTAATAATTTGTGTATATGAATTTGCAATAAAATAAATAAATAAATCTTTTACACAGCCGGTATTAACGACAATAGAAGTTTCTTAAAAAGTTGATTCTGTCAAATGAATTTAAATCATGTAAAATCTTTTATTGTTATAAATTATAAAAAGCGAAATGGAATGCAATTCATTGGGACCAGTTTCAGATCATTACCATAGAACATATAATAATATTGCACCTAACAAAACGGAGTAATCAAGATCGGATGTTTGACACTTTTTAATTATGATCAATTTAAGTTCTCAAACATAAAAAGTATGTGCATATTAACCTGTGATATTAACTTAGGACCTTTTATTATTGAATAACACGTGCAAGTACTGGTTAATATAATATAGTGGCAGGTACCTAGTAAAATACGTAGGTACCGCGCAATATTTTTTTGAGGTACCAAAATATAGTAAGTATAGCAAATGTTTTACTAGAAATTTTTCAAACCTAATTGAACTGACTACTAATCATAATAACAATATACTTATTATAAACTAACTTTACGGCCGCGGCTCCATACGAATGTCTTTAATCGCGCAAAACCATTAACCTCTTTTTGTGCAGTTAGATAAAAACTATTCTATGTCCTTCCCCGGGTATCAAACTATTTCCATACCAAATTTCATCCAAATCGATCCGTTGTTTTTAAATTTATTATTTGCATACAAAATTACAAATCTTTCCTTTTTATAATATTAGTGTAAATGTAGATAGTAAAAAAGTCATCATTTAATTTCACGACCTTTCTATTTTTAATTACCATGATACTGAAGACTTCTCAGCACTTCAATAACATGTATTTAATTTTTTGGGGCATTTGGGCTATGTGAGTCTGCAAGGACTTGTAGGTTGTCTAAATGCTTACTTACATTGTAGTGTTTTATGGGTGACCGCTAGTGACATTACTACTGAGCGCATCCGTGCTTCGGAGGTCACGTTAAGCCGTCGGTCCCGGTTGTCGTATTAGGATGGCAGTCGTTATAGCATGGTGGTAGGTTATTTTGGAATGCCCGCCTGGCTAGCTACCACCCTCAAGTAGAAAATCTGTCGCCAAGCACCTAGTGGTGTGTTGAGCTGTCCTTGAGAGCCAGTACTTCTAGGTTAGCCTGAACAACATCTTCATCACATCATCACTTACCATCAGGTGAGAGAGTGGTCAAAGGCTAACCTATCAGGCATAAAAAAAAAGTAGTGTACGGTTGTATTTAGTTCGTAGAATTTTGTTAATAAAGGCATACCGCCGGAAAATAAAATAACATTACCTATTTTCAATCAAGCCAATCTCATTACGCCACGCATATCTGACCCCAAATTTTTGCAACAAATTTGAGTAATTTACCAACACCAACAAAAGTTTACCCAGGCCTGTAATTTACCCCAAAATACAGCGGGATGGAATTTCAATCATAATTTCACAACAAAATTGAGATATAAATGACGTTTTCAATTGAAACAATAATAATTACATTATGAGCGATTCAGTACCGAAGTAATTTATTAATATTTTTTAATTTGTTAGTAGTAATGGTATATTAAATTGCTTCTTTATGATAATAGTATGTTTATTTGTTATATATGTATTATATTATGTATGGGAATATTTATCTAATGTCGTGTATGATGTCTTTATTGTGTGGTTTATGTAGTATAAATGTAGTTTTTTTTAATGTAATATATTTATGGTAGCTTTCTCTTCTCACCACCGTCTACACTTTTTCGTGTTTGTCCTGTCCATCAAAAGGTTTTCTTTAAGAGATTGCCATAGCTATAATACCGCTAATTGTATTGCCCATGTATTAACTATTATTATTTTTAAGTTAAGCGCACTTTTTGTATTTATCTGTAATGTTATTGGTAAGCAATAAAGAGTTTTCGTGTCGTATTAACGTTTTATTGGTCTTATATTTTTTATTCCGTCATTATTTTCTTTTTTAATGTGATGGTATTTTATAACGACTAAATAACAAGATCAATAACAGCTATTAAGATGTGAACACTAACACCTCAAGTGGGCGTCGTGTAGAATATCTATATATACGTGTCTTGCATGATCTTTATTATATTCCCATAACAATTCAGGAAGGGACCTACAGCTTAGGCTGCCTTTTGATTAGAGATGCGAGCTATGGAAGCTTATGCTATTCACCAGTCATATCACTTAAGTAATGACAAAATGTCAAGCAATGCTTTGAAAATTAATTTATTTAATTGTTGGATACCAAACGCATCCATAGCTCACATCTCTGATGGTAAGGCAGCGTAGGTTGATAAATTTAGACGGACCACATGCTCGTTTTGCCAAGCCGAGGTCCGAACAACAGTGGTACCCTTGAGCTCGCTGTCAACGCTGTCTTCTGCTTTTACTACACACAAATTATTTTGTTTATCTCTAATATAAAAAAGCTGTCCAAGTGAGAATCACTCTTTTAGGGCTAGGCATCGCAACAGCCCATAAAAAAAAAAACATTTGTGTAATTGATCAGAGCTTGAAAACTACATTAGGTACCTTTATGATTTCTAGTCCAATGTCCGTATTTTGAGTCAACATTGTATATATCCATATCTTAGGTTTATATATCATTCTATTTACGAGCTACAGACCCGTGACATACGCCCGGATGGATGCACTGACAGACAGTTGAGTCTCATTAAATGGCTACGTTTTGGACGGTATGGTGCAGAACTTTCAAAAAGGCAGAGTAGTCGGTAAAATTACGAGCACATTATATGATATTAACGGTGCTAATAATTCCGGTTCCCACATTCTACCTCACACAGAAGAAACACTTCATTCCAACAGGTCTGTTTTGGTCATAACAAAAGCCAGCGCATAGGCTAGAGAGACATTTTGCTATTAGCGGAACACTTAGTAAGTCCCCTAATAATATAAACGTGAAATATGAGCTACCCAATTTGTCTGTACCTGTGACCATGATAACTGTAATGTTTGTAACGTCGTAATAAAAATAATGTAAAATAAACACGATTTAATCCGTTAAAGTTGTTTTATTTATTATACAGTCGCAAGTGAAGCTGTTTATTTTACATAGGTCAACAAATGAAATAAGTTGCGCGGAGTCGTCGCCGCGATTTAGACGTGTGAACTCACCTGATGAAGGGCGTCGGACATGCCGAAACCTAGGTCGACAATCTCGACCAATACGCGTGAATACAGCCGGTTATTAAAAATATTAAAATGAAATACAAGTTAAAATGTAGTATTAACAATCTGATAAACCTATGCTGTGGAAAAAGCGCCTAGAACGCTGACTACAACACCATATACAATTCATATATATTCCTTAAAACTAACATATATTTCTAATTCTAAGTATAACTACATGCACTATCCATGCTACGTGAAAATCACTTTTACAAATTATTCATCATCATCATCATCAAACGGAAGACGTCCACTGTTGAACAAAAGCCTCCCCCATAGAGCGCCACAAAGAACGGCTATTAGCATCTTGTAACCATTGGCTACCCGCGACTTTTACGATGTCGTCAGTCCATCTAGTGGAGTCCACACAAATTTTTCGTCCCGAGCTGGAATCGAACTTGCGTCCGCCGATATCGCGCCGGGTACACCTAAACCTTTGGCTTTCTTCGATTTCAAAAAAAGTATTCTTCAATAATTTGTAAATGTAAACCAGTGTATTATTTAAATCATTCCCTATTATTTTGGCTTTAAATGTACACCAATTTTTTTACGGTATCGAAGTGCACAAATCAATGTTAGTTATGAATCTACGCGTACCAACATAGTCGCATAGGCTGCGTGCCAACTTGGCACAATGCTTCATGCAGTTCAACGACTCTTAATATCATTCTAGTGTAAACTCATAAAATACCAGAAGATTTAAAAAAAATTTGAACGATAAAATAGGTGGACTGACGACATCGTGAAAATCGCGGATAGATAATGGTTACAAGCGGCTAACAGCCGTTCTTAGTGGCGCTCTATGGGGGACGCCTTTGTTCAACAGTGGACGTATTCCGGCTGATGATGAGGATGAGTAAAATATTTATTTAATGCCTTGTTAGGGTTCCGTACCCAAAGAGTAAAACCGGGACCCAATTACTACGACTACACTGTCCGTCTGTCTGTATCTCATGAACCGTGACACCTAGACAATAGACATTTTCACATTTGATGTATTTCTGTTGCCGCTATAACAACAAATGCTAAAAACCAGTCAGTGCGAGTCGGACTCGCGCACGAATTGTACGGTTTCCGTACACTTTATAAGACTAAAAATAAGGTTGATATATATAGTGTCTTATGTGGTATAAATAATGGTACTGAACCCTTCGTGCGCGAGTCGCTTCGCACTTGGTCAAGTTCTACATACTAAGAAACATATTGAACAATACAATTAAAAAAACATATAGCCAAATATGCTCAGCATTATGCAGTTCCAATTATCAAATTTACCTTGTAAATAAGTTACAATTAACTAAAAATTAATAAAACCCGACTTCAAGTTATTAATTTTCGTTAAGCATTTTATCCTTACATTGAAATTTAAACTACAAGCTGTATATACCTGTAGGGGATACAAATGAAACTTCGTGGATTCTTTCCAAACACTGAGTTGGAGAGTGCAAATAGTTCTTAAACTTGGCGACACTGCTTCGAAAACTAGGATATGTATAAAGAAATCTATTAATTAATTAATCTAGCGCCGCGCGTGCGGGCTATCGGAGCTCGATACTGCTGCTTATTTTAAGCTACCTACGTAAAACTGACTTGAACCTAAAAGCACCCTCCAATTTCAATTTTATTTATTAGTTCCAAGTATTGCCGCCAGATGGCCATAGGTTACAAAAGTAAGGCAAGTAAAAATTAAATGTCTTAAAATCGTAAGAAACTTAGCTAAAAAAATTAACGTAAATTTTAGAAATGCAAAATTAATATTTTCCATACAACAGTGACGTGCGTCGCCCACAATCCGCCCTCATAGTGCTGACCTGAGCTAGCAATAAAAATAATACATCTGGACTAATAAGTTTAGATCAGCACTAACATTCCGCTGGAGAGAGTAGGGCGACGCGCGTGACCGGACGCCGCACAATACCAGTGCGTGTGCGCACATCTACTACGCGGATGCGACCATCATCGCCACTGTGGGTCTCACTCACCACTCCGTGGCGCCAAGAACCACGATCTAAATTAGGTTCAATTAACAACACAAAGTCTCCAACTCGCAACGCTCTCTGCTCTTTATTCCACTTGTACCTAGGTAGCAAGGTAGGTAAGTATTCTTTGATCCACCGCACCCAGAACATGTCAGTTAAACGTTGCGCTATACGCCATTGCTTACGTAAACAAAGATCCTTATCATCGTACCTACCGAAAATTGGCCCGTTGGAAGACGTACCTATCAAGAAATGGTTAGGTGTTAAGGCTTCAGGATAGTTAGGGTCACAAGAAACATAAGTTATAGGACGACTATTTACGAGAGCTTCTACTTCCACCATCAAAGTTGATAGTGTCTCTGGATGTGGAGCGCGTTCTTTAAGAATGACCTTCAAAGACCTCTTGACCGTACCTATTAGCCGTTACCACGCACCTGCCATCTCTGGTGCTCCAGGCGGTAAGAATCTCCATTCTATACCTTTAATAGAACCGTCTTGACAGAGCTTACTTTTATTGAGTTCTAACACACTACGTTTCAACTCATTATCCATTCCTCGCAGATTTGAGCCGTTGTCAGAATATATAACGGTATATAGGCGTACCTCTTCGAGCTATCATGCGCCTGAGCGCCATGATAGCCGAGTCAGTAGTTAGACTTTCAGTCAATTCCAAATGTATTGCGCGCATCGTTAGGCAAGTAAAGATAACTCCGTATCGTTTTTGTCTTTTACGACCTACGGTGACCTCCATAGGTCCAAAAAAATCAATTCCTACAAAACTAAAACATTGCCGATTGTGCTGTAACCGTGCAGCGGGCAGGTTCCCCATACGCTGTGGATGCGGAACTGCACGACGGTGCAGGCAGAACAAACATCTAGAAGCTACGGCACGGACAGTTGGCCGCAGCTTTATAATCCAGTATCGTTGCCGTAATTCATTAACGACCAGTTCGTGTGCTCCGTGCATAGCTTTTCTGTGGTAGTGTTCAACTAAAAGTCGAGTTATCCTGTGATGACCATCAAGTATCGCAGGTCTTTTCACTGATTGTTCAACACACTGAACTTTATCAACTCGACCGTGAACACGCAACATTCCTTCAGTGTCAATATAAGGCGTCAACGTTAACAAGCGACTGGTAGACAACAAGGGCTTGTTTTGTTTGAGCCGTTCAATATCTTCAGCGAACGAATCTTGTTGACATTTCTTAAGCAGTAATTTTTCTGCTTCATTTAATAGTTTAACATCAAGTTGAACTTCCATACGCCGACATCGTTTCAAAAATAATAATACTCGAGCGGTAACCCTGACTAGTCTAAGCCATGACGAGAAATCATTTTCATTGGGTAAGGAGCGTTCAATAACGTGTGATGTCATAAAATTAATATTCCTTAATTCACATTCTGTGCCTTGTGATTTCTTGGTTGACGAGAGATCCTTAGGCCAGCTGTCTTCGGGCTGCCGTAAAAAATTAGGTCCTTGAAACCAAACACTTTGATACACAAGAGGTGGTGACTCTTCTTTTGTGGCGATGTCGGCCACATTTAGCTTCGAAGGTACATATCGCCATTCTGACGTAACTGTTAATTCGTCAATCTCACCAAGGCGGTAAGCAACAAAAGCTTTGTAGTTTCTGGGATCACTACGAATCCATTGTAGAACTGTATGCGAGTCAGTCCAAAAGTACCGCTTGTTAGGTTTCATATCCTTATGTTGTCGTTGAAGCGTATCAGCGAGACGTGCTGCTATTAACGCGCCTTGAAGTTCTAACCTTGGAACTGACATCGGGCGGAGAGGGGTTACTCTACTCTTCGCGGCGGCAAAACTCACCAGTACTCTTCCGTCCCGTCGGGTCCATCGCCAAAATATTACCGAAGAAACCGATTTCAGAGATGAGTCACAAAAAATATGCATCTGTCTATCTATAATATCAGCATCATTATTGCCTACAGTAGTATTGGAGTAACACTGCGTCCACGCCCCAGCATTTAAATACCATCTGGGTATACGTAACGACTCTAGTTGTTTCAGTTCGTCAATCCATTTTATCCATTTAGTATGCTCGGCAGGCAGTATCTGACACTTCCAGTCAACACCAGATCGATGTACATCTTGTAAAATAATTTTACTTTTTATCAAAAACGGTGATAAAAATCCGTGGATATCATAAACCGACATAATAATACTAAGCATTTTTGCTTTCGTTGGTGGTACCGTTCCATTTAAAATATCACTGGGTATGCGACTTAAGTTAATCTTAAAACCAAATGAGTCATCAGCGTGGTGCCATATTAAACCTAAAGTGCGCTCAGCTGTTTTGTTTCCACCGTCTTTAAATTCTATAGCTGTACGCGCTAATGCATCCGTAGGTATAGAATCAAGTACCTGTTTACTGTTACTAGACCAACCTCTTATCTCGAATCCACCTTTCTTATGAATTGATGTTATGTCGTGTACTAATTGAATGGCTTTATTTTCGTCACAAGTTGAGTGTAAGCAGTCATCCATATAATGATCATTTATGATGACGTCAACAGCCTCCGAATTAATATCGGCGTACTTAAGTGCATTCTTATTCTTTATGTATTGCGCGATAAATGGCGATGCATTACTTCCAAATATTAAGCTTTGCATTACACAAACCTTAACTTGGCTGTCTGTTGATTCTTGCCATAAAAATCTCAGCACATGCTGATCTTCCGAACGTATCCTAATCCGTAAAAACATATCACGTATGTCGGCTATGATAGCGATCGGGTTCGCGCGAAATCTTAGCATAATTCCGAACAAGGAGTTGTACAAGTCAGGTCCAGTCAACAAATAGTCATTTAAGCTAACTCCACAAACCTTTGAAGCTGCATCGTAAACAAGCCTTAATTTTTCAGGTTTATTGGGGTTCTGAACACTAAAATGTGGCAAATACCAAATATGATTAGCTAACAGTTCATCATTCCTTAGTTCCCGAGCGTAACCACTATCAAACAACTTAGTCATTTCCAGTTTATATCTACACGCATAATTGTTATCTTTCTGAAACTTACGTAACAACAATTGGTGGCGGGAATAGGCATTAAAGTACGAGTCCGGCATGTTAAAATCATCTTTCCTAAAAGGTAAACCTACTTCCCACTGCGTTCCTACTTGGCGGGAAGTCTTATCTAAAATATCAATTGCTCTAACATGGTCTTTATTCTCACGACGTAAGGTCGATATTCCTACTGAATCTAAACTGAATGAATTTTTAATCAGATCATTAAGTTCACTTATCTCATGCATACATTCATCAATATCAGGAGAGCGAGCGAGATGGAAAACATTAAGTTCACTTACCGAGGAGTGAGTACGACCTTTGTGGTAGCCATGGATGGTCCATCCCAACTTGCAGCGTGACGCGTACAACGAATTTTTATCTCCTTGAACAATCTCAAGTGGGGCTATAAGAAAATAATTATCCTGACCTAATAAGACACGGGGCACTACATTATGTGTGCAAATAAAAGGTTTTACATGAGCTAAATATGAACTATCAATTTTGTTTACTACAGACATATTTTGAGCACTTAACTTTAACTTATCACATTTACGCAAATAAATATCATGAAAAGCATTGTCCTGTCCAGATATTTGAACCTTAACTTTCGGAACTTCCGTTTGATAAACTGTCAAACCGAATGCGTCAGTAAACTTAATAGCACTTGAATTTTCACTTAATAAACCTAAACTTTCCGATAGTTTCGAATCAACAATAGACACAGCGGCTCCGTCATCTAAAAGTGCATATGTACTTATTATTCCTTTAGGTCCACGTAACTTCACGGGTAACACTTTGAGCAACGCGAATTCCTCTGTCGTTGTAGAACTCGTAAATTGGTCCGTGACGTCATCTCGAGCGATGTGCGTTATCGATGCGTCGGGTGCAGTTGAATCTCGTTCTGAGCCATCTTGGCTTATCAGCAGGGGTGCATCAGCTGACTGTGACGTCACCGCTGGCTTCGTCCAGTGTAGCAGGCGGTGATGCGCCATGCCACAGTTATCTACGTCACACACGGGAGAAGGGCATAACTTACTATTATGTTGTTTCGTAGATAAACAACAGTAGCATAATCTTTGCTTTTTAACAAAATTCCATTTGTCTTTTCTCATCGCACGTTTGAATATGCGGCAGTCTGATAGCATATGATCGCCTTTCTCACAATATAAACATTTCTTGTTTTCAGTGATAACAGTAGTATACACAGAGCGGTGACGTAACTTATGGTCAGTTTGCTTATATCCTTTATCGACCAAGTTTTTATATTCTCGTGGCTGAGTACATCCTACAGTTGATAACATCTCAGCCTCCCTCTTCAAAAATGTAGCTAGTAGTTCCAACTTCGATCTACCATCATGTAGGCGGTTGTAGGCATAATCTGTCCATTTACTCATTAAAGTGCTCGGCAGTTTTGACACAATAGCTGCTGCGAGCTCAGGGCTTCGTAGGTAATCATCTTGATTCAGTGCACGCATTGTTGCCACACAATTATTGACTTTAACGGCAAAGTAAGATAATTCAGATTGATAAAAATTAGGTAACGATGGTAATTTTTTCAACTGCATCGCTATATTTTGTATAATTATATCAGCTCGACCAAATCTCAGTTCGAGAGCTTCTATTACTGCTGACGGCGGAGTGTTGCCGATCAGCAAGTCAGTAACAGCTTCTTTAGCCTCACCTCGTAATGCTCGGCGCAGTCTCCATAAATTTTCAGAATCACTGAATTTGCACACTAGAGTTGAGTCATCATAAGCACTCTTAAAATGTAGCCACTCGACGCAGTCACCACTAAATAAAGGCAGTTCGCGTGGTGTAGCGAGCCGGCTGAGCAGACGATCTTCGTGCTGCGAGGCTGTCTGCTTCATCATATCTTTCAATGTGTGCGCAAGTTGTTGGATTTCATCATCACGTGGCTGAACAGGTGCACAGTTACGGTCCAGCCAATTCTCCACATTGTTATATGTCTGTTCGTTCAGTACCGACCTTGAACGCCTTGTGCTATGGTCTTCATCAGGAGCAGCATCCGGGTTGGCGTAGTTATTTCCATCGGCGCTAACCTTGGCTAGGTCAGCTTCTAGCTTCTTGTCAATTAACTCCATCTGAATCTTGGCCTTGGCCTCAGCAGCTTGCAACTCAAGCTGTTTCCGACGAGCTATCGAAGACGCATTAGATTTCTTCGAACATACGGTCGTTTTAGACGCACATGTCGATTGCTGCACGGTGCCGCGTGGTGATAATTTGCACGGCACTGGCGTCGCTATGTACTCTTCTTTATCCCGTGACGACATTTCACGATCGCTGCCATGGGGAAGAATCAGTTTCTTGAACTTCACGGGTGCACTCTCCATTTTTTGGGAATCCGTAAACTTTTGCCGCGCCTGTCGCGTCAAAATCGTCGATCGGGGCGTCTCCGCCATTACACGTTACGTTACTCGTTCGATTCGAGCTCGAAGACCAGATTGTAGGGGATACAAATGAAACTTCGTGGATTCTTTCCAAACACTGAGTTGGAGAGTGCAAATAGTTCTTAAACTTGGCGACACTGCTTCGAAAACTAGGATATGTATAAAGAAATCTATTAATTAATTAATCTAGCGCCGCGCGTGCGGGCTATCGGAGCTCGATACTGCTGCTTATTTTAAGCTACCTACGTAAAACTGACTTGAACCTAAAAGCACCCTCCAATTTCAATTTTATTTATTAGTTCCAAGTATTGCCGCCAGATGGCCATAGGTTACAAAAGTAAGGCAAGTAAAAATTAAATGTCTTAAAATCGTAAGAAACTTAGCTAAAAAAATTAACGTAAATTTTAGAAATGCAAAATTAATATTTTCCATACAACAGTGACGTGCGTCGCCCACAATACCTATGGAATAGTTGCTTAAATCCCTTCATTTTGGTATCCCACTCGAGGGGTTGGGAGAAACATTATTTTTACTCAAAATATGGCGTCTGAAATATTCCAGTTTGTTTGTTTTACTTTTTTATGTACTTAGTGTCACGTGCGCTATCAAGACGAATCTAGTAATATCTCTTACATTAAAATCGGTTAAGCCGTTTCGAAGTTATGGTGTCATAAAGAAACTCACAAACATACACACATACATGAACCCTCAAAACATAACACTCCTTATTTTGGTCAGTCATGTAATTATCAATAAAACTAGTCAAGTGTAAGTCGGTCGCACACAGAAGGTTCCGTACAATTATACAATATATTATTACATATGAATATACCGAAATAAAATCGTTAATATTTCATTCAGTTCGGGATTCTCAGCGCGAGTATATTCTGTGGCGATTATTATTACTATCATTTACAATTAATTTTTAACCGACTTAAAGAAAGGAGGAGGTTCTCGGTTCGAATGTTTTTTTTTTTGTATGATAGGTACCTCATATCTATTTACAGGGCGTACCGATTTTGATGCTTTTTTACATTTGAAAGCTGATGCTTATCATGTGATCGCATTTAAATATGAGTAAGATCTGACGAATAGTATTAGAGTTTGTCCTGATAATGCGTATTTTATGTTTGAAGTCGGTTATTTTTTGTCAAAATTTTAAATATTATATTTTAGAATGTACTTTAAATATACCAAGTCAAAAAAATAGTCTAAAAAGAAAACAATTTTCTTCTTTAGACCTTTCAAATGTAAAAATAGGTTTACTTGATACCCACCTTTTTATTTCTATTCATATAAATCAAACACGTACCTACCATGTGAAAATGTCAGCTGGTAGCCATTATGGTTTAAAAGATACAAGGTCTGACGGATGGACAAACGGGCTGTTGCGAAGTAAAAGTGTTCCGATTTCAGCTATGCAACCCTAAAACCATCAATATAAATGTATTATCCCATCCAAAAGTCCAAGTTAACAGGAAAAGCTATTACGCTATTGGCTAATCTACAGATTACAGGCAGCTAAATTTGGACAAACTCCTTAAGTCAAACATTTGTTTTCAGTAATCAAAACAACCGGATTAATTTGATTGCAGAATATCCTTTCGGTTAGAGATGACACAATCTTTATCTTAAGCATATCGATATTCGATACAGTATCAAACTTAGAAAATAAAATGTTAATACCTTACGATACAATTTGAGGTAGTAATTTCACTGCATATAGTCAAGTGAAATAAATTTGGTAACAAAAAATAATAATATGAAAAAAAAACAACCGACTTTGTTAATTAAATAATAATCGGAAAATTATTTTATTATTCAGTTAGAACTGCATTTATAAATATATGCATAAGTATGATTTAATACATTTTATAAAATCATAACACTAACGAGATGAAAATTATTGACGTCAAGTGAAAAATATTTCAATAACCAAAAAGAATAGAACGTTAGTAATTTTTTTTTATTAATTTAACAGGTATTTACGTTATTACTAAAAACACTTACGGGATAAAGTCCGTGAATTTTCTTGTCGTTTTCAAAAGTGTGATTTAACTTGTCAAAGTCAGTACCAAACGCACAATATTTTTATAATTGGTACTTTTGAACTATCATGGTACCGACTTCAACAAGGTACTTCACACTTTTGAGAGTTGACGTCGGTCTCAGTAAAAACAATATTTTTGCATTAAATTTTCAACCTAGAGGGCCCCTAAACAAGTATTGGTCTTGGTGGGTTCCATCGCAGCACAGATGACCGAATTTCAGAGTCTCAAGTAGTGGTTTCCCAGCATTACTGTGCTTGAAAGGTTCTACAGAAAGTAAATTAAGGACTTCAGAAATCAAATCGGAGTGACAAAGACAGTGTGTATAACACACAGTGTTACGACTGTCAACAATGACACTAGTCATTGTTGACAGTCGTAACGCTTACAATCTGGCTTTTGAAATACTATCGCGTCACTTTATGATATACAAAAATATTTGAAGTTATAGCGTAATATGATTGTTTTCAATATTTCAAAAGTTTAGGAATCGTACAATATAAAATAAAATTAAAAAACAATATTCTAATCCCATGTTTCTGAACGACTTTCATCCCTACGGCATCACAATTAACTCGGAAACGGAAGGCCCCGTTCTCTAATTATAATGAGTGAATGGCTACTTCAAGAAACAAGGATTCGACATTGGAGATTAGATGACTGCTCCCGGACGTGACGTCATCCACTTTTTTTTACGATAGACGTAAATCACGTTTGCCTTGAATAAGATTAAAAGCAGTGACGTATTTAGGGAGAGGTCATAGTAATTTTCGAATGGTTTCTTTTTTACTTTGGCGAGGGTTGAAGCATATACTATGCATTGTAAATATGTAGAAGCACACGTTCTTGGCTTATACAGAGATACCGTCCAAGAAACTTTACGATTTGTCACCACTTATCATTTAAATTACAAATATACTTGCATAATTAGGGGTATAGAATAAAGAGTATATATATATATATAACAATTTAGTAAAAGATACTTGTTTGAAATATATGTGCCCCGTGGGGTGCCCGGGCTAGAATGTCACCACCCCATTGCTACCTGTGGTTGTCGTAGGAGGCGACTAAAGGTGAAATACCCGAAGATGGGTAGCAGCGCCTTCTGAGGAACTGATATCTTAAACTGCAAGACGCTCATCTCACAACACTCATCAAGACGCCTGCCAAGCGTGGGGATCATGGCTGTGTTCGTGGACAATCCGGCTAATACAGTAAGATTAATAATAGTAATTTGTGCTTATTTTGTTTGGAGAAGGAACTTTCTCGAAACGAAACTTCTTTTCACGTCTAATAACAAAATTTTAAATTAAGAGGATGCTCTCTCTGGGCACAAAACGAGTTTTAAATGAATACTTAAAAAATCTCGACATACGTATTAACATCAAAAAAAGTTAAACTAACTACATAGACGAGTCACGGGGGCCACATTTTCTAAGTATATACATATAGCACTACTAGCTGTGCAATGCTATTGGTCCACAGGGACCACCCGTTATTTATTTATTTATTTTACAATAATTAAAACGGCACTTAAGACCAGTTACATTAATTACACAATTAACAACATTATCTCCTCAAATCAAAGACTAGTAAGGCCAGGTTAAGATTACCATAATCCTATGCACGTGTAAGAAGAATATATACTGTACCAGCCGGATTGTCCACAGCTGAACATGGTCTCCCAGCAAGGAGTGTTTGCCATAATCCCCACGCTTGGCAGGCTTCTTGGGGATCGCAGTTTTAAGATATCAGTTCCTCAGAAAGCGCTGCTGCCCACCTTCCGGTAATTTACTTTTAATCGCCTCTTACGACACCCACAGGTATCAATGGGGGGATGACATTCTAGCCCGGCACCCCACGGGTATATGAAGAATTTATGCAAAGTGCTTTAAGATTATATCTTCTTATAGATTTCTATTCGATATAATCTTAAAGCATACTCTATTGTGACGTGCGTTAATACATTTAAACTACTTTTAGTATCCTACATTAAAACACGTATAAATTAATTTAAAAAGTAAATTAACCCATAAGCAATTTTTTTTTCTGGTAAATGTTTTATCCTTGTATTGAAATTAAAACTGCAAGCTATATATATTTATGGAATCGTTTTGATACGCCACTCGATGGGTTTGGTAGAAAAAAAACTAAAGCACAATTAAGGGTCTTAAATCCGCCAGTTTGTTATTTGATTATTTTATTTTATACACCCAGTGTCACTTGCGCTATCAAGACGAATCTAACGATATCTCATACATAATAATCGGTGAAGCCGTTTAGAAGTTATGGTGGAATCAAGAAACTTACATATATACATACATACATACGAACCCTGAAAACATAATACTCCTTTTTTGGGCAGCCGTGTTAAAAATACATAGCCAAAATATATTTTTAGATTTGCAATAACGCCGGCTATGCGGATTACATTATAAAATCACAAATATACGCTAGGATTTTTTTTAAGTGTGCGGGGTTCGAACCCGCGTCCATCCACCCCTTGAGCCGGGGTATGCTCTAAACAATTGAGCTTACATGACATGACGTCATAACTCTCTTTCTTATCGTTCCTTAACCATCGTATTGGGATGGAGCCAAAATATATTTCTAAAATTTTGGTTAGATGACCTATACTTACAAAAACTACGAGCGTGAAAAGATTCAAAATACCCCTTAAATTAATTCCTGAGTCCAGTCTTGATTAAAGGCAGGGTCCGGCTAGCTTGGTGAAAAAAATAAATCATTCAATCCATCGGATAGCAGCGAAGGCAACTTCTCGTTTTTGGCAGTTTCCGTTCTTTTTATCTTTTAATATCAGTTAGACGGAGATAACAAGCATGAAATATAATGGTAGAATCTGATTAAACATTTTGTGTGATATGACACAAAACATTTTATCCGTAACAATTTAACAGTGAATTAAATTGTTCAATTCAGTGCGAGGCGTACTTGCACATATGCCTTTCTGTTCGTACCACACAAATAATACTACAGCCTACAGGCGTAAGGATGGATGTTAACATGGCATTCCCTTGTTGTTGTATAGGTAATATTTATTTTGTGTGCTCTTTCCTTCCATTTATAACTCTAGTGTTCTAATGCCTGGAGCCAAAAAGACAGAATTGATGACCGACTATTACCTCTGCACAATTCCAACAACGTCAAACATTATGGTCGGATATTTAAATCAGATATAAATATACTCGCAGTTTTGTAACTTGTAGAGCTTGTGGTCATACTTAAGACATTACCATCATCACTGCACCAGTGTCGTATGTATGTAATTTCAAACTACAGTTAACGTGTGCGTGGAATAAACAATACAACTTCATAGTTTTTAGTCACTAAGCGGTTAAAAACCGCTTACGCGTACGCCCAAGAGAGAAGCAGATGTTGTACAGATTTTGGATGATTTTTTTATCTGTACATTCATTATGTCGTTAGCAAAAAACTTATGTATGAAATTTTTATTCACAGGTTGGGACTATGAAGGTATCAATAAGCGACATCCGCCTTTTTAACTCTTTGATCTCGAACTGAGTAAGCTATATAAACAGTAACATCATCTGTGTAGGAATTAAAACTAATTACGCAACTGTGTACTTTATTGCCCGGGGGTGCCAGGTTAGAATTGCACTTCTCCATATCTTCCCATGGGTGTCGTAAAAGGCGACTAAGGGAAAAATAATGGAAGGTGGGCAACAGTGCCTTCTAAAGAATTGCCATCTTACACTGCGATTCCCAAGCCTAATAGGGGAGGCTGTGTTCAGCAGTGGACGATTTGGCTGATACAGTACAGTACAGTACTTTATATGGCAGTAAAATCGGCTCTCTCATCGTACGTCATGAAATACTTATAGGAACTAGGTGGGTGAGCGTGTGTTGTCGTGAGTGTGTCTGTTTAACCAGTCAATTTCTGAATAAGTATTTATTATTTCTAATGGCATTTGGTAGATGCATAGGCTGCGTTCGATGATGGAGGCTATTGTTCAATAATTAACGTCTTCCAATTGATGATGATGATGATAGATTAAGTTAAGTCCTTATATAAAACAGTAGCAAGATTTTTTATCCTAATTCATTAAGCAACAAGTAACAGCCTCATTTCATGAACAGCCTCAAGAGTGTTGTTTATTTCAGTAAAACAATGTTGAACATAAAACAGCGTTGGCATGTTTTTTTTTAGTTAAATGATTTTATTTTACAGATTAGCTTTAAATCTTACGAAAGTGAGCAGAGCAGAGAGCGCAATAATACAGAAACTTAAGTAATTGCGCCAAAAGTGCCGTGAAAAAAAACGTTATCCAATAGTTATCTAAAACGAACTCGCTCCAAAAATAGGTTTCGTTCCAAAAAACTGCGCATTTTCTGGGTCGGCCTTAATTTACGTGGTCGTACGTAAATGGTACAGCGTAAAAGCAGAAAGCCAACTCACAACTTCACAAACTGTGAAGTTGTGAGTTGCTGTTTAGATCATAAATCCTATAGTTAAAATGTACAATTATTAGAGTGGCGAAGCGTCGCTTTAGAATCTAGAAGTCCTGGGTTCGATCCCTAGGTCTGGCACAACTGCTTTGTTTTGTTTCATAAATGTTATAATTGAAATATTCAATTAATGGAGCGAAAGCGTCGCTTTAGAATCTCGAAAACCTGGGTTCGATCCCAGGGCCAGACAAATATTTTATATTACTGGCAAATAAATTATCATTAGGAGTCCGGACTCTGGAAGCAGACTCCGAATTTTGGTACAAATATTATCCTAAATATGATGATTAGTTATTAATATTTAAAAGTGATATCTTAATCCAAGGAGCATATCCATAAAATAACATATCACTAGCTTACCATCCATTCTTAAGTTTTTTAAATAGAATAACGAGCTTTTTTTTACTATTAAAACTGCTTACAATATTTGACTGCTACATCGCCTCAAAGACGATGGAACTGCCAGTAATGTCTTGAAATTGTTACCGTGTCGGTCACTAAGCAATGGATATTTAGCGAACTTCCAAACAGGAAGAGGGTTTTAGCTAACTTTTATATTAAAGGCGTGAGAACTTAATACTTATCTAAAAAGACCACTCTATACTCTTAATTGAATTAAGTCCTTTTTAACTTAACTTTTCTAATTTAAAGTTTGTCTATTCTGGGTTCACCACTATATACGTTTGACAAACTTTGTTTCTTAATATCAACAGCAGTAAAGTATATACTTTACTGGCCAAAATAACTTACGATGAGATATATGTTGACAGTTTATATCAATTACAATGTTCGTTTAAACTGATACAATAAATACGCTGATGAAAAAATTAACAGTCAGTAAATACAGAGGAATTTCGTTTCAAATATATATTTCTAAAGCCATAATGCATTGAGCTAAATAAGTTTATACAAACACAATTTCGCTCTAAAGGTGTCACGTCTATTTCTGTGTTAGTTACCGAACATGACAGACTTTACACCGGACGAAAGTCAATTAATCGTAATAAAGAAATATTTTTACATTTATTTATAATATATTTGGTTGTATTGAAAACCCTTTTATTTCACCATAATGGTTACGACCATTACAGTGAATTAATAGGGAGTGTTTTGGTTGAACGCACTTTTTAAAAACTATTTTTTATTGAACTGCGATAAATGACTGTTCGATATTTCGAACAGTTAGCGAAATAGCAATTGCAATGACCCAAATGCGCGTGGCTCGCGGAATCCGCGACCCGCGGCAGTACTCTAGCAGCAGCGAGTTCGTTAGCATTATAGCATCATTATTTTATCATCTATTTAGGAATAGTTTAGTATCTTTTAGTAACTTAGCAATAAATCGTGTATATAGCAAAAACTATAGTTTCACTTCACATCCAGAGATCATCTGTACGAATCTCGTACAATTATTTTAATTGCAGTGGCCGACGTGTGAGAGGTTTCGGCGATCGATTCCAACTGCTGGTACACGAAGCTGGTGCAGTGGTGCTCGGGAACTCCGGCGTCGCTGCATCAGCATATTAGATGAAAAAAGCTTTTACAAAATGGCGATGGCGGTAATTGTTTCTTGTTCCGTAAAGATATAATTATGAAGCTATTACAATACGCGTAAAATTATTAATTTGTGTAAACAATAAATATTTTTAGTGTGTCAAAATGGTTTTGCCACATGCAAAGAAAGTGAGCAAACATAGAAAAAAAACATGTAAATTTATGATAAACAAGTTAGTTCAAATTTTTTTATTACCTTGACATAATCATGTCTTCCATCATTTTAGCTCTCTGATGATGTACGATTCATCACTATATAGTACCAGTTTTGAAAAAAAATACCGTTTTCTAAACAAGGTCGTAAAAATTTAGTTATAAAATTCCTTCGACGCTACGGCATCTAAGTGTATCAAAAGGTCAACGCTGGATGGGTTGTCATACAGTGAAGAGATACAGGCGTTAATTTGCGGAAAAAGCATATTCAAACATTAAAGAAGCAATATTGTTTTTTATGCTTGATAGGTTAGCCTTTGGCCACTATCTCACCTGATAGTAGGTGATGATGTGGTCGAAGATGTTGTTGAGTCTAACCTAGAATTAATAAAATGTGGTGAAGCCTAAAATAAATGATATAATATAATGATGAGGTGCGCTGCTTTTGTTGCACTATGGAGGCAGATAGCGTAGTGTAAGTAGTGGGACAATTACCTCGTACGTTCAGTTAAGAGGCGTGCCCATGCAGCCTAACAAAATTTGTTTCCCGGACGTTTTCGCCAATTTAATCCAGGGGCCGTGGCTGGCGACAAAAAGCCCATTATCCCCTCTCCTCTCTTATCTTGTTAAGAGAACCTTCCTTTTAACGTAAAATAGAGATGACACTTCCGGCCTATAATAAGGTATAAGCAGGCTAGCAGCAGCTAAGAGCATCTAATATCAGTACACGAAACAAATTGTGGAGATTGATTGGATAGACGATCGATGGGCAGGAACGTGAGATTGGTGACGCAAGTCTTTTATTTAAATAGAATACATAAAAATTTACATGTGAAAATGTAAAAAGCAAGGTATGGCAACTGGCAAGTTGTTTTTTGAGAGCACAAGGAAATTGTTTGGCGCTGCGTCAGTACAATTCTCCCGAAATCTGGGCAAGGGACGAGACAGAGACGAGACGGGCGCAGAAGGCGTAAAGTGCTTTCTATTTCCGTCTTCATCGGGTGCCGAAAACGCACCGCTAGAAAAAGTGGAGTTGACAACGGCCTCAAGGGCACCACTGTGGTACGAAGCTTGATTTGAATTGTGACAAGTTTGGGGCCTGAATATGTCTGTACGTTTTTATGAAATTATGTGGGAAGTTACCTTAAACAAGAATATCTTTAATATTTTGAACTAAATCATACAAGGAGTTGTTGGGATATAATAACGTATTAAAAGTGAGTTAAAAATCCGAAAAAATCTTTCTAATGACGCAACTATGTAAAGAGCTTTCAAGGGTTCTAGTTGTACATTTCAATATTTGTTTATTAATAGACCTCATATTTTTGCATGTAAAAAACTATAAATTATGTCAAATACAAATGAGCTCAAGGAATTAGTTTTTTTTTTTTATTGGGACGCTCGAGGCCCACCTGATATTAAGCGGACTAACCTCTGCCTATAACAGATGCACACGTCACGTCACAAGTCACGAATTGCACTGCGCGCGTCACCTTGAGACATAGTTGTTAAGTATCATGTGCCTGAAATTTCACTGGCTCTTAAGGACTGCTGCCGGAACACACCGTTACCTAACAGTGTGTTCCGGCAACAGATTTTCTACTTGAGGGTGGTCGCTAGCCAGGCGGGCATTCCCAAAATGCCCTTCCACCATGCGGTGAAGCTCAAGCCCGCGGCGTGATTCGAACCATGGACCTGCTATTAATATTATATTTATTTTACGCACTGAGGCCATAGGTAAAATATATTTTATCCCTATTCGCAAAATATGTTTGTTCGCAGATAGCTGCGAGCTAATTAGATATTTTCTCCATTAGACTTTCATGTAGGGCAGTAATGATATTTAGAATTTGGAACATGTCTAGTGTTCTTTGGGCTTATTATATGAATAAAACTAACCCGTTAGAAAGAAGCGTGACGACGGACGCCACCGGCTTTATCAAAAAAAATCAGCCAAGTGCGAGTCGGGCTCGCGCACCGAGTTCCGTACAAACCTGTAAAGTTATATACGGTTAAAGTAAACGTTATGGTATTTTTATTGCTGAATAAAACCCATGACATTTTAAAATTATTACATATATTTTTATTATATTATTATGTAACCAAAAATGTTATTCTTTTCACAACTTTTCTTCTTTATCTGTGCTATTAGACGTTGCTTCGCACCAAATTTCAAGATTCTCAGTTCATGGGAACCTGTAGGGTTTGATTACCTTGCCAGTGTTAGAAAATTTGCGGCATAAACGGCTGTATCTATTGATTGTGTTGGCTTTAATTTTATATTTTTACAGCTCCAAGGCACTGTAGACCTGAGTATTTGATATGAATTTCAGCTTGATACCTCCGTGCGTTCCTGAGAAAATTGGTCTTGACAGACCTATTGAGGTACGGAACCCTAATAAAAAACAAATGAAAAATGCTAAATTACGAAGAACATATTATGACGAAGTCTCTTTATTTTAATTGCACTAGATAGATAGATAGATAAACTCTTTATTGAACACCTTAAACTAAAACAAAATTAAAAATATTTAGCTTATATTAGTGAACAATAGGCGGCCTTATCGCTCAAAGCGATCTCTTCCAGACAACCTTTGTATGGAGAGGAGCAAGTTTTGACAAGGGATGGCGGTATATCACAGTGTAGTTTATTTCGAAATAAGAGATCTTCAAATAGTGAAAATGGGGCATTTATTGAATCGGTCGCTGCGCTCAGGGCTCTACGCTAGAATTTTTCACCACGCTCTGCATGTAAAATAGTATCATAATTGAAAAATGTTGATGTAAATAGTCTTTACCGTACAAAAATATATAGATATCACTCTACACCGGCAAATCCAGAATTTTGTCTCATCTCTAACATTGACTAAATCCAAGCTCTTTTTGCCGATAAAAGAAACCGTTTTGAAGTATCCGTCAATGTCGCCGAAGCGTTCATAAGAATATTATATTAATGGTAATGGTATTTACGATGTTATAAAGCTGCCAAACGCTTTCTGGAATACCTTTTAATGGATATTAACATAGCCTTATTGATTTCAGATAAGTCAGGCTTTCATTTCGTACTGTGACGGTGAAGGAATATTTTATTAGGTTTCCTGTTTACGAATGTAAAATTAAATTTTGACCAATCGAAACTTTTCAGTAAAAAATTGCGAGTGCTGTCATTCTCGCACTTTACAGTAATTGTGGTTCCATGAAAGTGATTGTTGGCTGCTGTTCTAGGGGTCACTGGTTTGAATCCTATCGCATGCTTGCGCTCCAGTATATGGATAAAGTTTTTTTGCAATACTCTAGGCTAGTTAAGCAGATCCATGCATCTGCATGCAAACTAACCTTTTTTTATGTCATTGTGACAAAACAAGCTCGAGGCCCACCTGATGTTAAGTGGACTAACCTCTGCCTATAACAGATGCATTTCGTTACAAGTCACGAATTGCACAGCGCCTGTCACCTTGAGACACAGTTGTTAAGTCTCATGTGCCTGCTATTCCACTAGCACTCAAGGACTGCTGCCGGAACACACCGTTAGGTGCTTGGCGACAGTTTTTCTACATGAGGGTGGTCGCTAGCCAGGCGGTCATTCGCAAAATGCCCTTCCACCTAACGGTGTGTTGCGGCAGTTGTCCTTAAAAGGAAGTTCTCATTCTTACCTATTTATTCAATGAGATAGCTAGCTGATCTAGCTTTTTACCACATAGTGAGCAAAGGCCAGGAATAAATATTGTTCAATCACTTCCAATTAAACCATCACTACTATGAAGTGCTTTCTTCAATGAACATAATATGAACAAAGTGTCCCTTAGAGATAATAGTAAAGATCTTAATAGACACATTCTCAGTAAACTTCTCTTCAGAAATTAATTCCATTGAAATTTAAATTTCTTATTAGTCTTAGGAATTGGCTAGATTTTAATCGCACGACCTTTTGAGCAAAAGCCCTAAAAAAGTAGAAAAAAAACTACACATATTTGCTCAAAGTAACGATTGTTTTGTTAACTTGCACGTTGTCACTGGTGATCACCAATAAAAACAAATAATGTTCAAAAGTAAAACTAAGATCTTAGAATAAACTAAGAAAATTGAAAAATTACAGGGTGGCGGCTGGAGAACAAAATAATCTAATTACTACTCTTTTTTTTCTGTACCTAGGAAAAGAAGCTCTAAAAAACAACAGTGTTTGATTACAAGTATGAGACAAAGAGAGTCATCCATCGAAGCGCCTTTGTCTCTGCATAAAAGAAGCTTGCAGTACGCATTTCGAGACGAAAATGATACCTACAGTTTATCCTACTGTTATTTATTCTGTGTTCTTACCTAGGACTTTGTGTTCAATTCGTGAGCCCAAGTTCTGTCTGGTTCAAGACTCAATGTTCAGCAGCACACCACTCACATCGACACATGGTATGTTGCTCATTACGTAGATTTCATTTTCACTCCGTTTTATTGACTATGAATGCGTACCGCTTTTCATACAAACGTTGCTTTTTCAAATATAAAGCCAAGTGTTCAAACTCTTTACAGAAGCTTGTCTTTGTTCCGTATATTTTTTGGGAAAAATAATCTAGGTATGAGTCATATATAAGCATTCAAATATTGAAAGGCTATTAAAAATAATTTACCAGAGTAGTGGCAAACCAGGCGCATGGAAATGAGACACTAGGACATGAATGCAAATTTTAACGTAATGTAAACATATTTAACGTATGAGTATTTAAAATGTATTGAAGTTGCGCTTATAGGATACATTAGTACACCAGTATTTTTAATTTGTTAGTGTTTCAATAGTTTGTATGTACCGTTTTGGAGGAAGCGTATGCAAATTTTAATTACTGAAACAGCCGGATTCTCCACTACTGAACACAGCCTCCCACGATATGGGGGGGTTTGCCATAATCCCCACGCTTGGCAGGCGGCTTAGGGATCGCAGTGTGAGATATCAGTTCCTCAAAAAGTATTTGTTTCAACAATTATTTCTACTATATACTATTATAGCCACGTCAGCTTCTCTCCTTCTATTACAGCCCGCGTGCGCGTAGCAACTCTTTCCAGTATCAGTTGTTTGGTTATTTCGTCCGGTACCGATTTTATTATGCAATACGACCGGACTACTGATAAAACGAAATAATTGTATTTTTTTCGATGAAATTGCTTTTTACCCTTTACTAAACGCACGGCAAACATCCAATAAGACAAAATATCCAATTAGAATTTTTCTACCGTTTCAATTAAGTTACCTAAGAAATTATATTTATTGTTATTTTTGCAAAGTCCATTAGAACTGGCCGCTTACAATCAACAAACTAACCTAACTTGTATCCGTTTGCTACGTAACATTCTTACTACTGGTACACTGACCTACCTTCGTCTTGCAGTGGCTCTATACCATTTTTGCTGAACGTGGCAGTAGGAATCTCATAAAATAAAAAAATAAAAATTATATCCTTCATAAGAGCGAAAATACGTCGCAGGGCAAATTTCACCAAACTAGAATATACTATACGAGGATAACTTAAATTTCACTAACCAACAAAATATAATAGAACTTTGTCACCATGAACGTTCAATGATGTTGCAGTATTTCAACATTTGCCATAGTAATGACTTTTATTAAAGAAATCAAGTGGACAGCTGTAGCAAAGGAAGTAAGTAGTACTATTTCGAGACTAAAAAATTATACCGTCGAATTGGGCGCTATAGCTCCATAGTCTAAAAATAAATATGACCACTTTGCTACAACTGATACCTAATACATACTATTTCTATGTCTACGCTGCTGTCACATGTCATCAAGTTCCATTCCAAGGAGTTTTCTATGACAAGAATCCAACAAATTTAAAATCTGCGTCTATATTTGACGTTGTATGATAGCAAGGGCCTACCAAATATTAATGGTTGATAGTATAAAGTTACGCGAGAATTAATTTAATCCAAGATTGGTGAAATTGGCCCTCAGAGAGAGAGAGAGAGAGCAGGTACATATATGAAAAAGATATGTGTTTCTGTTCAGTCGAGAAATACAAAAGACGTCGGCATCAGGGCATTTGTTTGGAACTACGTAGGTATATCTTACTCCCAGTACTGGGTACACAGACCTTCCGAGAGAGTACATGGCAATAGGGCATTTCGCAAATGCCTGATTAGCTACCTTCTTCAAGTAAGAAATCGCCAGAAAATGTATATGGAATATCGGTGTGTTAACCTGAACAATATCTTCAACCGCATAATAACTTACCAATACATGAGATAGTGCTCAAAGGCAAGCCTATGAAATACGTACGTACGTAGGTAGTGATTGTTAAAATAATGTGAGTATCAACATTATTTCACACAGGGATTTCCATGTAAACACCATTTCAACTCGTAGTATTTCAACAAAGTATTAACTTGTTCTCTCTCTGTAAAATTACAGAGAGTTATAATACTAATGTACGAGTTAATAATCATTATACAACATATTAATAAAGCCATTACAAAACTGAAATCGATGTCCAGTTCAATGAATTTTAATTAACGTTTCGCTGACTAGTGCACAACGGTGAGTTTCATTTTACATTAACTTTAGTGAAAGGTACCGTATGAATAAATACAATTACGGCTTTTACTTTGATTTGATTGGTTTTGAATGAAGCTAAAGGCAGGGGTTGAAAGTTAGTCGCTCTTTCTTTAATTTCGTCTGAGGCGGTCAATCTGACTTAGCCAAACTGGATGGCGATCAAAACAAAATCATATTTTTTTATTTATATCTAATGGAAAACAAGATAGCATGTGCGAAAGGCCGCTAGACAAAATAAAAAGCTACAAATATTGTAAGTTCAATGGCGCCCTAAAAATGAAAAAAAAAAACATTTTGAAAAAAAACCTTGTTTACTCACAACCTCTTCCATCTCTAAGCTGTCTGAAAACTGTGCTAAACTAATGGAATTTCTTTTCAAGCCAGTACTTACATAAAAATACATAAAAGTATACAGAGTTGTTTTCGTTCCGCTTTAAATCGGTCAAAATCTACGTATAAACCTCTTTTCCGACTTTAATCAGACGAGAACTACGTATAAACCTTTTTAAAAAATTCTGCGGCTTACGCTCTCACTTCATTTTCCTTTGAAAGGGAAAAGACGCGTCTTTTAGACGCAGCGCTTCATCTCCGCTTGAGATTTTTAAGCATTGTTCAAAATGCTTTACAGAGTTATAAAGATTTTTTTGATCTTAAGATTATTTACTGTTTTGACATGTATATACTGCTTTGTACGTTTTCTTTGTTTGAACAAAAATCTTACACTGTATGAGAGGCATCTAACGAACCCGAATCATGGGAAAATGAAACCGGAAATAAGAGAGATTACGTAAAAAACAATCAGAGATTGCACGCAATCCGGAACGTAACGTAATTGTTTTTGTTATCTGTGTTTGTACAGAAATTCTACTGATTATGTTACTTAAACCACAAAAAGGAGTTGGCCAAAATCTGAAACAACAAAATGTAAGGTTGAAGAAACTTTAGAAATGGATGGGCATTTGTTTGAAATTTAGAGTTACCACTTGAGTACATGAGTATTTGCTTGCAAGATAATAATGATTTAAAATTAACCCTTATTACTAATAAACTAACAAGCTATCATAGTTTACGAAACTATAAAGAATTACGCATTCCCCATTTCTCAACAACGCCTAATTAGAACCAAAACATATTATGAACAATTTTAACTTAACATTGATGAAACTAGGTCTTCTGGCAATGTTTGCTTGTTAAATTGATAACAATATGTATTAAATCCTAATTAATTCATTTTATATGAGTAATATGATTAAAGTCCCACTTTCCGCTTGAATAGTTTGCTTTGTTTGCATTTGAAAAAAGTTTGTACTAAATGTCATTATGAGTTTAGATATTTCCTTGCCTTGAAAACTTTCACTTGTTACTGCTAATATGATTCGCTCGTAATGTAAAACAAAGTTATGTGAAAACATTAACAACACAATATCAAGACTTTGGTTTGGGCCCACAGCCTAAAAACTTGAACTCAGTGAAGCCGCGAGTACCATTGGCACCTATACGTGTACGCGTTGAAGAACGGCGAATGAAAATTTGCACAAAATAACAATAGAATCATGGTTTCAATTAATAACGAATCTGTAGCGGATACACCGGCTTCAAGGCAAAGATTTGACGTGGTTCGTGATTAATACAGACTTTTTGAATATGAAGTGCACGTTGGAGCATGTCACGACTTAATATCAACATCATCATTCTTCAGTGAGTTATATAAGTCTACTCTTGTTCTCAGTTTATAAACTATTTTGACACTAATTGTACCCATGTTATATGTGCAATTGCTGCGGTAGCAAATCACAAAATCCACTTTGAAACCTAATACCTAGAGGTTCCTCTGCCGTAGATTTAGCAAGGGAGCAATAATCTTTGCCTTCTATACTGATCAGTTATTCTATCTAGTAGTTTCGTTTGGCTTTTGTTTATTGTCCCTCACGGCAACATGAACGAAGTAATAAAGTTAATATGCCGAAAAAGTATAATTTCATGATTAAGTATTAATTAAACTACTATAATTGTGTGTTTTTGTAACTAGGAGATATTTTTGACCAATATGCTATGTACTGTGTTTTACGGACATAGAAATTTTTACCATCGGAAAGTAAACTTGATAGGTACGCAACCTTCTTTCTGTCAACGCATAATGTAAGAATAAAAATATCCGGCATCGTTTTTGTGTTCAGCTATATAGCGAATAGAATGACTCCCCAGCCACGATACCCATTTCAAATGTCACCCGAAAATTCCAGAAAAAACCGTGTCCATAACTCTCAAATATATTACAAATACAATGGTAATTTTTCTGTCATTTTACACAAAAGAAGTCGCTGGTAGGACAACAACGAAAAGTATACTTTTATAATGGAGGCCAAAAGTTTTACAATCTTAAACTGATTAAGCAACTTTCGTAATTTAAAACCGTAATATAACAAGTAAACCAAGAATTCTGAGTTAAGTGTCAAGAGATGACAGCGTGGAAATCAAAGTTACGTTAGAAAACCGCAAAAGTGTGAGTCGGGTCTTGTCCTATTAGGGTTCCGAATTGCACCAACCCATAATAGAAAAGTTATGCTGTGATCGAAACACTTTGACAACTTTGACGGTTTCTGATGGTCCATTCCATATTTTTATAGACGAAAATTATATTTATACCCCACGTAATGATTTTTAGATGATGATACTCTACAGATATACACGTCTTTTTTATATTTTTTTGTCTGTTGGAAAAGTTCGTAGGTTTGGGAGTCTCCTGCAAAATAGTTTCAATAGTATTTTAATTCGTTTTGGACCACATTCTGTAAATAAATCTAAATAAGTATCAGATTTATAACTTATTGCATTTAAGTGACATACAGATGGATAGACGGCAGAGTGACATTATTATGGCTTCGTTTTGCCCTTTATTTACGGAACACTAAAATGACGGAGAATAGTTTTTTATTGACTCACTTTTGATGAAATTTTATTGAAAACATCACGGGCTGGCACAAGAACACATGCATAGCTAAACTAATAACATTACACAATGCTACTGGAATAATTGACAGCAATATGTACTTTGAAGTGCCGATGTATATATTTATTACATAATGATTGTATTTTGATACTTATTTTCGGTTATAGACCCTATATATTGGTTTGGGCAGATTTTGTTTATTTTAATTTCCGTACATTCTGTATTAGTTCCCTGATGGCAACAGGCTCGTCTTCTGTTAAATCTTACCAAATATGTCTGTGAAATGTAGGTGCTTAGACAAAGGCGTAATGATATGATAATTTTTGACTAACATACCGAGTCGCTACAAAGCGCAGGGGCCGTGATGCTCTAAAATACTCATCGTTGTCTATATTTAATCACACAAACATTAATGAATGTAAAAGTGCATATGGATATGCTTATCACAATTTACTAAGTAGTTCCTGAGGGTGCGCAATACAACCGACTACATATCGGGCCATACCACGGGTGGGAGCTACTGATAATCCAACGTTAAATTTCGTAAATACTTTGATTAGTATATTTGTCATTACTCATACTCGGAAACGGTCAGAAAAAGGTCTGAAGTTGCCTGAAGACCGGGTTGAAAGTAATACATTTTAGCCATAGCTTGAATTTTTTGAGCTTTGAATTTATAAAAAAAACATTTTCAACTTTCTATACTGTACTGTTTCAGTCGGATTCTCTACAGTTGAACACAGCCTCCTCCATTTAGGGGGGGTTTGCTATAATCCCCACGCTTGGCAGGCGTCTTGGGGATCGCAGTTTATCGATGCAGATATCAGTTACTCAGAAGGAGCTGCTGCCGCCTTCCGGTAATTTGCCTCACCACACACACCACAGGTAGAAATGGGGGGGTGACATTCTACCCCGGCACCGCACGGGGAAAGTACAAACTTTTTATACAGCCTCTCAATTACAGCGCGATGTAAAATTGTTTTTTTTTTTACCGGCGGTTTGCCTTTAATAACAAAAAAATTCGAACTATATACAACACTACAGCGACTACAATAAAAGCATTTAGATCCCATAAGTCATTGCAAACTCACAGGCAGTCCAAATGCTCCAGCCCAATACCAGTTCACAGCGTGCCCAGCATGCTGGCAGCATTGTCCCGTTGAATTGCAATGCTTATTGAGCCAAATAGGTGCCAGCATTTTGATCACGCGTCGCATCGACCAAGCGCTCTGATAATTTTAAGTTTTTACTTAAATCAAGGTATTAAGTTTAAATTACTTAATTAAAATTTCCTTTCAACTATTTTTTAAAATAACTCAGATTTGGTCAATTAATTTTTTTTTAATTATTAAAATTAATAATAATGGCTAAATAGCTCTCTAGAAATGGTCACAAATAAATGGCGAGAAAACGGCAATCCGATCTTCACTGGTTTTTTCGAGTTTTAGTTTTGTTTACTACTTCCGTACAGCAGAGTTTTTTTAACACAATGAGTTCTTGTGATTCAAATATGGATTTAACGCCTGATATCATAAGAGAAGAGGCTAAAGCAGTAGGGGATTATTATCCTATTAATTTACCTTTATTCTTAATGAATAGAACAATGCTTATGTACCTCGGGTTAAAGACTTTCACCCATAGGGCCTGTTTCTGGTATGTATTATTTACTTAAATTATTTTATTAACAAGATTTTTGCAATTTATTTGCTGATTAAATAAAATTTTTTTAAGGGAAAATAATATACATGTTTAATTATAATAGCGGGGTCGAATAAGTAGCCAATTATTTTTCCTACAAACAATATTTTTTTAACATTTTGTTTCCTTTTAAGCCAAGATTTAGTGTTATTTAGTTTGTTATATTATCATTTATATACTCGTATTTTTGTTTTGTTTATACAATAACAATTCAGCATTGAACCGTGATATACATAACGTAACGCCTGTTTCCGGAAGAGGTATGCAGAGACCACGGATTTCCACGTAATGCGATCTAAATATAATTATCTTGCTTCACTCTCATTACATTCTTCATACACGCCCGTTGTGGTCTTCCGCAATCACAGCAGCTTTGTAAACTTGCTTTGTCTATCTCCGTTCGTCAATCTTCTCTATATGTCCAAACCATTTTAGTATTTCTTTATCAACTAACGAAAAATTAACGTGAAATTAACACAATTAAAAGAATTATCTCGTTTATTGTGTCAGACAATACAATTCATACTTACGTTTTAATTTACGTACCTATTTAATTACTTGAAATGTTTTAACGGATTATACTGACGGAAAAATTAAAATGTTTTTGACGTAATTTCTTACTTAATATGATGGGTCAATCCCAGTTTTTTGTCGGAAATACTGATTTTGGGTACTGGATGCAGTATCAATACTTATCTAATCGGTAGTTGAATTGTGACGTCTTGAAGCCACCATATGGAATGTTCCGGAAACTTTCACCCACAAACCGCCTTCCGTTTCCTCACTACCGTCTCCCAAACCAAAACTCTTCGGTCTGTTTACTTCCCTTCCTAACTTGTAGAAACGAACTTTTACTAATGACGACGGATAATGAGAGATTTGAGAGAAAACATGTTTCGGGTAACCTGATCGGATAGATACTAAGAAAAGTATACTTTGAAAGAATACAAAAGAATATTTTTAGTATAAAAACCAACGTGATTTTCACTTTCGCTTTAGTAAATAATGTAACTCACGTGAAAAAGTCAGATAACTCGACCATATCCGGTGGTATTTTTTAAGGAGAGCTCGGGACACCCGCGTTGTATCTCACTTTGCACTGCGGGCGGCAGCTCTTAGCGTGCGTGACATCATAAGTTAATAAAAAGACCACCCTTTGTGGTCGCAACTATAGTCCGAGCTATCTGACTTATTCACTTGAGTTATCCCGAGTTATACTAAAATGAGAGAAAAGACAGTTTTTTTTATTGATTAGCAATAGTAGCTCCGTGGTAATGTCAGCCTAGGCTCGCCTGATATAAGGAATCTTAGATTCGAATCTTATCGCTAAATTTCCACTTCACAGCATTGTGGTTTCATTTTGCGTGGTCGACTACTGGCTAGCTGCACTAACTGGCTAACACGAATCATCTGACTTCACGTAATGGCAAAATTGTGAAAAAGAGCCCGTATACCTAGGAACAACGGTTTTAAAGATAGAACTATACCTAGGAGAAAATCTGTCGCCAAATATACGACGGTGTGCACTAGGTCTAACTTGCTTACGATTTTAGCAATGATCAGTCACAAAAAAATTATACTGTGATAGAAGTATGGCACATAGACATTTTTTATTTGCATATTCATCATCATTTAGGTGGACCACCGGCAAAAAAAGTGCACGTGGTCCACCCAGGTGAACTAAGCAGGTAGACCACGACCGAATCCCGAAGTATCCATGTGTGTGGTTCTTTCGTAATCATTGGATGATCAAAGCTGGGAAAGTTTTCGGCAGCTACATCCTCCCATCTACGAACCTTCATGTGCAAACACAAACTTACTGTGTGGCAGTCTAAACTAATTCCTTTTTCATCAGTATTGTAGCGTTTTTTGGGGCTAGTTGTGATTTTACATCTAAATGCTAAAACACTCCCAATGAAATGGCTAACGAATGAAACGGTTGTTTGAATGTTACCTGCAATTCAAATTTGGCATATATATTCACCCCGAACACTATACTATTGATCACATGCAATGTATTGCAAAACCAGCGCACCAAAAACTCTTTCCCAACTTATTTAGGAATAATGGCTAGAATCGTTCAACTTTAACCAAGTAAAAACCACAAGCAAATGCAAGTAGATCTTTCATAAGCTCCCTCAACGGTTGATGAGGTAGGTGGTTACCTAACTTCCTTTCTCGCTCCGTTCTCGTAGTAAATGTCCAAGTTCATCCATTTAATTAATACGTTCCTTAAGTAGACGAGCAAGCAACTATTCCGACTTAGCTGTTGGGAGAAGTACCTTCACAGTCTCGATTGTTTGGTTACGAAATATACCTAACAACTTCCAACAAAAAGAAAATCTCATTTTGCAAGTGATAAATTGATAAATTCCACCCTAGTCTTAGTTCTAGGTGCAAAAATAAATTACAAAGTTCACAACTTAATCTAATCCATAAGCAGAAGTAACTATAGATCAATAGATTGATGAACTCTTTATTGATACACCATAATTTAGACACTTAAAACAACCAAATAATAAGACTTAGGGCCTCTTTCATGACCTTTAAGTAAAGTGTCAATTATTTACTTCCTGGTTAACCAGGATAACAACTTTAAAGTTAAATATTAAAAATAAAATAAAAAAAAAGAAGTAAAATTTATGGCTTTCAGTTTCACAATAGAAAATAGACTTCTGATTAACAATTCAATGGGTACTTGAAGGATCTTCGAAGTAAAGTCAAATATTCGTTCAAAATTTGTCAACATTCATACGTCGAAAATAATTTTTATCAAGAAGTTTTTACCCAGTATGGTGTTTGCAATACTAACCTTTTTTTGAAACCTATTAAAATGACAGACAGATGAACAAGAAGTAAGTTAGTGGTCACTTTATCTGTGGGTTAGTACAACACAGCCATTGTGAAATTCATATGCTCGGTTACATATGACATAAACCGGCAATTAGCCCACTCGAGACTTCACTTGAAGGTCGTGAACGAGGCCCTAAGTGCTACAATGGGCGGTCTTATCGCTTAAAACGATCTCTTCCAGACGATCCATACGGGCCTATACTGGCGTTCAACGCCATATATCTACAATTTTGTTTTATGATTTGGATATAACATATTTTTTAAATGTGAAAAACGGCACCCGTGCCTCGAATATAGCATTGTCAAATCAGGCGACGTCTCCTGATAGAATCTCAGTAGTGTGCGAATGTGTGTGTGTGTGTGTGTGTGTGTGTGTGTGTGTGTGTGTGTGTGTGTGTGTGTGTGTGTGTGTGTGTGTGTCTTTCATGCTTGTCTTCCTGTCTTTGGAATTCATTAAAACGTATTCCATATACAATGCAAGTGTAGCTGTGTGCAAGATATGCTTGTGTTAAATTTCTCCACATTATATTGTTGTGACATTAGAGCGTACCCAATCTTCTTTTTTATATTGGAATCGATGATGTATGATAAACTAATTTTATTGACTTTATAGTATCTATTAGATAGGCAGCAGTCTTCAAAATAGAGCTATTTTAAATTAATTTAATTAGCATATACACAATTTTGTATATCAGATGTACGTTTTCTCTTTCCTAGAATCTCTATTAATGGTTCATAATTCTCGTCTCAAATGTACGTTCTGTACGCAAGAGAGTGTTCCGGGAACTATTCCACAATTAACTACAACCTCTCTACCTACGATGCACGGTGAAAATTATTCTGTTAAAGCTGCATAGAAAGTCTTGTAGCACTAACTTCTCTTTCATGTTTCATTCTTGAGCTAGAAACTTTACATCAGACCTTATTCATGTAATTAATAAGTTCCTTTACGTAATTTAATAACGGTTTTCTTTATGTTATTGTGACATATCAAGCTCGAGGCCCACCTGAAGGTAAGCAGACTAACCTCTGTTATCTGTCTGTCTCTGTCTGTCTCTCTCTCAAAATATGCATTTCATCACAAGTGACGAATTGCACTGCGCCCGTCACCTTGAGACATAGTTGTTAAGTAATTTCACTGGCTCTCAAGGACTGCTGCCGGAACACACCGTTAAGTGCTTAGCGACAAAATTTTCTACTTGTGGTTGGTGGTGGATATTAAGTTAGTTTTTCAAGTCGGAATACGTGCTTGTTTAACGTCTGTTATCACTTATTTTTTTTTATATATATTTATGTGATTATGACAGAACACGCGCGAGGCCTACCTTTTGTTAAGCGATAACCTGTTCCTATAACAAATGCATTTCATCATAAGTAATGAACTGCAGTGCGTCCATCACCTTCAGATATACAGATGTTAAGTCTCATGTGCCTGTAATTGTATACTGGCTCTTAAGGAATACTGCCGGAACACTGTTTTAGTTGCTTGGTGGCAGATTTTCTACTTCAAGTCGTAGTGAGCCAGTTGAGCAGTCGCAAAATTTCCTTCCACCAAGCGGTGAATCTCAAGCTGGCGGTGGGGATCGCGCCATGGACCTGCAGTACGTCATAGCTGGACTATGAAATTTCAGGCACATGAGACTTAACAACTGTATGTCTCATGGTGATGGGCGCAGTGCAGTTCGTCACTTATGACGAAATGCATCTTTTATAGGCTGAGGTTACCGCCTACATGTCGTGCGTTTCCGCCATAATACCTTTCAAAAAAAGTGATTATATAGCATGTTGCAGTGAGTGCAGCTGTTTGTAAACTGACTTCCAGAAAGAAGAAACATTCTCTCAAGTCGACGTATGGTAAAATTTTTAGGGTTCCATACTAGAAAACGGGAGTCTATTGCATAATCTCGGCTGTTTGTCCGTCCATCCGTTCATCCGACATTTAAAGGGCTGTGTCTTTGGAACGGTAAAAGGTAGGCGGTTGAAATTTTCACAGAATATCTAATAGTATGATATACAAGAAACGTGTATTTAACGTTTTCTCTTTTTGCTCTATCGTACCAACGGTAAAACATACAAACGTCGAACTTGGTATGGTTATAGTCCAATATATATACAACAACAAATAATTAAGATCCGCCAAGTTCCACTCTCTCTCTCTCTCTCTCTCTCTCTCTCTCTCTCTCTCTCTCTCTCTCTCTCAGGATCTCGAAATTAATTTCAAAAATAAAGATTTTATGGTACATTCTGGGACGGAACCCTCGGTGTGTGAATTCCACTCGCACTTGGCCGGTTTTATTATAACTAGTTATTTTGATAGTTGTATTACTGTTGGGTAGAAGTTCGTATCTTTAAGTTGATCCCAATAAAATTTCATCAGATTCGGTCTCGCCTTACCACAATAGTGTTCTAAATGTGACTGTAACAAGAACTAATTAGTTATGATAGTATGTGACATAAGATTTATTCCTTACTAGCGGCCCGTATGCTTCTTGTTGTGTCTAAAACTGTGTATTTTCAAAATTATTTGGGCAAATCCTTATGAAAATACTTATTTTCACATTTAAGTACCAAAATAAATAATAAAACGTAAAACTAGCAAACCAGACGCATATATTTTTAGGAATGTTTGTATTGAAAGAGCTACGAGCACACTACCTACCACGATCACCATTTAAGCTTAGAGTGTTTGTATCGGCATGATACGGACTTTCAGAAGTTTTTTTTTTCATGTTTTTGTGATGGAACAAGCTCGAGGCCCACCTCATGTTAAGTGGACTAACCTCTGCCTATAACAGTTGCAATTCATCACAAGTCACGAATTGCACTGCACCCGTTACATTGAGACATAGTTGTTAAGTCTCATTGTGCCTGTAATTTCACTGGCTCTCAAGGACTACTGCCGGAACACACCTTTCGGTGCTTGGCGACAGACTTTCTACTTGAGGGTGGTAGATAGCCAGGCGGGCAATCGCAAAATTCCCTTCCACCATGTGGTGAAGCTCAAGCCGGCGGTCAAGCTATTTCACATTTTGCAGTGTAGGGCGGGCTATTTTTATGTTTTTATTTAATGTACATTAAAATAAGTAGGCACAATGCATGTGCGTTCTCCGTATGTGTTTCTAAAAAATATGTGCAAACATCACGTACAAATATTAACCTAAGCTTAAAAATGTACGCAGTGTGATTAACTAAATTATTGATAATATCTAGTCACTCTGTGCAAACTTATAAACGCAACCGCAAATAATTCGGGAAATGGGAAGAGTATTCCAGCAATGATTAAGTATCCAATCTGAAGCCAACAAAGAAACGAACAAATGGTTTAGTTACTTTGGCATAGAATATATACTACTTACTAGATAACTCACTTCAGAAAACATAACTACAGTGCTACTTGAATTTGAAGAGCGGAGAATATATAGAACTTGGTTGGTATGCTAGTTCTGCATTCTCGGACAATACAATAACTTTAATACGTTTTGAATTCTTGAAGACGAGATTTTGTGAACCAGCATACGTTATTGCATATACTCTGCAGTCTATATATGCATATCATGGATATATAGACTGCAGAGTCAGTATTGCGTTTTGTTTCCTTTTTTGTGGTGGACATACAAATCATATTTTACAAATTATTGAAGCACAAAATTTAATGCCCCGGGCGGGAATCGAAGCCGCGCAATCGTTTTCGCGCCAGATACCTAAACCACTCGGCCACCTGGGTACGCTCTTTCGAGCCTAAATTTCGTGCTCCAAATTGTATTACTTTTTTTTTTTTTATGCCTGATAGGTTAGCCTTTGACCACTATCTCACCTGATGGTAAGTGATGATGTGGTCGAAGATGTTGTTCAGGCTAACCTAGAAGTACTGGCTCTCAAGGATAGCTGCCGGAACACACCGTTAGGTGCTTGGCGACAGATTTTCTACTTGAGGGTGGTAGCTAGCCAGGCGGGCATTCGCAAAATGACCTACCACCATGCTATAACGACTGCCATCCTAAGACGACAACCGGGACCGACGGCTTAACGTGCCCTCCGAAGCACGGAAACGCTCAGTAGTAATGTCACTAGCGGTCACCCATCCAACTCATGACCGCGCGCGACGTTGCTTAACTTTGCTGATCGGTTAAGAACAGCTAAGTAAACTTCGCTACGAGCGCTTCAAACTACTTAAAACGTCATAGGGGACGGTGCGCGATTCTTGCACGGGGCATAAAATTGTGTGCTTCAATCATTTGTAAAATATGATTTTCACGTAGCAGGCGATAGTGCTTGTAATCATATTTAGAATATATTTACAAATTCTAAGCTTACCTACTCAGCGTGGGTTAATGCTACGATTACAATGTTAGCATTAAATTTGCACTTGTGTGTAAATGCATCAATATGCATTTACATATACAAATTATACTACAGATGTTACTCTGAGCATGAAAGGTACATTCTCACTATGAACTAAGACTTGAACCGTGGGGTTCAAGTCATGCAAATATGCACGATGTATTTGCACTGTTTGCACGCAAACGTTCGGTATATAATGTGCTAAACTTACACGATAACATTTTGATGTCATCTATGATGTCACCGATAAGGAGATTTTGTTGTTGGAGTGAGAATTAAAAAAAAAAACAATCTTGTTTACAAAGGAATGAAATAATGAGAAAAATGAGATGTTATACTAATAATGGTGATAATTGGAGTGAAAGTTATTTTGGGTTAATTGCGTAAAAGCAAATTGACACTTGAAAGATGTCATAACTACGGCTACTAATTGGTTCAAATTGTTTGCGTGCAAACAGCTAATATTTCTCTGATCTATGGTGCATATTTCACCATTTCAGTTATGAACCAAACATTTGCATGGTATTCAGCGACGGCAGTGTTTGCGTGATTTAAACCGCAGTTAAACCGCAGACTTACCTTCAACACGGAAAACATTGGCATAGCATGTCTCGGCCCCAGGGGCGAATGGTCACCGGATTCGAATACCACTTGAGGTTTAAAAACATATATAATTCCGTTGTCAACAATTTTGTTGAATAAATGGTAAGGCACAGAAGAGGTGTGTGAGTGTTCAACAATAGCACACTATATACCTATGGCTTCTCGAATATTTCAAAATTTAACAACATTTATAGGTAATTCAATGTACATACGTTATAATTATATTGTTTAGGTCGTAGGTTAGATTAGTGTGAATTGGAGTGTGAATTCAGTTAAAATTGACACCAATAAGACATTAACCACAAAAGCAATTAAATTTCCTTATTTTTAGGGTTACGTACTCTGTGAGGTTTAGGACGCGGGTTCAAATCCCGCACATGACTTAAATTTTTCCTCTCTATATTTGTAATTTCATCGTGAACTTAATGTGAAATTTTAACGGAACCACGATATGTCATTTAGACAGCTGTTTTGGAGTTATTTTTAGGTCGACTGTACTCTAAATGCGAAATCATATCCCAAATCCCTGAGACACTCGTTTGGTAGTGTTATGGGAATAATATAAATATCCTATTGGTACTAAAAATTGTGCTTTAGAATATAATTATAGAATCGAATATCTCGAAATACTCTTAGCATCCTTTGGTTGTGCTATTGGGGGAATAACAGTTCACCCCACGGCACGACTAGTGACAGTAGTATGCAGTTGTGCCATGGGTAAGTAAATGAATATAATAATACCATATATTGTGATGCCTACTTCGAACTGTAAAATTATATTGCTTATAATATAGTAAATACTCAGGAGAATTTGTAAGAAGAAGCATTCAGATCATCTCTTTATAATATAATGCCTCATAAATAATCAAATATAAACCTTAAGAGCTCTTCGATATCAAAACCTTCCTGACATTATAAAGCCAATTCGGCAAGCACTTCAATTAAGATATCCATCTTCATATGTTCCCTAAAAATACTTATCGATAAAACCGCCACTCAATCTCAAAAACTCCGACATTTGATACCTCACATCGCCCTCTGATCCCGAGGTGCTCAATCCGTAATTGCTCCTCCGCCCCAATAATTTAATTCTCTTATCAGCGCAAGGAGATCGTATCTCTCTCCCGGGGCTTATACTGAACACCAATTCTAGTGCGATTTTCTTTTTGTCCCTATATTATACGTGTCTGTCCCTTTTACGTGTTTGCTGTATGTGCCCTGTACGTGAGGTGATGTGCAACTCAGTTATTGAAGCTGAAACAAAAGGGTTTCTTTGCTGTGGTATTTATCAAAAATTACTCTATCACAACATTAGATTTTTAACAAAAGAACTACTACTAAAAAAGGCAAGTGCCTTATATGGGACGCCACTTGCGTCAGCACTGTCGCCTCTAGTCGCCAGGACCGTCCATTCTTCGGCAGGTGCTGCGGAAGACGCTGTTTGCAAAAAGCGGCTGAAGTATGGGGCGTTGGAGCCACAATATTATTTTGTGCCCATTGCCGTGGAGACCATGGGCTGCTGGAGCACTGAGGCTAAACGTTTGGCTAAGGATATTGGGCAAAGGTTGAGGGAAAAAACGGGTGACTCCCGCTCCAGTTTCCAGTTCCGCTCCAACAGCTGGTTCAAAGGTTAGCCATAGCTATCCAGCGTGGCAATGCCGCCAGTGTAATGGGCACTTTTGCACCCGGTACAGTTAGGTAGGGTTATTCGATTGACCATTACTTTTTCAGTAATTTAATTTAGTATTATTTTTGACATTGTAATATTATTGTTTGCAACGTAATTTGATACATTTATATTTGATTAAAAATAGCAACTAAAACAAAAATAAGTACAATTGCTAACAAATAGTTTCAATTTGTACGTACGAACTATATGGCCTCATTTGATTTATGTATTAGTTTTTATATAATTATTAAAAGTAACGCTCATGTACGCTACTACGCTTTTTACGCGTTAGATCATATTTTAGGATCTAACGCGTAAAAAGTAAGATGCAATATCAAGATCGACAATGGGGAAACCCACTGCCAAGTTAGTTCCATCCAGTGTTTGTTACATAGAAAAGTTCAATATATTGTTTTTTTATTTATCTGCATCAGCCGGATAGTCCATTGCTGAAAATCGCCTCCCCCAATATGGGGGGGGGTTGCCGTAATCCCCACACTTGGCACTTGGCTTGGGGATCTTGGGGATAGTAGTGCAGGTTGAACAAAATAAATATTTATGACACATACTTTGTTGATCGGATCCCACGTACATCATAAGCTTTAATCTGAGATGAGTATTACACATATATAGCTTCCGTACAATATATCTTCTTCAGTACAACAAATAAAAAAAAGTTTAAAAAGTTTCCTACCTGATAACCTTCCTTGGAAATTCTCTATCACCTATCAAGTAATCAGGGTAGTCACGATAGTAAATAGCCAAGTTGTGCAACGAATATGCACAGTACATTGGCGTGATTGGGGATTGGCATGCTGCTCATTAACCGCGTTTTTCCCTTACATTTACATCACTCAATCGGAGAGTAGGATATGATATAGTATTTATTATTACAAAGCCGGATACTGTACGTTAGACTATTTATATATTTTATTATCTACTACTATAATTTCTCATCCATTGCACTATTAAAACGCCCGTGAAGATAAAACTCACTATTAAACTACACTTCGTTCGCACTATTAATAATAGCACAGTAATTATTACCTGCCCTCACAGGAAAGCGCTCTGTGTCAGCCGGTTGATCCACTGCTGAACACATCCTCCCCCATTATAGGGTTCATAATCCCCAAGCTTGGCAGGCGTCTTGGGGATCTCAATGTGAGATATCAGTTCCTCAGAAAGCGCTGCTGCCCACCTGTTATTCTGATGTGTTACCCTTAGTCGCCTCTTACGACACCCACGGGTAGAGATGGGGGGGTGACATTCTAGCCCGGCTCCCCACGGGAAAGCGCTTGCCTTTTTTTTATACCTAATAGGTTAGCCTTTGACCACTATCTCACCTGTTGGTAAGTGAGGATGTGGTCGAAGATGTTGTTCAGGCTAACCTAGAAGTACTGGCTCTCAAGGACAGCTGCCGGAACACACCGTTAAGTGCTTGCCGAAAGATTTTCTACTTGAGGGTGGTAGCTAGCCTAGCGGGCATTCTACCTGCCTCCATAATATTTTTGAATGTTGCAACTACTACTACTTAAACAAGCAATCGTATTGTACATTTTATTATTTTATGACATCAATATTGAAGCAATAATAGCCGAGCTATAATAGCTATGGACTACCGTGTGACAGATCTGTGATTCGATCCCCAGCGCCGCCGGCTTGAGCTTCATCGCATGGTAGTAAGGCATTTTCTCGCCTGGCTAGCTACCACTCTAAAGTAGAAAATCTATCACCAACATCTAATTATTTTTTCCGGCAGCAGTCTTTGAGCGCAAGTAAGTAATTATTATGAAATTACAGGCACAGAAGCCTTCGTGAGTAAATAGGTGTGTACGCATATTACATGTCTTTTTTATTTTTTTATTGCTGATAGGTAAACTTTTGACCACAATCTCACCTGGTGTAGATGTGGTCGAAGATATTGTTCAGGCAGGCTAACCTAGAATTACTCCAGGCGGGTATTCACAAAACGCCCTTGCACCGTGCGGTGAAGCTCAAGCCCGCGGCGGGATTCGAATCATGGACCTGCTGCGCGGCAGTCCATAGCTAATGCCACGAGTCATCACTGCTTCAAATTGTAATAATAGCTTTATTAATCAGAAATAAATAACAAATTACAATGTATACATTTCTAGTTAATTTCGACCTCAGAGTAGTTTTTCGCAAGCCATTCGATATTCAAACATTACTAATTGACTATTGACTACGCATGTTGTAAGTAATATACTTTACTCCGTCCAAATAAAGAGGATATGTTTTTGTTGATCAACTTAATCCATCACGTTACATTATCGATTTTATATAAATAGATATAACGGTGTCAGCGTTTCGATAAGTAAGATTATGACGCACTTCTGGGGCTTAACGCGGCTCGGATTTATTTTGATTTAGTCAATGTCATGTGCTCAGAATGCCAACATAAGCTGTCTTTCCGAAGTAAGCACAAGTTTGTATATAATTTAAGATTATATTTTGTTTGTATGCTTTCAATTTAGTACAAATAACTACAAGGTTATCTATTATACAGGTAATGCAGAAGCCGTGAGCAACCCTTTGTCTGTCCGGCTTATGTTTTCTAACCCTTGAACTGTCGCGTTGTCATCGGAAGCGTACCCACGTCTTTGTACCGAATTGTAGAAAATTTGTTATATTAAATTGTCTGCAATAATGGTTTATTTTAAGTACTATAGTGAGACTTATGGCAAAAAATATTTTTCACTATTTCGACCAATTGACCAATTAAACCAGTGTGTAATTCAATAATCACACATAAAAATACCAAAGGAATGTCGGTTTACTAAAAATAATTTATGAGTATAGAAAACAATATGTTCTATTAGATACACTTTAGGTTAAAAAAGTAATATCTTTAAACAAAAATGTAATAATTACTTATATCAACAAAAATCTAATATTTAGATAATATATAATTAAACTACCTCTCATAACTTCGTACTATTGTTTGACCAATCAGAGTTATACATAGTAGAAGTAGGTTGAGCTAAATTAAACTATGGGAAGAAGCAAGAATCATCTACCAATGTCAAATCTAACTAATCTTCTTTGGTAGAAGTAATGTTTAGGATGAAATTATTCATTTAAACTGATAGTGGTACTAAAGAGCTGTCTGAGTTTGTGTGCCTATTATTTAGGACTGAAAACTTCACTTTTTACCTACAAATTACATAGGTCGAATCAAAGTAAGCATGCAGATGTAAATGACATCATACTACACCGAAGTATATACAAAATCCAACACTGCTACGTTTTGGCTCGTCGCAGATGCACATCTACTCACTCACATCACACATAGAAAATTTTCTGTTTTGATACATCGCTCACGGTAATTTCAATTTGTAGCGTGGCCCTGGATCACGCAACACGGACAAGACTGCGTATTTAATTATGTAATCCATGACGTCACATAAAACATCATAGGCGCGATTTTGTTGACCAGAAATGGCAATCACATCGCTAAAATCGCTTTAGAATTGGAAGGCATCACAGGATTCAAGATATATGATTTTCTTCTTCATATATATCTATGATAGTCAGTAACATATTTGGACAAGACAAGTGAGACACATCCTGTCTGTTACATCCAAGTATCTTCTAAGTAAGTATTATACATACAACCGGATTGTGTCAGAAATAGCTGAGTGAGAAGTTCTAACTGACTGCATAGTCTCTGGCCTGACAAGGGAGACAATAAATACTTTTTGATTATACAAAGACTTGTAGTCGGCAGCCAATAATTGGAAACATTGAATTTGTCACAACGATTTATATAATTATTGTCTTCTATTATACCAGTAGAAGAAAGGGCATAAACGGCAGTTTATCTTCAGTGAGACTGGCATGGTGTTATAGATACCATAATTAGTGTTTAGAAAGGCTGAAAGATTGAGTCATCTGGAAGCTACGGTACATCCTCTCTGTTAAAGATTGCAGGGTCGTTGTAAATAGAGATGTAAGGGACGCATTACTAAGATCTATTCCAAAGAAAAGTCAGAAGAAATCTAGAACAAGAAATGTTCCATAGCATTCCCACACATTTTTCTGTATTATACGCACAAAGGCAGACCATCGAGGATAGGTTTATAGTAAGTACAAACCGTACATAACAATATGGCAACCTCATGCTGTCAGATTTATTTGTAAGCATTGTTGCCCTTGTCAACGGATATACGAAGCTACTCTATTCATACTCCTTCACGATAAAAATAAAGTTTCTCTAGAACTAGAAAAACAATAAAACTTACCCGATAGAGTTTAAACCAGCCAAGTCTGTTCGAATCCGTCGGATTCTTTCTTGTAACGTAAAGTATCGAGGATCTAATGCCCCGGGCGGCAGGCGGACAGAGGGACAAACATAGATAGAAGATACTATAGGTTGAATATAAGTCAGCGTTTGAATTCCGGCAATTTAATTGCAATTTTGCCGGATTCGAGACTTGTTGGTATACGAATATATGTTTTAGACTGAAAAACTTACATACTTTTTTATTACTGAGTGAATAGTTTTTGACCAGTGTTCACTCCCTGTTGATAAGTGATGGTGTGGTAAATAGGCTTAACATTAAATGAAAATTGCCGTCATGCAAATCGTCAGAGTTTTCAGACATGGCCGAACGACTGCCATTATAAGATCACATCCGAAACTGACAATGTCTTTAATTCTAATCATGGTCACCCATTCCAGTAATGATCACAAAGAATATTAATTATAACATATACTAGCTAAAAGGTAAGCAACAACTAGACACGCTCCGCTACAACCGCTTCAAAAAGTGCTCAAAGCGGAATTCCTCATGTATTTGAATAAACTAACATAAAAAATATGACGGTATGTTGGCATGATTTATATACTAGAACATCGGCCTATACATTAATAGCGTATTAAAATAATTACCGTAAGCTCAACACGGCTTGATTGGCTTTTATTATTTGATGTATTACTTTAGAAACCGGGATCGATGTATTCGATCCTCAACATGAGTGTTTTTTGCCGGTTTAATTTATAGTATTTAAATATTACTTTAGAGTTATTACTATAATCATACCTGTCTTTTACCATGTCGCATTGTTACTATTTTTAAGATTAATAAAAACAAACAGGATTAAGAAGTTCTTGTTTTCTGACCATTCATTTCAGATGTTATACTTTTAGTTTTTATAGTTTTTGGAATACCCGCCGTAATAACACATGTTTAGTAAAAAAAATCAACCTGTTATAGTTAAAAATATACAGTATTTTTAAGTAGACAGAATAACACTGGAGACGTTAGAGTCCTGTTTTCTTGTAGAGAAAGTTAAACGTGTTTTTCTCACAAATAGTGTGTATTTTTATGCTGTAGCAAAAAAAATGTAGGTGTGATACCTTTTCGATCACAATAATTGTGATACAATTATTTTAATTATTTAATAAGTTAATTGTTTATATCAGGCATACCAAAGGTAATACCTACCTATTATCCGTACTAAAAATGCTATTGTATAATATAAATACTAATCATAGTTCTCTTTCCGGCAACCGGCAAACTACGTTCCTATTCTATGCCTTGTGATACCTTGGTTGGTAGGTATTTTTCGAGCGACCAACGTCGTACCAAAGTAAATAGAATTCCAGCGGACATTCACACTTCTTTCCTACAGTTCTTGGTTTCTGAGAAGGGTACAATTTGAATTTCGCTGGAGGAATTCACTAACTATTACACACTAGATATTTTTTTATAAGAATATAGAAAAGCGGTCGACCAACATTGAACAAAATATTTAATTGAATTAGATATATGTTATCTTTAATATATAATGACAACTATTAATAATATCATCATCATCAGTATTTAACGTAAATTACAATGAATACTGGTTGTAATATTTTTTCCACTTTGCTCCACAAGAAAATTAAAAAGGTAGTTAAATAGCAAGTTACCTCGAAAGTAACCGAAACCCAAGATTTTACAAAATAACTGATGCCACTGGCAAGTGAAAAATTGTAAAATATAGATACCTATACGCCAATTTATTGAATCTAAGAATTAAAAAAGAAACGCTAGGTTCGAAGCTTTGTAAAGTTTTATGTAAAATCGACTCCGCGAGTTGTTAATCGCTGTGAGTAAACTACTTCAAAACACTTAAAGACTTTTAATTATCGCAAAGTTATATCAATAAAAGTATAAGTAATAAGTAATATATACAACTGTTGAAACTGAACCTTATTATTGAGGGTAGGTTAAACTTAAAATTTACTTTACTACTATTTTATCACTAGATATTACGTAACTATACCCCGTGGGGTGCCGGGCTAGATGTCCCCCCCATTATTACCTATAGGTGTCGTAAGCGGCGAATAAAGGTGGAATACCGGAAGGTGGGCAGAAACGCCTTCAGAGGAACTGATATCTTAAACTGCGATCTCCAACCGTCGCCAAGCGTGAAGATTATGGCAAATCCCCCCCATTAATGGGGGAGGCTGTATTCAGCAGTGGACAATCCGGCTGATACAGTACAGTATACCTCGTGGAGTGCCGGGTTAGAATCACCATTAGGTACTTCCCGTGGGTGTCATAAGAGGGGATTAAGGAAATAATACCAGAAGGTGGGAAGCACCGCTTTCTGAAGAACTGACAGCTTTTACTGCGGTCTCCGAGACGCCTACCTAGCGTGGGGATTATGGCAAATGAGGAGGAGACCTCGTTCAACGGTGGACGTTACGATTTATGTGATGATGATTACGTAACTACAAAAGTTTTATGTTGTATTTGTGTGTCTTAATTACAAATAATCTTAGTTAGAATAAGATGTTATAGCCAGCAGTAGTAACTTAAATAAAATGGATACTTTTTATCACGACTCACTGGAGTCAGCGGTTCAGAACTAAAAGACCGCAATATCGATGAAGCAGTTGATTTGGTTCCAACTCTAGTGCAGTGGGTGGAGGGGGAATCTTGAATTCCCCGTCCATCCACCAGTGGGAAAGTCCAGTGGGTGGACGGGGCATCGTCCCCAAAAACAACTCCAGGAAACCGCGGGCAGGATTCGAGGCTGCGAATTTAGAGGTGCGAGGGGTTTTGATGGAAGGGATGGAAGGTGCTTGACCGTCACTGTGAAGGAGAAAGTTAAGAAACCCTCGCTTTAGAAGATATATTTATTTTTATTTCTAATTTACCCAAATTTTACGCAAACATTAGAAGGCTTACTTAACCCTGTGTCACTAACCATGCGTCAAAATAACGACGCGTACCTTGCGCATTTAGTGTTTCAGTAAGATCCCTATCCCCGCCACCCCTGCCGTTTCTTATACCTTCCCAATTCGAATCACTAGTGACCTGTAAATCGGGATATATCGTGTAATCGTCGTAAAATTTACGAAATGTTGTGCGTTTATTTTATTGTCAAATATTTTCTCTGTTTTTCTTTCTTCGATGTTCGGTTTCAATTTAGGAATGACTTAAGTATCTCATAAACCGAAGTCAAATAAGGTTGTTTACCTTCTTTCTACCAAACATGATAAACCTATCATTAATTATCGATTAAATAAAGCCCGAAATAATTGAATTCTACAACTTCACTTAGGGTGCGGTTGATACTGTAGACCAGATGTGCTCGATCATGAGTTGCAGCCGAAAGACTAATCGATGGCCGCATGCTTATTTTACGACATCCTAAATCTATCTATAGTACCTAATGCGATCCTCAATAGAAAAAAAAATACATAAAAAGAAGGCCTTTTGCATTGGAAATGGCAGACGAACTGATTAAGCCTTGGCTGCAGGAGAAATATCAGTCCGCAAATTTGCAACGGAATTTGAAGGAGATCATCGTAGAGATATTGAAAATGTATGACCCTCAAGAGAGGTCTAGTCAAGACGTTTCCAAAACACGCAAAATTTGCAGCTACTGTTCTGTAAAAAACATCTTATGACCATCAACTTCTGCACAGGCTGCAAAAAGCGATTTGCAGGGAGCATATTGTATATATGTGCAATCATTGCTTAACGAAGCTCATTTCAGAAACAGATTATGTAATCGGATTAAGAGAAAACTAAAAATAGTAAATAAGGTTGCTTTGTGTCATAAATAAAACTGATTAAATCAAAATTTACGTTTTCATTCGTCGTATAATTTACGAATGGTTAGTAATAACGTTACTCAAAATTAAGGTTAGTGAGCTAAGGTTAAACACCAATTGATTTCAGGGAACACATTATTTTTACAGAAATATTTTTACGGGGTTGTGACTAAACAAGCGGTGATGCTAAAACCGGTGGTTGGATCGAAGAGATTGAACCACGGACTAGCGGCACGGCAGTCAATAGCTATTACTGCTCAGCCATCAATACTTTAAAATACTTACTACTTTTTAGTAAAGAAGGTTTTGCTCTGAATAAGACATTTTACCCTAAACGCATTTGTAGCTAGTAGTTTGTAGTTAGGTAATCATTCTACATGATCATGTAATTCAAGTTTATAACAATACCCATGTTATGTTTCAATATTGTTATGTTTGCAAAAACGCCTGCTATGCGTATTACATTACTAAATTACAAATATACGAAAGGAAAAATTAAAGTAATGTGCGGGAATTAAAACAAAATATTTCTCGTATATTTGTAATTTTGTAATTACCCATGTTATCTTGAATAGATAATCACAAGGATTGAACCATGGTCCTATGGTACGGCAGTCCATAGCTTTTACCGCTTGGCTATTATTTGTTTCAACTCAAATCTTTAATATTAAAAAATGTTATAAGAAGGCATAATGAAGTCACAAGTTGCGCAAATCAATTTCCTAATTTTTTCTTCATTGAGGGGGTTCCCCCATTATTTAAGAGGATGCAGTGAAACTTTAAAAACCTTTGTGTTCGTAGCAAGTATCATACTCCTATGCACGTTCACACTAGAGTCCATATTCAAACAAAGTGTAAAAGTTATATATCTATTTTAATAATGCATAATGCCAGCACATCGGATAAAATGCTGGTTTTTGACCAACACTACTTCCAAAGCAGGCCAATTCTGAATGAATATAATTTAAAGTTACCTATAATGTGTTTACTATGGTATAAGGTACAAGTAAAAAAACTTAGTGTGAAAGTTTTATCAAAAAGCATTGTACTTATAAAAAACGCGAGTAACAGCACTCGTACCTCAAACATGGCAATGTCAAACCAGGCGACGCCTTCTGATTCAGCCTCAGTAGTGTCCATATGTGCGTCGACTTCATACTTGTCTTCCTGTCTTTGTCATTCATTAAAACGTAAATACAATAGAAGTGTAGCTGTGTGCATTATAAGCTTGTGTTAAATTCTCGCCACAATATATTTTCGTGACATTAAAGCCTACCTACCCTATCTTCCTTTTTTTATTTAAATAGATAGCAAAAAGGCTTAAAATCAATCCTATTAAATCCGATCTGGTTTTTACAATAAGCACCATATTATCATACGTATTATGTTACTGGAGTTGGTGTGCACAATCGTCAAATTTATCACTTAGCAACAGGCAGCTCTCAAAAGCAATTAAAAAACCCCAAAAACAGTGAACATTCACGTATACCAGCCACTGTCAAAATGCCACAAGAAACTTTGTGGCAGTAACACGTGCGGCATGGAATCGACTGAGCAAGCAAATCGATTAAGCAAACATTGCCGCTGGCGGTTCAGCAATTCAAAATCTTTCGGCAGAAATAATCCAATGGAAGTGGGACTTGTGAATTGACCTGGGATACACGAAGCTGTATTCTGCAGTTATAATGGAATTTGGATGATTTAACAAGATAATACGAGTTAGGGTAATAAACAGTGGGTAAACTTCATTCGGGAACATTTTCTAATAAATAGATTCAGGCGTTACTTTGCGGAAATCCATATATAATAATAACAAATATTTTTAAAATATTTTATGAAAACATCAAATTAATATTTTAATAAAACACTTAAAAAATACAAAAATATATCTAGCGACAATTCCGCCTAATTTTCCTGTTAAGCCGACGTGACGTCACAAACGCCACGCAGCCAAACCGGAAGAATTTCCGACGCGTTTCGTTTCTACACGAAGCATCCTCAGGAGGTCTTGACTCTACGAGCGCACGATCGAGAAAATTTCTCGATCGTGCGCTCGTAGAGTCATAAAATATTTTAAAAATATTTGTTATTATTAGCAAATATGAAGTTGAATATCAGGCCTCTCTTGCACAATTTCATGACGTGTGTGCAGCTCGAAACACTCAATTTGGTAATGCTCCAAGCGAGATTGTGGTTACCGCACTCAGCTTATATTTAGTATCATTCGAAACAAAAAGGAGGTATAAAATTTAAGTTCGTATATTGCTGATATTCTAGTAGGCAAAATTATGAAAATACGGGAAAGAACACTGAAAAACACAAGTGATTCGTCCCTATAATCTCAAGAGGTCCCTATAATCTTAAGAGAAACAAGAGGTATTACTCATCTATATATATAAGAATCAAAGTCCTGGCTCACTGACTGACAGACTACGCACAGCCTAAGCCGCTGGTCGTAGAGACTTGAAATTTGGAGGGTGTATTTGTCTTGATGCGTAGGGGTGTACTAAGAAAGGTTTTTTTGAAATTCAACCCCTAAGGAGGTAAAAATGGGTGAAAATGTTTGTATGAAAGTCCTTTGTTTTTTAACTTACAGATCTGAAAATTTGTATTCGGGTAGATCATTCAAAATAAAAAATACGCGTTCAACATTTTTTTGACAGGGATGACTTAAGGGTGTGAAATTGGTGATGTAACATTGTTTTTTTTTTTATGGGATAAGATGTCAAACGAGCAGGCGGCTCACCTGGTGGTAAGTGATCACTGTCGCCCACGAACATCCGCAACACCAGAGGTATCGAGGATGCGTTGCCGGCCTTTGAGGACGGTTGTATGGAAAGGTCATTGTTTCTGAAGTGATAATGATGAAAATGTTTAACTGCATAGACTTTTTAAAACAAAAACATGTCGCAATAATACTTTTTGAGGAATTAGGAGTAAAAATGGGGAGAAATGTTTGTGACCTGAACCTAAACCGCTTACAATATGATAAAAAATAATGAATAGTAACAAGAATATACTTTCAATAAAAAAAAAAAGTAAAAAAATTAAAATATCTAGCTTATTAATAAAACTTTATTATTAATTTTTATAATAATTTACAACTGAGATAATTTTCTAAATCAGTTAGATATTAAACTTATAATACTTCATTATTAGAAATTTGTTTTACACAGCATGGAGAAGGCTACTCGCTGAGCATCGGAATTCGGATGAGGCGTTCGTCGCGCGTCGAGTATGACAGGCAACTCGAGTATAGTGTTGCGATATATCACGTGGTGCAACACATTCAATCCATGTCTTATGTATTCTATGGAACTCAGGAAAGGACAATGAATGTCTGTAAAAAGATTGTCAGCCATGTAGTGTAGCAAGAATTTGCGTTATGGTCTTATGATGCTAAGTGTAAAGGAGACTACTTCACCACTGCGGCAGAGTACGTAATTTATCGATATGTTACAACACTCGACATGGGGCACTGTGTCTGAACTGATAGCCACGGGGCAAGTATTTTATATATGAGACGTTTTACACGGCTCCCAAAACCGACAACGGTTACTGAGGGATAGTCCACGCGGGCGAATCTGTGGATAAAAGCTAGTTAGAATACAAAGATCCATTGATTAAAGACAAGTCGATCACCCGTGCCTTTTGCCGAGAAGTACGGCTGTGATTTTACTATACATTTTCAGGCATAAAAAGTATTTATAATACGAATAACCGAAAGCGAAAATATAATCCACGTAAATAAACTGTGATTCTAAGAAAGAGTCAGTTTAAACTTAATTTGCGACCTAAATTCTTACGTATTCAACATTTAAATTGTTAACTGAACGAATCAGGAGGTCACTGCAATGCAGTAGGTGACCTTTCTAAGGTATTTTGCAATTCAAAGCTCTAGATAGGAACGTGAAGCTTCATCTATATGTGGCAGACGTGCTGCTTCTATACTGATTGTAGAACTAAAACTGTATCTTCATTTCATCGAAATTGGCCACTCACTTCTTTCTACAAAGACATGCTGGATGTTTTGGAAACGGCACACAGAACTGATGTGTATTTAGTAAATTTATAATTTCCCTCATGTCATCAAAATATTATTTTCATCCTTTATCATGCGATAAGACTTTCGCCAAGCTCCTAACGGTGTGTTCTGACAGCTGTCCTTGAGAGCCAGTAAAACTACAGGCATATGAGACTTAATAATTGTACTTCTCAGTGTAACGGGCACAGTGCAATTCGTCGTTGATGAAATGCATCTGTTATAGGCAGAAGTCAGTCCACTTAACATCAGGTGGGTCTAGGGCTTGTTCCGTCAGAATAACATAAAAAATTAAATAAAAAGACTAAGGGAAAAATACTGAAAGGTGGGCAGCAGCGCCTTCTAAAGAACTGCCATCTTATACTGTGATTCCCAAGATGCCTGCTAAGAGTGGGGATTATGGCAAATACCGCCTTAATAGGGGAGACTGTGTTCAGCAATGGACGATCCGGCTGATACAGTATTGTATCTACAAATAATCATATTTACAAATGATTAGAGCACACACTCCGGCTGTAAATTTAACCATTGTCTCCCGATTTACGAACGAACGAAAATTAGTACGAACCGGACATCATAACTACTATAACCTTTGTAACACCTTTTAAGTGTTAAAAAGGTTATATTTTTCAACTATATTTTTTGTTATGTTTTTGTTGCTATATCTTTAGGTAATAAATAAAGTGTTATTTTTGAGGTACTAATATAATATAGAGCCGTGGATTGCCGGGTTAGAATGTCACCCCGCATATCTACCCGTGGGTGTCGTAAGAGGAGACTAAGGGTAACACACCAGAAGGTGGGCAGCAGCACTCTCTGATAGCTCACACTGTGATCCCCAATACGCTCGCAAAACGTGGGGATTATGGCAAAAAATATGGGGAAGGCTGTGTTCAGCAGTGGATAATCAGCCTAATACAGTATATAATATAGTGTTTTTCTAGGTTATAAGTTATGTCATACACTCCTTATCTTATCCCTTTGGCCACGCGAAACAGTGGTTGAAGATGACCATATTATTCGAATATTTGTTATTTCAACCATACAAAGGTATAATAAATTTGTATAACTATCAATGTAAATGTCATAATTTTGTTATTACAGACAACTTTCACTTCCGGTCATTTAAAATGTTCGACCCATGACTTTGTATGTGGAATTAACATTTACTCGTACTGGGCTCCCTTAGGAATATTTGTAATCCCAGGAGCTAAAGCTAAATCGTTTTATTTTCTAATACAAAAACAATATTTTAAAGTAAATGACTTTATAGAAGGCAATATTAAAAGGTTTGGGATATCACTTAAAACTATGCCCGATGACTATTGAATTTATACCCACTATGCTCCACCTTCGAACGCGTGGTTTCTTACCATCAGGTGAGACTGAAGTCCAATGCTTGTCTATACGCAATTAAAAAAAAAAAATTATATGAAATTGAATGGGACTGTATAAATATTAATACATTGTTGTTAAGAAATATAAATTATTTATATTCAATCTGAGTTACTAATATTTTTATTTGTTAAATATGATGGAGCAAGTTGTTGTCACTATATAATAATGTGTAAAAGCAGTAATGCAACACACGATATTTTTTTTTATGCCAACATGGGGGCTGGCGCCTCGTCTACTTCGGCTGAGCAGAAGCAAGAAGGAGAGAACTCAAGCGGCGCAACCTCGGTACTTAGTGGTTACAGATTTGCCACCGTTTTTCAGCCGTTTGGTGTAGAGACGTTGTCCGTGGGGACCGGGAGCTCATCGTATTTTCCAAAACTTATCAGAGCGCTTGGTCGATGCGACGTGATAAATTCAATATGCTGGCACCTTTTTGGCTCAACGAATAAGCATTGCAATTAAACGGGCAATGCTGTCAGCATGCTGGGCACGCTGCCAACTGGTAGTGGGCTGGAGCATTTGGACTGCCTCTGAGTCTGCAATGAGTTATAGGTTGTCTAAATGCTTTTATTGTAGTAGCTGTATTTATGTTTATCGTACGTAGTATTTTGTTTACAAAGGCATACCGCCGGTAAAAAAAACAATAAATATATCTGAATCCGAATGTAATGAATAGATAGATACATAATTTTATCCAACCTGGTTTAGTAGATGTGGGCGTGCATATAAGTAAATAGTATAGAATACATATACCTACTTACACAAGCTTTTAAAATTAAATGTCATGTTTTCGTGAGTTTCTTACACATTTCAATATTTAAACTAACCGGCAAAAAACTCACGTTAGGGGTCGAATACGTTCGCCCACGTTTCAAGCATATCAAACGCTACTCATTCGGACGAGTGCGCAAGTTTATGGCGGATGTAATGATATAACATAATAGTCATGTAGGTCATTAGATATTTATAATAGAATACCGAAAATTATTAAGCAAGAAGAAGATACCCACATATTTCTTAAAAAATTAAAATCATTCTTAATAGAAAAGGCGTACTATTCTGTAAAAGAATTTGAAAAAGACGTCAAAAATATTTAATGTACAATTTTATACACATAGTTAATTAATGACCTTGACATATATATTAGGTCCTTACATATGAAATTGGCGTTTTTCGTACTGGCCACTTTAATCACGAATTTCTCCTCTTTGGTAAGGAATTCCAAATTCAAATTTGTACAGCTATAGACTCATGTATTTGTGCTTCGATGATCGTCATTCATTTGTTTTTTTTCTTCTGTTTTTTTCTGTTTGCGTCACTCATTTTACAAAATGGAAAACCTTAAATATCGCATTATTTACGAGTACGAGTTCCGCCGTGGCACTAGTGCTGCGGAAACAACTCGAAGGGTGAATGATGTGTATGGCGGTCGTGTTGCAAAAGAAAACACAGTTCGTTTTTGGTTCCAACGTTTTCGTTCTGGAAATTTCGACCTGCAGAACAAGCCCCGTGGACGGCCTGAGACTCAAGTTGATAATGAAGAGTTGAAGCCTATTGTGGAAGCGGATCCATCGCAAACCACGTCCGAGTTAGCTGCAGGCTGCGATGTTAGTGATAAAACTGTTTTAATTCACTTGAAGCAAATTGGGAAGATTAAAAAGCTTGAAAGGTGGGTACCTCACGAATTGACTGAAACAAACCGGCAAACGCGCGTCGACTGCTGCGTTACATTACTAAACCGGCACAATAATGAAGGTATTTTAAACCGAATCATTACCTGTGATGAAAAATGGGTTCTTTACGATAATCGGAAGCGCTCAGCGCAATGGTTAGATCCTGGCCAGCCAGCCAAATCCTGCCCCAAGCGAAAATTAACCCCAAAAAAGTTACTTGTAAGCGTTTGGTGGACTAGTGCCGGTATTGTTCATTACAGTTTTTTCAAATCTGGCCAGACTATTACGGCTGATGTCTATTGTCAGGAATTGCAAACCATGATGGAAAAGCTAGCGGCTAAACAACCTAGGCTGGTCAATCGCTCCACGCCACTGCTGCTTCACGACAACGCTAGACCACACACTGCGCTACAGACGGCTACTAAATTAGAAGAGCTTCAATTGGAAAGTCTAAGACATCCTCCGTACTCCCCGGACATTGCTCCAACAGATTACCATTTTTTTCGAAATTTGGATAACTTCTTGCAAGGGAAAAAATTCAACTCCGATGGGGCAGTCCAAATCGCCTTCAAAGATTTTATTGATTCCCGTCCGACTGGTTTTTTTAGTAAAGGGATCAATGAACTACCTATGAGATGGCAAAAGTGCATAGAAAATAATGGTTCATACTTTGATTAATTAAATATATTATATTAAAAAATATTCGACTTTTTGTTCCTCCCATACAAAACGCCAATTTCATATGTAAGGACCTAATATTTAAATACCAATTTTGAATCATAATTTATGTATTAATGAATAATGGAATGTTAATTCGTTTATTATATAATTTATTTATTTTGAGATTAGATTGTTTAAAATTAATAATGGATTGTAAATTTGAAGATAAATTATTTATGTTTATGACATTATATATATATTACTTACCTTAATTATCTACCTGTTAGTTAGTAAGTGATTATTTTTGTGACACCCTTACAGGGTAAATGTACTTACCTAATGCTATCTATAAGACCTTTATATATTGATGAAATGTACATTTGGACAAAATAAATGAATACTGAATACTGAATAGTTAATAACATAATTTGACATAATCATACGTATTACAGAAGCGCTCGTAGCGAAGTTTGCTTAGCCGTTCTTAACCAATCAGCAAAGATAAGCAACGTCCGCCGCGAGCAAGGGTTGGATGGGTGCCCACTAGTGACATTACTATTGAGCGCTTTCGTGTTTCGGAGGTCTCGTTAAGCCGTCGGCCCTTTTGTAAATGCTCGCTTGGCTACCCTACGAATAAATATGTATTTATTTGTAGCGAATAAATATGTAATTATTCCTAACGATGTGTTCCAGCAGCTGTCCTTAAGAGCCAGTAATTCTAGGTTAGCCTGAAATACATCTTCAACCACATCCATCATTTACCACATAGAGATAGTGGTCAAGGCTAACCTAAAAGAAAAAAAAAAAGAAATATTGAATTTTCCTTTGTGCCCAGCAACCCAGCAAAAGCAATTGATATTCATATGTATAAATTATATAAATATCAATTGCTTAAATAACTCGACTGAAGAACTTGAAACTGCAAGTTATATATATTTATGGAATCGTTTTTAAACCCCATCATTTTGATAATCCACGCGATGGGTTTGAAGGAAAACATTAAAATTTCTAACTAAGGGTATAAAATTCACCAGTTCGTTTTTTTTAGTACCTAGTGTCACTTGCGCTTACAATACAAATCTAACGTTATCTGATACATTCAAATTAATAATAATAATAATAATAATTGTTTATTTCTTGAAAAAGGCAATTTTACAAAATAAGTTTAATAGAAACTCCTGATTCCTAAACTAGGTTCTCGAGAACCCGTAAAATAGGTACCAGGACCTCTTTCGTCCGAGTACTGATTTGTTGTTTGCCTTAGCAGTATTCATACAATTTATATAGTACATTTATAAGTAATAATTATAGAAAATACAAAAAACATTTTAGATTACAATTTCACAATACTTTACTGTGTGTGTGTGTGTTAGTGTGTGAGTGTGTGTGTGTGTGTGTGTGTGTGTGTGTGTGTGTGTGTGCGTGCGTGCGTGTGTGTGTGTGTGTTTCAATTCAAAGCACTGGTGTGATCAACTGTTCGGTTTGTTCATAATTCATTTTGATTAGTTTGTAAAACAAAAGTTTTTTGACTTCATACTCTGATTTTGAATATTTTTTTTTTCCGACTTGAGAGTATTTTCCACATCTCCGACTGGTCTCCATGGCAACTGCCTGCGGTAACCGCAGCACCTACGAGTGGGGTTCCTTAACAAAAGTGACTCAGAACCTTGTGTGTCTCGTTATATAGGTAAGGTCCCAGAAAGGTAATAGATTTCTTAGCGAATGTAGTGCTCACTATTGGTACTGTAACAACGTTGTGGGAAGCACGTTTTATTGCATTTTTTTTGTTGAATTTGCTTGACCTGTGTTGACGTAGTACAGCTTGTTGCACAAATAGTTGCCGTACAGTAAGCACTTGACATCTCTATGAAGGTCTGCAGTGGGATATCTATATCGTCGTTTCGTGCTACATTTCAGAAGTCCTCTTTGAGCTCGTTCAAGTGGCAGGAGGTGAGTCTTATAAGTTCCTCCCCATGACACTATACAATAAGTTATGATAGATTGGCATAATGAGAAATAAAGAAGCTTTATTATATCCCAATCCGCACTATCACGAATTGATTTGAAAACGGCTGTTAACTTTCTAACTCTAGTTTTGATTTCAGTTATGTGAGGTACATAAGACAGTCTATGATCGATGATGACCCCGAGATATTTAATAGAAGTAACTCTTTCTAGATTAGGACATTGACATTTAGGTGGATAGATGTTAGCACAAGTGGCTTTTGTGGCCAATAAGTGACAAATTTTCGTCAGGAGTGCCTTTTAGTGAAAAATTTATGTATTTCGTTTTTTCAACATTTAATGATAATAAATTATTTCTTAGCCAAATCGATATTTCATTAAATGCTATTTGAGCAATTTTGTAAAGCCGTTTAGAAGTAATGGTGAGATAAAGAAACTTACAAACATACATACATACATTCATGAACCCTGTACACATAACACTCTTTGTTTAGCAGTCGTGTAAAAATAGCCCTGAACGCTATTAGGTCTTAGGATGCTACTACATCCAGTATCATCTCTATCTCTGAGACTATAAAAGTGCCATTAGCAACTTTTTACTGGAAACAATTGAGAGAGCTAATTGAGATATCGATTTCGAAATACGAGTACTTTAGTTGCTAGCCATTATCAACGTTCCAAGAATCAGATTAAAAACGGCGAAAATCAAAAGTCAATCAGTGCTTTGGCTGTTAATACAGAAAAAGCAAGAATAAATTAATTAAAAAAGTAAAAAACGCGACTACAAATTATTATTTTTCGTGAAACGTTTTATCATTCTATAGATATTGAATCTGCAAGTTATACATATTTTTTTTGATACACAACTCGATGGATTTGGATAAAATCAAAATATCACCCAGTATGGCGTCTAAATCTGCCAGTTTTTTTTTTATGTACATAGTGTCACTTGCGCTTACAATACGAATCTAACATTATCTCTTACATTCAAATCGGTTAAGCCGTTACATACATTCGTGACCTTGAAAACATAACACTTATTTTTTTAACAGTCGTGTAAAATAGCTATCATCACAATTAGAATGCATTCAGTTACATCTCTATATCTAAGACTGTAAAAATGCCATTAGCAACTTTTTACTGTGAACAATAAAGAGGTCTAATTGAAATAGCGATTTCGAAATACGAGTAAACATAGTTGCTAGTAGCTATCACTTACCAACAATCAGATTTAAAACAGCGAAAATCAAGAATCAATCAGCTTTAGCTGTTAACATATAAAATATAAAATCAAATCTGTTTGAAAGCTCTACATATTCGTATAAATTCTTAGCATAGCTTGTATAAATAGATTGCTTCACTCAGTGTTTGTGTTTACCAACAGACACCAGTCATATTTCCCTGCCACTTTGAAGCTGTCTGCTCTCCTATCAAAGCAAGTGCAGTGAGAAATATTTCGCTTAAAGCTTGTTCAAACTTTCATTGAAATACAAAATCATGCTCCTAGATTGGCTATGGAGTTATTTATCTCTATAAGATAACTGTATGTAGTGCTGTTAAATTCGGTCTCAAAAAAAAAGTTAATTTGGTTTGAAAAAGCTTCGAATCTGTATAAAATTTTATTATGCGTCACTTTAGAATAACGGAGTCCTGGGTTTGATTCTGGGATCAGACAGCTAGCACTTAACTTATAAGAAACCGGCTAAGTCTCGCGTTATATTAACCGAAAAGATTCCGACCAGTTTTTCCTAAAAAGTTAATATATACTTTCCTAATAAATTAATATATATGCGGGATAAAACTTCCGATAGTTTTCAAAGTGAAGCTAGCACTTGGGCTTTAATAATATAAATGTTCAGTAGTAGTTCGGAGTCTTAAATATGCGTGGTAAATAGCAATAGCATCGCCTTCTATTAAATGGGATAAAATATCACAATTATATCTAAGCTATTTTCCAACCCAACATTCTAAAATCAACGCAGAAATGTAAGACCAACGAAAATAAACACCATTAAAATCACGGGCCACGTTCTCACCCAATTCGACCCAATAAAATCTTTTAAGTCAACATTTATCCACTAACAAAAAACAAGCAGAAAATCGCTGATTCCACCTGACTTCCAAACATTTAGCTGGTCTCGCTAAATAGAAAAGGGTTCGTGTCGTATGTTATGTAATATCAATATTCAGCAGTATTATAGCCGTATTTACAATACGCGAACCGCAATATTTGTACTGTGTTGACACACTTTACACTAGAGTCAGAAGCTTATGTGCTACGAAAATGTAAGTTAACAGAAATACACACAACCACACGTGCAAGTTTAATCAAAGTTTTAATACTTATAGCTACTATGCCGTTTCATTGCTAAATACAAAATAAAATGTAATGTTAGTAAATACATACCCTTAGTACTACTGCAGTGCAGTAAGTAAGGTAACTTACTCTGAAAATTGAGCTACACAGCGTTTAGATAGATAATTAAAAGTACATAATGCAATTATGTTAATACTAGCTGCGCCCCGCGGTTAATTCCGCGTGGTGATGGACCATGATAATGATAATGATGATTAACACATAAATTATTTTCATAATTTATGTGTTAATCAATTACCAAATTTCATCAAATTTGGTCTAGCCATTTGAGCGTAAAGAAGTAACAAACATACAAACTTTCGCCTTTATAATAATAGTTTGATGTGATTAATAGCAAGCGGTAACAATGTAAGAGTACAGGAAAGATAAGAGAAGTTTCCTCAGCCTACCCCTCCCGAAACCAGGCGACACATTATACATATACTTTTATGACAATTTAAACCAAAAACATATCAGAAAGGTGGACAGCAGCACATTCTAAAAAAAATTAAAAGTAATGGCAAAATTAGGCATAAAATACATTTAACATCAGGTGGGCCTTGTGCTTGTTCTGTCACAAAAACATTAAAACAAAAAAAACATGTAAAAGTGTTTGATAGGACTAACAGAAGTTAACTCTAAGAGGTTATTAGCCATTTTCCAATAACCCTGTATATGTAAAATATTTTCTATATATTATTTCTCTCTCTGTAATTTCATAAGCTTATTTTCCCAGCAGACGTTGACACATAAATAACAATGCTATAGCTTTAGCACTGCTCATCAAAATATACTGCGGTACTTACAACACCGAGATTCTGTACCATAAAATTATATTGTTAACATACCACAGTGTTGTTGCGATACCATACGCGAATGCGTGTACATTTTGAGTATGTTTGCCTTCTTCACAGTGTTTATTCTCTGGAATGTTAAGAATTTGAATAGGAATGCTTATGGGTACTTTGTAATTTTGTACAGTTCTTGGCTTAAGAAGTTAAGGACTTTTATATTCTATTTACTCCTATTGGATGTTATAAATTGTGATTTAAAATGGGCTGAATGAGTAGCACGCCACTCATGTCGCTGTAAAGGAGATGTTAGTGTACATTGGAGCAAAACAGGGCTCATTAAAATCGTTTACGCCGCTTTAACACGATAGGAATGCCCACCTGGCTAGTTACCACCCTCAAGTAAAAAACCAGTCGCCAAGTACTTAACGGTGTGTTCCAGAAACTGTCTTTGAGAGTCAATAATTAGCTAGTAACTACTACTAATAATAATAATAGGTTAGCCTGAACAATATCTCCGTCCACATCATCGATAGCCAAGAGGTGAGATAGTGGTCAAAGGCAAGCCTATCAGGTATAAATAAAAAAAATACGGATTATATGTATATTCTTTTTTATTAGGCTTTGTATTGTTGATAGGTTAACCTATGACCACTATTTCACCTCATGGTAAGTGAAGGTTGAAGATATTGTTCAGGTTAACCTAGAATTACTGGCTATCTAGGACAGCTGCCGGAACACACTATAAGATTGGCGACAGTTTTTCGCGGTAATAGCACTAGGTAGTATAGATGGCAGTACGGGGGCACAGCGTCCTATAAAGACCGCTATCTTAAGACTACAACCGGGACCGACGCGCAGAGCAGCGCTGAGAAGTAGGTACCACTAGAGGTCACCCATCCAAATATTAACACAGCGGACCTTGCATACTACTTAGCGCTTCCGTACTTTGGAGGGCCGTCCGAGTTGATCGATTAAGAACTACTAGGCAAAATATTGCTATGAGTACTTCAGTTATGAAAAATCACTAGTAAAGGCCGGTATATGTATATAAAAGTAAAAGCCTAGCTATATGAAACTCGCACTCTCAACTTTAATTAATTACAGAATTTCGTAATACGTCATGATTTTTTCTGAAAACACAGTTTTCTGTGTCTGCCTTTACGTTTATTGAAAAAAATAGCTGTCACCTCACCATTATCTTTCAACGCTGAACTATTAAGTCTCTCTTAAACAATTTATCATTTGGCGGCATTTTGCCATAATCTCCAAACTTGGCAGGCATCTTGAAGACCACAGTAAATGTTATTAGTGATTGATGAATCTCCCAGCCAGTACTTACGACAAAAGCGAAAAAATAGAACTGTTATAATTGCAGCGTATTCTAAGCGTAGAATACGCTGCAATACGAGGAATTAAGATATATATTATCTACATAAGAAAACCGTCCAAGTGCGAGTCGGACTCGCTGACCGAGGATTCCGTACAAACCTATAGATGTTATATTGTGTGTTATAAGTAAAAGTTACGGTATTTTTATTGCTAAATGAAATCCATAATAATAAAATTTATTAAAAATATTTTTATTACATGATGTAACTAAAAATTGATGCCTGTCGCAATTTTTCTTTTATCTGTGCCATAAGAAGTTGCTGTGAGTGAATACGTGTATCTAGGCCAGTTAACAATGCATGACTCTACCGCCAAAGAGATAGATCGCAGAATAGCCATAGCTTGGAAAAAAATCTGGACCAATAAAGATGTTTTTAAAAGCCAAATTCCGATCTATCTCAAAACAAGACTGATGGATAACACCATCCTACCGTCTCTACTTTATGGATGTCAAACTTGGGCGCTAACAAAAAGACTTGCGAAGAAAATAGCCACCTTTCAGAGAACGGCAGAGTGTTCGATGCTGGGTCTAAAACTTAGAGACAAGGTCAGAAATGTAGATTTAGACTCAATAATGATGCTCGTGAGCTTGAAGTGGCAATGGGCTGGACACCTCACCCGAGCCACCGACGGCAGATGGAGCGAGCGTGTGGTACAATGGTACCCCAGAGACGGCACACGGGCGATAGGTCGGCAAAAGAGGAGATGGCGAGATGATATCGTGGAAGTGGCAGGAGTAGCCTGGACCGGGCTTACGCGAGATCGAAACACGTAGCACTGCATGGAGGAGGCCTAAATCCACACTTGGGTGCCATTATATTATACAAATATTTAAAAAATAAAAAAGTGTTAAATAATACACATACCAAAATATAATAACGCTGAAATTTTAATTTTATAATATGGGCAATAAAGGCTTTTTTATTTTATTTATTTATAAGAAGTTGCTTCGTACCAAATTTCAAGATTCTGAGTTTACGGGAACCTGTAGGTTTCGATTCCCTTGCGAGTGTCGAAAATTTGCGGCAGAAACGGCTGTATCTTTTGAATGCGTCGGCTTAGATGTTTGATTTTTTCACAGCTGCAAAGGACAGTATTCCTGAGTATTTAATATGAATTTTAGTTTGATATACCTCCACGCGTTCCTGAGAAAAAGGGTTTGACAGACAGACGGACAATAAAGTGTTCCTATGTTTTTCCCGGAACCCTAAAATGCAGCTATAACCTAGGTTAGTAAACTAAGCTTTATGGGGTGGTCTTTTAACGTACATACATAAAGTATTACAGTATATACTGACAATAGACACAAGTGTTTGAACACCAACATTTCGCCACACATGCTTAGGTCTCTGAAACTAGGGGGCAAACAAGTTGTCATCTATCGGGTGCAGTTCCACACTTAACAGAAAATGTTGGTGTCAGAAACGAGTAAAAGCTTGTCCAATCAAGGCTCGAGTCTAGAATCTCGAGAGTTCTAAGCAATACTTTTACACACACAGACGAGTCTGTCTGATTTTTTACGTGTTCACTCATTATTGTTGGCTTAATGTATGTGTTGGCGTAAGCTGTTAGTACATAAGCAATTGAAAAAAAATATTGTATCATCCTGGATTAACACATAATTGAAACAAACACTTACAAGAAAATAAGCACTTCAATATCCTCGTATTGGATTTCGTAAAAGATGATTAAGGAAAAATGCGCCCAATGAGTAGCGTGCCACCACGCACGTTGATGTCTGTAGGTTGTTGTTACACATTGGGTGTATAAAAGAGTCCTTAGCCTCTTAATGCTCTGATTACCCGAAAGATAGCGAGCAAACCACCAACGAGAGCATTCCCAAGGAGAATTGGCGTCAGGGCATTAAACCGAAGCCGAAAACTTTCTACAAAATTTCCTTCTTGTTTTCCTGTGTGTTGCTAGCGATGATTTTAAATATATTCTTTTGAGTTTTGGAGAAGATATATTTTACCTACCCCCCACATAAGTGAGACGTGGGTAAGAAGAAATATTGATCGCCAATGTTTTTTTTTTTAATGCTTGATAGGTTAGCCTTTGACCACTATCTCACCTGATGGTAAGTGATGATGTGGTCGAAGATGTTGTTCAGGCTAACCTAGAAGTACTGGCTCTCAAGGACAGCTATCAGAACACACCGTTAGGTGCTTGGCGACAGATTTCCTACTTGAGGGTGGTAGCTAGCCAGGCGGGCATTCGTAAAATGCCCTACCACCATGCTATAATGACTGCCATCCTAAGACGACAACTGGGACCGACGGCTTAACGTGCCCTCCGAAGCACGGAAACGCTCAATAGTAATGTCACTAGCGGTCACCCATCCAACTCATGACCGCGCGCGACGTTGCTTAACTTTGCTGATCGGTTGAGAACAGCTAAGTAAACTTCGCTACGAGCGCTTCAAATTTCCTTTCACCATGCGGTGAAGCTCAAGCCCGCGGCGGGATTTGAAGCATGATAATAGTGCTGCTACAATTGATTTTAGGTGTGTTCTAATTTTTGTTATTGATTATTATTAACCTAAATAGTTTTCATTGTAAAATGGTGTAGCAACGAAGTAAAAGGGAGGGTCAGCCATTGTTTGAATAGTTGAAATGGTATCATTGCTTGGAACATCTCAAAGTTTTTGCGTTACTCGTGACTGCGGACCCTAAACTAACAACAGGTGAAAATTTGTAATAGTTGGAACACAGGACTAAGTTTAATAGAATAGTTTACGGACAGTTTCTACACTAATATTTTAAGTAACTACTTGGACCTTCTTCTTGCGTTATTTCCTCAGAGTTAAGGTTTAAGGGTCAAGAGCATTGTACTTAAGTATACAACTATTTCTTACAAGAAATTTACCAGTTTTAGTAAAAAAAACATGACGTCAGCACGTTGTGGGATCAGGTGGTTTACCAGTCGAATCTGATATACATAGCGAAATATTGGTTAATCAAATTTAAAGTTGTTTATTGCTTTCATGAGTACATTTTTTGGATACAATATTTAACAGAACATACATGAAACCCATTTGGGCGTAGCATCATTTTATACAATCAAATACATGAAATATTACAGATGAAGTACACATTACCAACGTGAAACAGACCCATATTTGAAGTTGAAACATTGTCAATTTATTATAAACAATTTGAATCGTGTTTTTTTTATCCTTGCGTGTATTAAGTTAAATTTATGTGAATTTATCAATATAATATTCTTTTAGATTGTAATAGCATTTCACTATGAGTAATATTTTAATTGTATTTATAAATTTGTTCGTATTTGGTTCACCTCGAATCTAGTTTGGTAAATCAATAAAAGCCATAACGTTTTCCGTCTTGGGGATCGCAGTGTAGGATGGCCGTTCTTCAGAAGGCGTTGCTGATCTTCTGGTATCTTTCCCTTAATCACCTCGGGAAGTTATGGGGCGGTGCAATTGTTACCTGACACCGCACGGGGCAAATGTTGGTTAGTAGACTATTAAATTATCTATGATAAAAAGTGTGGCAAAAGAGCCAAATACATTACAACCAATGGCTCAGCGCGATATTATGAAATCAAACTAATGTTAAAGTAAACATCCCCCTAGGTCTCACATAGAACTAAATGGATGAATAACATGGAATCAATTTAAAAATATTCTAATAATACTGCTAATAAAACTACATTAGTTTGAAACCAACCAAAATAGTTCCAATCGTGTCTTAACTTAACTCAGTTTGAGAATCAGAACATTTGTTGCTTCATTTATGACATGTTAAAATGTACGTAAAATGAACAATAATTATAATAATTTTGTGCTTTCCAGGCGGTATGCCTTTATTAACAAAATACTACGAACTATATACAAAACTACAGCTATGTACGGTTTTCAAATTCAAATTCATTTATTACGTGGTTTTGAGGTATATAGTGGTAAACCCCCCCAGCTCCACTTTAATATAATGTATATAATTATTATAGTTAATAGTAAATTTTATTTTATTTTCTTCGGAAAACATACAGAGTTTGTTATAACTATCTTAAAGTAAATTAAAATAACTACACTCTAATAAATTGTTTTCGCATATAGAGTTTAGATGCTTATGTGTTACAAAAAATGTAGGTAACTACAAAAAATAAAAAATTAGTCCAACATGTACAACTTAGAGATCACTCGGGTTCTGAAACTCGTCAGAGGTTTCCGCGCAATTGAACCAACTTTTCGCAAGCAATGTACGAACTTTATTGGGTGATGTGTTGTGTAAGTCAAACTCAGGCAAGTCCAAATCATTTATAAATTTTGAAGATCTAATAAAGTAAGAATTTTGTCTATAATTTGTAGAACTTATAGGTACGTGTAAATATTTATTATGCCTGAAAGATCGAGTAGGTGTTACTAAACCTATTTTAAAAAGAAGGTCGGGGGAGTCAATTTGACATTGCGCTATTTTAATTAATGTGGTTATATCTGTAATTTTGCGTCGGATATGAAGGGGTAATAAATGTTGCCTCTTGCATCTGGCCTCATAATTGTCATCATATTTTTTACATTTATATTGTAAATGCCTCATAAATCTTTTTTGAATAGATTCAAGCCTATTGATATGAATACTATATTGTGGATTCCAAATTTGCGAACAATACTCGAGGATACTACGCACGTATGAGCAATATAATATTTTGATCACCTTAATGCTATTGAAATTACTACTCGACCTGATAACAAAGCCCAACGATTTATTGGCTCTGTTAGCTATATTGTCTATGTGCTTGTCATATAATAATTTAGAGTCATGGATTACACCTAAATCGCGAATTTGGTCTACCTTTTCAAGTATTTGACCTTTGAGCCTGTATGCGAAATCGACTGGTTTAAATTTACGGGTGAGGGTTATTGTATAACATTTTTTTACATTGAGGTCAAGTTTGTTTATTTTACAGTACTCCTCAAATCTTACTAAATCGTGTTGCAAAAGATAACAGTCTCTAATGCCGAGAATATTTCTGAAAATTTTCATGTCATCGGCGTAAAGGGCAAATTTTGAATGTTGAAAGCAAGATGCAATGTCGTTAACAAATAAATTAAATAACAAGGGCCCCGGGATTGAACCCTGAGGTACCCCAGAGGGCACTAGCATCCATGTTGAGGAATAACCATTTAAAACTACTGCTTGAGATCTATTTTCAATATAAGAGGAAAACCATCTGTATAAATTTCCATGAATCCCAGCATTGTATAATTTTTGTAACAGCACCGTGTGATCTATGCGATCAAAGCATTTGCTATAGTCCGTAAAAATAGCATCTACCTGCCCACCATTATCCATATGATTGGTTACGTAATCTACAAACGTAAGCAAATTAGATGTGGTAGATCGTTTTTTAAGAAAACCGTGTTGCTCGGTAATAAAAGAGGTAGCTAGACTATTGTATACCTGTCCATAAACAATTCGTTCTAGTAATTTAGCAAATATACATAATTTTGATATTGGCCTATAATTTATAATTTCATTCTTCCTGCCACTCTTGTATATAGGAGATATATGAGCAGATTTCCACATTCTTGGAACGACGCCCTCTTTTAGCGATCGTGTAAATAATATGGTAAGGGGTTTTGTTAAAGCATCAGAACATTTTGTGATAAATAGTGGTGGTAGTTCATCTGGACCCGCTCCCTTAGATAGATCTAAAGATTTTAATAGCTTATTTATTTGATAGGGGGTAGTTTCTATATCGTTTATAGTGTTAATGCAATTATTGCTGTATTCATGCACTGTACAATGAGAACCTGTAGTTGGCGTAGGAGAACACGGCAAGAATGTGGATTGAAAATAAGATGCGAAGAGACCACATACATCCTCACCGGTGTTAGCAGTTTGGCCCTCATAAGAAAGAGAGGATGGAAGTGTGTTAGAACCTTTTTTAGTTGACTTTATGAATGACCAAAACATTTTAGGATTTTTAATAATACCATCTTCGCACTTTTTTAAGTAGTTAAAGTAGCATTTAGTTTCTAAAGTTTTAGCTCTTTGTCTTAGGAGGGAAAACGTATTATAGTCAGAAGTATTACCGTATGTGTGAAATTTATGTAAGAATTTATATTTTTCTTTAAGTACTTTTTTCAACGGAGCGGTATACCAGGGTGGAAATTTTGAATTACTATGAATTAGTCTTTTCGGTATGTACCTTACAATTACGTCATTCAAACGATTATAAAAAACATTTAAGGCTTCATCAAGTGGAATATTCAATAGACACTCATCCCAATTTATATTGTTCAACGCCTGTGTTATACTGCTGTAATCACCTAATTCATAATAACGTTTGTACCGTTTGTTTACCTCTAATGGAATGAAAGATAAAAGGTTTAATACAATATCTAATGACTTATGATGAGGGTCTTCTGGAACTAAGGGATCATCACATGATGACACCATTAAATCAGTATTACTCAAAACTAAGTCTAAAATTCTATTATTTACATTACGACACAGATTAAATTGAGTAAGGCCGCAGGCTGATAATGTATCGATAAAATCAATTTGAATTTCGCCAGCAGTTCCTGTGATTATTTGTCGATTGTTACTGTCGAGTGACCATTCAATTTTAGGTAAATTAAAATCACCCAGGATTACGAACAAATCATTAGGACATGAGTTTATAATAGTTAATAATTTTTCGGTGAAATTAGAAAGCTGCAAGTTAAATGTGTTACCCTGTTTTTCACTACATAAATAAATGGTACAAAAATGTAAATTTGTAGGACGTAAACTTTTATTTTTGGCATTGACGGTGACCCACAAATCTTCAGCAGAAGAAGACCATTCCGGTCGTTCTACCGCAGAGAGCTCTCGACGTACGGCTAAAAGTACACCTCCACCGTATTTCTCTTGTGTGTTTGAATAATTTCTGTCCCTCCGCCAAATAACGTACTTGTCATCAAATAACTCACTATTATTAATGCCATCGAGCAACCAAGTTTCCGTAATTGAGATAACATCATACGAATGTAATAATAAATTTCTTTTAAATAAGTGAGTTTTAGTGCGTAGCCCTCGAGTATTTTGATAGTAAATATTAAGACCGTAGGAAGCCATCATAAAATAAGACGTTTGTTATAACTAACGTGAAATGAATCAATATTGTAAGACAACAATCGTAATTTACAACAACAATTATTACTTTAACAGTGATCGCAATAATAACATAGTTAAATAATAAATAATTCAAAAATAAAAGTAATTTTACCATATGAAATAGAAATAAAATTAAAATTAAAAATGCGGTGATTCGAAATATAAATTGTACGATTGCAAATCTCTTCACATTATAATATAAGTATGAATCAGTGAGGCCGCAGGCGAATATAATCTCTACGGAGCTGTGAGTGCAAATATGTACGCGTGAAATATGCTTAGACTGAAATGGACGTACGTGAGCTATGATTCGAACACAAACACTGACAGCCACGTTCCGGTGACAACAATGCGAGTTAAAATCGTTATCTTTGACTGAGTATCTCAAACTGTGGAGCTTAAAAATATATAATGATGATGACAATTTTGATAAAAGCAAAAACTTAACTATGCTATCTTGGAAAGGTCTTTTTCGCACTTTATAAAAAACACTGGAGATGTGTCGGATTTCCTGGCCATTATTTTGCAATGTTTTACCCATACATATTTAAAGTCTTTCTCCTTTGCCAGGGATCTTGCCTTGCTTAATAAGAGCTTGTTGCGTTGCGTCAGGTGGTCAGTTATATAGACAATTCCTTCTCCAGCGAGGCCAAGGTTTGGCAGATTAAGATTCTTACATTTGCGGGACCGTGCCAAGAGCTCCTCCTTGGTGTACCGGTTGTTAAAGGCGATCAATATAGGTTTTTCAGCGTTGGGTACACGAGTTGGAATGCGAGCTATGTAATTAATTTCCTCTTTTCTAATTGGAATATCGCATATATGACTAACTTTCTGCACTATGTCATACAGGTTTTCAGTCTTTTTTAATGGGATGCCCCTTATTTCGACATTATTTGCTCTAGCCCATTGATCCCGGTCATCCAGCTCTTGCCAAAGTTTTTCAATTTGAGCTTGGAGAACAGGAATTTCCGCCGTTGACTTTTCGACGTTGGTAACACGAGTTTCCAGGGCTTGTACCGTTCCCGAAAAATTGCTAATGAGCTGATATGCCATTTCTTGAGATTCTTTGAGGCCATTAATCTCAGCCTTTATTGTTTTGACGTCTTCCAATAATGATGCCAGTGGTGCAAGACGCAACATCACATTACTCAGTTGCTCCTGGATTTTGTCTAGTTGGTTGGGCAAAGGCGAGGTCGCTGCAGGCGAAGGCGAAGGGCTAGACTTGCACTTCGGACACTTCCAGACATTCTTGCGATCACCGAGCTTACGAAAACCACTCTCCGTAATTCCTGAGCATTGAAAGTCAAAACGTTGCTTGCAGATACTACAGGCAGGTCCATCGGTATGTTCCGATCCACATCTGTCACACGTAAACATTGTACACAACAAGAGTGTGCTATCTATCGGTAGTCCGAGGTTATGGTTGGGGAATGGGAATATACCCCAACTAACGGCCAAATTTTACAGATATGGCAACACTTTCGTGTTTAAGTGAATGTGTCAAAATCAAACTGTCTTTGTCAATCGACTTTGACAAATGTAATTAAATTATTATGACTTATGAGGGTACAACACACGACGTACGGATCGTGGGTAGGTAATTTAAGTTTAATTAATTCTTACACGTAGTTCCACTAATTTACGACGAATTTGCTGAGTAACACGTTATGATGTCGTGACACAATTTATCTTCCGTTGTAAAGCACTTGTATACTGTTTCGCGAGTTTTAACACATATAAAAATAGAAAACTTTAGTGAGTGAAGTGATAGCAGTGGCTGGGTTGCCAGGTATGTGTATTTATGTAAATTAGTAATTAAAGGAGTGTTACAAAATTACAATTACTCTAGTAAATTTGTAATTTTCTAATGTAATCAGCTTACGTTATTGCAAAAATATAAATATTAAAATTAAAGGAATGTGTTAAAATAGTGAAAAGACAAAGTCACAAGAAGATATTCTTTTTTGTGGTCAAAGGCGTAACTATATAAAAAAATGTTTGTTTGTAGTGTTAGTAGAATGACTAATGAAATAAATTAATTATAAGCTCTTTAGGATAACCAACAGTATACGTGTAGTAATACAGAAAGAGAAACTTTTTCTCCCTTGGCCTTAATATAAGTTTTCCCAGAGAATATACCGCCTTCAATACACCAAATTTTTATACAATTTTCATGTAAACGTGATTTTAATTCAGTAGAATCGGTACAAATGTAAGTAACGGTTATTGTTATTTTCGTAGCTTCCTTTCTCGTGTAGTTTTCGTGACTGCAAATAGTTTGTGAATAAATTCTGACATTATTATTTGGAAAGTCATTGACTTCGATAAAATTCGTCCTTATTTATCGAAAAGTAAAATAGAGGCAGAAAATGTACTAAATAAAGAGTAGCACATAGAGTTCACACCAGCATGTTGCTGCTCATTAGGCTAAGACTAAGAATAGTGCCAATATCCATCTCGTGTGCCTGAATAGTCCAACTGGTAGAATGTACCTTATATATTACGAACGAAAATTCCTGCGGAGTTGACGTAAGATACGAACATAAGCCGACTCTAAAATCAAACCTAAGCTTTTACAATAATGCGAACATATCGACTCCTTCAAGGAAAAATATCGTGACTCATTTTACGTTACTTTAAAGGACAACGTGTCAAAGTAAAAAGAAACATGAAGATATCACTCTATAAACAGGCGCAAGTATACATGCTATGAAAATATCTTTATTGTTTTTTTTGGAATTTTTGTTTTTACCATAACATTACAACAACCAGCTTTAAAAATGGCAACTCAAACAACCCCATAATTTGAGTGTGTATATAAATTAAACAAAGTACATATTTTTTGTATACCAAAAATCACTCTAATGCTAACCTAATGCCCATGCTGAAGCACGCTGACGCTGCCAAGTACGGCACTATCATGCATGTCTATTCCAACAATTAGAGTATGCAATGACTCCTAGGGTATTATGCAGCAAATTACCTCCTAAGAGAATAGAAGATGATGAATAATAATAATTGGCTCACAGAATAAGCATTGCAATCCAACGGGGCAATGCCGCCACAATGCAGAGCACGCTGCCAACTGGTAGTGGGCTGGAGCATTTGGACTGCCTGTAGACCTGCAATGGCCTTTAGGTTATCTAAATGCTGGCGTTGTAGTAGCTGTAGTCTTATTTTTAATTTGTAGTTTGTTGTGAATAATAAAATTATTGAGTCATTACAGATGTTTATAAGTATTTCTTATTTTAATTTTACATACAACATAATACCAATATATTCTTTTGAAAATAAATTATAATAGATTTTATTGGATTCTAATAAATTGTACCTATTCTTCTTTTATATATATTAGTTCAATAGATATAATAGTTGATTAATTCAAATGCAGTGTAATATACACTGAAAAAGCAACTTATTTCCTTTTTTTTCTTTTGTACTTCTTGTAGTTTTCTTTTTAGTACTTAACCTATTTATTCACCCCTTGATGCACATACACCTTCTCAAACACCATCGCTGGTTGACTGGTAGAAAATGCCTTAGCATTAAGACCTCCTTTTGTAACTATTTTGTTAAGATTCCAGATTGCCCAGGCAGGGATTGTTAGGCAGAGTGGCTTCCACCTGGACAATCTGTTTTGAATGCTTAACAAGCTGGCGATTCGCCGGGCTGAAATAAAAGTACAAAATACACAATAAAGTTACGTACAATTTATGATAGGTTTTCCTTGTTCCGTCGTTGATCCCTCTAGCCTATCGTGACCTACCTAATCTACTGGCCAGTAACATTAAACGGGACTTACGGCTAAGGCTGAGGGCTCAATGTTCATCCAGTCTTCTGAGATTCCAACGTCAGGACACAGCACAATCACAAACTAATTACAAATTTATAGATCGCGTAGAACAAATACGCGCAAGGCGACCAATACAAACTAAATATACAAAATTCAAACAAAATCAAAAAACTCGAGTTACCAAAAACGTCAAAATATACAAGAGAACGACAAGCCAACTTCAAGTTATTTTCACACACAAAAATCCATAGATCAAAAATAGACGCCTACCAAAGGGGTACGTTCGAAAACTTGCCGCTAAGTTGATCGGTCCGAACATATTTTGTGTAATAATAATGCTTGCTTCGTTAACTATCTGTTATAGTACCTACTAAAACCATAATAAAGTATTTGAAGTTAGAGAGTATTAGAAAAGCGTGGACAACCAGGTCAATAAAATTGCATGTAATGATTAATTAATGTGGATAGGATATAAAGAGTTTTGCGCAACTAAAGATAACCTAGTAATTAAACTACTTTAAACGGCTTAAATCGCGTATATTTATCTTTATTTTCATCAGTTATATCAGTAACTCCGTGACCACGATCACTGCAAAGTGTTTGAAAGATCGGGACAAAAATAATGATAAATATACGCGATTTAAACCGTTTAAAGTTGTTTAATTACTGTATGTATCACGAAAATCTATGACGAATTGGACTTGTGGTTTTAATTCACATTTTAATATAAATTTGTAAGTAATCAAGATACAAGGATAAGACGAATTTGTGTCTCATGACCATATTATAAAAATTTAAACCTTCTAATATCTAAGTTTCGATATTCTCCTTGCTAGTGCATATGTGGTTTTTTGATAGTTAAAGACATTTTTAAGGGAATAAGTTTAAATAAATTGCAAGAAAGAAAGGAAGATAATGATGCAATTTCTTGCTATATTACCTATGAAATAACCCAATGAAAATGTGTAAATGACAAACGCTGTGGTTACAAACCGCAAGGGCGAACTAAGAACCAATTTAATTTTCATTTTACAGGGTCTTGATGCATTACTGAGACATTTCCACTGTGTTTTTTGATTGCATGGTACCAAATAGTGTGAGTGAAATGGTTTTCTTGTTTGTTTATTAATATTTGTAAATAATGAGCTCAAAATAAGAGCCTTATAGGCTAGCATCTTACCGGTTAAAGTTAGAACACTCTAGCGTCTCGTAGCGCTTTCTATACCAACGTTGTTTCATAATATATTTTATATACCAAGTGGCAAACCAGAAGTTTACTATTTATACTAATATGGCGAAACTACATTTGTATGGAAAGCGCTTAGAAGACACGAGCCTTAAGTAAATATTTATAAAGAAGATAGCAGGCTCTCAGGGACGCGGTGCATTTTTCCATATTGTTTAATGGAGGCTAGCCAATTCCACAAAATTTCAATCTTTTCTCTTTCCGCACACATTTTTTTATAATCATTAGCTCTTAAATAACCTCAAAACCAAATTCAAACTCGATCAATGACATATAAATATATTTTATATATAGCCCAGGAAAATATATGTTTTTAACCGACTTTCAAAACAGTATAGAGTTCACATTTCAGTTTTTTTTTTGTGATGATATAAATGTATTGTTTTTATTTTAATTGGTTCCATAGAAATTTAATCATAATCGGTGTAGTAGTTTAGAGTACAAATCAATATAACTGAAAAAATATATAATCAGAATAAACGACATTGCATAAATTTCTTACGTTTCAGTGTTGGTCAGGTCTTTTGTGTGTATATCAATTAACACATAAAAATAATGTATCGCTAAACCCACGTACGTACCTATGTGGAATCGATACAATATGTGTTATCTAACCATACAAATACCGTCAAAAGAACATATTGTAGAACTTTTAGTATTTACATTTTATTTACGGGCTTCCGGTTAGTTAGGGTATTAACATACTATATAACCATATTGTCATCCTAATGAGCAGCAACTGCCTATTCACGTCGGCGTGAGTAAATTGATGTTGCAGCTCATTACGCGCATTCATTTTCATTGTCCTTATTTGCAGTATCCAAGAAGAGGGTATGGAAAACCAACGACTAAATTGACGCAAAGGCATAACATTATTTTTATATTTAAAAGCTGGTACAAGAATTGTACTAACACTGGATAAGCTAACTTTTTTTATTGATTGGAATGTATAAAATAAGAGATTTGAATTAGTTGAAACAATAGTCTTGCTGATAAACAATTAATAATATATTCAAGTCCTAGTACAAACAGGTTAAGCCGGAGTTTATCGCAATGCCATTCCTCAAGAGCAGCCACAAATCCAAACTCGCTTAGGCCTACCTACAAGATAAATGGACTGACGCAAATTCCCTTGCATCTCCTCAGCTGGAGATTCATTTTTCTAAGTGTCACGTTCAGTACTCTGCTGAATTAAACAAAAAGGGGCTTTTTTCCGGAGATTCCGAATAAAAAAGCTCTCGAGGCGCCTCACGGGTCGGCAGGTTTTGCTTTTGGCTCGGAACTTTGACAGCTTTTTTTTAATATGTGTTGTGCATTTCATCGCTTAAGATTGTAAGGACTTTTTTATACCTGTGTAAAAGGCGAGTAAAGGAAAGAATAATCTGTGTACGCAACTACTTTTGTTAAAGTAGGGTGTTGGTACACTGAACGCTCAACAGGACTATATCATCATGATATCTTCATAAAATGAGAAAGGTATATAACAGTTATATTTTTTTTATGTTTTGCGGCGGAACAAGCCTGAGGCCCACCTGATGTTAAGTGGACAAACCTCTGCCTATAACAGACGCATTTCGTCAACGACGAATTGCACTGTGTTCGTCACACTGTGACGTACACTGAGGTCTCATGTGCCTGAAATTTTACTGGCTCTCAAGGACTGCTGCCGGAACACACTATTAGGTGCTTGGCGACAGATTTTCTACTTGAGGGTGGTCGCTGTTATATTAACAACTCGCTTTCCGGCCGCGGCTCCACCGTAAGTCTGTTATCGCGCAAAACCATTAACCTCTTTTTGCGCAGTTGGATAAAAACTATCCTATGTCCTTCCCCGGGTCACAAACTATTTCCATACCCGATTTCATCCAAATCGGTGTAATAGTTTTTTAGTTTTTTCATTGCATACAAAAATACAAATCTTTCCTTGTTATAATATTAGTGTAGATGTAGATAAAAGCGTTCTTAGGTTTGTGCCTGGAAGGTTCCAGATTTATAGTTATCCTTTAAACCGAAGCTTCTACTATATGTTCGTATACAATATGTGTTCTCTCTATCAATACAATAGAAGTTGGGAAGAGAAAACATATTGTACCCCTTATACGTGGAACTAGGGGAGGAAGCAAAAATGTCCTATTGCGGATTCCATACGTCAATGACAAAGTGAAGACTTAGTACATGTGAATGGCACTTCGGCAGAGAATTTCAGGTCTCTAACCCGTAAACGAAATGAACAAAACCTGATATTTGCTGTAAATAGTCGACCCAAAGACGAATATTGGAATGAACTAAATGATTTTTGAGAGACGCTTCATTACATAAGACGGAGCCATTAATATTTTTTGGACCACAGCGTGAGAGTTGAGGAAAGTGTGTATTTTATAACTTTAAAAATAATAAACGCTAGGACATCAATGTTCCAAATATAAAAAAGAAATCTTATAGGATCTATCACAAAAACTGGACTAGAATTTTTTTTAGTTACGAATATGTCCCATGTCTTCTACATTTATTGGACAAATACTGTAAACGCTGTTTTTTATTGTAGTTTAGAATCTGTGATTAAAACCAAAACAAAATATCCTGAACGGACTGTTGCGGCAATGCGGAATCATAAAAAAGTGAGGCGGGAATCGCACCTAGGAAGTTTATTTTAAACGACTGTGATGTGATGAATACTCGTATCTAAGGAAATGTATCCAAAACTATTTATAAATCGCGCATCCCCTGTCTTGATTTATAATTATTTTTTAATGAGATGCCTAAAAGCTTACCTACTGCAATATCCGACACGATTAGATGTGACTGATATAGTTTCTGTCGTTCTTATAGCTTAAAATAAGTAATTTAACTATGCTGGACGGTTGTAGTACCTATTACTGGCGTAAGGTTGGTTATCCGTCTGACACTTGACGGGCTGTATCTTTGGAACGGTAGCAGGTAGCCGGTTGAAATTTTCACAGAATATGTATGGCAGATTACCTAACAAATTCAATAGTTAAATTAAATAAAATATGTACTACCAAATAATAATAACAAAAAGATATCATATTTAATGTTGTCTTAGGTTTTCGCGATTATTACACATAGTAATTAAACAACTTTAAACGGATTAAGTCGCGTATATTTATCATTATTTTTGTCCCCACGTTTCAAACACTCAGTCACCCCGTGACCACGATCACTGCAAAGTGTTTGAAACTTCGGGACAAACATAATGATAAATATACGCGATTTAAACCGTTTAAAGTTGTTTACTTACTAGATATCATACTTTTTATGTTATAGTGACGGAACAAGCTCGAGTCCTTAAGCGGACTAACCTAACAGTTGCATTACGTCTTCCTTGAGACATAGTTGTTAAGTCTCATGTGCCTGTAATTTCACTGGCTCTCAAGGACTGCTGCCGGAACACACCGTTACGTGCTTGGCGACAGATTTCTACCTAAGGGTGGTCGCTAGACAGGTGGGCATTCGCAAAATGCCCTTCCACCACGCGGTGAAGCTCAAGCCCGCGGCAGGATTCGAACCATAAAATGCTCCACATACAATAGACGTATTGTTATTTTTACGCATTTTCTTATTACTCTTCCGTGAAAAGGGTGAACCGTACAAACGTCTTTGGTATGAATATAGTTCCATATCTAAGGTGTAAAATATTAATGCCAACTAACTATGACTATGACTCAGACTATCGCTATGGAGTTTGATCTCTATGAAAAATATACTTTTTTTTGGTACATTGCGTTGGTACAGAACCCTCTATGAAGGAGTCCAACTTGCACTGAGCTGGTTTTTTTACAGCTTGGTTTAACTTGGCTACCTTCTTATATCGGTTACTTTCTCACGAACTATTATTTGAGTAGAGAGAGAAATAATCAAATTATTTGCATTTTGCATAATGAACTTTATTCACTGCATCCTTCGAATCATTATTCATGTCATAACCGCATCATTTCAAATAATGACTACACACAAACTGCAAGCCACTTAATCTAGATTAGTGTTGCACTAATTTATTACTTTGTTAGAGACATAGTACTAACCTAACTTAGAAGGTGTTGCATACAAACAAATAAAGAAAATCAATTTGAAATAAAAGTAGCTCACAAGGTAGGTTACATGCGTTTTTTTGCTTGGAGAATGGAATACTATCTCTACAGAGATATAATAAGAGACAAGATGGAAAATGCAACTTCTTAATAGTAAGTTTCATCCCTGCCTAATACAGTTGCAGTGCCAGTGTTTTTGCGTGACACTGCAGGCGTACTAGTAAGCGTCATCCCTGCCTATTAAAGTTCCAGCACTGATTCTGTGTGATACTGCAAACTTCCGCCACTAAGTCAACCCGGAAGTTTAGTATATGTCTCTTTCATCCAGTGATTGCACTTGCTACTTTGCCCTTTATGTAAACATAGTAGCATTTGCACACTACTGTTTCGAGGCAGAATAGACACTGTGGTGGTACCTACCAATACGGACATTTGCTGAGACCACCGGTAAAATTCATATCTTCATTTATAGCTAATGGACTAGTCTAGCCACTATCTTACCTAATCGTAAGTGATGATGTGGTCGAAAATTTTGTTCAGGCTAACTTAGAATTTATTGACAGAACACACCGTTAGGTAAGATTTTCTACTTGAGGGCTAGTGAGGAGGGCTATTTGCAAAATGCCATAACAATTACGCTATGACGACTGCCAACAATCAGGACTGGACGGTTAAAAGTGCTCTGCGAAGCACGGAAGCGCTCAGTATTAATGCCACTAGCGGTTATCTATCCACATCGTAACCACAGCAGACGTTGCTTAACTTAGTTGTTACCGTCCAGGCCTACTCTTGCAGGAAACTAGTCGCAGTGGAAAAAATACCTCGTCTGCACCGAATAGACTGCAAGAAGACTTAACTCGACCGCGTTTCGCGCCGCTAAAATTAATTAACCTAAAAGTTTTGGGTCACATATGAGGACTCATGACGATGACGACGCTGTAAGCTTGATTGAGATTACGAATTAATAATATAATAATTATTAATATAATTATTTTAATTACCTTTTAAATTGGGCCAAATTTAAGAATAGCTACACGTGGACCCACCAAACCTCCAGTAAGTCTTCCGTCTTCCGAATCCTCAGTACACACACTCTCTCGGCGGTTTCACTCAAGGGAGAAAGTTCCAAATAAACACGCGGCGGCACAACGCGGCACAAAAATTCAATAATCAAAAATTTCCCTACCAAAGAGAAAAGCTACCATGATTAGATCAATTTTGCAACTTAAGAGAGAATACTACTATCGCAAAATCACAGACAATAATGACAACTACTACTAATAAGAACGTTTCTGCGCAGCGAGGGCTTTATGCGATCACGGTAATTGTAACATTACTGCACGTAGTAAAAAGATATTTAAACTCATTTAAGTAATCTTTAATCTACTAGACTACCAAATTTTCATTCCTTAACACTTCTAAGAGAAGAAATCCTCAAACGAAAACACCTACATTGTTTTTCTTAGAAAACTCATTAAGATTGTGTAAACAACAACTTCGATCCGTGTCTTCTTATTGTAACTGATATATTATGAGGATTTAGAACGATGAGTCTATTTGGTAAAGGCAGATTAAATTACAATTTGAGTCGTTAAAGAAGAAGAGATTTAAAGTAATTATTGTGTGAAGTGTAATGTAAACAGGTTCTCGTTTTTTTTAATAATATAAAGCTGAGCTTTGTGATTGTGTTCTCGTGTTTATTTTACAACCTTATTCTAGTGGTGTAATTTAGTCTTACGTAGATTAACTACGATGCATTTAAGAATTGAGTTTAGTTCTGTTGCAGCGATGTTAGCTCTTTGATTTTCTAACAGATGGCGTTAGTGGTAAAAGAACATTGTATCCAATGAATACAAAATTATTAATGCTTTTTTAATGGTTATAAAATTTATTTATTTTGTAAAATAACATCTTTAAATATTATAAATTAAAACACTCACGTTAGGGATCGAATTCAGTACCCGCCGGGAGCTCGGCGAAGCTGCGCACTCGCCCTGATGATGAGCAGATTTGATTGAGTTTTTTTTTTTTTATGCCTTATTGGCTAGCCTTTGACCACTATCTCACCTGATGGTAAGTGATGATGTGGTCGAAGATGTTGTTCAAGCTAACCTAGATGAACTGATACTCAAGGCCAGCTGCCGGAACACACCGTTAGGTGCTTGGCGACAGATTTTCTACTTGAGGGTGGTAGTAGTATTCGATCCCCAACGTGTGTGTTTTTGCCGGTTTGATTTATTATATTTAAATATATGTGAAACTCACGAGAATTTCATTTCAAAGATAACATCTGACAAAATAAATAAAAAAATAAAACATCTAGATATGAAGTCAAATTACTATGTTAAGCACAAATCTATAGGCGATATTTTTTCCGTAACGTGTACACACAAAATGTAGAAGTTGTGGGATAGTGATAGGAAGAAGGAGCTAAAAATATAAATTAACTAAATAACTTTAAATGTTGCGACGATATTAATAAAAACAGCATGTTGATAATTTAAGTTTCATATAATTTTTGCGTCAGAACATAAAAGGCTGCCAGAAAACAAGGCGTTTGCTATTATAAAACAAAATCTTATATATTAATTAACATTATTATATTTATGATCTTTGCTGTCGTGATGTGATGTGATGGTGTGTGTGCTCAGAACAATTATTTAGTTATTATTCTGAGTGCATGTCTGTGTTGTTTTGGTTTTTCATAATAATAATTATGAGATAAATTCAATACTTACTGTTTGAAATCGGACCACATTTTTAGACGACTTCCAAGAAAAGGAGGTTTTCAATAAGACTTCATGCCTTTTGTATGGTGGTTGCTAGCCAGGCGGACATTCGCAAAATGCCCTACAACCATGCTATAACGATTGTTATTCTAACCGGGGTCGACGGACTAACGTGCTGGCCGAAGCACGGAAGTGCTCAGTAGTAATATCACTAGTGGTCACCCATCCAAATTATGACCGCGGCGGAAGCTGCTTAACTCAGTTGATTGGTTCAAAATGACGAATATGCTAAGCTATGGGCGCTTCAAAAATGTTTATATGTTTGTTACGCGGTTACTCCGCCAATAAAATTATGAATTGATTTTGATGTTATTTTTTGTTGGGTAGAGTATACCACGTTGGTCCCATTGAAATTTCATCAACTTCGGTCGAGTAGTTTTTAAGTTACAGTCAAATGACTGGAAAAAAGTATGTGCGTACCTGGATGATTTGATGATAATGGCAACTTAATATTGTGGCAGTGCGAGGTAGAAAATGCCGTGAAAATCGCAAAGTTGTGGACTTCCAGACGTCGACATAAAATTGATGAAACATCATGCTTTGTCGGGACGATCAAGATCAAGATCGAAATTGAGCTGCAGGTTCCTCAGAACACTCCCCGTGATAGATGCGGTAGAAGATGCAGAGTGATCCAACATCTCTACGTAGTGCCAAAGGGTCGTGCCGGTCGGAGAGAACTTGATCGTCAACGATTAGAGTCGCTCTGCGTTGTATGAGATCCCGCCCAGAGATGGGAGCAGTACTCCGTGTGAGGCCGAACCTGAGCCTTATAAAGTTGCAGGCGATGGGCCGACGTGAAGTACCGCCTTACCAAGCACACCAAGCTTTTTAGCTGCCAAGAGCAGTATTTCCGAACGGATACGACTTAGGGGCCTTCAAGAAGAGAGCATATTCCCTCCTCAAAGGCCGGCAACGCATCCTCAATACCTCTGGTGTTGCGGATGTTAGTGGGCGACGGTGATCACTTACCACCAGGTGAGCCGTCTGCTCGTTTGCACTACTATCCCATAAAAAAAAAAAAAACTTTTCTCGATGGTGTCCAGGGCGAATGACAATGACACGTTGTAAGATGATGATCTTGTAAGCAGTGTACATCATCACTAAAACGGTTTTTTTTTTATAGTGGAACCGTCCTCCAATAATTATCTATTAATTTGTGGAAGTCGAGCCATTATAGATGCAGCCAGTGCTTGAATCAGAATAGTACAAACTTAAACATGTTGTTGTGTTACTTTGCAGTTTCGGAATACGGTTCCATGTTTTTGAAACTAATTGTTAAAATAATTAATGCTTTAAATTTAAGCTGGTTTCATCACGAAAGATTATGCCGATGCCGGCCCATTGGTGCTTATTAAACATTCCTTACTCTATGTATATTATCTAACCGCAACATTTTATAGAGTGTAGGGACACATACGTGAGCACAATGTGATGATATTGCAAAAGTAGGCTCATGCGCTCAGTTGCCCCACCGCGTTTGTACCGAGCGTCCGTACTTCAGCCCACCTTATTAGTGTAACCTTTTTGTAACTAGAGATGTAATTCTGACGGAGTAATAATTAACAGCGATCACCGAAATATAGAACTTATATTTACCCTTCCCTGTAGACAGTCAAGAACACGCGTATGGAAGAAATCAGGGCGCACATATAAACCTAGGTGACGTACGCCACGACAGCAGATAACGATTCTTAGAACCTTACATAGAGCATTCTAGCCGCCTCTAGTTCAGGAAATTCCAGAATACTGTTACAGTTCCTAATCACCCGTAGGTCAATCCCGCTTCAGAACACAACTTTGACCTAGACCATTTCGGGCAAATTCCACTTTTGTGTTATACCTATACATCAACGATGTTATATTCAACACAATTAGGTAAACATGACTTACACTTGAAAAATGAGAAACCGTGTAATATGTTTTATCCCAAACCAAAGCCTCAAGGCAATCTCATTTTCTTCTCTTGAATAGAAAATAATCTTTTATTAACCTTATATAACATTTTTCATTACTTTGAACCAAATACATTTTCAAACACAAAAAAATAAAGAATATAATAATAACTGCTTGTAACATTCACAAGCAACATAAGCCAAGTAAGCGTACACAAATAAAATAATATTTATGAATAGACTTATTAATGAAATGTCAGGGGCATTAAGTGTAGAGTTCACAGAGCGCTTTCCATACAAACTTAGTTTCGTCATATTTTAAATACAAAGTGTTCAAACTCGGTGAAATTTTTTGACTTCGCTGTCCGTCCGTCCGTCCGTCTGTCATCAGGCTGTATCTCAAGAACGGTGATAGCTAGACAGTTGAAAATTTAACAGATGATGTATTTGTGCCGCTATAACAACAAATACTAAAAGTAAAATAAATTAAATATTTAAGGGGGGCTCCCATACAACAAACTTGATTTTTTTACCGTTTCTTGCTCGATACTAATAAGGGTGATAGGTAGATGCTTTAACTATTCACAGAATATTTAGTTTTATGTTCTCTTAAAATATAATTAATTAAAATAAAATAAATAATTAAGGGGGCTCCCCATACAATAAAAGAGGTTTTCGCCGTTTGTTTGCTAAAAATATTATAATGGTACGGAACCCTTCGTGCGCGAGTCACACTCGCACTTGGCTGGTTTTTTTTTATTTATTATATCCCTAAATTTCAAAATAACAATTCCCATCCATAACAATTTTTCGAATACTTTTTGAAAATACTTAATTTTACTAAAATATGGCAAACAGTAATTAGTAAAAGTATTAGGCTCAAGGATATACATGCAAAGTTTCACAGAGTTTGAACACTTTAGTATTTAAAATATGACGAAACTACGTTTGTACAGAAAGCGCTCCGTGAACTTTATTCTTAAATGTGTGCCTTTATTAAGAAAACACTATAGGTACTATACAATGCAATCGTTACGGCAAACTAAAAGCCAATGGAAGTCATAATTCTCCAGCCCCACTACCAATTGGCAGCAGCCCAGTATACTGGCAGCATGTTTAGCAAACTTCGCTACGAGCGCTTCAAAGTTTGAGCATTGTGGTAGGACATTTTGAAACCACCCTCAAGTAGATAATCTGTCGCCAATCACATAACAGTGTTCCGGCAGCAGTCTTTGAGAGCTAGTAAGATTACAAGCACATGAGATTTTAAAACTGTATGTCTCAGGGTGACGGGCACAGTGCATTCGTCAGTTGTGATGAAGTGCATCTGTTATAGACAGAGGTTTCCATTTAACATCAGGTGGGCGTCGTATTTGTTCCGTCAACGTAATAATTAATTTCACTGGCTCTCAAGAACTGCTGCCGGAACACACCGTTAGGTGCTTGGCAACAGATTTTCTACTTGAGGGTGGTCTCTAGCCAGGCGGCCATTCGCAAAATGCCCTTCCACCATGCGGTGAAGCACAAACCTGCGGTGGGATTCGAACCATTGACCTGCTGCGCGGCAGTCCATAGCCAAAGCCACTGACCCATCATTGATTCAGACTAATAATAGCTTCAGACTTCAAATACTAATATATATAGTAATCGAGCCCCAAAGTGGCTCAATAACTAACTTAAGCTCGCTTTTCTCAAGTAGAAAGTCTGAACCAACACCTAACAGTGTATTCCTGCAGCTGAGCTTAAGAAACTGTTCCTAAGCTAGGTTAAACCTGGTTATCATCCTTGACTACACCATCGCATACAAAAAGGTGAGATAAAGGTCAAAGGCATATCAGCAGTAAAAAAAACGTTACATCACTAATACTTGTTTAATTTTCCATTTCGTCGATTTCCACGACTCTTTTACTCGTAACGGTGATAAAACGAGACTAATATATCAGTCAATTTCCAAATCTGTTTTTCGATAACTAGCTAGAAAGAAAAAATATACCTTATATCATAACCGCTACCAGTCAAAATAATTATACAGGGTTATTGGAAAAATGCTAACAACCTCTTAGGGTTGACTTATGTAAGTCCTAACAAACATTTTATTTTTATATTTTTGTTAAGTTTATTGGTGTCTTGTTATGTGATTTTGACGGAATAAGCACGAGCACCACCCGATGTGAAAAGTCTCTTGTGCCTGCGATTTATCATTTTTGGTTACTTAGCTCGATGTAAATATTCAAAACTCTAGTCAAAGGGAGCGTGGCGCGGTCCAGTGCCGAGATTACTACGAGACCCAAAACTTAAAACATTAAGATAATAAATAGATTCAGGCGTTATTTTGCGGAAATCCATATTTAATAATAACAAATATTTTTAAAGTATATAAAAATATTTGTTATTATTAAAACATTAGGTTTTTCTAGTACTCTCTGACATTTTTAGGATTAGCAGAAGTCAACTCTAGAGTCAACCCTAGAAGTCAACCTAAGAGGTTGTTATCATTTTTAAAATAATCCTGCCTTGATTATATGTAAAGGTTAGGTTATTTTTATTTTTAACTTTTATATTATTATTATTATATAAATTTTCCCCTAAAACTAGATAAAAGAACACATTTTTATGAACAAACAGTTTAATGAACTATTTTATGGAAAAGTTATAGGTGACCTTTAATTCTTTTTTATTTCGTAAACATACGAAAAAACATACAATAACTTAAGTGATAATAAAAATACTCTCAATATAATATTACACGCCTCTCCGCGTACCTACTGAAGCGAAAATAATTAATCAGGTAGGAAGTAAACTTCGGCGCCTGGAGCGCAGTCAGCCATGATAACGAATGATTTAATTAGACGGCAACGTTATCCGATAGCTAAGCTTAAAGAACCTATTTACAGAGTAAACATGCTTAGGTAGTAACAGATCTTGTTATAGAAGACAAAGGATTATTGTAACAACGAAGAAGGTGAGAGGCTGAACGCAAAAGGATTGATTATTGATTCGGGCGTTAACATATTACGTTATAGAAATCGATATTCTACGAGTGTTACGAATAACAAACATAACTTTAGTGAAAGAAAGTCTAAGGCCACCAACTTTAGTATTTAAAGGATTGTTATCCTGGAATTCGATTATAAATTCTGTGTGAATTCAGAACTAAGAACATCAACAAATTAAATTTCATCGAAATCTTTTCAGCCATTTCGGAAGTAACAAATAAACATACTTGTACATATATAATTTTCGCAATTATAATAATAGCTTCTAAACGCGGATTTACCCTAGAGAATTCAGTCGTATCATGCGTTTAATCCCTCTGCGATTTTCTCGAGAAACTTGGGAAAAAACATTCCTCTGTGTTAATCGATAGATTAGTTCAGGACCTGAGGAATCTTTTTAAAACATTTCATCAATATCCCTTATTGTAATTTTGCTTTTGCTCTTTTAGATTTTGGGTTACAGTAATCCAAATTATCATAGTTACAGAAGCCTAAAATTTTTGTAAGTTACTACTGAAAAAATATTTTGGTGATCGTCATCAACATCACATCGACCGGAACGTCCATCGCTGAACAAGGTATCCCCCATCGGGAGGATTTGCCATAATACCCACGCTTGGCTGGCGTCTTGGGAATCGCAGTAGAAGTCTTCAGTTCTGCAGAGGGCGCTGCTTCCTATATTTACTAATTTAATTTCCTTATATATTTAATTACCTTCCGATATTTTTCACTTATTCACCTCTTACGACACGCACTTAATATCATGAATGATAAGTTTTTGTGAGAGAGGAAATGAGCCTGTATGTTGTTACTCATTCACGCTGAAATGCTGACCTGAACATAGATAATTTAGGACCTGGATTAACACACAGGATATTTTTCAGTACCATCATCAGATTTCCTCATTGTCTGCGTGGGTAAAACCACGGAGCGCAGTAGCTAGGAGCTAGTAGTTATATAATCTAAGGGATTTAACGTCAATATCATCTCATATACCGCAATTTTAAGCTACTTCTAAATAAGAAGGCCGTTCTCACTGTTTGCTTTTACATAGAATATATATATTTTTACGCGATTGCTCCTCTAATTACTTTGATGTATTTTTTTTATTTTGATGTTTTTTTTGTTGTTTGTTACGTTATACTTCAGAGGTTAAATTTCGTAAACATCGGTGAATCGTTATTTAAGTCACAGTCAAATAACTGAATAAATTATTTACCGACATCCCGATGAAATGGTAATTGCAAGTCTTTTCGATAGTAATAAGTATGTGTATGTGACGTAACGTATGATTTAGTAGGCTATCACAATAATAAAAGGGTCATAAATTATATTCTTATAATAAAACTAAAAAGTGTGAAGTTGCTTGTGGTAGTCAGATCGTGAAAATGGGAGCTCAGAGTGTTTAGTATCAACAAGGGATCGACGTCACAAAGTTATTTCATATATATATATATGTATATATTTTTATTGCTGATAGTTAAGCCGTTGACCACAATTTCACCTGATGGTAGGTGATGATGTGGTCGAAGGTGTTGACAGGCTTAACCCTAGAATTACTGGCTCTCAAGTACAGCTGCCGGAACACACCGTTAGGTGCTTGGGGACAGATTTTCTACTTGAGGGTCGAAGTTAGAAGTCGGTTCCATTTTTTTTTAATAATCTGATTAGCTGTAACGAGGATTCGGATTATATCCCACAAATGCTAGGTAAACAAAATTATGAAAATTAATATATTTAAGGAACTCGGTTTCTAGACAATGTGACTTTACACTTTACTTTTTTATCCCATTTTATGTGAACAGCCTATTAACAGTACACGCAACAAAACAACTTTATAGCATTCCCAATGTTTTGTATTTCAAAATATCGTTATACACGGAAATTTTTCCTTAATGCTTAAAGGCAAAGCCTAAAACAAAACCTCTAAACGTCGCCGGCAAAGCTAAGCCGTTTGATCGCTGTTTAAACTAAATAAACAGTAAAACCGGCGATTTACGACCAGCAGCGGTTTCAGTCCATCTGTGTCAAGCTGTAGATTAAGATCCGGTGATTAAGTATTTTGCACCACATATTGAAATTACAATGTAATGTAATGGCTGCAAACATTACAAAGGTAATGGCTGTCGAAATTGCGAGTAAAGCTTAATTCAAAAATGTTTTTAGTTGTAGTCGTGGTAGTTTATCAACGAGTAAGTAATAGTTATTAGTAATTTTGCAGCCACATTAGCGCATTGATGGCTTGTACATACATACAGCGTTATACATATACTATTCGGTAAAAAATATAATCGGAATTTGTAAAAATAGTATATAAATATGATCTAAGATTAACCTCAGCAAATTCAAGGGTCCTTGATATTTTTTTCTAATTCACTTAAATTATTCTGATTAGTTCTAAGAGCTCAGTTCAATAATTTTATATTCCTTACAAATACATTCGTTTGGAACATTTCGGCAGATTACAGCCAGTTCATTTTCTTAAGCCTACAATCAAAAAAATAGTCAAAGTGTATATAAAAGATGGTAATAGTCCTATTTGTGCGTTTAATAAGTACTAGCAACACTCCTACAATAATTTGACATAAGCAGTATGTATGCAGCTGCTTATTGCTATGTATTGTTTTCTCTTGCAAAATTTGGAACACGATTTAAACAAGAGGGCAAGAAATATTCCAAGATTCTTACGTTCCAATTTATCTCGTTATAGAGAATTAGGCATTAATTATTACATAGCATTCTGTGAATTAAGAGCGAGTACAAAACTCAAAAGTACATTACCAGATCCCGGTCTATTCTCACTGCGACGGAATTAACAGCCCATTTTTATCTGGAATTACTTACTGAATTTGAAAGAAAACAGAATTGAAAAAGAAAGGACAAACAAAGCTCCTCAAAGAAAGCCAACGCTCCTATCGCCTTTATTTACTTTGAAAATAAATAAAAGGCTTTCGCAAGGCTTCATTTAACTGTTTTCATCGCAGTGCCAAAAAACTGTATTAAGTCTTAAAAATACAAATGCATGGAATTGATTTTTCACAATGTTTTTTTTCATATTGTTTATGAAATCGACGCGTACTTCATTATTAACCGGATCAACTGGATCTTGATGTATTTTTGACTATAGTTTACTTCCCATTTGATCCTGTTTATATTTGAATTAGTGAATCAATCAATCACTTTTCACTGAGCAGTTTTTCTCTTATACACTAAATTGTCAGAAAAAAGTATTTGCAAATGTGTATTAGAGTATTGTCGATTACAACTATTGCCGATGGCCACCTGCGATTGTTGCGTCATTATATACGTTTAGTTAGTTATAATTACAATTAGTTCTGACCATCTGCGTGTGTGGTTTGCCAAAAGCAGTGATACTCAGACTAGAAGTTTATTCTGATTAAATTCCCAACTCTGTGAGGATATGTGGTATATTTTGGGGCATAGTTTTGCAACTATCGTATGTTGTATCTGCGGTCTTAGTACTGGAACAAATTTATTTATACTTGTAACGTTGTAATTTTTACATTACCGCCTACTAAGTAAATAGTTTTACAAAATTTCCAATAAAGGAAATAGGCAGAGCTTTTCCCAGCGGACGGATGGTAGCGGATTCGAATCCCGTCAGTAGTTCAAATTGTTAATAATTCTTTAATAATAGTGACTACGCTCCATTTTCTTCGTGTTTTGAGGTGAGGTTCTAGTATTGCTTTATTCATCCCTCTTACAGTAGCACGTCACAGTTCTGTTATTTTATTCATAGACTATATACGAGTGCATATGTAAGGCCGACGGACGGTGCGCAGTGGTGAAATGTCGGTAGATATTGTTAAGGGGGTAACATTGACAAAATTAGCAGCATGTACAAATTTAAATTTAAACTTTATTGTTAGAAACTGACGACATGGACTTAGAATACATGCAGAGTCCCACCACCATCCAAGACAACAAAATCTGTGGTACAATGTTACTAAACCACGCTTAATACCTCTGCGATGAAGAACACCAAAAAGAAAAGTCTTGCGAAAAACGGCTACAAAGTAAAATACACACTAGTGAGTCGTTATTTCAACAAAACCCAAAAAAAAGTGTTGAATGAAAACTAGTGGATTTGCCAAATGTGAAAGTGACTGATACGATTGCAAATATTCTGAACAAGTACTTTATAAAAACTATCTTCACTCATTTCAAAAAAGTTGCTCATATGCTGCGTTCTTTGAAGGATATCTTAACTTTGGAAAAGTCTGGTGTGCACAAAGTCAATTGTAGCAGTAGTGAGTCCTATATCGGTCAGTCAAAACGAACAATATCATGTTGAACTGAGGTGGCATATAAGGGCCGTCAAAAATAATGATACCCAGAAATCTGCCAAAGCTCAATACCTTCTGGAGTCTGCTTCTAACCACTGGATTGAGTTACACAACCCACAGTACTCTTGACAGAATGCCACTAAATACCGAGAATGGTAAGAGAAGCGATTGAAATTACTAAATATCGAAACTTCAATAGGAAAGCAACAGGCCTTACATTTTAATATTGTTATGTTTGCAATAACGCCTGCTATGTGGATTACATTACAAAATTACAAATATACGATAGGAAAAATGTAAGTCATATGCGGGATTCGAACCCGCGTCCATCCACCCCTTTAGCCGGGGTATGCTCTAACCAATTGAGCTAACATGATAATGACGTCAAAACTCAAAATTTCCTATCGTTCTTTAACCCTCGTCAATGGATGGAGCGACATCTAAAGTACAACTTACGTTACTTACAAGACCAATTTTGCAATTGGTTTTATACTTGTAAATGATGACGCAACCTTATAATATTATAAGGTTGCGTACATTGTTTTGTGGTTTGGCGAATTTCATGCCTAAGCCACCTATGCTGACTGACACCAACAGAAGCGTTTCGTTATATGCTCAAAATGCATACATACTATGGAATTATGCGTAATGTTTGAAACCCTCATCAAACAGTATTTGAAAATATCAAAATTTAAAATAATATCATGTAGTGAGAATATCACACCTACACACCATAATTTCGAAATGATATTGCATTAAATTGTTCAACAAATACAGGATGAATAAAAACCGTATCATTGCGGCGGTGGCAGCTCGGTCTTCGAATAATTTATGACTAATTAATTTGGAAGATAAATTTGCTAGAAAGATGGTTGTGGAACGCGCTGAATGCTAACCAACACTTTTATCATACACTTAATTTATGTGTTGGTTCACAACCCAGAACTTTATTAGCACATTCTGAAAGGGACCCTAAATCTATTATGCTTTACTTGCCTCGTTGGTCTTGTTGTGGCAAAGCGTCACATTCAAATTACGTTGTTCCCGGATTCGATTTATAGACTAGAAAAGTTTTTTCGACAATACTACTCAATATTAGAACAAGACATGAAAATTCACAATGCTTATCTTTATACCTAAGGCGTGATATTTGGGTGTTTTAAGATTAATAAATGTGTAATATTGATAAGAATTTCTCAAGGAGGATTGGATCAAACAGAAGGGTATAAAGAGAAGCCAAAACTAATTGTTTTTCTTTAAATGTTATGAAGCGATGTGACAGACCAGTCGTCCACATGATGGTAAACGGTGACGCCTGTACATTAGGTACACATGTAGCCTCACCATTTTCGTTCTACTTGACAGTGCACTCTACGTTACACCTATCTGATGTTTTAAGCGAAGATGTTGTTCAGGCTAACCTAGAATTACTGGCTCTCAAGGACAGCTGCCGGAAGACACCGTTACTGCTTAGCGACATATTTTCTGCTTCTGAGGGTGGTACCCAGGCGGGTAATTGCAAATTACCCTACCACTATGCTGTTACGACTGACATCCTAAGACAACAACTGGGACCTACGTAGACTAAACGTTCCATCCGAAGCACGAAGCTCAGTTGTAGTCATCCAAGTCATGACTGCGGACGTTGCTTAACTTAGCTGATCGTATGACTAAGCAAACTTCGCTGCGAGCGCTTTTAATATATTTTATGTTGTTTTTTGTATTGTAAGAGAACCTTTGTCGGTGCAGACTTCAAATGCGTGGCATAAGGGAAGACAGATGATGCATATATAAAAAGTAAAATTCACAAAGTTACGTTTGACAAATCGACAAGAACGAAGAAGATAATTTTAATAATACAACAGTCGTAGTCGACAAGCTGTAATAATTACGCTATTTTGGGCCTCTTCCGCGTCAACAATTAATGAATCCAAGGAGACAATTAATCATGGTGAATTAGCCGGCGAAACGGAGGTTCTGTATGTTGCGACAGAATAAATTGACATGGTAGTATTAATAATTAATATATTGTTTATGTTTGGGCTTTACTCGAATATGTACAGATACGCGGTGTTTGCTTACGCGAGCTTCTCGTGATTGGTAGTATGTGTAACTGGTAAGGATCTACTTTACTTAAAAACTAACTTAACTTTCAAAGTTAAGCAACGTCGCCCGCGGTCATGAGTTGGATGGGTGACCGCTAGTGACATTACTACTGAGCGTTTCCGTGCTTAGGAGGGCACGTTAAGCCGTCGGTCCCGGTTGTTGTTTTAAAATGACAGTCGTTATAGCATGGTCGTTATAGCTAGACGGGTCTATATCGCCGGTGGCTAGCTACCACCCTCAAGTAGAAAATCTGTCGCCAAGCACATAACGGTGTGTTCCGGTAGCTGTCCTTGAGAGCCAGTACTTCTAGGTTAGCCTGAAAAACATCTTCGACCACATTATCACTTACCATCAGGTGAGATAGTGTTCAAAGGCTAACCTATCATGCATAAAAAATAAAACTGTCTTTTACAGAAAATATTCTAAAATAAAAAAATCATTATTTACTCTTAATAAACGAAACCATCGTATACTGTCACTTTTGTTCACTTTACATCATAATATAGAACTTCATCAATGTAATCGAAGTCAATTATATATGCATTATTTTATTATGGATAACTCAAATACTACTCGTCAGATCTCACTGAAATTTTAATGGAACTACAAGACAGGCATGAGTATAAAAAAACCGGCCAAGTGTGAGTGGAACTCGCGCACGAAGGGTTCCGTAACTAAATATTCTGTGAATAGGTTAAGCGTTACCTGTCACCGTTATTAGTATTGAGCAAAAAACGGTAAAAAATCAAAAAGTTATAGCGGCAATAGAAATACATCATCTGTGAAATTTTCAACTGTCTAGCTATCACCGTTCTTGAGATACAGCCTGGTGACAGACGGTAAGACGGACAGCGAAGTCTCAGTAATAGGGTCCCGTTTTTACCCTTTGGGTATGGAACCCTAAAAACATCAAAATCGTTACACCCAGTACAAAGTTATGAGGTAACACAAAAAAATACAGTCGAGAGTTGAGAACCTCCTCTATTTACGGTCTATTATCGGTTAAAATAACTGAAAAGAAAATGATGTATTTATAATTCTACAACGCACGTTTTTGTCGAAGTTATAAGCTATAAGTACAACTAAGATAATGTATTTATTCCGGGTGTTTAAAAAGGATATGAAAAAAACATTATGTATATTTATCTCCTCTAACTTTCAACTTAATGTGTTTTTTTTTATAAAAACGTGTTAGAAGTCAGTTTCATTTTAATTAGAGCGAACCTTATCACCATCCCACAACCTGAATATTTTGTGGCACACTTTACTGAAAAACTATCACTCCTATAGATTTGTGCCTTAACATAGTAATTTAACTTCATATGTAGATGTGTTATCTGACAAAATAAATAAAAATTTATAACCATTAAAAAAATTAACATCAACAATTTTGTATTCATTGGATAGAATGTTATAGTACTACTAACGCCATCTGTTAGAAAACCAATGAGTTAACATCCCTGCTACAGAATTAAACTCAATACTCAAATACAATAATTCTACTTAATACTAGGACACCACTAGAATCAGGTTGTAAAATAAACGCGAGCCTTCACAAAGCTTAGCTTATTGTTAGTACAGACAAAAATTTCACCATTTTCTTTTAGTGATACATTTATATTTTGGACATTCAGTATTTAATTTAAGTTTTTCAAAAACTGAAGACTTAATGTTGTCTTAGGTTTTCGCGATTATTACACATGGTAATTAAACAACTGTAAACGATTTAAATCGCGTATATTTATCATTATTTAAGTCACCCCGTGACCATGATCACTGCAAAGTGTTTGAAGCGTCGGGACAAAAATAATGATAAATATACGCGATTTAAACCGTTTAAAGTTGTTTAATTACTAACTGAAGACTTATCAAACAAAAAAAAACAATATATATTATAATTAGCGGAGTAATCGTGTCAAAAAAACATACAGACGGATTGAAAACATTCTCTTTGTTGAAGTTTGTTCCGAAATAGCAATCAAGGTATCTCAAGTTTTGAGTTCAATCCCTGGTTCGGACCAGTCATTGAATTTTTTAACGAAATTTTCCATACCAGTCCCTAATTTAGAACTGTGTCCGGTAGAGTGCAATAGGCTCGTCCCCTATTACTTGGACCCAAAATATTTTTATTGAAACCTAGGTAGCACCTTTACCTTCCCACACAACTACCTACCCATTCGGGAAAGAGGCATGATAATATATGTTTGTGTTTTGACTATCTTCTCGAAGATTCTTATTTCTTCAAAGGTTTTATAACCTGCCAAAAAATATATCTATTACGCTTGCGATCCAGCTACCAACAGAAAGTGAATGAAGGAGGCAAACACGAAATAAATCTTAATTTGTCTTGCTTATCTACGCCTGATGAAATTACAGTTGGTTTCATCGCCAGGCTAATTTACGAGACGCGAGGGCAACACTGGATTTGGAAAAAATGCTGTACGCTGTGAACGCCGAGAATGATATACTACATTGATAATGGAAATTGATCAATTACAGTACAATGGAAATTATTAATTACACCCAAGATAAGACAGTCTTAATAAACATTGTATGTTTGTATTTAATTTTCTTCGGTTTTCATGGCTAAGAATAAATTAGGAGTTTCCTGAATATATCTTATACATAATGTTGTCTTAGGTTTTCGTGATTATTACACATAGTAATTAAACAACTTTAAACGGTTTAAATCACATATATTTAATCACTATTTTTGTCCCGACGTTTCAAACACTTTGCAGTGATCGTGGTCACGGGGTGACTCATTGGTTTTATTTGTGGCATGAGTTATTAAGAGTGTGTGACCACAATCACTGCAAAGTGTTTAAACCTCGGGACAAAAGTAATGATAAATATACGCGATTTAAACCGTTTAAAGTTGTTTAATTAACATCTTATATATTTTGATATAATTAGATAGTAATTTTATATATATTACTTTATGACCGCGATGTTATATCGCATTTTGTACTTTTTCTTATTTATTTAGGGACTTTTTACAAAACTGCATGCTAGTTCCATCGTAACCTGAACACATATAAACAAAATACATACTTATATGCCCTCAAATTTGAACAATACTGTTTCAGTTTCAGAAACAGGTTCCGCTAAAATATGTGTGAACACTCCCACATCAAAACTATTGTTCAAATTAAGCGTAAATTCAAATTAACGCATGAGTTTGTTTCCGGATACATTCCACAAGCAAATGTTGTTCGTCTTCTACACACGTCTCGTAATTACGCGAAGATTCTTTTTGCTTCAGAGACCCAAATTTTTAAGTTGAAATGTGTACTGAGCGATGTTTATGCGCTAAGATAACATAATACCCACTTATTTTTCACATTATTCATTAATGTGACAGACCATGGTATTCGAGGATGATTTTATACCAGATTAATTTTTCTTTCCTTCTCTAATCAAAATATTCGGTTTAAAGAATTTATTTTCTCAACAAGAAATTTACATTTCACTTATATGAGAAATTAATCTAAGTTTATATATATCATGCTTCGACACTTGATGAATCCAGTTACTTAAGTACTAGTATAGTCTAATATTTAGTCTTAAACAATATACGGTAACTTAAATCGGACAAATAATAATGTATGGACAAATAATAGTATATAGTTCTACATAATAAAATAATATATACATAATAATAGCACAGTCATGAATAAATTACGGTTCTTTATTTATGTGATAATAGTAGAGTTTTACACCTTATAAATTTACATACAATTTGCGTTGCCGTAAGTAGATAACCGTAAATAACATTCCTTACACCTTATCGTGACATTTGGACTAGATCCCGTTCAAAGATCGTATTTGAACAGATAAGGCCAGATATCATAACGAATATAGTTGTTGCCGCTTGTTAACTTGACCCTCATTAGAGGATCACGGGACTCGTAATAAACTCTGACTGAAATATGTATTATTCAATTCAAAGCGCTCGGAGCGAATTTCACTTAGCCGTTAACCGATCAGCTAAGTTAAGCAGCGCCCGCCGCGGTTATGACTTGGATGAGTGACCGCTAGTGGCATTACTACTGAGCGCTTCCGTGCTTCGGAAGGCACGTTAAGGATTCAGTCCTGGTTGCTGTCTTACATTGGCAGTCGATAAAGCATGATTGGTAGGGCATTTTGCGAATGCCCACCTGACTAGCTACCACTCTCAAGTAGAAAATCTGTCGCCAAGCACCTCACGGTGTGTTACGGCAGCTGTCCTTGAGTTCTAGGTTAGCTTGAACAACATGTTCGACCACATCATCAGTTACCATCAGGTGAGATCATATGCTAGCCAATCAGCTATAGAAAAAAAAATTATAAACGCACTAAGCTTTCTGTTCAAACTGAAAACTAAAAAGCATTTGAGTTTTCTTATCCGGTAGCGCATAATAGGCTGCCAAATCGAAACAGTTTTATTGCAATAAGTTTGTATTGCTTATTCTAGATATCTGTGATTTTTTTCATCGTGGTTCCGAATGCTTATATTGGTTCACTCTTACTTGCTCCTTTTGCATTTTAATATTTGTATGCAAACTGCCAAACCACGCAACCTATTTTGCTATCCATCGTACGTACAGTCGCCTGCAATAATAAGTATACACTTCGTTATTTTCATAATAATGTGATGTCACTAAATTCTTAGTGATTGAAGTTCATATACACATGAGTGAAACAATTCAAATGATTCTTCGATTTTAAGATACTTCTGTGCACATAGAGTACACATAAGTCTTCGTCACAATTTTCAAATTGCAATGTGTATACTTATTATTGTAGGCGACTGTACATACTCCTTTCCAGCAAAGGAAATGTGCCAGTAGAGTACGCTAGTTTGGGGATTATATTAGTTATTTAACTGCAGTACCTACCAATTAACGTACTAACTCGTTATACCTGTTACGAAAACCGCAAGAGATATTTAGCGTATACCTATATATACGCTACTAAACTTAGCTGCTCAGTATTCCTGAAGCTTAACTACGCTAGAATGGTGCTGGTTAAGATTTTGGACTAAAATAAAATTAATATATGAGAAGTATTATAAACGGCACTCAATCAATAACCGAGTAACGCAACGTTGCGATAGTCTTTTACGTCAAGTCAAAGTCAAAATAATTTATTCAATTTAGGCGTCTACGACGCTCTTATAAAGGTTTATTACAAATTTTGATATTTAAATATTCTACATTGTACTGCCACGTTCAGCAAATAAATTGTATAGAGCCACTGCGAGAAGAACGGGCAAGAAACTCGGGGCCATTCTTTTAAACGTCTTTTAACAATGTGTTACATACTTACTATGTAATAAAGTTATTACAATATTTGTTTAAATTATGTAGGTGACAGGCGATAGCTTGGCGGAGGCGGAATTGTCCAGGCATTCACCAACTGTGTAGTAGGATTTTTTTATCAATATGTTTTTCACGTGCAATTTAAATTTCCCTTCTATGAGCGTTGTAATATGTCTGTCAACTTTATTATAAAACCGTACACAATTACCTAAGAAGGACCTTTTATTTGTCTTTGCTAATCTAAAACCTGGCACCCCTATTTTACCTTTATTCCTAGTATTGTAATCGTGATTGTCACTGTTTTATTCAAATTTACTCAAATTTTTACGAATATAAATAATATTTTTGTTAATATCAAGTATATCTTGACTGTCTTGCTGGTAGTTTGGCGTTAAGTGTTGCCTCGGAATCTCGAAGAATGGTTTCAAAACCTGGATCGGACAATTATTGGGTTTTTCCCGATTAACAAACTTTCAGAAGCAGTCCGGAATCTGGAACGGTACCTGAATGGTTCGGAGCGCTCGTAGCGAAGTTTGCTTAGCTGTTCATAACCGATCAGTAAAGTTAAGCAACGTCCGCCGCGGTCATGAGTTGGATGGGTGACCACTAGTGACATTACTACTGAGCGCTTCCGTGCTTCGGAGGACACGTTAAGCTGTGGGTCCCGGTTGTGGTTTTAGGATGGCAGTCGTTATAGCATGGTGGCAGGGCATTTTGCAAATACCCACCTGGTTAGCTACCACCCTCAAGTAGAAAATCTGTCGCCAAGCACCTAACGGTGTGTTCCGGCTGCTATCCTTGAGAGCCTGTATAGAATAAATATATAGGAATAAGATTATATTCTTCGTTACAGAAGAATAAAATCACTGTGCCTTTTACAGCTTTGCCGTTTTACGTACTATAGTTGTCGCGTTTACAAATACAGAAAAGAGCCATCCAGATCTCAGGGCTACCTTATTGTAATAGTTTTATAGGTAAGTGACGATAGATAATCTGGTAGAAGAAGACTTTCCCAACTTTTCTGTTTTCAATATTACCTAGTTTAGGATTAAAATATCTGCTTGGAATATTTTCCATGGTCTCTGAACATTGAAGAAGAAAATAAAAATACATTTTAGAGAGAATACAATAAATAGTTGTAACATGAATGTATTCAAGCAAGTGTATATTTTGATATTCTACTTTTTAATGTTACGCTCGAGCGATTTTAAATTGAAAAATTTAATCCACTCGTGTCGGTTACTCCTGACAGCGTCTAGGAGCTCCCGGCGGGCACAGGCACGCTGCTTCGCACTCGTCCTGACGATGAGGATCTGATATACTTGAAACCCGGTCTGCTCGATCCCAAAAGCGAGTGTTTTGCGTGTTAAATTAATATTTGTACGTGTTAAAAGGACGAAAAATGTAATTTCATACGTTATAATATTAAAGATCTTTCTATCCAATTTAATTTTTTAATTTTTAGGTTCCATTCCCAATGGGCAAAACGGAACCCCAGTGGAACGTAGCTGTGTGTTTGTCCGTCCGTCTGGAAATTGGAATTTTGTGAGGAAAATTGACCCAAAGAATTTTGGACTAGAAGTTCAATGAAATTAATTTTCAGGGGCGCCACGATACATGATAAGGTAGGCCTGCACATGCTCTGATATACAAATTATATATATTTTTGTAAATCGTATGTACGCGGAATATAAAGGAACTGAATAGTATTAGTTTTGATAAATACATAGAATATATGTTTTCCTATAGATATACTAATATGTAAGATTAACGCATAGTTTTTTTTCTGTAAGTAGAAATAATATGAGGTGAGTCTATGTCATTTACCGGACACAGGCTCCCCACAGCAACTGAAAATTTCTCTCAGAGAAATTCAATAGCTCTCTCATAACCCGTAGATTCGGGGAAATGTCAGACCACTTAGACAACGGGTCAATCACCAGTCTAATGCTTATTTATATATTGCCAAAAATTACCCAAACTCACAGTTTTTGTTATAATATGTTGTGGCGTATGTTTAACCTTTTTAGTAAAACAGTAATTTTAGACAGTAATTTCTTCAAATACATAATTTAAATTGAGTTAGACTTCCATTTTCATGATTACGGATGACTACGGTCCTATCATCAAAACGTTAACATAGTTATTTTGTCATAAAGTAATTTTACACTGGTATTAGAACTGGAATTTAAACGGACAGCGTGGACCAAATTATGATATATATTAAATATTACAAAATGACTCGAGAAAAATATTATTTTCTTTCAAAATCGTGCGAGATTCAAACCCGCGCCATTCTCCCCCTATAGCCGGGGTATGCTCTAACCGCTAAGCCAACATGAGATATGACGTATGAGTTTAATTTGTCTCCTCGTTATTGACCATCGTATGGGGTTGGAGCGACACGTATAGTTCAACTTACGTTGTACTACAAACAAGACTATTTTTTTAATGAGTTTTAAACTTGTTTAGAATGACGCAACCCTATAATTTTAATATTATTATTTTTTTAATGACCCATGCTTCCAGGATAACATTACAAAGTTACAAGAGAAAAAAATTTAATCATGGCATTCATAATATAATATAATAATGGCCCAATTAAACCATTCTGGGGCATCAATTTCATTCATTCTCTAATGCAATTTTAAGAGAACGTTTAAAATATGTTTCAAATGGCCTAAGGCTAGACTTATGGTAAATGCATTCTAAAAGCACTTAACCTCTTTTAAAACATGTATTTTACTGTACACTTTCAGACTAAAATAAACGAGAAAAAACTTTAATTCAAATAAAAAGACGTATATATTTTTTATTCAATCAAATTTTTCGAATATTTTGACGAAAATATGTACGTTTATTTTTAGCTATATGTAAAGAAAACAAATATCCACCATCTCATAAGGCTAGAGTGCTTGTGGCGTATAAACGTAGTTTTGTCATATTTTATACACTAAGTGTTCAAACTCGGTGAAACTCATGTCCTAGGCTCAAGGACATGAGTTACTATATAGCTTTTGGTTTACAAATTTTCGTAAAATTAAGTATTTAAAAAAAACGACAATTTGATTTGTATGGGAATTGTTATTTTGAAATGTAGGGTTGAAATAAATAATAAATAAAAAAAGTGGCAAACCAGAAGCATTGAGGCTATAGAAGATAGCTTATTCATACAAAATTTTCAACTAGTTTGAACACTACTATATAAAATATGACGAAACTACGTTTGTACGAGCAAAGCTCTCGAAAGACCAAAAAAAAAATCATCAAATATCATTTTAATAATCCACTTTACAAAGTATAAAACTTGTTCAACACCAGTTGTATTAAATAGAATATCCCTCATTTGTAAAAAGTAAGGCTTAGTTACAATGTAAATTATCAATTTAAGGTGCCTGCCGTAAAGCGCTTCAATTATGTAAATATTTTCTTAAAATATCCCGAATTCTCCCGGGAATTTTCTCGATAAACAGAGACTTTTTTATGTCAAGGCAAATGAAAATATTTTTTATGGTGGCCTTATTGTATATATTTGAATTCTGATTAAGACTTAATTTGGAGCTCCCTTTGCTTTTTTCATCTAAGCTTTACGGTTGCTGCTAAGTCGTAGATTAGTGACATCCAATGTTTTTTAACAACTCTTTTATTATGTTAGAAATTTTCAAAGAATTGTAAGTATTGTATTTTGATTTTTTTTCCAGAAGTCTTTAATTTATGATTAAAATTATTATTGTATTATTTTTACTTAAATGTAGGGTCGCACATAAGTTCAGAAAGTGCATTACATAACTATTCGTAATAGAAAAAGAAGTATTTCGACCCTTAAAATTAATGACACGTGATGATAAAATAAAAATTGGTAGGTACTCCATCAGTAAATTTTAGTATTTTCTAGTACTTACCTTGTCTAAATCAAGTTTGGATTACACTCAATAATCTATTTAAATGCCACTTTTACCATCCACCGTCACTCATGGAACAGTTTTATATAATTCTAATATAACATCAATTTATAGTATAAAATTTTGATTACACACACAATAATATACGTCACAACCACATATATGTAACTTAAACTTATAATTCACACTAACAAATATACAAACACACAAGCACGTTAGTTACGAATCGCGATTTAATTTTCAGAGACACGACAGACGTGTGCCGAGGGCACGCGGTGACGATAGACTGACTGAAAACATGAGGTCACCCTCCCATCTTCTGTCTCTTTTTTACGTAAAGAAACGCAGGCCTTAAAAGCCTTAAATAGAAGAATTTGCAATTAAAAATCGTTAATAAACACCATTAGTTCATGGCACAGAATATTTTTGTGTTAGTTTCGGCTGGAGTTGGCAATGAGAATGGCCTGGTTTTTCTTGTCGCTAAATGGTGACAAATAGCTTGTAGGAAAACAAATGGATAGAGAATGTTATTTATGCTCTATTTATACAGAATTTTGACCTTTACAGCTTTTCTAAAGGTTAAACATTAATGATCGAAGGCTGAAACTTTTATTTACATTTTGAAATATCTGTAAATATTAAAAGTCAACTAAAATCTCTCGCCATTGCGTTGCAGCACGGCTACAATGTTTACTCTGCGCAATCTTTTTGTAAGTGAGGATATTTTCTGGGTGGATACCACCAAATATTTCTGTATAACTTTAGAGAGACTATAGAGTCTGATAGACGGATGATCTATCTTTGAAATATATGTTCACGATCCCGTCGTCTACTGTATCAGCCGGAGAGTCCACTAATCACAGCATCCCCTAATACGGGGGGATTTTCCATAATCCCCACGCTTGGCAGGCAGCTTGGGAATCGCAGTGAGATATCAGTTCCTCAGATACGTCTGCTGCCCACCTCCTGGAGTGTTACCCTTAGTCGCCTCTTATGCCACCCACGGGTAGAAGTGGGGGGTGACATTCTAGCCGGACACCCCACGGGCACCCCGTCGTCTACAATTAAATATTTTTGAAATCTTTGAACCACTGCTTTAGTGTTTAGCTTAACTGTCTAGTAGTCACGTTTTTATTATGGTGTGCCGATTAAAGGTAAGGTAATCAGTCAAATCATCACATCAACCGGAAGGTCCATCTTTGAACAAGGTCTCCCCTAATGGGGGGATTTGCCATAGTCCCCACGCTTGGCAGGCGTCTTGGAGATCGTAGTAGTGGTCAGTACTTTAGAAGGTACTGCTTCGACACCCACAAGAAGAAACGGGGGGATGACAGAGTAATCAGTGAAATAACATGCACTAAATATTTCGAGTACCGAACGCCATTTAGTGCTTTGTAGAATTATTTCATATTTTGAACAATGTCCATAATTCTTCCATATATGCACAAAATTATTATCCGCTTCTATCAGTTGTTTTTGAAAACGTTACAAAATGATGTTATTTGAGTTTCTTTTAGTAGCTACGGGTTAGTTGTGATTTGCTACATTGCTACAGCCTGTAGCATCTGTTACGTGGCGTAGCCAATGCTACGAGTTAGGTGTAGCTTATCTACAATAATAAATCACCTTGAAGTATTTATAATCACATCATTCTTAAATTTCTTTATGACATGTCATGAAACAGTCACACCTAGTAGTAGGATTTTGCAACGCTCGTAGCGAAGTTTGCTTAGCCGTTCTTAGCCGATCAGCTAAGATTCACTCAGTTTGTCTGGTTATATAATATAAACTAACGGAACAACTTCAATTTATTTTTTTATATTGAATATGTCGATTGTACATCTAGTATTTTGAGAATGTAATATTTAGCGAATGTAATGTTTTGCAAATATAATATTTTGCGAATGTAATATTATGAGAATGAGGGATTTAAGCGCCATCGGTCCCGGTTGTTGTTTTAGGATGGCAGTCGCTATAGCATGGTCTTTGGCCATTTTGCGAATGCCCGCCTGGCTAGCTACCACCCTCAAGAAGAAAATCTGTCACCAAGCACCTTACAGTGTGTTCCGGCAGCTGGTCTTGAGAGCCAGTAATTCTAGGTTAGCCTGAACAACATATTCGACCACATCATCATTCACCATCAGTTGAGATAGTGGTCAGGACATACCGGCTGATACGTATGAATGAGTGTATGCTCGTCTTTGACGCAATAGCACTGGTGAGCTTATGTCAAGCGATGTGCGGGTGCAAGAGCATCGACGTGTGTGGCAAGTGAAGAGAAGCGAAAGGCTGTAGCATCATTTTGTGAGACCTACAACCCAGAAATGTAAACTATTTCAATACAAATACAGAATATATTTTGTTCACTTGTCTGTAAGTAAACTATTTTGCAGCCTCGTCCTCAGATGAAAAACTAACGAACTTGTAGCATTAAAAAATAATAAAATTTACAAGGTAACTCTATCCATATGCCTATCACGTGTTTTGAAGGCTAGTTAGAAGTTTTCGAATAACAGTCTATTGGTTTCTACAAAAATCTTCGATTAAATAGTCCTTTACTTAAATTTATATTCTTGTGAAATACAAAACACCTACATGCCCCTGCAGATAAGTATAGTTTAGCCTGAACATCTTTGAACACATCATCACTTCAGAGGCAAAGGCTAGACTATCAGCTTTAAACAAAAAAAGTTTCACATGTTTTAGTATATTGTAATAGAAGACAAGCCACCGTCATCTAATGAGTCTAAGTAATGTTGCAGGCTGCGGCGTTTCGCTGAAAATGTACAGGAAAACTCAGTGAGTATCCGACCTGCGCTGTGGATCAAACCCAAGGCCTCTAGAGTCCAAAATGACACATAACTCTCCTCGCCCTACGAGGCAGTCTATAGTAAAATATGTTGTCTTTGATATAGCAACTATTTGTAATCTGTAACGTCGTGCTGGTAATCACTATTGTGTCACTTCCAAATGACTGCCAACCCTGCCAAACTATTAAGGAAAAAGTAGAGCAAATAAACAACATTGCCTTCTAATTTAGCTCTTAATGCTACGGAATAACGTTCATCTATAAAACAAGTAAGCTAAGGTCAGCCGGTAAATTTTACAATCATAACCCCTATTTCATTACGATAAGGTCTATAATACCAGCCCCTTAGCTGTATCTATAAAGCATTCTAAATTGCTAAATTGATTTCTTCCCTTTGATCTCCATCTGTTTTTTGATACACATGTCTGTTTCATCTATTGTTTTCATTGGTATTAAGATTACATATTGCAAATGTTTACTCATTATCATTGTATTTCCTTTATCCCACCTCTGCATGGGGTTGGTATACAATATATATTCCGTAGATTCTTAATCCAGGAAATGAATCCCGAATAAAATCAAAAATGTATAAGTGACATTGTTTGTTTGTCTCTCTGTCTTGTCTGTCCGTCTATATGTGACATTATTTTTATTACCAAAAGGCTAGCCTTTGACCTCAATCCAATGAAATTTTAGAAGCAGTGATGGTTCAGTGGCATTGGCTATGGATTGCCGCGCAGCAGGTCAATGGTTCGAGTCCCATCGCGGGCTTGGGCTTCTCCGCATGGTGAAGTGCATTTTGCGAATGCCCGCCTGACTAGCGACCAGCGAAAATTTGTCACCAAGCACCTAGTGGTATGTTCCGGCAGGAGTCCTTGAGAGCCAGTGAAATTACATAGATATGATGTGGAACGTAACAAATATGTCTCAAGGTGACGGGCGACAGTGCAATTCGTGACAAAATGCATCTGTTATAGGCAGAGGATAGTCCGCTTAACATCAGGTGGACCTCGCGCTTATTCTGTCACATTAACACAAAAAATACCAAGCTAGAGACTTTCTCATCTGTCGTAAAGTGATGATATGGTCGAGGATGGTAAAAGGACTAGACTTAGAATAACTGGTACTCAAGGCCCGCTGCCAGAAATATCTGTTAGAAGCTTGGAGCAAAATTTTCTACTTGAGGGTGGTAGCTCGCCGGCTCAAGCCGGTGGGTATCGAACAATGCGGCACGGTAGTCCACAGCTATTACCGCTTGACTGTAACTGATTCAAAGTAATGGCAAGTGAAGGCATAACCTAGGCTGGGAACTAACCCTCACTGCCAGTTTACACTTATTTTTCTACTTAGGGTGATAGTTAGCCAAGTATTCTTCTCAAAATGCCTTACCACCTCGCCAGAATTGAATATTACAGGTTGCCTGAAAGCCTCCAACGTATCAACTGCTATCCTAAGACAACAACCGGAGCTGAGACGGCTTGTCTGCCCTCCGAATCATGGATACACACACTTTTCACACCTTAATGGTTCATTTGACCTACATTAAGCTTCATAAGTTTGATGTTTTTATCAGGATACAACATAAAGCTCAAACAAATATCAATTGATATGTATGTGGACTATAGATAGATTGATAGATAAACTCTTTTTTGAACACCTTAACCTAAAACAAAATTTAAAATATTTAGCTTATATTAGTGAACAATAGGCGGCCTTATCGCTTAAAGCGATCTCTTCCAGACAACTTTTGGATGGAGAGGAGCAAGTTTTGACAAGGGATGGCGGTGTACAATATAGTTCATAGTAATTATAATTATAAATATCTACAATATTATATACAATATAGATAATAAATATGTTCTTACACAATATATACATACATATATACTTATATATATAAACATAAATACGATACAAAAACACAAATATACGATAGGAAAAATTTAAGCCATGTGCGGGATTCGAACCCGCGTCCATCCAATCCTTGAGCCGGGTATGCTCTAACCAATTGAGCTAACATGACATGACGTCATGACTCGAATCTTTCCTATCCTTCTTTAACCATCTTACTTTTTACTGTTTTGCTGTATGGAATTTTCACACCCTCAAAGAAAATATTTGGTAAACTGTCCCAATCTATATTACAAATAGTCCGTGAACTGCCCAAAATTATAACTTGGGTTTTGAGTGGATTTACTCGTAAGCCGTATGATTTGCTCCAGTCCGAAATGTAACATAAATCATTATTTACCATATTAACTGCTTCAACTAAACGGCTAAGTGGGGCTTGGGAGTAAATTTGAAGATCGTCTGCATAGAGGTGGTAGGAAGAAGAAAGACGTTGAGATATAGAGTTTATAAAAATTGCGAAAAGAAGAGGAGATAATACGCCGCCTTGAGGCACACCGACAGTGATGTCACACCAAGAGGACACAGACTCATGAAGGCGAATCCGCTGTTGGCGACCAGACAGATAACTGCAAAACCAGTCAATCGCCGTTGGAGATATGTTAATGGAGCGAAGTAGAGCGAGAAGGACATCAAAGTCAACGGTGTTAAATGCGTTGCTGAAGTCAAGCAAAGTCAGCAAAGTTAACTCTCTGTTTTCCATTCCAAAACGAATGTCTTCTGTAATTTTTATTAGAGCCGTTGTTGTACTATGTCCAGGTCGAAAACCAGATTGGAAAGGATTAAGGAGTTGATGACGAATAAGGAATGAGTGTAATTGTTGATGAACTAGACGCTCAAGGACTTTGGACAGAAAAGGAAGTATGGATATTGGACGGTATTCAGAAAATGATTGAGGATTGAGTTTCTTCGGTAAGGGAATAATTTGTGCTTCCTTCCATATTGACGGGACTGTAGCATTTGATATAGAATTGTTTAGGATATGACAAAGGATAGGGAGTATAATATCAAGGATAGGAACTATCATGTTTCGACTAATGCCGTCTGTTCCAACTGCATTAGAAGTGATAGACAATATGCTCCTCTTAACATCACAAGCGGAAAAATTGACTAAAGAAAGCGAATGGTTGATGGTCAGGAGTTGAAATGGTCGAAAGACGTTGTAACGTTATATTTTTATCTAAATCCATTATATTGGAAGATGAAGAGAAGTGTTTATTCAGAAGGAATCAATATCTAAATTATTAGGAGTAGAATTTTGGCGTGATTTACCGACTCCAAGCGACCTGAGGAACTTCCAGACTTTAGCTGGATCTTCATTTTCTACGGACTCATGAATATGGCGACGTTGTGCATCTCTACACACCCTATTGCAGCGATTCCGTGAATGAGCATAATTTTCTTTATGGGAGTCATCGGGATACAACTTGTACTTTAATTTAGCAACGATTTTTTTTGTGCATGAGTGATTTGATATCAGTAGTTAGCCACGGCGCTGGTTGATGTTTTATTTTAATACGTTGGAGTGGAGCATGGATATCATAGAGTCCCGTTATTATAGTATTAAATATATATAATTATATATATATATATATTATAGCTAGGCTGGAAAAGTTTTCAGAAGTAAAAAGCTTTTCTTTTAAGATATATTTTTAATAATGCAGCAATTTGATTATGATTAATACCATCTTTATTTGTTTTTTTAGGGTTCCGTAACCAAAGGGTAAAAACGGGACCCTATTACTGAGACTTCACTGTCCGTCCGTCCGTCTGTCACCGGGCTGTATCTCAAGAACGGTGATAGCTAGACAGTTGACATTTTTTTTAACAACAAATACTAAAAATAAAATAAATATTTAAGTTGGGCACCCATACAACAAACTTGATTTTTTTTACCGTTTCTTGCTCGATACTAATAACGGTGATCGGTAGACGCTTCAATTATTCACAGAATATTTAGTGTTATATTCTCTTTAAATATAATAAATTAAAATACAATAAATAATTAAAGGGGCTCCCTTACAATAAAAGATGTTTTCGCCGTACCTAGCCAGCTCAATCGGACACTGCGAAAAGTGTCTGTAACTTGCAAGATTAGGTAATATGTAAAATGTAGTATAATGGTACGGAAACCTTCATGCGCGAGTCCCACTCGCACTTGGCCGGTTTTTTAGTAATAATATTTTTAGTGTTATACTTAATACACTTCAAGACTCCACTACTACTTCCCGAGGAATTCTGACCACCTGACAATTAGAATCAAACCCTAATAATGTCATGTCGTGAGTCATAGCAAATCCATATCCAAGGATAACTTTTATCTCTGTAACCAACAAAATATGAAACACCTTGATCACCATAGACGTGCAATGATGTTGCAGTATTTTAAATTTGACCTGGTATTGACGTTTATGACATTTAACATCAAGCAGATGGCACCGAAGGAAAAAATCTAATCCAAGTTTTAAAATTTATACCGTGTATCCTGGTGGTGTAGCTCCATAAGCCAAAAAGACAAATATAGCCACTTTTCTGATAATACATTTCTATGTTCACGTTGCTGTCATATTATGTCTTAAAAGTCCATACCAAGGAGTTTCCTTTTTTCAACGACCGAAAGGCAACATATTAAAAAAACTGCTGCTAGGTTTGACGTTCGATGGTAACAAAAGCCTATTACATTGTGATGGTCTATAGTATAAAGTTATTCCCGTATTAATTTAACCCAAGTTTGGTGAAATTGTGCCTTAACACTCTAAAGGAAAAGATTGCTCTCTTATTCACAAGTAATGCTGATAATATTTGTTATTTAAACAAATACCTAACCTAACGCCTGTTTTCCTCAAATCTTTAGGCAGAGGTATCAGAACACTCACGTTTAATCAGACATGTTTTGATCGCATCTAATAGGGGGGAGGCTATTGCTATCTCCAGGGCTCAGTTGTAGATTCCGACCTGCTACTGAAGATTTCTTTGTTAGAAAAACTCAATAGCGCATAACTTAATACTTACAACTTAAGTACAAACAACCCACAGTGCTAGCTTCTTGCTATGTTGCAAGAGAAACGACTAGAAGTAACTACTTCAGGACCTTAATTTTGTTTTCTTTTAGAATCGATAAAAAGTAGAGCTAAAAATTACAATGCAGCTTCTTATTTTAGTAGCCAGTGTGTGTCTCACAATACTAAATATTTGAATAAATACTTTGAGAATATTGTGCAAAATATTTCGAGAAGTCAAATTATTATGTATATAATAACAAAACGGTACGATACTTTGTACAATTCTAGTTTTTCGTTCACTATCCACGACATTATTTCGGCATCTGCGTAGTGAGTTCGAAGTTAGTCTGGGAATGCGGAGATATTTACTTACGATTGTTTGAAAAAGTATGCGAAAACATTTACGTCATCGTCATCCCATCCTAATAGCAGTAGCTTTCTTAACCGGAAATCAAAACAGATGTAAAATTTTTGTAGTCTTGGCTTCCGTTTTGGTTTTTTAATTACACATATTAGGGTTGCGTTTGACTTCTAATTCGCGCTGAGTTACGGTCTATTCGACTACGGTACACTTTCAATCAGAATAAAGTACTGAAAGGTAGGGCAGCACTGCCATCTGAGCTACTGATATCTTAAACTGCGATCCACAATACGTCTGCCAAGCGTAGGGATATTAGCAAATCCCTCCAATGGGGTAAACCTCATTCAACCGTGGGCGCCTTGACGGGGTGGGCTGTGTTCAGCTGCAGTGGACAATCTGGCTGCTACAGTACAATTTTAACCAGAAAATGCATGTTCCCCTTTGCATTAAAGATAACTATGTTATATGTATCAGTAACCACCGTCAATTCCAATATTTGACCAAACGACTGATAAAAGAATAACTAAGCATCTTCGCACAAGTTGTAAATGCTGTTAGAATTTCTACTGTAACGGTATCATATTGCCGCCTCTCTAGTTATCTAGATATAGAGTAAGGATAGTGGGATTATGTTATGTAGCTCAAAGACACAGGTTCCGAAATATAGCCTATAAAATACCGTTTAAATTGCGACTCTGCGGTGCCCGAGATTTTGAAGCCTTCTTTCAAACGAGTGAGTCATTTGTCATAATGATGAGATCACCTTTTTTGTTAACTCAAGTTGGCACTGGTTTTTTTGCGACGGCTTGTCTAAAGCCAAGTCTCTCTGGAATTTTAGTTGATAGTATAACCTCAACCTGATGCATAAACAGTGTTGCTGGCTGGGCGAGCGGTAACAGCTATGGACTGCCGCGCCGCAGGTCCCTGGTTAGATCGCCACCGCCGGCTTGAGCTTCACCGCATGGTTGAAGGGCATTTTGCGATTGCCCGCCTGGCTAGCTACCCTCAAGTAGAAAATCTGTTGCGTAGCACCTAACGGTGTGTTCGGCAGTAGTCCTTGAGAGCCAGTGAAATTACAGGCACATGAGACTTAACAACTATGTCTCAAGGTGACAAGCGCAGTGCAATTCGTGTTGTGATGAAATGCATCTGTTCTAGGCAGAGGTTGGACCGCTCAACATCAGGTGGGCCTCAAGCTTGTTCCATCACAATAATATAAAAAAAATACACGTATCATTAAAAAAAAATTGGTAATATCCTTGGTGGGTATATCCTGGACTATAAGGAGGTTATTTATGATAAGCACGCACTCACGTCACCTACGTGCGGCGCGCGTGAGTGTTCTCAGTACCGTCGCACTCGACAGAGTCAATTCAAGGATGAATTATTATAAGCAAAAATAGGGGTTTGCCAGTAATTCTTCAATTCATAAGTTGTTCATTTCGTGATTTTATCACAATCCTTGAGCAAATTTAGTAGATTATTTTAAATATCCTAAATCTTTTCAATATTGTTATGTTTGCAACAACGCCTGCTTGGCGAATCACATTACAAAATTACAAAATTTTACGAGAGAATCTCCTCCATCCGGATACCATGCATGATTGAAGAACGAGAACAAAAATTAGAGTTATGAGTCATTGCGTCATGTTAGCTCAATTGGTTAGAGCATAACCCGGCTAAAAGGGTGGAGGGACGTGGATTCGAATCCCACATATGACTATATTTTTATCTCTCGTAAATTTGTAATTTTGTGATCCTAAATCTTAATTATTAATCACATCACCTGCAATGTGGACGAATTGAATTGTACTACGGTACGGATTGTTAAGTCACGTCTAAAGTAAACTGCCGACTATTACTTAACTTTATACGAGTACAAAAAAATTATAAATATAACATATACAAAGTATTACCCATATTTTATGTTCTAATAAAGCAGGACGTAAACAAATCAAACGCACTTAGAACAAGTCACGGTGACTCAGCTAGTATTTAAGTATTTTATTGGAAAACGATCGTAATAATACGAGTAGTCAAGTTTTATAATGTATTACTCACATGAGTGAACATGCTTGTGTGAACAAAAAAGACGCAAAGCGCCTAGTTGTAAACAGCTGTGCAGTCTATAAAATTCACTACATGGCCGCGCGGCATCGCTTAACTTCGCCTCTCTATTGTTCACCATGTAACGTAAAATTACGATGTGGAATATTCTGAGGTCTATTGAATTTAGAAAGCGCATTTGTGTTCTTTCCGCAAAATGGAACTGATGTTTGCTGTGTTTTAAAAGCATCACCTTCAGTAACCTTTCGTAAACATGTCAATATTTTTATATTCTTATAACTTTTCTTGACAGTTGTAAAATCTTTAGTTGATTACGTACTATAGATAATTTAGTTAAGTTTTAGTTTTTGGGTAAATTTTGATCTGAAGTCTATACTTCTTTCGCTTACAATACTTTAGCTGTCCCACCATCGTGATTTTCGGTGCATTTTTAAGATAAAATCGCAGTTAATCTTTTCTTCCACTATACACAGAAATATTTATGATATAACCCATTCCCTCTTGCGTTGTTTACTTGATTACGTACCTGTCCAATACGTAATCAAGTAACATCACGCACTTCATGCAAAAATATAGATCGTAGTTATTACATTATTTCACGTGCGAGCGCGTACTCTTTACGTTTTGGGCCTTGAATTATTAGGCAAATAATAATATTTTGTTAGTTATAGTGTTGTATGGAGTTACGAAAATAGACTTGGAAGTATAGAAATCTCTACAAAAGTTATATATAATATAAAGTTCTACAAGACAAGTAACAGTGCAGAAATTGGTCATATCAAGCCCCCTTAAAAACCATTTAGTAATTTCAGATCTTTAGAATCTCCTATTGCCATGGATATAAATATGAAACAAGTGTATACTGCTTCATATTTTTATATGTGTTAATACATTAAAAGTGATATATAAAATGTTTACTTAACAATCTGCCCTGACGGCCAAGTTAAGTGCATCTGTTTAGTTCTGTCACAAAACACTATAAAACACTTACACAAAATCAAAATAAGAATACGATGTTAAGTCATCTCTTTCATAAATAAAACGCAATGTTACACTCCTGACTGAAACGAATTACAAACTTTACATGATACTCCAAATAATCTCTCATATCACTTCTATCTATATATACTTAAGGGTCAAAATGAAGAGTAGACGAGCAAAGTTACATTTGCATATATGTTACGGTATGGATAAAGTAAAAAATATTCCAATTTCGGATACAGATTGTGGCTTGGAAAGCTATCCCTTATAATATATTAAAAGAGGAATTATGAGAACCAAGGGGTCCAATATGTTTGGTTAAAAGGTCCACCGGGTAAAAGACTTGGTTGAAAGAAAAGGCTTTGTTTAATCGCTGTATAAAGTTAAGGGTACCCTTTACTTTGGGGTATAGAAGGAGTTTGCCCGTTACTTTTCATTGGCTGTCCTTAGAGTATTGAATCTCGTTTACCATTTTAATAAATTAGCGATACGATATGCCATTTGCTTGTGATTCGTTAAGTCCTTTTAACGAAGTCTTCATTTCTAACGTCAATTGAAGAAAACATGTAATGAGATTTCTTATTAGGTTTATATTTAAAATTTGATATGGTGATTATTTATTTAAACTGTATACTTAATACGTGCCCAAGTTAAGCTTAAGTCAGTATAACGTTATAATAATTAATTATTTACCTTAGTAGCCTTTTTTATGTTATTGTGACTCAACAACTACGAAAGCCTTGTGATACTAAGCGAAAAAAAGAATATACTATAACTCTGCCTATAACAGTTGCATTTTGTCACAAATGACGAATTGCACTGCCCCCGACACCCTGAAATATACAGTTTTCAAGTCTCATGTGCCTGTAATTTTTAATAAAGTATTTATTTTAATAAAGCATTTTACTGCTTATCAATATATATATGTACCTACTAAAATCCTACACGCTAAGGCAAATTGGATAAAAAAAGATTTCTAATATGCAATTCAGTGTTCGCTAATAATAACGTAAGCTATCGAAAAATGCAATGTTATCTTCATATTACCCCAGCAGATGGACACAAGAGGTTCCGAAGCCTGGTTCAAGAGTCCTTGATCCTTCTTCGACCTCCTTGAACCTCTTGAAACCTCCTCAAGACCCGTTAGGCCTGGCCGCCGCCTTTACGATTAATTGAGAGACCGAATCCAAATTGCCTATCGACCTCTCTCCACATATTGTAACGTTTACCCTTTGGAAACTAGTGCTGGATTAAATGGAGTTGCATTTCGGTTAAATGTTTCTTTACAAAGTTAGACGACAGATTAGCTAAATATCGAGCCTTGTGTGTTTTTAGCGTAAGTTTTTCTTATAATACAATATCATAATCATAAGGAAAAACTTACGATGGAACCTGCACGAAGCCCACCTGATATTGCAACAGATGCATTTCGTTATAAGTGACTGCTGAACTGCCCTGCGCCCATCACTCTGAGATATGAAGTTGTAAGTATCATGTGCCTGTAATTTCATACCTACTGGCTCTCAAGGACTGCTGCTGGAACACACTGTTAGGTGCTTGGTGACAGATTTCCTACTTGAGGGTGGTAGCTATTCAGGCGCAAAACATCCTTCCACAATGCTGTGACACTCAAGCTAGCGGTGGGTTGACTATTATAACTCGACTACCATTGCTTCGAAAAATATTTTTCATAAAAAACCGTGATCTATGTCCAATCCGCTAATGCGAGGTCGGTGTTTAAAAGCAGCATGGTACCGACTTCCACAAGTTATTTCATACTTTTCAGTGTTGGAAGTCGGTATCCTTTTTTTTTATGGATAATGATTTTATAACTCTTTAAGTTAGAAAGACTGCTTGCAGGATTATTCACTTGCCTAAAGTACTTTTCATCGTCGACAACAGCAAATACCATCATCCAGTTATCGAATACATTTTTCAATTAATTGACTATCACTTATAAACTACTCAACCGATTCTGATGAAATTTATATAGGACCACCTCGGAGCTATACCCTCCCATATATAAGTTTGACAAAAACATAAAAGAATTTTTAGAATCGGTCCACAGATGAGGGAGAAATCGATGAACATACAAAAATAAAAATACATACAATCGAACATAGAACCTCCTCCTTTTTGGAAGTCGGTTAAAAAGGTAAAAGACAAAAGATTAGTCTACTCCCTATATAAACCAGTGTTACCATTTCATAGTGACAGTGAGATGAGTCAAACCTAGCAGTGAAGGATCTCAATCCGGTAAATCCTTTAAGCTTTTTGTTTGAGCAGGAACTTAAACAGCAAGATCGTTCTTGTTGGTCTCGGCAAAGAACATGGAGATGTATCCGGCGCTTGTAACCCAAATATGCAAGCATGGCATTGATGCTAAGGTGGACATTTAGCGGTCTAAAAATATGGGAATGAATATTCCTCTGTATATTATTTAGACGATAAAAAAGATACCCAATCTTTATCTAACACGACTTCTCTCTTAACGATGATATTCAACCCGAACCTTACTTAAGCCATTCAAAATCTAGTAGGTATGTTTCAACGAAAGTCTAGTGATATCTATCGGAAAATAGGTAAACCTACTCGTACATGGGTGGATATTGAGGCCAGTCTAATCGGCTTCAGGCCCATAAAATTCAATTTTATGCCCCGAAACACTACCTAGTGCCAACTTTTGGTGCGGGTATATCGTTGTTTCATTCAATGGGTAGATACCGCTCGATCTAGTCGGTGTGCAGTTAATGCTTATTGGAAATATCCTTGAGTAATATTAATAATGCTGATTTCTCAGATATTCTTTTCATTGCTTTAGGGTTTTCAATCGTCAGATAGTTACTATTCCTAAAAATAATTGTTATACCCAACCAATATTAACAGACTGAACGTTGGTTGTTTAGAAAAAAAACATTTGTTTTAAATTTGCTCGGTTCCAATTTAATGAGTCTTGTTACTATGGGTGGCCTTATTACTTAAAGCTACCTCTTCCAGGTAATCAAAATAGAGCAAGCCTAAAGCCAGGATTTTTGCTTAGCTCAAATCCCAATGAAAGCGAAAAATGTAGTCTTTTCTTTTTGTGAGTCTACAATGCATCGCATGAAATCTTGTCATACTAATGTTACAAATGCCAAAGTGTGGGTGTGTGTGTTTTATATGATTGTGAGGGAACACGCACGAGGCCCATCTTAAGCGGTTGTCAAGCCTCATGTCCCTGTAATTTCATAATTACTTACTGGTTCTCAAGAACTGCTGCTGGAATACGCTGTTAGGTGCTTGGCTACAAATTGTCTACTTGAGGGTGGTAGCGATATGAAAATATCCACGCGCGGTATGTTACCTTAACATACCCCGCGTGATATAAGATATCTTTACATTTAACATCACCTTAAAATTATCCCAAGTATATGGAGTTTATGTAGTATGTTTACTACAGCACAAAGGACGACCAAAAAATAATATTATGAATATTACCATTTCTATATCCAGAAGAACTAAGTGAAAAGTACCAGGGTATAATAAAACTATGAAAGATATGTCAAGTTCAAGCCAAGATCATATACACATTAATCTTACCCACGACTTATAGAAACCTACGCTATTCAGTAAGGATACTCACCTGTTCATTAATACATGAGGTTCCAAAGTTCCAGATACTAAGCCATGCTATCAGGAAACTTTAAAGTTATAGTGGAGTTTAAATGCTTTGCGTTGAGTCCTGCTGAGGAAGTCTCGGCATAATTCTAGCAGTTAAATCTATATCTACCTAGCTTCACTTAACCTAATCTCCATATGGTATAGCTCAAATAAAATCAGCATAATTGGAAGAGAATTTTTTTATGTATAAAAATTTAGGATTCCGCATGTTAGATGTAAATTTAAAAACGTTCTAGGATGCGGAACGCTTTTCTATCTTATCCGCCTGTCACGTTCTATTTTCTCCAAATGTATACTGGACGGAGACGCCAGCTGAGAATCAATATATGTTGATGAACGACAACTATTATCATCCACTACCTATGAGAAAAAGAAAAACCTACTTGTAAGTATCATAATTATACAAACAAACATATAATCACGCTTGTATCCCCGAAGGGGTAGGCAGAGGTGTAAGCACCCACGTTTCGCCTATTGGTTTTGGTCCCATGTAATAGGGGTAAGACTATTGTCATTCACCGGACATAGTTTCAGGGTCATACAAAATGTAGTCTCCAACACGGTGGACGAAACACAAGAACATATTACGGGTAATATGTTTACGTTAACAACATATAAGACAAGAATACAAGAACATATTGTATAAAACCCTGGCAGGGCGCTATGATGGTATACAGCCCTGTTGTGTGTCAAATGCACACGAAACCCTACTCACATCCACGTGAGAAGTGGCTTGCTAGCAATTTGGCGCACTTTTCCCTTAGTCGGCTCTTACGACACCCACGAGAAGAAATGGGGAGGTGACATTCTAAACCAGCAACCCACGGGGCTATAATTATACCTACATATATTCAAATTTCTTTAAATATTCTACCTAACAAACATAGTCTATCAGCAGCACGAACATGGACCAATCAGAAAAGAGAAACACACTCCCAATGGAACCAAATTGTAATTTTACTTCCACTGTCCGCTAACGCCAATTAACCTGTCTCGAACATATGTTATGAAAACATATTTTTAACCCGAGATGTACTAAGTTGAGAGTGTAGTACTTGTCACCTCATCACACGTAAAGCATTTTGATTGTTCTCTCAAAGTGTCGTAAAATTTATCACCTCACCTCAGTAAAATGGTAAAACACTTCAGTGTAAGTGCTAAAGTTAATCTTGGATCTAGATAGAGACTTGTACTCACCGTGCTCCGTCTCACTAATTCGGTAGGTTTTTTAATTTTTTAGGTAACCTTTGGCCACAATCTCACCTGATATTAAGTGATGATGTGGTCGAAGGTGTTAGCATGCTTAATCTAGAATTACTGGAACTCAAGGACAGATGCCGGAACACACCGTTAGGTACTTGGCGACAGATTTTCTGGTGGTCGCTAGCCAGGCGGGCATTCGCAAAATGCCTTTCTACTAAGCGGCTGAAGCTCAAGCCCGCGGCGGAACTCGAACCATGGACCTGTAGCGCGGCAGCCCATAGCCAATGCCACTGAGCCATCACTGGTTCAAAACGTTAGTTAGGGTATTTTGAATCGCTCGTAGCGTAGCTTGCCTAGTCACTCTTACCCGATCAACTAAGTTTTTCAAATTTAGTTGATAGTTGACCGCGAGTGCGGTTACTACTGAGCGCTAGGTGTTAGTAGCCGTAGGGTATTTTCGAATCCTTGCTAGCTATTACCCTCAATTAGAAAATCTGTCGCCAAGCTTCTAACGGTATATTCCGATAACTGTCATTGAGAGCTGGTAATTCTAGGTTAGTTTGAAAAACATTTTTGACCATATCATTACTTAGAGCGGAAAATAGGACTGATATAGGCGCGACCCTTATTGGTAAGCCCTGTGATCAGCTGGCAGACGTGTACTATTGAATATGTGCGTAGATTGAGCCGAGCTATTGTCATATATAACACTTTTTCAGTTTGTTTTCATATATTTTGCATTTCTCTTCATAGAAATAAACGAGTGAAAATTTTCAGTTTGTGATTACTACTACAGACTCTTTTTAATCAGATTTCCTTAAAAGTTATTTAAATAACATTTTTTTTATCTTATTGTGACGGAACAAGCTCGAGGCCCACCTGATGTTAAGCGGACTAACCTCTGCCTAGAACACTGCGCCCGTCACCTTGAGACATACTTGTTCAGTCTCATATGCCTGTAATTTTGAGGTGTGAGTTTGCAACTTAAAACTGGATTATTTTTCGAAAATTCAACGCATGAATCGAAGAATTCGTTCAGGCTAAAAGTTTTATTCCGTACGACGCTGCCAACTGCAGCGATGAGCGTTCATCCAATTCTCAGTTTGTATGTATTTCTATGAAATGACTTCTCATCGCCGCAGCAGCTGCAAGCTGCTCTGCAAGTGCCGTTGCAGTGCCACAGTACAGACACGCAGTTCTTGCAGTCGGCATCGTCGCGCAGAATCGAACTTTTACCAAAAATTACAGGCTCCCTAAGAAAGCTGCCGGAATACAACCTAAGGCGCTCCTTGACAAACTTTAAGAGAAGCATTCTGCCCTAACATAACTTTTTTCTTTTTAATTCTTTATAGGTAAGCCTTTGATTGCCTTTGACCACTATCTCACCTGATGGTAAGTGATGATGTATTCGAAGATGTTGTTCAAGCTAACCTAGAATTACTAGCTCTCAAGGACAGCTGCCGGAACACACCGTTAGGTGCTTGGCGACAGATTTTCTACTTGAGGGTGGTAGCTAGCCTGGCGGGCATTCGCAAAATGCCTTACCACCATGCTATAACAACTGCAATCAAGACAACAACGCGCCCTCCGAAGCAAGGAAACACTCTGTTGTAACTGCCACTAGCTGGTCACCCATTCAAGCCTACTTTATAGGTTAAGACGCTGTCAAATTCTGAAATTTTGTCACTATCGGACTGCGTAGGAGTGAAAGAGAAGCAGCGATGGTGAAATCGCGATCAATTTATGTAAAATCCGAAAGTAAGCTTAATAACACGAAACTAGTAACGTTGATCGAAAATGTAACTTTTCTTGTCCCTATTGATAAGTTCTGCTATTTTATTCATATGTAATTATATTTATTATACACATTCATACGTAAATAATTAAGATATTTACGTTACAAGCATAACTGAGTCAACTTTGGAATTTTATTCTACCGATAAAATTTTAAGGAAACGTGTTTAGGACTTTTCTTGGCCTTAGATAATGCTATCAAGATTTATACGTAATTTTCGTACTGCTTCAAATTAATTACATTTTGTAAAAAATCTAGTCAATTAAAGCTCTTTAGCACATGTCAGCGTATAACGAATAACTAGGTAGACTCAGCTACGAGCGTTTGGTTGTTCTGTTTGTAATTCTATTATAAATAAAATTACGGTTGAACGCTGTATGATCAGTTATTAGGCATTAACATCCATCGGACTTCGCATTTTTCTCATCGCATTTACTTCTGGTTCGGAGTTCAAACATTTATTTGGGTTAACTGACAAACAAATTGACACTAAGCTTGGTTGACAGCAATATATTGGTTCGCGTCCATCTCGATATGGTATAAAAACAACTGGCGGCGCGTGGGTGCTTAAACACCTCTGCCTATACCCTTTAGGACAAATGAAGGCGTCGCGAATATAAAATTACGCTAACGACTACAACTTTGCTACGATCGTAGCGCTTCAGTAGCATCGTAGCAGATCGTAAATGTTATTATTTAAAAAAAAATCGTTGAATATGTAATTAACCGTTTACTGTTTTTATACCGAATTTGTTTTTCAATGTAAGTAAAGGAATATTGCAATCTAAGTCATGTTGTTAAGTACTTGAAATTGAAGACTACAGGGGGAAAACCAAGATTGTCAATCGACTAGTAGACAAGAATGCTAAATGTAACGTTAATTTTTCCTGTTTTTTTTTTTATGCCTGATAGTTTAGCCTTTGACCGCTATCTTACCTGATGGTAAGTGATGATGTGGTCGAAGATGTTGTTCAGGCTAACCTAGAAGTACTGGCTCTCAAGGAAAGCTGCCGGAACACACCGTTAGGTGCTTGGCGACAGATTTTCTACTTGAGGGTGGTAGCTAGCCAGGCGGGCATTCGCAAAATGCCCTACCACCATGCTATAACGACTGCCATCCTAAGACGACAACCGGAACCGACGGCTTAACGTGCCCTCCGAAGCACGGAAACGCTCAGTAGTAATGTCACTAGCGGTCACCCATCCAACTCATGACCGCGGGCGACGTTGCTTAACTTTGCTGATCGATTGAGAACAGCTGAGTAAACTTCACTACGAGCGCTTCAAATTTGTATATTAACAGTTGTGTATATTATTTTAAATGCGGGTTGTTACTAATTGCACTCATTTTAAATAAAGTTATTGGTTTATATTATACTCGTAGGTACCTGTTTAAATATAACAAACTATCGAAAGAGAAACATAACAACTAAAAGATTGCAAATTTGTTTTTCGTTGTCAAACAAAAATTTGTTAAAAATGGTTTTGCTTAATTCGCACGTGCTTCTCTTCACGGAGTCTTGCAAACCTTGCATAACCAAATAATACGGCAAAGTCTTTGACATGGATTGTTATTGCTTCATTATCTTACAAAAGCGTGCCATTCGTGTTATGTATGAAGTTGATCCTAGCAAATCTCTGAAAGGCTTTTTTAAAGAAATTGATAAAATATCATAATATCTTTAATTAGTGTGTGTTTATTTGAAAAAATATGTATGCTCGTAAAAACAATTATTGTAAGGTTCTCATTGATATTCCAGAAAACATATGAGTATATCTATAATTAATATTAAATTCTTATGTCATTGTTTATTTTGTTGTAGAAAATATATTGTACATACCCCACAGACGTGGGAAAAGGATAGAAAAATTATGAATGAACGATGTTTTTTTTTATGCTATTGTAATGGAAAAAGCCCGAAGCCCACCTGATGTTAAGTGGAACCTCTGCCTATAATAGATGTATTTCTATAACACGTATTACACTGTGCCCGTCACCCTGAGACGTACAGTTGTTAGGTCTCGTGTGCCTGTAATTTTACTGGCTCTCAAGGACAGCTGCCGGAACACACTGTTAGGTGCTTGGCGACAGATTTTCTACTTGAGAGTGGTCGCTCGCCAGGCGGACATTCCCAAAATGCCCTTCCACCATGCGGTGAAGCTCAAGCCCGTGGCGGGATTCGAACTATAGACCTGCTGCACGGCAGTCCATAGCCAACGCCACTGAGCCATCACTGCTTCAGAAACAGAAACGATCCGTCGCATTTGTCGCAGCGCGTAAGGGCCCTTAAAGTGAAACATCTGCAAAAGCAAAGATTATCTGAGAGTTTGACAAACTTTATTTTGCGTGCGGCGTAACAGAAACATTCCTCTCTGTTCAAACTTAGAAGGAACAATTGAAAATTTCCAAAGAAAGAGGCGACATTAGTACGTGCTTATATAACTTTGTTCTTGTATCTTGAATCTTGTTCATTGATCCTTTTAATGGAAGGTTAAAACTTGAATATTAGCTTCGAAAATATTATTCTTAATTTTAAGAGGTTCACTAGACTGTATCTAATACTTAGTTAAGTTTCAGCAATTTTTAAGCTCGGTAATTTTTCAAGTAGAAAGTTTATATTTATTGTAATGACTGAATATAATGGTCGTCACAGCTAACTTTATCTTTGGAGATTGAGCTCAATGAATAAAAGGGCTTTAGCACTTTCTCGATCACTGGGTTTTATTATTATATTTTAACAAGGTAGTACCTACGTCTATTATCTACCGTCTAAATTTATATTAAGGAAAGTAACAATTGTCTTCTTTTAGGGTACAACACAAAGGGTCAAACGGCGCCCTATTAATAAGACTCAGCTCTCTGTCCATCCCCCGTGGGGTGCCGGGTTAGAATGTCACCCCCAGTCTCTTCCCGTGGATGTTTTAAGAGGTGACATAGGTTATAATACTGGAAGGCAGGCAGAAGCGCTTTTTGAGGAGCCGCTGTCTTACACTGTGATCTCCAAAACGCCTGCCAAGAGTGGGGATTGTGGCAAGCTTAACGGGGGAGGCTGTGTTCAGCAGTCGATAATCCGGCTGGAACAGTACAGTCTGTTCTATAATCTCATTATTTTGTTTTATGCATCTTTATTTCGTAAAATAGGATGTTGGATTCAACATCAAATGAACATTGCTTTTACGAAAAAAAGTGCCGTAATTATAGACCATTTTTTACGGGATCTATCTCAAAAGTAAACTAGTTAAGAGTCTGGAATAACGGTACATACTTGTATGCATAGGTACAGTCCGCGAGGCATAAGCTGAGCTTTGCATTAGTGTGAGTGATCACCAATCGGCAGGAGCGCGGCGAGACAGAATGGCGCCGCGCCTCAGGCCGGTTACCCAAAATCAGGTTTTTACCGGGCGAAAATGGCGCCGCGCCTAAGGCCGGTTGTCACACCTACACTATCCATGTACACTCACACAAATGCAAAGCTCAGCTTATACCTCGCGGACTGTACCGTATCCTCTATTTTACCAACCTATACCGCCCTTACAGAATTTAACCCTAGTATATAAAGTGCAGGTAGACTTGCACTTGGCCGGTATTTGTAATTTTAGAGTCCACTCTTTAAAGTGTGTTAGTAAAGTTGTTATATGGGCAATATATACGAAGCGCTCGTAGCGAAGTTTGCTTAGCCGTTCTTAACCGAACAGCAACGTCGCGCGCGGTCATGAGTTGGATGGGTGACCGCTAGTGACATTACTACTGAGCGCTTCCGTGCTTCGGAGGCTACGTTAAGCCGTCGATCCCGGTTGTAGTCTTACGATGGTAGTCTTTACTACCTACCACCCTTAAACAGAAAATCTGTCGCCAAGCACCTAACGGTGTGCTCCAGCAGGTGTCCCTGTGAGCCAGAACTACTAGGTTAACCTGAACAATATCTTCGACCACATCATCACTTACCATCAGGTGAGATAGTGGTCAAAGGTTAACGTACCAGTAGAAAAAAAAAATTTGTCCCTATGGTATTTTTTTTTTATATATATAATTGTGACGGAACAAACCCGACGCCCATCTGATATTAAGTGAACTAACCTCAGCCTATAACAGACGCATTTCGTCAACGACGAATTGCACTGTGCCCGTCACACTGAGACGTACAGTTGTTAGGTCTCATGTGCCTGTAATTTTACTGGCTCTCAAGGACTGCTGCCAGAACACACTGTTAGGTGCTTGGCGACAGATTTTCTACTTGAGGGTGGTCGCTAGCCAGGCGGGCAATCGCAAAATGCCCTTCCACCATGCGGTGAAGCTCAAGCTCTGGGCGGGATTCGAACCATGAACCTGCTGCACGGCAGTCCATAGCCAATGCCATGAGCCATCACTGCTTCAGTAATGTCCGGTAAGTTGCTCAAATACATTCATTGTAGTACCTGCTAATTAGTATTATTGTTCTCATAATACTTTTGTAAATACATTGATTTGAAGTATGCATTATCTAATAATTTTATTATTTACGAGCAGTTATTATAAGTACACAGTAAATAAATGAACACCAGCAATGTACCTACTAGAAACACTCAATAGTTATTTGCATTGTTCCTGAAATATGTTATAGATTTATTATGTCTATTACGACCTTCGAGAAGAGGTTAGTTTCTCGATGATTACGACGAAGGCAAAGTTGGTAACAGTTTCACATGGAGCATGAGAAACAATTGCGTGCACTGACATTAATCATATAGATAGAACTGCTATTATACATTTAGGGCCAATTTCAGCAATCTAGGGTTTAATTAATACGCGGATAACTTTATAATTTAAGCCATTAAGGGCCTGTTTCAGAATGCTCGAGAAGTTCCAGTTATACTACCCAGAACATATTTAATAAATAAAACACTATCTTTGCATTTCACAGTCATCGATTTAGCCTATCCATCGGTTAAAGCTTGAAACGCGCTGCTTGTTAACTGTCATTTTTATCTTTCAATTATTTTATGTGTTGGTTAGTAACCCGGAACTTTATTAGGACTTTTTTAAACGGACCCGAAATGTAGTAGGACCTTGCTATCATAAAACGTCAAACATAGACGCAGTCTTTTAATTTGTTGGATTCTTGTGGTAGAATAAGATACTTTCTTTTATGACACCTTACAGCAGCGTGAACATAAATTAGTAAGTTTGAACAGTCAAGTGACCATATTTGTTTTTACTTTTGGAAAAACAAATATGGTCATACCAAATATTTTGGTATGGAGCTTACCGCCAAATCGCCTTATTCGACGGGGTGTTTTTTTAAATCTTGAATTAGATTTTGTCCTGCGCAACTGCTTATGCCTGATTTCTAATGTCAAAATTGTCATTACAATGGCATATTTAAAATACTGCAACATTATTGAACGTCTTTGGTGACAAAGGTCCATAATATTATGTTTAGGGTTTCTGATTTCTCGACAATAATGTCGAGAAATCAGAAACCCCCCACCTAATACACTGTACAGGTGCTAACAACTAAAGATATATTATTAATGCTAGCAGCTGTCCCTACCAGGACGCATATCTCTACCGAGATAGTCCCATTTTTAGGTTTCAGCTATCAGCTATCTGGACTAGATTTTTTAATCCAGCGACCTCTCACTACGAGTGTTAATCTTAGCAGCCCAACTTTTTTAAGAAGGTTTCAGTCCACCTCCAGATAGCTTCGGTTACTATTCCAATCACTTTGCGCTAATTAGACGTCTATATTGGCAAAATCAGTGCCTAATTACTATTTTTACACAGTAGAAAAAAGAGAAGAGTAAATTACACTGTCTAAGCCAATCCGAATACAATAGAGATCAGTGACACACTGCACACGACTCACTGTAGCACGGAAAGTTAGCCCCTACGTCGCCACCGTTCGCTTTTTGAGAGCACTTGCTTGCAAATTTAATTTAGTGAGCTACGGCTACGACCGACATATTAGAAGTTATGTGGGGCATTGGATTAATAAAGGATTTCTACACGAGGAGTCTGCTACTGTGAAAATAAACTCTCATTCTTTCGGAACAGTGGGATATAAGAGGGTAAGTACTGTATTAGCCGGATCGTCCACTGCTAAACACAGCCTCCCCCATTATGGGGGGGTTTGCCATAATCCCCATGCTTGGCAGGCGTCTTGGGGATCGCATTGTGAGATATCAGTTCCATAGGAAGTGCTGCTGCCCACCTTCTGGTGTGTTACCGTTAGTCGCCTCTTACGACATCCTCGGGTAGAGATAGGGGGGTGACATTCTAGCCCGGCACCCCATAAATAACGAATCCAGTATTTTTATACTAGTTACAGCTATTATAGTAGGAGTTCCCTATGGAAAAAAGCAGGTAAAAGTCCAAGTGGAGCACGTGACTTATTAAAAATTGACATTGTCTATTGAAAAACAGCAATTTCCCTTGTCTATAAAAAATACAAACTTTACAAACCACTGAAATTCTCTGTATTCAAAGACTTTTCTGCACGGTAAAGTAGATAGATAGAGTTTTAGATAATTAACCCATGGACATCGTAGATAATAGTAGTCCAATGCTGATGCTAAGAAGTCAACCAGTGAGCTGCAATGGACCACCATGTATCTACTTAGAATGCGTAGTGACCAAATCGTCCAGAGCCAAACCAAATTGACTCTACAAGAAGAATACATGTTATATATAGTAGATATTATCCCTCTTCCCATTTTTACACTACCGCCTAGTTAGAGTTTAATGTTTTTAGAGTTCATGTATGTGATTTTTTTATATTAAATTTTAATATTCTTTATTTTACTAAAAATATTAAGATTACAAAATTACAAATATTTAGATGTAGGGATGGGTATACCTATCGTTAGAATCCTTACCTACAGCATCCCGAGAGGCACTGAATTCAAATTTTAATTTTAAAAGATACTACTAATACTGCCCTTTACACACAATATCAATTAATAATACAATACATACACCTACCTACAATAAATATGAATTATAACACAATATTACTGGTCTAGAAACCAATTTTAACTTTAAAATTACTAATAATTATTACTACTTTTTTATTTTAATTATTTAACTCTAATTTAGTAGCCTAAATGTATTAAATAGTTAATTATTATTAAATCATTATTTCAGATAATAAACTCACATTACCTACACTTTTTTACGTATAATATGAGACTGTAAAAAGGGGCTTTACTATCCTTGATCCTGGCCAAACTGAATGGACATACTATCTATCAATATATTAATCTATCTATCTATTTTTGTATCTAATAAAATGAACAAAATTAGTCATAGTTGTAAATTTTAGACCATTTTTGCTAAGGGGTCCTACCCTAAAGCTAAACTATTACCATATATTTTAGCTTTAGGGTATATATGAGTATACTACGTACCATATCTTCTATTTTCCAACACAAACTGAAAATGCCGTTGTTTAACGTACCTACTCGTAGTTTTGAAGCTGTGATGTAAACAACATGTCTTTTTTGCAGGAATTCGGAACTCTAAAAGAGCTAGGTCTGTCTCGGTTGGCTAGTGTGTTTTTACAAACCATAGGCACTATTTTATTATACGTACATTACAATACGTGTGACCTAAAGTAGTCCACTATAGCCCAGCGTGAAGTTAGCGCCTGAGCGTTTGCGTGCGAAGATTATAAACGTGCCGCACATCAATGCAATTTATAGACTTCCTTAAGTCACGAGTATCGTATACTATTCTATAGCTCGTGCGATATAAGCTGTCTTCGTAAGCGCTACGTGTGACTTAGGAAGGAAGTTAGCGCCCGAGCGCTTAATGTACTACTTAAGTCACGAATAAGCGTGACCTAAATGCGTGTTTAGGTCACACAGTGCTATAATAACCTGAACCGGCACATAAGTTGGGGAAGGGTAAAAAGATCATAAGTTATTAAAACGCTGTAACAGGTACTACTACAATAGTTATATTTATCTTATTTACATTTAAATCTGTGTAATAAATATACTATAGGTACAAAAAAAACTCTGTCACCAAGCAGCTAAAAGGTGTGTTCCTGCAGCTGTCTTTGAGTCAGTTATTTTAGGATAGCCTTAGGCCATTCAACATTAAAATCATGTAACTTGTTTTGTAAATTTTTAGTTCACATTTTGGTATGGCAGGCGTGTTATTTAATTATTTGTTTTTATGTAAATACGATTTGAGCCAGGTGAAAGCCGTACCTCTTATTCCTGATCCAGAGATTTTTCTCAGCAGGATGTCATGTGATACTCGATCATAAGCTTCATATATCTAAGAATAGACCTAGGGCGTACTGTCTATAATTTATGCAACTGTAGATTTGCTGTACGTAACTATACACTGCGAGTGTAGTCGAGCATTTTTCTAATATATTAAATATTTTCAAGGAAGCTATTTATTCTATTTGCCGTTGCCTTCTCAAATACTATTGATAATACAGGCGACCGGACGGTAGTTACTTGGGTCGTTAAGGTTGTTTTTTGGCAATTGCTCTAATTTTGGCATTTTTTAATGTATCCGGAAAGCATCCTTCGTCAAATGATTTATTTAATAATGTTGTTTATATGGATGTAAGTTCATTGACCCCTTTTTTTACTAACGTTGGAGGAATGTCGTCCACACCGAAACTTGTTTTTTTATTCATCCTTTGAATGATGTTGTATACTTCATTCTCTGAAACTGGTTCTAGGACAACACCATTAACTAAATCATTACTATCTGGTACTAGAAGCTAACCTAATCAGCTATATAAAAAAATGGTTTACAGTTATTGAGTTAACATAAGCATGTAAAATGTAGCCTTTGACGATTATCTCAAATGATAGTAAATAATGATGTGTGCCTTAACTTAGTTGATCGTTGACGACTAAGTAAGCTATGATTAAATAACTATAAAAATAAAATAACTATAAATATTAATAAATGTATGTTCATGTCATTTACAAGAAAGAAAATACCATTTGTTTTTCAGTACAAGTTAAACAACACTTCTATCCAAAAAACACAGTTGGTTAGGGATTTAGGAGTTCTCTTGGACAACAAACTAATATATAATGAGCATATTTCGGATATAATTAATAGATCCTACAAAAACCTAGGTTTTATTATAAGAGCTAGTAGACCGTTCTCTGATATCAAACGTTCACCGTTCTCTGATATCAAATGTTTAAAAATATTATATTTTGCATATGTCAGAAGTGCTCTTGAGTATTGCAGTAACATTTGGTCACCACAATATATAACTTATACACAAGATCTAGAAAAAATTCAATGTAAATTTATTAAATATATTAACTATCGAGCAGGCCATAAATACATTGACTATGAAGAATCGTGTAAATTTCATAATGTAATGACTCTCAAAGATAGACGCAAAATGTTAGACATGTTATTTCTCCATAAAGTGTGCCACGGCGATATTAACAGCATAGAACTCACAGAACTTTTCCTGCAGCTCGGAGTCCCCACGTTCCTTACCAGACACACTAGCTTGTTCCACATACCACGCTCATATACTAATTATTCAGCGAATTCAGTAATCCTTCGAACACAGAAATGCTATAATAATAATTTTAGCTCAACAGACCTTTTCAACAGCTCGAAAGGTGTATTCAAAACAGACATTATTAACATTATAATTGATGAATAAAGTGAATATAGTATGTTTTCACCTGTTATTAACCCACCACTTACTTTTTTATCTTCTTTAATTAAATGTGTATTTATTTACCTGTTGCAATTGTTTGTGTAACTTTTATGAACAATGCATATTTTGTACTTCTGCTCTCTTTGTTATAAAATTATATAATTAGAAAGTAAATCCGTCATTGGATGTAAGAATTAATATTTCTATAAACTATTGTAAATTAAGTTAAGATCTGTGGATTTTGTGAACTCAATAAATAAATAAATAAATAAATAAATAAAAACACTTCAAAACGCTGAAAATAACTGTTCTTTAGGTCAGTAGCTATACACCAAAAGGGAAAGAGATTTTTGACATAGTTGTTGATCTTATAGTGGATGATAAAATTAAAACAAACATTGTTTTATTGTGTCATACTCTGAACTAATTTAAATGTTTCAATTTTTATCTAGCTGCTTCACCCATCGCACACTTTGATTTTGCAAAGCGTGAATGCCATATGTTTATAATCTAATTTGGGTACTGAATATGTATTGGTTAAATTGCCTAAAATTGAGTTGTGAGATGAATTAACAAAACTATACATGTTCCATGGTTTTTATTATATTTCTTTTCATGTTAAATGCATATTATTAACAATTAACAGCACTTACATACCAACGAAATAACCTGATATATTTTGTTATGTAAATTTTCTATCAATAGCTCAGAGGTATTTCAAATCTATTGGTCACTGATTAAAACTTACAGACTTTCTGCCGATAGTACTTTACCACCATGTGCAAAAACATTACACTTTATATTAACACCACAAACAATTATCTAGCTACATAAAAATTCAATGATTTCCTACTTTTGCTACTGGGATAGTACTTCCAAACCTCATCAGTTCACAAATTAACTACAATTATATAAAATAAAGTTTACTATAAAACCATAAGAAAAGCAACCAATAGGTGTCGAAATATTAAAATACATACAATGCTTAAACTTATGATGGATTACCTTACTGAATAACAGATAAACACACAGTTATTAATCATATCAGTCATGAGTGAGGAACTGTGGTTCTGACTTTATAGTATTCAAATATATAACATTTATTGCTTAAACTACTTAACTATTATTAATGAGCATGTAGGACAAGATCTCAGTTCATTTTAACAATTATCTAACACTTTATTAGTAGTAGCTTATATAAATTAACTTCTTGGCAATCATGTCTGCACATGTTATAAAAAGGTTAATGTATCACATGGATCATCCATTGCTGTACACAGCCTCCTCCATTTCAGGAGGAGTTTGTAATTCTAGCCCAGCACAGGGAATAAAAAGGTTAGTTTAGAATTCTATTTAACTATTTAACATTTTACTAATACATCACTGAGCCAAGCAGTTAAACACAATAATTTTATTTTACAAAGCAATGTATCGGACTGGCAAATCTAAACCCATATTTCTAAAAAACAGTCCATTTAAACCTGTTGTCGGAGAAAAATACCGTCTCAGTGCCTCCCTGACTTCTGCTACTGTAATAGCTGGCACTCCTTCGAACCCTGACTTTATATAAACTGCATTGTTTAAGGCACCAGGATTACAGAAGTAACCTCCTTCAAATTTGCTAAACGGGTCTCCAGGCTTCTTTTTAACATCTTGCCGGATTAAATAAACTGCATCAACCAATTCTGCTACAGTTTCATAAGCAATAAAGCCTAACACTTCTAACGCTGATATTGCCATTTTATACTCTTTAGTAGGGTTTATCCAACGCTCTAACTTCACATATCCCCGATTTAAGCTATTTGTGCCACGAAATGAGCTGCATCTAGCTTTGTGATAAGCTTCATACTTATCAAATGTCATTGTTTCTGTTATTTTAAATGCTCTAATTTTTCTCAGGTAGTCGATAGCATCAAACTTGATTTGATCAACTTCCCTCATCTCATCAAGTTCACGTATCACGTCTATGTGAGTTCTTTTCTTTTTAAAAGATGGATCATCATCCTCTAGCATCATAATCTTCTCATTGGGGATGACTGAGACTCTTTGGTCAATTTGGTCGAGCCTGATTTGGTAATCGTGTAGGCGTTTCATTTTCAGAATATTCTTTCTCATTTGAAAGATTATCTCATAGTTGGTGATGTATTTGTTACCTCTGGTCACGGATATACTGTACGCTTCTTGGACTAGAGATTTGAGCTGTTGCAAAACTATATTTTCAACTAACACAACAGTAGCTGCGTTTGGGTTCGGATTGTCGCCGAAACCATGCATCATGTTGGATATCTCCTTCTGGAAGTTTGCTACTTCGGTAGAAGAGTTTTCAAGAGTAAAGTATGATGCCATTCCTAGTAATTTCGAGTACTTTATTGGTTTTATTACGCCAATTTGCATTCAACTCATAAGAGAACGTTATTTCTGACTTGTTAGGTATTTTTTTTTTTTTTTTTTCTTTTTTCCTCTAAATTGTGAGGAATTGGCGTCGCACATTGTGCATTTGCCAGAGTCATGTTTTTATTTTTTCAATTTAAAACGGGGAAACTGATCGGTATTTATAAACAAGGATTAGATACGGATAAAAGGATAGGGTCAGGAGAGTTAAGGAATAAAATTGAGACAATTATGCTACATAAAATCATTACAAAAAAGCATACAATATATACATTTTTACAACTTAATGTCATTAACTTCAATAAATGAAGCAATGACTTTATATATAGAAATAGAATTAGAAGATAATAAACATAGTATATTAGTGGGAAGAGGTATATTAAATTCTATCAGACTTTGGTATAAGAAAGAGTAATCGTATCGTGGGCAGTTTAGGAAGATGTGATTAGCATCACCCACATCCTGCCCACATTCACAAATATTCGAATCTTTTACACGAATACGAGCAAGGTGTGCTGGACTGCACATGTGTCCTAATCTCATTCTTATAAGCACGGATGTAGCTCTCTTATTTAGTTTAGCAATGTAAAACCAGGGTTTTACTGGAATGTTGGGTTGAATGCAGTAGTAATACTTGCCCTTCAATCTAGCACCGTTTTTCCATACTTCACTCCAAGATTTTTGAAGATAAAGCTTGGAAAGAGCGGCAATGTCTTCACTATAATTTTTGTAAGGATACAAGTCACCACATTGTACGGCGCTATTAGCGAGTTCGTCGGCTTTTTCGTTACCGATTATACCGCTGTGACTGGGAATCCAAGCAAAAGAAACAGAGAGGCCCTTATTCACACATTTCAAAAGCATTTCTCGACAAGCTACAATAATCGGGGAGTATGCATTTCTTTTAAAAGGAAATCTTTCAAGTGCCTGTATTGCACTTTTTGAGTCAGAAAATATAACCGTTTTAGAAAGTTTCATTAAATTAATGTATTCTAAAGCTTTATAAATACCAAAACATTCAGCTGTAAAAATTGAAGTTTGGGGAGGAAATTTTACTTTCTGGACAATTCACTTTGTTTGCTACTGAGAAACTATTTAGTTAGTTTACTTTCGGAGGAGGGCGTTGACATCTGCGACACAGTTTTATACTTCTGCAGGTGTCATCGATTCTCATGTGTTTATAACTAAATTGTGTTATGGTTCCAAATAAAAATTATTATTATTATTATAATTATTATTATTATTAATTTTGTATTGCTTATGAAATAATCCCACACCAACACAGTCGTTGTTAGAATGTTTGGAGGCATCACAATAAATTTGATGCCATCCCTGCCAATTATCATCAACTACTGAATTAAAAAAAATATTTGCCAACAAATCACCTTTATGGATCCCTAAATCAAGGTGAACGGTTGGTGAAATAATTAATGCTTGGTAGTCAGATTCAAAAAGGGACAGATTACGAGAACAGTGTGTTTGTGCATTTATTGTTTTATAATTATTGTGGGCTTGGATTAAACACGGTAGAGATTTATGTTTCCAATAAGGAGAAGAATCGATTTGCTCTATAAGGAGAAGAAGTTTTGACAAAAGTGTGTGTTCAGAAAACTGCAACATTTTACTAAAGAATCTATCGGCCAAATATTGTCTTCGTAGGTAAAGTGGAGGATCAACACATTCGACTTGTAATGCGTTTATCGGGCTGTTTTTCATTGCTCCAGTTATTATCCGAAGGGCTTTCGTCTGGATAGCATCCAATTTCTTCATTCCAGCTAGGCTACATGGTTCCAACAAGAAGGTTCCATAATCAAGAACACTTCTTATCAAGGCATTGTAGACCAACTTCAAAGAAAAGGGATGTGCACCCCACCAAACGCCCGAGAGACTTCTAAGGATATTAAGCGAGCGCTCACACTTTGCAGCAATATGAGTACAATGTGACAAACCGGAAAGTTTAGCATCAAATATGACACCCAAAAATTTTGTTTCTGTTTTAATAGGAATTAATTCCCGATTGTAGTATAGCGTAATAGGTGGAGGCATACGGTTTCTAGTGAACAACAGTGCACAACTCTTAGACACTGAAAGTTCCAAATTGTTCTTGTCTAACCAAATTTTCAGCAATGTTAAGGAGTTTGATAAGTGAGAAGAAGCTGCATTGACGCATTTACTAGAACAGTATAAAACAACATCATCAGCATACTGCAAAATATTGCACGATCCATTTAATGAGCCTTCTAGATCGTGTGAATAGATATTATACAGAATTGGACTTAGAACGGAGCCTTGGGGCAGTCCCTTCCAGATTATTCTACTGTGCGATTCTATTTTGATTATACGTCCAGACAATAATTTTATGATAAAATTTGTAAGGTGTATTGGAAAAGATAATATTTCCAGCTTTCTTTTTAATAATTTTATGCTGACATTATCATAGGCGGATTTAATATCCAGGAAAACGGCTACAACTGATTCATTTTTAGAAAACGCCAATCGTATATCTGACATAAGTATGCCGATATTGTCGTATGTACTTTTTCCTTTTCGGAATCCGAATTGTGACTTTGAAAGCAAATTTTTATTTTCTATAAACCATTCTAATCTATTTTTAACTAAGTGTTCGGCAAGTTTAGCGATAACCGGCGATAACGCTATGGGACGGTAAGATGAAGGTTCAGAAGGATTTTTATTTGGCTTTAAAATTGGCAACACTATCTGTGATTTCCATGTCAATGGTATGTCAGTGTCGCTTGTCATAATTATTGAATTTATCAGTTGTAAATAATAATCTAATGTATTATCTCCAAGATTTGAAAAAAAGGAATATGGAATGCCATCTTCGCCCGGAGCTGAATCCCGAACGCTAGAAAGCACACCTTTGAGTTCATTAATAGTAAAAGGAGAATAAAGGAAGTCATTATCATTGCGGAATGGCGATTGTATAGGTTGGAACAATTCCTGTTCCGGTACAAATGGAGGCGCTAAATGGTTGAGGAATTCTTCAGACATGGATGGTGGAATTGTGCTAAAGGTGGAATCGGAGACACCTAGCCGGAAACGTTTAATTTTGGTCCACATCACTGAAGGAGGCGTTTTAGGCGAAATAGAAGTGCAGTTTTGTCTCCAACCTAAAAACTTTTTTTCTCTTAAAAATGTTTTTGTGTTAGCAATTATGTCTATTAAAATATTGAAATTTTCGTCAGTCATATTTGTATTGTATTCTATCTCTGCTTCTTTCCTTTTTTTTACTGCCTCAGTACATTCACTGTCCCACCATGGAAGAGATGGTAATCTACCAGTAGAAGCATTCTTAAGGGGAAAAGAAGCATCAGCTGCTTCTGTAATCAATTGACATAGAGCTGTACTACATTCCTGTTTACAATTATTAGCTATGTCAGGTAAACGTTGATATTTATCCTCAGTATATTCTTTGAATATTGGCCAGTTATCTTTTATTAATCTATATTTCATTCGTGGTTTAGGTGGAATAGTTTTAACTTTGTTACCGGGGAAACATATAATTATGGGATAGTGGTCACTGCCAAAAGTAGATGAAAGAGTTTTCCATGATAGTGCAGAGGCTAAAGTTGGAGAGGTAATAGAAAGATCTACAGCACTAAGGTTTTCATGTGGTTTTGTGCGTCTAGTTGGAATACCAGTATTTAGTAAACAAAGACTGTGTTGGTCCAATAAATCTATCAGTTCTCCACTGTAACGTCCTGAGATTGAACTACCCCATGATCTATGATGGCAATTAAAATCACCTAATAGAAGAAGTGGTTTTGGCAGAGAATGTAATATATGGTTAAGTTCTTGTAGAATTGAGGAAGATAGATAAGGAATATAAATAGATACAAAGCATATATTAATGACAACAGCTGCTACTATAAAAAAATCATTATGATCAGGAAGAGGAATATGGTTTATAACTAAATTGTTCTTGACGAGCAGAGCTGCTCCGTCATGCCCGTCATTTCTGTCTTGGCGAAGACAGGTGTAACCTCTGATTTTGAAAGGAGAGTTTGGCTTTAACCATGTCTCTCCCAAAGCAATAACAGATGGTTCATATTTATTGATTAGGTTAATTAATTCTGATTTTTTGTCAATCACACTTCGGCAGTTCCACTGCAGCACCACATGAGGGTATTGCAGTGGAACTGCCAAAGAATGATTACAATTGTTCATCATTTGATGGTGTATATCCATTATGGATATTCATTATATTTTTGAGAAGGTCTAATATAGGGGCAGCGTGGTTCGGTTTTAAAAGGTTGGACTGAGAAAGGGTGCTTATTAACATGATAATGATTTCAGTTAAAGTTTGATTATTATTAATAGTATTGGATGAAATAGCACATCCATTTGGTGGAGCCGGCATATCATACTCTTTTATAATTTCTTGGTGAGTAGCACGATCATATCCTACAGAAGGCTGACGTGCCTGCCGTGGTTTCGATGCTACAGATTTTTTATAGGAGGTGGTGGATGATGATGAAAATTTGGTGGATGAAATTTTTCTTTCTGTAGGAATTGATTGGTTTGTGGACAGAATTTCTGCATAAGATTTTGAGACAGGTGGATAATATTTAGAGGCTTCAGAGTATGATATGCAGGATTCAGCCATGGATTGCTTAATTTTTCTCTGTCTGTCATGCTCTGGGCAACTCTTGCTGGTAGCAAAGTGAGAACCAGAACAGAGACAGCAGGATGCACCTTGTTCTACTATATTGCAACTATCAGCTGTGTGTGCCTGGCCACACTTGTAACAACGAGGTTTAGACCTACATTGTACTTTGGTATGTCCAAAGCGACAGCAGCTATAGCATTGAATTGTTGGATAAGTATAAAGCTCAACTGGTAATGCATTATAACAGATGTATATTCTCTTTGGTAATACCTGACCATCAAAAGTAACTACCACGGTCTGTGATGGTTTCCATGTTGGTGTTCCTGCTACAGTAGTTTTGTAATTTAACCTTCGAATTTTCAAGATCTTTCCACAACCTAAAGGAACAGTAGTATTCTCCATCACCTCTTCAGGGGTCCACTCAGCTGGGACTCCTCTGACAAGGCCCATCCGCGTTAAATTGAATGTAGGAACAAATGCTTTTAGTTTATTCTTAATTAAACTGTCATGCACTAAAAATGCGTTAGCATTTTCGAAGTGTGTGAATGCTAGGGAAATTCTGTTTCGACCGATCCGTTTGAGACTGCCATTTACAATGTTGTTGAAACATTCCTTTTGCAAAAATTTACCGAAGGCAATAGGGTGTAAAGAAGTGTTGTCGTCTGGATTTGTCTGTTCTCTTTGAACATGTACAATAAAGGGAGCTACATCCGTGGGTTCATACAAAGTCCTACCAATGGGTGGAGGACGAGGATGGGTGTCAGTTGTCTTGGCAATTAAGGTTTCATTATTAGGCAGTGTTAATTTAGGTTTAGGCATTATGGAATCTGGTTTCATAATTTCATTTACGACCGTTGTTTTTTCAGGGATTATTTCGACATGATCGCAAACGCAATCAATTTCTTTGGGTTCAGAATTACGTTTACGTCTACGTTTATTGCAATGCCTGCACACCTTGCTTGGACGGCTTCTTTTCAAATTTTTAGCAGAAACCCATGAACCATCGGTTTCCATGCCAGATTCATTGGAAGCTACAGTAGTAAATGACGCAGCCGGAGGAACTGAGCCCCCTGGGTCAGGGGGCTCCTCCATTCCGAAAATTACACAAAATGGACTTACCTACAGATTATGTACACTAAAAAATAAACTATACAAACAATTAATAAAAGATATGTACAAATACTACTCTACTGACCACTATTTACATTTAATTTAAAAAATATGCAAAATTTTACGCTCCCGCCAAGTTGAACGTTTCCCGCGCTTTTTTCTTTTAGGTATTTATTTCTTGCTATTTAAGTTTATTGTAGGTATACTTTGGCATTTGTATGAGAGTGAGAGAGACACATTTTTGTGATGGTCGACTATGGGTGCGTACCATTTGGAGTTTAATTCGCCAAAAACTATAAAAACGATCACTCTCAAAAAGTTGTTCCACTTGGGTCTTGGCATTAGTTTCGCCATAAACGCTATGAAGCTACTGGAACAGTTTGAATTACCTACATCTAATGTCAAAAGTGGCAAATATTAGTGGCATTCTTAGCGTTCTTATCCTAAATGGAACAAGGGAGAACAGTTACAAACGATCACAACCATAGATGCAGGTTGTGGTTAAAATTATCGAAAATAGGTAACTAAATTGGCGCCAAATGGAATACGCCCTACGTAGCATATATTCTATTTAATCTATGGTCGGCTGACAGTGACAAATATATTCTATTTGATCTATGGTCGACTAAAAGTAGAGAGGGATCACAGCGATTTGACAGTTATATCCAGCTATTTTCCTTATTCCCTAAAAATAAAGCAAAATTCGGGGAGAAAATTATCCAAATTCCCAACATATAGAAATAGAGGAAAAAAGTGAAATTCATGCAGTATTAATTTATATTAATTGCGGATTTTGCCATATCTTGGTATGTTTTTTTTATATTTTTCCCTACCAACCTATTTTTATTGTCTCTAGTAGTCATTAAAAATATAAATAACTATCCTATCTGTAAGTAATCTATTTCTGATCGCTGTCTTGATATTTTTGAAGTCACTGAACTTCCTCTCCTCTGATGAGCACGAGTATCCTAATTACTACCATTTAATTTGGAAGCAGATTTTTTGTGAATCTAATAACACCAAACAGAAAAGAGTATAACTGTAATCATCTCGGAGGAAATATCACAATGGAGGTAGCCATAGAGATTTTGAGCGTGGCCACTTTTTGCTAGTGTGCAGTTACAGATTTGCATTAGCGTGTGTGACTAGTGATGTGACATTCCCATCAAGTCTATCGATGGAATATTGGTGAAGTGAATAAAAATGCATGTATTTTATATGAATTGTTTATTAATTATTTTCATAAGATAGGTAATCTGGCAATCTGGCTTAAAAGGTAGGTAATCTGGCATTATTTTGAGTTATTAATATGACGGCTAATGACCCTTAAACAGTATTAATTTTGTGTACATGTTTCTGACACTGGTTTCAGTGACAGCATTTTTCATCACGAAATGTATGCGGAGCTGAAAATATTTGTCACATATCGATTTTATTAAAAGTAGTTTATGATCTTCTAATAAGCTAAAATCTAGGACATGTGTATTTAAACATCGGAAAATATTTTGAAGTTTAGAGGAATCCATAAGCTGCAAGATTACGTCTCTGATCATTTTATGTACATCTTTGCTGTTGATTTTGCTGTGGTGTGTCGTTATTAAAGTTTTGCGTAAAACTTTTTCACATATTTTACATATATAATATACGTCATCGCTAGGGTAAATTAGCCCCCCTTTGTCTTTGATAGACGTCAGTGAGTCTCTTTTAGTTCCTTCTAGCGCTGACAAATAGTCCTCACATATCAATTTATTTTTTATTTTTTTTACCACAAATCCCGAAATGTAGCATATTACCTCAGAAACATATTTTGTAAGTCGACTAGGGTCACTAAGGTAACAGTGATCATCGTTATTTAGAGACTCTTTTTGAGTAATTTCGTCCAACTCCTCTAAGAACCGACGTTTAGCTACGGATTTATTTAGTTTGTCTTCATAGTTGGATTTTTTGGTGAAATTTAGTATTGGTATGTCTTCCAAAGGTACACAATTTCCTTCTGAAACTTTAAATTCAGCGTGTATAAGCAATTTCTTATAGGCTGTTTTAAACTGCTTTGCAGAAGGATTGTTATTTGAACCGCCCATGGATTGGATTGCACCAAAAAACAACTCTATGTGGTCTTGGGACAATTTGTATGTACATATAAAATTAAGTTTCGCCGGATCTGGTGCAAGTAAATTTTCACAAAGATTTTTGAGTGAGTGCAGGCAAATTATAAATCCCAAAAACCCAGTTTTTCTTTGCGAATTGATAACCAAATCATTTGCATTGAATTTAAGATTTTTGATGTACTCTATCTATAAGTTGGTATGTTTTTTTGATGTTTCTTGGCAGAATTGCTTGCTTGTATCCGTATGAATTAAGATTGCGGGAATTCAGCAAATCAAATATATTATTGAACATACTAATAAATTCACAAGTTGCTTCACAATCTGCAAACTCTTTTAATTTTATTTCATTGCGGCAAAACATGAGTGCATCTGACACTGATTGACTCAACATTTGGGCTGCCAACTTTACCTTCATTTTTTGTTTTATGTAATCAACGTGAGCTTTCCGTAGTTTATTACCTAAATGTAATTGTTCTTCAGTTTGCAGATTGTGAAGCAGCTGGAAGTATTTAAAAGATATTTCCTTGCCTTCTTTATTATAAAGAATACCTCTATTTCCTAGTGCATTGCGGACTAATTTTAAACAATGACAAGGATCCAGAAGCACGGAAACTTTCTGGCCATTATGGTCAAATTCTGTTTTAAAATCAGTATTATCAAAATTACATCCCAGTAGCTTAGCCATTCCAATATTGTTTGGTGCACCGTCAAAAGTTAGCGTTACTATGGTAACACCTGATTCAGCCAACAAATCCAGGCAAGTACGTACAAGTTCAGCTTTTTGCGTACCTGACACACCGTCAATTAAAAAATATCCCACTGGAATTTTGAAAGATCCGTTCAAAGCCGTCACCATAAATGTAAGCACTTCAGTGGCTAGGGGAACACTTTCGTCGTCTACATTGTTGCCTACATTTACGTAACCGTGGGAACTATGTCCATCCCACTCAACACATTTCCTGATACACATTTCGTCCATACATAAAGCACCTATTACTGGTTGTGTTTCTGACTTCATTTTTAGGGTATCAAATGATTCTTTGGTGAATCCTGGATTGCAGTCAACTGCCTGGTACCATTTGCTGATTGTTTTTGGAAGGGGTAGGCAAGAGTCAACATGTTCACGCACATATTTGTAAGCACGAGGCGAAAGAAAATGTAGGGTTAGGGCAAATTTTCGCAGTTCAGGTGAATATTTTTGTGGAAGTGATTCGTTGCTATGTTTCCGCTTTAATCTCACAAGCAAATCTTGATTTTTTCCGCCTATGCTACGCAACAAATCTGAAGACTCCGTTTCAATAAGATTTTTTTCTGTTAAATCACTTATGATGTTTAATAATGTAGCATTCTTTTTTTCAAGTCTCCGTTTTTTCTCTCGTAACTTTTTAACTGTCCTCAATCGTTTCAAAGCAACCGTCCGAGATCGTGCTAAAGATGCTAACACTTTCACTGCAAGCCTGGGTGTTGTAGGTATGTCTTCTGTATTTACACCACTTTCTTCAAATTTCTTTCGTTTCCTAGGAGTAATAGCACACTGAACTTCAGCTCTATGCAGAGGCGCTTTTCTTTTCCTCACAACCTGCCCAAGGCCAAGAATAATAAAAGTAAGCTTAGATAGATAAAATTTATAATAAGATATAATAAAACTCCTCTGATCAAGTTAGAGATTGTGCAAATTACAATAAAAAAAAAGAAGTTTTTTTTTATACACATGAACAAAAACTTACCGGTTGATAATATGATGGGTATTCTTCGAAAACGGTAGGTATTGCATCACTTTTGAGTTTTTTTATCTGTAATCCGGTGATGAAACAGGTTTCTTCGAAATGTTTCGAACACAGTCTGGAATATTTTGTTGGCTCCCAGTTTTCACGCCTAACAGCTTTGATCCACTCACTTCTCATTTCTGGACATTTTGGAAACCTAAAAATTTGTTGTACGTTAAAAGAAAAAGGAAACGATATGTACATAATTCAGTGTAAAAAAATACATTTAGTTATGACATTACATTACATGTACTTAGGCACAATTTAATCAAGATTGGAAGATATATCTTTTATCGATATATCGATAAAACTAAAATCTATGGTAAGGACATCACTAGAATTGATGCTTAAATTATCTTTTAACGCTTTTGCTGTTTTAAGACAGTTTTAGACATTATCTTGACCCAAATCACGTTAATATGATGGTACAATAGCATTTTGGCTAAAAAACATCATCAATTTAGCATTTACAATGACTTAAACATTGTCACCAACTTACGAATGAAATGACAAATCCGGGTCTTTTACACCTCCTTTTGTAGTTCTTGATGAACATGACACTGCTGAGCACGACATAGTTTTACATTTAACTTTAAACAAATCTGTACCACCGTAAAATCACTTGATATTCTTTTAAATTCTAAAGCACAAACGCAATATTTTGGCCTACTAGTCGGTCATAAAAAGACACGTGCGGCGTTGCCAGCATGTAAATTTGCTATCTCTTTTACTCGTAGCTTCATTGTGAAGGAAAGACAAAGACACACTCAAGTGCTTTACACACAGACGTAAGACCGGCAACGTCTCTATGGCTACCTCCATTGTGATATTTCCTCCGAGGTAATCATGGTTAGACTTTGGGTGCTTACCATTTGAAGTTTAATTCGCCAAAAACGCTAAAAACGATCACACTCCCAAAAAATTGTTCCAGATGGGTCTTGGCGTTATTGTCGCCATAAACGCTACATCTAATGTCAAAAGTGACAGATGTGGCAAATTTTAGTGGCATTCTTAGCGTTCTTATCCATAATGGAACAGGGGAGAACAGTTTCAAACGATCACAGTGATCACAACCATAGATGCAGAATATGATCAAAATTATCGAAAATAACGTTATTAGCGTCAAATGTTATTAGCGTCAAATGGAATATACCCTTTTTAGTTAAGAGACAAGGGGTATCCCCGCATAGTGGTGTCCTCTTTAGAATACAAAACTACAAAGGTATGTCCTGTATTGAAAATATTGGAATGCCCTGCGATTCGAGGAATTCCCCACAAATTGGCAGCGCTGGTCTTATCACAAATAAGTAATATTTGTAATATCTATATGCCATGCATAACATGACCACAAATACTTTTGATCGTCAAAAATAAAGCTTCTTGCTTATAATATTCTATGAAGTAAAGAAAACAATCTAAAGTGACCGTTTAATTTGCAAATGAGTTGAGGTTATACATGTGATCATGTTATGCATGGCATATAGATCCATGCATATTACAAACATTACTTATTTGTGATAAGACTTGCGCTGCCAATTTGTGGGGAATTGCCTTGCATGGTCAAAGATTTCTGCGATATATTTTTATTCGTGAAGATACCTCTCTGATTTTTAGGTCTTATCTAGGATTTATCTTTGATAGGAAAGACAGTGAAATCATTCTTGTAAATAATCTGTTATCTATGATCTGTAAATGGTTCGCCGCTAATAATCTTCTCTTATATTAAAAAAAGACGAAAAGTTTTGTTTTGTTTACCACAATTATTATTCACAATGTGACAGTGTTCCTGGGAATCAAAATTGATTTAACTTTACAGTGGGATCCATATATACATGATCTATCCGGAAGACTTAGTTCCGCCGCATATGCAGTTCGTAAGATAGGACAGTTAACAGACGTAGTTACTGTTCGCCTAGTTTATTTCGCGTTTTTCCACAGTATTATGGCGTATGGTGTATAATTGCTGTGGTTAGCTGCTGCTGAGATGGTGACAATCTTTATCCTACAAAAGCGAGAAATTCGAGCCATACATGAAATGGATCCTAGGGAAACTCTGAGGGATATTTTAAAAGAAATTGATATTTTAACTATACCAAGTATGTATATATTTGAAAATATTATGTAGGTATGCTCGAAAAAAAATTAGTAAATTTAAATTAAACATTGACAATCACGATTACAACACTAGGCGTAAAGATAAAATAGCGGTGCCAGATTTTATATTAGCGATGACAAATAAAATGTCCTTCTTAGGTAATTGTGTACGGTTTTATAATAAAGTTCCCAAACATATTACAACGCTCACAGAAGGGAAATTCAAGTAGCACATGAAAAACATATTGATTAAGAAATCCTACTACACAGTTTGTGATTACTTAAACGACAAAAATGCCTGGACCATTCCGCCTCTGCCAAGCTATCGCTTGTCACCTACGTAATTTCAACAAATATTGTATTATATAGTAAGAATGTAACACATCGGTAAAAGAATTGTTGAATTGTAAAATATTATTACAAGACGTTTAAAAGAATGGTCCCGAGTTTCTTGCCCGTTCATCTTGCAGTGGACATAAAACTTTTTTTTTGCTGAACGTGGCAACATTTGGAATATTTAAATACGTCGTAGATGCCTTAATTGAATAAATGATTTTGACTTTAACTTCGAGTAAAATGTTGGCTAGGCAGAGCATAATTAGCTCTGACAGGACGCCCGGAACGGGTATGATCAAATATTGTCATGATCAAATTAATATTATCTGAGCTCACAATCACGGCAATCCAATGTTGCTACTTGAATTTCTCAGAAAAAAAATGTTCCAAATGTGCCACGATATGCGGTAAAGAGCAAAGCTCGATTGTAGTTCTGGGGTGCGTTCCTGCAAGCCTTCGGCTAGTAAAAATTTTGGTCTAACCGCGGATACACGCCGTTCCAGCACTCAAATCGACCTTAAATAATTGATCCCGACATGATTTGATCATACCCGTTCCGTGCGGCATGTCAGAGCTAATTAATATGCTCTGCTTAGCCAAAATTTGTCTATTGCATTTATCCTTTGAATCGGCCAAATCTTGGCAAGCTGTCAAATGTGACAGATTCTACAATAAATAATAATTGTTTAAATAATAATAAAAGCTAAGCAAAGGATTAGTGATTACTATGCTACCATTGCCTTGTTATATAATAAACCCCACTTCCAAAACATGCAGAAAATATTTAATCACCTAAAAACATCGCTGTTAATTTCATATACAGTATATACAGACTGTATCTCTCTAAAGGTTGCTCCAGGTACCTTGGTGCAAATCTAGCTCAACCAATGTTTAGCCCGGCCTTGCAGGAACGTGCAGCTGGAACGGCGCGGTGTATATCCGCCGTTAGAGTAAAGTAATTAGCCTTGGTCGCAGGAATGCAGGAACGCACTCCTGGTTCCATGCACCGTGTGTGTGATCATTTTTAGCGTTTGTGAGTGTTATTTTTGGCACCGATAGGCTATCCGAACGCCCTAATAATGTCAAATTTGGCAATCAGCTGTTTGATTTTGTTTGTTTGCTTTCAAGAATTGAATGTTTACTTTTGTACGTCGCTTGTAAATCTATATTAGTAACTAACTACCGTGGCCTTCCTGATAATTTTGTAATTGTGAAGTGTTAATCAAGTACAAGGGCGTCGGCATTTCGGCTATAATTTTTAAAATATGAGTTTGGGAAGAATGTTTTCCAACCATTATAAAAACTTATATTTTTTGCGTCAATTTAGATTTATATCATGCTGGTCATGTGGAAAAGAATCCAACAGCTTAGTTTCTAATCTATTTTGTCCAAATTGCAAAGTTCTACAAAGTCCAAACAAAGATAAAAACTATTTCAATATCATGGGAGTCAAAGAAACATATGACTTGGATGAAAGTGATTTAGCTAAGAAATTAAAAAATTTGCAGAAGTTTCTTCATCCAGACAAGTTTGCAAACAGGTACAAGTTTTGAAGCAGTGATGGCTCAGTGGCATTGGCTATGGACTGCCGCGCAGCAGGTCCATGGTTCGAATCCCGCCCAGAGCATGAGCTTCACCGCATGGTGGAAGGGCATTTTGCGAATGCCCGCCTGGCTAGCGACCACCCTCAAGTAGAAAGTCTGTCGCCAAGCACCGAAAGGTGTGTTCCGGCAGTAGTCCTTGAGAGCCAGTGAAATTACAGGCACAATGAGACTTAACAACTTTGTCTCAATGTGACGGGCGCAGTGCAATTCGTGAGTTGTCATGAATTGCAACTGTTATAGGCAGAGGTTAGTCCACTTAACATCAGGTGGGCCTCGAGCTTGTTCCGTCACAATAAAAAAAAAAAAAAAAAAATGTACCTACATGTATAAGTACAGCTTGAAACATTTCAGTGATCAATAGTCTTATGCTGATACCTATGCATTGCATTGATTCCTATTACTCTAATATAAACCTGAGAGTAAAGATATATTTTTATTGCTGTTGTATATGTTGTTCTAGGTAAATATTTTCTTCTGTTGCTCCAGTAGGTATATTATATACCTATATTAAACCAATTTGTTATAAATATATAATTATGGCTACAGTGCATGCAAATGGCCAGTGGTTCGTATTTCCACTTTATAAGTACATAAACCTTTTGTTTGCAAATGTATTTTCATCCAAATACTAATTTTTTTTTGTTTTTAGTATGGTATATTGTATATTTTAAACCATTTTGAAATATATAATATACTATGTTGTATATATGTCGGAGGAAGCTACAAGTCGGGTTGATTGTTGTTTGCATGTAAAACGCACAATATTCTATGTTTACATTTTTAATAACTTTTAAAATTCATAAATTAATTTAATTTGTTTAGTTCCTTTTTTCTATAGCTTAAAACCTTACAAATGTAAAAAGAGTTAGGAATATTGTAATTTACGTAACGACCAATCAGAGCAGAGCACGTGTCTCGAGTGGGGTCGAGGCGCCATCTTTACTTTAGGAAGGCTGACAGTTTTTGCGACACATTTGAGAGAAAGCGACTGATCGAGTTGGATCGTTGAAAGTATATTCGTTGGTTAAAGTAAGATCGGTGCCCTGAACCCGCTGCTCGGTCTTAACTGTGATTTTCCTTTCGATATTAATGTGGAGTGACAAAATATTATTTAATCTAAATTAAAATATTGTGAAATTGTGATCATTGTGTTTTGTGCCCGCATTTTACCCTGATGACGCCCACTAAGCTCGCGACCACTAATGACGATGTCGACGAAAATAATGCTTCTCCGACATCAGAAGTGGGATCGATGCAGGTACAAAACGTTAGCGAACAGACAACAGCAAATGGCGGATGGCACGCGTTATTCGAAGCGCAACAAACCAGCATGAGGCTTCTCGTGGAGGCGCTAACTAACCAACCGAATATTGAGGATAAGGGTATCACGCTGCCTAAATTTCAACCGGAAGATGCAGACACTGACACCCGGGCTTGGCTGACAACGGCGGACATCTGCTTATCGGATCGTGCTATACAGGGAAGTAAATTAATTCTCATACTTAGTAAGGCCATGAGAGGTTCGGCCGCAACGTGGTTTTCCCAGATAGCTTTTCCTAATATGAAGTAGACTTTAAGGAAATTTTTCTTTCTCGTTTCGATACTTTAGAAACATGTGCAGCAACAATGTTAAAAGTGCTTACTGGTAAACCGCAAGAAGGTGAATGTCTTGCTGCATATGCAAGCCGTTTATTTACATTACTCATGTCACGATGGAATAATGTAGACAAGGAAGAAATGGTAGTATCCCTAATACTTGCACACATGGGGCGGATCGAGCCAAGGTTACAACGCAATATTTTTTCCGAAGAAATAACTACCCGCTGTAAAATGCAACGTGAACTAATGGCTTTTTCTTATCGCAAGCGAAGTTACGACGAGATAACAAAGACCGCTGCAAGCACTACACAAGATAATAAGCGTCCTGGGTTAAGTTCCGTTTCAACAAAATGTTACTCTTGTGGAAAACTTGGTCATAAATCTTTTGAATGTTTCAGTCGATCGTATGACAAGCAGCAAACAACTCCGACCTCTGAGCGCCCCAACACGGCCGTTGCTACGCGGGCCCCTGTGACTTGCTACAAGTGTGGTGTTAAGGGTCATGTGGCATCGCGGTGCTCAAAAACATGGCCAGTTGCAAGCAGCAGCGCACAGCCCGCCGCCGCACCCAGCGTTGTGAAGCGAGTGGACGTGTGTGGAATTAAACCTGTCACCGGGATAATTACGCAATTTGGTGAGCAGTTCTCATTTTGTTTTGATTCCGGTGCTGATGGTTCCTTAATTAAAGAGAGCGTCTCTCGTTAGCTTGAAGGTACATTGCAGCGTGCAATTGTTACTCTGACTGGTGTAGGAAAATCAGCTGTATTATGCGACTCACAATTGTGAACCACACCCGGAATCCAGACAGACATACGAAAACCTTTTTCCCGTAGTTAAAAACGGAGACCATGCGATCGCATATTTCGCTCTCTCTGTAAATAAATTGACTGAAGTATACCAAATCGAATTTTTGAGTTCTGCTATAGAAGTATTTGAAATTATTATTTTTTACTTTATTTTGTATGGTATTTAATTTTATGATGTTAGAAAGAATTTATTTTATACGGTGTTTACATAATTACCCGATGTTTGAACATGTTTACATTTTAGCATATTTATAAAGAATGTTTCCAAATATCTTAAAAGAACTTGCTTCTGGATATTGTATTTTTCTGTATTCGTACCCGTACCCTATATATGTATGGGTATACTATAAGTATCTATGGTCTAAAACCGTCACAGCCTCGCGCTCCACACAGCTTGCTCAGAGATCGACTTGGATTAAGCAGTAAGGCCTAGTCTGCGTTGATTGGAATCTCGACCCTTAAGGCATTAGGTACAAAATCTGTTGCAATATTAGTAAAATATGTTATCTGCGCCGTACAAGGCCAATGTTCTGTATTATAATGTGTGTACCTTTGTAGTTTAGTACACGATAAGACTAAAGCTAAGTATGTTTTTAAAAAAAAAAAAATCTAAGGTCGCTCTTAGTGGTCATGACCTACAAATTTTATTTCACATTATACCTGACAATTACCTGAATAACGATATTCTGATTGGACGCGATTTGTTGGCCTTAGGGTTGTCAGTACACATATCGAGTGATAAACTTACTATAGTCGAAAACCCGTCTATAGTTAATATTTGCAACGTATAGGTAACGCGGTGGCTGACTTTATACCGACATACCTGATGACCTTAAACCACAACTAATAGAACTTCTTAGCTCCTTTAAGAACTCATTTGTTGAAGGCACGCCTACTAGTAAAGACAGGTATCATCTCAAGAGTTTGAATTGTAATCGTGGATACAAGTATGCGAGAGACCGCTTACGTCCACTCCCCCAATAATACGTCCCAACTAAGCTGGATCCGTGTCTCTCAGATGACAATGATGGTAAGATCTTCATACTAATTTCTTTTGCTTGAAATGATTAGTTAATAGATTGTGTATGTGTGTGAGTGTGGTGAATAAAGTTCTAAAATAAATCCTAGCAGCGTGGTGGTTGTTAAGGATTAGTTAAGCTTTATGAGAAGCGAGGTGGCTTCTGACGGGCGAGGTGGCCACTGAGAGGCGAGTTGGCTACTGAGAGGCGAGTTGGCCACTGAGAGGCGAGTTGGCCACTGAGAGGCGAGTTGGCCACTGAGAGGCGAGTTGGCCATTGAAAAGTAAGATCAATAGAATAAGAGGCGAGGTGGCCATTTAGATATTGTTAATAATCCAAAATGTGTAACGCGATAAACGGCCAGGTGGCAGTTTCAATACTACTGACTTAATTTAGTATGTAGCGTGGAGCCTATGAGAATTCAGTTTGGCTTATTACTATAGGGCACCTATTTTATGAAAATATCTTCAATGAAGTTGTTGCGCAGAAGATGCAATGTAATAATGTACACGATCTCCTTGGTCAGGAGTGGCCGAACTAAAACATCTCTTTCTATTCTGCAGATAACGATGATAAGCGGCCTTCATTATCACACGAGGGCGTGTAATACGTCAGGACGGCCGTGTCGGAGGAAGCTACAAGTCGGGTTGATTGTTGTTTGCATGTAAAACGCACAATATTCTATGTTTACATTTTTAATAACTTTTAAAATTCATAAATTAATTTAATTTGTTTAGTTCCTTTTTTCTATAGCTTAAAACCTTACAAATGTAAAAAGAGTTAGGAATATTGTAATTTACGTAACGACCAATCAGAGCAGAGCACGTGTCTCGAGTGGGGTCGAGGCGCCATCTTTACTTTAGGAAGGCTGACAGTTTTTGCGACACATTTGAGAGAAAGCGACTGATCGAGTTGGATCGTTGAAAGTATATTCGTTGGTTAAAGTAAGATCGGTGCCCTGAACCCGCTGCTCGGTCTTAACTGTGATTTTCCTTTCGATATTAATGTGGAGTGACAAAATATTATTTAATCTAAATTAAAATATTGTGAAATTGTGATCATTGTGTTTTGTGCCCGCATTTTACCCTGATGACGCCCACTAAGCTCGCGACCACTAATGACGATGTCGACGAAAATAATGCTTCTCCGACATATATATGGTTAGTTGGTTACCAATATAATGATCAGTTTTTATAAATATTTTAATAAAGCTAATAGGTTAGCCTAGGATCTATCTTGAAACAATTATTATATTCGGGTTTCACAAATGCAACTTTATAATTATTAACACACATTTTTCAATTTGCAGAAATGATCCTGAACAAGAAATATCTGAAAAGTATTTGATGTCTTTAACTTTTATGTAGAAAACACATTACATTCACATTATTGCATTGCAAGTAGATTTATCTATAAAATGGTAACATAAATAGTAAAATTTACATTCAGTATTTGTACGTTTCAGAGATGAAAAGGAACAAGAAATCTCAGAAAAATATTCCTCATTAGTAAATGAAGCTTACAAGACATTACTAGAACCATTGTCAAGAGGTATGTAACGTTTTAAAATTTTCTAAAAAAAAAATAAGCTTTGCTGAACTCTAAAATCAAAGGTATTATGTTTAATAAATTATAAATAAATATAAAATATCTATAAATTCCAACATTTATACAAGCACATTTATATAACATAAAGTAAGGTGAGATGATGATGAAAGATGAAGATGATGATCAGTGATTGGAGTAGGTAAAGCTATTTTGTCACAATTAAATTTATATATTACTATGGACTTGGCACCATGATCCCACGATTTTAAACATATTGAGATATTCAATTAAGAAAATCTGATGAGTTAAGGCTTGTTAAATATTAAAAGAAAATTATCGTTAGTATGGGCATAACTTTTTAATGTCACTTGTGCTCTACAGTTTCCAAGACCAACTCATTTTCTATGGACATTTTCAATCATTAACTCAGTTTGAGCTTGTTTGATACTCCGAAACTATAAGTATAAGTTTGGAAATGTCTATCCTAATTCTATGTAACGTTGCCAAATAGCAGCTACCTATTTAATTAAATAATAAAGAAGACAATAGCGCAGCGCTTACGACACTTTATTTGTCTCATTCTTTAGCATTCTTTTATCTCGTAACAATAGTATAGCTCACTCTGTTGGGCGGTGTAGAGTGCATTTGATTGTGTCTTCTTTTGTGTTTTGATTCTGAATTACAACAGAGATACCTCTAAACATCGTTACCAACCATAACAATAAGCAAATTTTTTAAATCCACATGAATCTAGGTATCTCTGGCAAATCCATTCTATGAAAACATGTTGCAACTACTAAAAAAAAACTCTGCTTACTCCGATCACTGGTGATGATATTGAAAAAGCATCATATGCACAATCATTTTATCATAATCACTTAGTAAGGGCAGGTTCTTTAACAGTTATATTTACAGGAAAATGATCCTAGGTGACCATTCATAACTTTAAAATGTCTTAAATTGCGACTGAATATTTGGAACTGCATTCATTCAGAATATCCTGTCTCTACAATCCATCCTGTATATAGTTCAGCTAATTAACTGCAGAGTATGTATGATTAAAAATATTCTTCCACACATGGCTATATGTATCTCATATTGTTATTTTATTTTATTTGCTTTTATAAATAATCGCATAAATGATAGAAAATATTATTATTACAGGAGTGTACATGTTAAGTCTCCGAGGCAAAACATTACCAGAAAACACAGAAGCTGACCAAAAATTCCTTATAGGAATCATGGAAAAGAATGAAGAAGTGGAAAATGCAGACACAGAACAAGAAATTATGAGTCTCAACAAGGAAAATAAAGAAACAATGAACAATCTACAAAAAAAATTGTCTACAGCTTTTTTTGATGGAGATATGGAAAGGGTTTTAAGATTGTTGACTCAAATGAAGTATTACACTAGTATAGATGCTCAAATACAAGTAAAAATCAGAAATAAAGGAATAATTCGATAAACAGACATTATATCTTGTATTATGGGCAGTTGTAATATTACTGTAAATAAATGGTAAATAGTGTAAAATATTAGATTGCTGTAAATGTTTAAAACATAGTTAGATGACTTGATAAACTTATTATAGTATTCTGTTATTAAAAAAGCAATTTGTTGAGTTTTATTTAACACTGAATCGCATATCTATGTGCTATTTCGGAACTTGTGAGCTCAATTATCTTATCGCTGACATTTGTTACGCCTGCTCTGTTTTGTCCCCAAAGGGGTAGCCTGAGACGTCTAAAGACCCACGTTTCGCCATCTGAAAGAGGGCGATCCTTTTGTAATTTTCTGGACACAGGTTCGGGACATGTGCTGAATATGACTAACTCAAAAACTGAATACTTAACTATCAGACTCTGGTCACTCTGGGTTCGAACCCAGGGAGAGACAGGGGAGACTAAAATAAGAGGCAAAAGATAGCACTACATTTACATATACTTATCAACAGGTTTTCCACACTCTCAATAAAATATCGTAAATAAATGCGGCTGTTGCGCACTTTGACACTATTCACGTAGTAGGCTCTTGCAAGTCAATGTCAAAATCATTTATTCAATTTAGGCGTCTAAGACGCTCTTATGAAGGTCAATTATTATACGTTGTACTTACTGCCACGTTCAGCAAAAATATTGTATCGAGCCACTGCGAGAAGAACGGGCAAGAAACTCGGGGCCATTCTTTTAAACGTATTTTAACAATGCGTTACATACGTTCATACATACATTACTATTAAATAAAATTAATACAATATTTGTTTAAATTACATAAGTGACAGGGGATAGCTTGGCAGAGGCGGATTTGTCCAGGCATTCACCAACTGTGTTGTAGGATTTCTTAATCAATATGTTTTTCACGTGCAACTTGAATTTCCCTTCTGTGAACGTTGTAATATGTTTGGGATTATATTATAAAACCGTACACAATTACCTAAGAAGGACCTTTTATTTGTCTTTGCTAATCTAAAACCTGGCACCGCTATTTTATCTTTATTCTTTTGTAATCGAGATAGTCACTGTTTAACTTGCTGCACATTAGGCGCATAACATTATACTTTAACCGAAAGGTTGCAGTTATACTAAAACTCACTACAAAGTAATTAGAGAATATTCTATAATGAATTAACGATACATAATTGGATATTTTCGATTAGATGGCTCAGATGGAGCACACGGCGCAAGATGCAAGAGAAGTAAAAAAATGCCCCTATCATAGTGTCCCTTTTGTGCTCTACGGGTTTAACATACGGTTGAAATGAAAGGAACATTATGATAGGAGCATGTTTTTTTTGCATCACTGCACACTGGTGTCGCTCGCCGTGTTTCTTAAGAACTTCTTTATTTATCTAAGGAAGATGTTTTTTTTTTTATGCTTAATAGATTAGCCTTTGACCACTATCTCACCTGATGGTAAGTGATGATGTGGTCTAAGATGTTGTTCAGACTAACCTAGAATTACTGGCTCTCAACGACAGCTGCCGGAACACACCGTTAGGGGTTTGGCGACAGCTTTTCTACTTGAGGGTGGTAGCTACCCAGGCGGGCATTCGCAAATTGCCCTACCACCATGCTATAACGACTGCCATCCTAAGATAACAACCGGGACCGACGGCTTAACGTGCCCTCCGAAGCACGGAAGCGCTCAGTAGTAATGTCACTAGCGGTCACCCATCCAACTCATGACCGCGCGCGACGTTGCTTAACTTTGCTGATCGGTTAAGAACAGCTAAGTAAACTTCGCTACGAGCGCTTCAAATAAATCGGTGTATTCCGTTCCGATCCCACGAAGAGATACCACATGGTATCAGTTTTATTTTCTATTAAGTTTTTATTCCGTTCTGATCCCATTTATAATTTAGAGTGGGATCCGTTTATTTTTAATTATTTTATTATTCCGTTCTGATCCCACCTACTCTTTAATATATTTAGGCACTCAATCAAGTACGGTTTGCAAGATGAATTTACAATTTCACAATATATAATATTTTGTAACTAATTTTCAAAGTACCAGGAGGGCAGAAGCTTTAAGAAGTCATATATGCTAGAAAACACATTTATAATATAGCTTGTTCTCATGGTTCTTAACTAGTTACTTAGCTAACAAACCTATAAAAAAATTCAAATGTTCAAAGCAAATGTACCAGAATGGCAGCCAGAAAAATATATAATCAGACGTAATCGAATGGTGTAGAATTCAAGGGTAGGTAACTACGAATAAAAAAAGTAAAGAAGTATAACTCTGATACAGTGACCGCTTTATTTTCGGCCTCATCAAGTTCACAAGTAACAAAACACGCACGATTTTCCAAATTCAATTGGATTGGTTAATTGATTTGGCGCTTAGAAATGATCGCACCTGATTGGTCGCGTCAAGGTGATGTTGTCACCGCCGTCATTGCCTAAGGCCAAACCGCACTACAGCTGACAGCGCGGCAGCGAAACGGCCCGGATCGGGAAATATTAATTTGTATGGATTTATAACTGGCGTAAATCGCACTATAGTGATGTGGCTTCGGAGAGGCACGGCGCAGTGCTACAGAGATGTCTCCGAAGGCAACTCTAAGTCCCGCCTGCGCCACGGCTTTTGGCACCGGAGAGGTGCGGTGCAATAAATTATCCAGTCATTTCACGTTCCACCCACGTTTCAAGAATTCATAAAACCTTATTTTATGTTTTAAAATCTGTATGAAATCGATCATTGTCTCTGAAGAGTCATGAAAAGGAGTTTTTTTCGAACGAGAATTTTGTTATATCTTGCACCCAAGTATAACACTTATTAATTGTTAAGCTATATTTACCTCTTTGCAAGACACCACCATTAATTTTACTTCGACGACTTCATCCATTTCGAATTTTTTCCATTAGTTGGAAGAACCGTTCTGCTACGCCGTATTGCTATTGTGAACGAATAAGTTGCGCCACTTCGCTGCAGCACTGCTCTGCACCTCTGTAAATGCATGTAGTCGCTCAGGGGGCCAACTCCCCCCTTTTACGAAACCATCATAAAAAAGGAGCGTTTTGTTTCATGCTTAAAATAATCATACGCAGTCACGAACTATCACCGACCCACAATCGCGTCAATCAATATTAGTTTGATCCTACTTAAAGAACGAATGAAATATTTATCACGGATGTGCGCAAGATACAAGATGTTTATAATATAGCGTTATCCCGCTCGCACTCTCCCGAACTACATGTATGTTATGGAACTGTTTTACCATAGTTTTAAGACATTTTATTGTTACTGCACAACAACTGTCTGTAGCTTTTTATAGTTTCACTCATTAAATATTTTTACTGCATTTATTTTATAGTATTAACACATAATACGTAATTTACACGTTAATTTAACCCATTTTTATCGTACAATGGTTAAAATCAAGTTTAAATCCGCTGCTAGAAAGTAACTTTTTTAAGATCGATCAACATGACGGATTTGTGGTTGTAACAGTAATATTTGTAACGTCAGAGTTCGCGAATAGAGTGAACAATTTGTTTTGATGCCATCAAAACGCTAAGCGATTCCATTACCGATTGTAAGCTTGCTTAATGGACGTGGGGGTTTAAAATTTAGCAGTAAGATTAAGTTATTATTACTATAAGAGGTGAGAGTTGGCCCCCAGATACCGCGTTGCAACGCAACTCTGTAGTGCGTTCCCAGCTTTAGATACGCGTGGATTGGGTAATGCCACAATATGTAAGCTTGTTTACGTTTCATTTCTATTACAGGTTTTTTCAATAAAATATTTTAGTTATTTCATGCACTTTATTTCAGTCGATTGGAATTACTTTCTTGGAAATAATATTCTATAATTTAAAAGTCGGTATATGTAATTCGCTGAGAAAAAAAAGGGATTTCAAGTAATTTTTTTTTATTTAAGTTAATATTGATAGTACTTAGAATTAAATTATATTAGATTTAGACTTAGAATTTAAAAATGTCTTATTGCGTTTGTTAGAATAATAAGTACATCAAGTTTTTTTGGCGCTATGTATTTTAACAAAATGCTGCAAACTATTGTAAATACTTTTAGCTACTACAACGAAAGCATTTAGTCAACCTAGCTGCATTCCAGGCTTGCAGGCAGTCTAAACACTCCAGCTCTCTACCAGTTGGCAGCGTGTCCAGCATGCCCAGAACTATTATTCTAGTATTCCATTGTACCAAATTAAGTAGATGGATTATATATACCATTGCAACTAACAATACCGCAGCCATAGGTGTGACAACTATCAACGTGGCAGTTGATGTAGTATTTATCTGTTTTAATTTTATGTTTTGGCTAAAAATGACATTATAGTTATCTAGAAATAGATCTGCATGACAGCTGTCAAAATGACAGTTCATATCATATTTTTCCGTTTCTTTTTCATATTTTGGATTAAAATGACATAACAAGTACCTAGAAATTACTCTTATGTATGACAGCTATAAGACCTAAGATCAATTTAATTGCAATGTTTATATCCTTTGCATCCCAAAAATTAAATCAATACTAAGAAATACGACATTAATTGACACTGACAGTTGTCAGATCTAAGCTCTACTTCTAGGATATTTTTATGTCATTAGCAGCACAAATACTAAATTAGAATTGAGGACCTTCATCAAAGTTTTTTTTTGACATTTGTAGTACATGTTTGACATTAAAATTAAGCATACGAAAAAAAATATTGGTAATTGTTTTAACATAAAATGTTCTGAGACTAACAATGTTCCGAAGTAATTTTTGACTTGATGTAAAATTCATGTTGCATAAAACTATCCAGGGTAGTCAAGTATGGGTTTCCAAAATATTGTTATTTATTCGTTTATACAAGCTTTTTATATCCGTATGGCTTCTTCACCATTTTACTACACAGTATAGTATTTTTTCAGAATTAAACAACTTAGAAGAACATTGATAAATTCAGTTGAAAATTCCCGCGGTACAACCGCATCACTCGAACCCACGCGGCGAACTGACAGCGCCGCGCGGTACACTTTTTAAGCCACGCCTGCTGCGGTATAGTTTTCCTTCTGTTGTTTTTGAGCTTGAATTAAATTTCTTTTCATATTTATTCGTAGGTAGGTAAGTACATACCTACTAGATTTTTATTTATTACCAACCTACTTACTTAGTCTAACAAAACTGCTGGATATGGGGACAGGAAAAAGAAAAACGAGTGTGCTCGGTTCGATGGTAGTTTAATGAATTAATATATTTTCACCAAGAGTAAACGAACAGCGAACGAAAGTATGAACGATTGAATGTCAGAGTGATTGAGTGAAGTTTCATTTGAGTATTGCAAGGATTGAATATTTGCCATATATCAATAGTCCCCCTCAAATATGCAAGTATACATAAAACTTATATAAATATAGCAACGGGGTTTGCAACACAAGAATTATTCAAGTAATTACAATTACTAAATCAATCTTATATTAATACAATAGAATCTTATATTAAGTTCAATTTTGATCTTAATTCCAGGAACTTTGTTGTTGTTACAATTTTCGTAAATATGTCAGCCAGTTGATTTCCTGTGGAAACATACTCTAGCTTTATAACGTTATTAGCAATTTGTTCTCGTGTAAAATGGTATTTAATATCGATATGTTTCGACCTTTTGTGATTTGTAGGGTTATTGGCAATGCTTATACAACTGTTATTGTCTTCAAAAATAATTATTGGTTGCTGTATTGGAATTGAAATACTTGATAATAATGATCTTATCCAGATGGCTTCCCTAGCAGCCTCAAATAAAGCCATATATTCTGCCTCTGTTGAGGAAGCTGCAACTCTGGTTTGTTTTCTAGTATTCCACGAAATTGTATAATTATCGAACACTTTGAAAACGTGCCCTGTTGTACTTTTTCTATGAACTAAGTCTCCTCCCCAGTCGGAGTCAGCATAGCCAGTAATCAGTTGTTTATAATCACATTTTTCATAGGTCAATTTCAAATTAATTGTTCCTTTTATATACCTTCGCTCAACTTTCTCTTACTTCGCTCAACTTTTATACCTAGGAACAACTTTATCTCTTTTAAATCAGTCATTTGAAATTCTTGCATTAATCTACTTTTATATAATTGTCATTTTTGCAAATCTTTTGCACACACAATTAAATCATCTACATATAACACTATATATGCATTTTTATCTATACAACCTTTGTCCAAAACATATAAATATGGGTCGACTTGTGAGTTCTTATAACCAATTTCCTTAAGAGCACGATCGAAACGTTCAAACCAACATCTAGACGATTGCTTTAAGGCATACAGTGTTTTGTTTAATTTACAAACTTGATTTGCCTCAGCTGATACGCCCTCTGGTACTTCCATATATATGTCTTCTTTAAGAACGCCATTCAAAAAAACAGTTTTCACGTCCATATGATGTGCGTGTAGATCATATTGATTCGCTAGCGCTAAGATAAGACGTAAGGTTGATATTCGCGTAACTGGTGCAAACGTTTCGTCGTAGTCTTGTAGGTATTGTTGTGTGAAGCCTCGTGCGACTAGTCACGCTTTATAACGCGTAGGCTCACCTAATTCATTATTTTTAATCGTAAAAATCCATTTTGATGAAACTATATTCACATTATCAGGTTTTTTAACAAGGCTCCAAGTTTGATTGCTATGAAGTGACTTAATCTCACTGTCTATGGCTTTTAACCATTTATTAGTATCGCTTCTATTGAAAATTTCATTGTAAGAATTTGGTAAAGATTGAAATGTAATAAGTGATAAATAATAATCAGGATCACTCATTGTTTGGTAATCCATTGCGGGCTTATTTAGAATTCTTTCACTACGCCTCAGTTTGCTAGATAAAGGTCCAGCTTCTGAGTTATCGTCAGGAAGAGGTTTGTGTTTGGTGCCTATTAATTTTGTCAATTTATCATCGAGCTTATTAATTTCGGCGGGAACTTTGACGGGATTATTTTTATAATTTTCAACTGGCCTAGAAAATTCAAAATTTAACTCGTCGAAAATAATGTCTCGAGCGATGAAAAACTGTTTATTTTCTACGTTAAACAATTTATAACCATTTTGATCATATCCGACTAGTATGGTTTTTAATGATTTTTCGTCAAATTTTGAACGTTCAGTTTTATCATGGACATAAGCCGTTGAACCAAATACCTTTAAATGGCTTATTTTCGTTTTTTTTTAATGCCACATTTCATATGGTGTTTTATCATTTGCGAGTGCTTTTGTGGGTAGTCTATTTGTTAAGTACGTAGCCGTTAAGATAGCTTCACCCCAAAAAGATTTGTCTAACTTCGCACTTGTAACCAATGTTCTAGCCATTTCGGTTAACGTACGATTCATGCGCTCGGCAACACCATTTTGTTGAGGCGTATAAGGTACCGTCAGATGGTAGGTTATTCCCTTACAAACACAAAACTCTTTGAATTCGTTAGAGAAATATTCTCGCCCGTTATCGCAGTACAGATTGGTCACTTTTGTGTTGAACAGATTTTCACTTTTAGCTACAAAATCTTGAAAACATTTTAATACTTCAGATTTGGAATTCATTAGATATGTAACCGTGTAGTGTGTAAAATCGTCAATGAAATTAACAAAATATTTTTTATGTAGTTGTAGGTTTTATCGGGCCGCATACATCAGAATGAATAATAAATAGGGGTCGGTTATTTTAGTTGCATTTGTCTTTTGATTTTTGAAATGGCAATCGTGATTGTTTACCGAGAATACAAGGTTCACATAAATCGTTGGTAGATACAACATTATCGATGATTTTTCTGTCAGAAGAGTCAATAAAATTTTTGAGCAAATTAAATTTTTGTTAATTTAAGTGACCAAGTCGATCATGCCATAATTTGTTAACATCTTGGTGGGTTTTACAACTATTTTGATTATGAACAACATTTAATTTACACCGCAATCTATCGATTTCAAAAGTGATACTAAAAAGATTGTTAGTATTTTCACCGGTCATATAACATTTGTTATTTTTATATACTTGAACACCATTATTACCAAAAATAACCGACATACCTGTCTGTTGTATGCGATTTACCGATAGTAAATTATAACGAACCTCTGGCAAATATAATACATCTTTAATTGATCCCTGAATACCCAAGTTTGTCGTTAGCTCAATCCTTCCTTTACCAAATGCAAGGATGGAGGTCCCATTCTTTGCAACGCCGATCTTTAGAGGTGTCGGTAGTTCAATATATGTAGTAAAAACCTCCCGATCGTTAACAATGTGGTCAGTCGCCCCGGAATCTAAAAGAAAACAAATTTAATTGTTAGCTAACCGATTATCAGCGGCATTAGGTAACTTACATTTTGAGAACATAAAAGCAAAACCGTCCTCGTCATTGTTGCTGGCTTGAACGTTGTTGGCTACCCTCTTGTAATTTGATGATTGTTCGCCTTGCTGTTGATTTTTGTAGAAACGGCAGTCTCTTTTAATATGATTTCGTCGTCCACAATGGTCGCAATACATTTTTTGAAAACTTGTAGGTCGAATTTCCAGTTTGATCGTTTCCTTTATTCTGTGGGTAGACTTTATTTTTCTTATTAGGTACTGGCGAATTTTGGGTATTGAAACGTTTGATACCAGTATGTAGGGCCTTAAGTTCCGTCGTAGTTTCAACCTTTAACTTTATTTCGTGATCTAATAAACGTGTTTTCACGAAAACTAAATTCAAGTGATCTTCACCGAGCGTTTCTAATGCAGTTATGACGCCATTATAAGATGTGGGTAGCGTAAGCAGAAGATGAGCAATTTTATCCATTTCGTCTAGTTTTGCGCCTGCAGAAATCAGTTCTGTGACTAAGTTATCAAACTTCGTAAAAAGTTGCAGTAATATCTCATCAGGCTGTAATTTGAGATTTAACAACTGTTTTCGTAACGTCAATTGTGATGCCAGACTTCGTCGTTCGTATATTTTGTCAAGATTTTCTATAATAGATTTGGCGGTAGCGGAATCTTTAGCGAAATTTAAAAACGAGTCGCTCAAATATTCAACAATCGTACCTTTGGCAATTATGTTTTTCTTCTGCCATTCAGCGTCAGGGTCCTCTGGTTTGGCATCTTCAACAACACTGAGTACTTGAAGTTCTTCTAACAGTGATTTTATTCGAAACTTCCACGTGCTATACCTCTCACCATTAAACTGTTGGATATTTCTTTTGCTCCGTGAATCCATCTTGAGAATATGGTAATTACTCGAACTAGACTTTATATACTTTATTTTGTGCAGTAGAAAACGCGGCCTGAGCCCATAACCTGCTGGATATGGGGACAGGAAAAAGAAAAACGAGTGTGCTCGGTTCGATGGTAGTTTAATGAATTAATATATTTTCACCAAGAGTAAACGAACAGCGAACGAAAGTATGAACGATTGAATGTCAGAGTGATTGAGTGAAGTTTCATTTGAGTATTGCAAGGATTGAATATTTGCCATATATCAATAAAAACCTATAAAAATTCAGCGAAAAGAATACTGTTTATTTACTTAACTAAAAAGGTTTTTCTCACCTGATGGTAAGTGATGATGTGGTCGAAGGTGTTAACAGGCTTAACCTAGAATTACTGACTCTCAAGGACAGCTGCCGGAACACACCGTTAGGTGCTTGGCGACAGATTTTCTGCTTGAGGGTGGTCGGTAGCCAGGCGGCTATATAGAAAATATAGAAGCTCAGGCCCACGGTGGGATTAGAACCATGGACCTGCTGCGCGGCAGTCCATAGCCAATGCCACTGAGCCATCACTGCTTTCACGACATATTCAAATAATTTTGTGTTGATCCTGGAAACCGTTACAAGTGTACTCATACCTATTCAATAACATTTTAACCATACATCTTGTCTTATGTTTATATAATAACTCCATTAGGTCCGGCTTTATTAAAGGATTGAGTCTTGTTTGCATAGTTTTATTAAAAACGATAATTTACATTACCGAATCAAAATAAGTAAATATATTTAATTTAAGTACCTATTTAAACTTGGGTAAGTATATTATGTTCTGTGGTATTAGGTAGGTAGGTACCTACCTATATTTTTCGTATTTTTGATAATATGATATGCGGTAAGTAAGTAGGTAGTACCTACTAATAATAGCGTTTATTCTCTTTAAATCCAATATTATAGCTAGGTACCTACCTACATTTCATAGCGTTGGTCTCATTTGGTGTCAGTATACCATAAAGATAGATAATATTATTTATTCTTATACCAGCCAGTACCCAATTAATTTACTGTTAAGTATTTAACTATACCTCTAGTTCATGAAGTCATAGATATTAAGCGAAAAACGGTTCAGATCTAAGCTGACAGTTTAATTATTTTGCTAATTATATTTAAGTTAAAACCGAGTGTAGTTAAGCCTACTTATGAACATAAAAATTCGATAAGAGTAGATACCATAAACACATGCTGATTATATGGTAAATGATTGATGATCTTCAGAAAGACTTGTAATAATAACTACATAGGTAGGTACCTAACCATTTGAAATCGCCCAACGATGACTATCGAAACCTTCAAGATACTTTCATGTAGCCAAAGTTATTAAAACATAATTTGAAAACGTTTTGTAAGGTTTCTCCATATATTTAGAAGATGAGACACGCGTTCTACCTATATTATTCAAAGAATTCGGACTAAATGCTTAAATCAGATTTTTTTCTAGCTACTTAACACTTAAGTGAACCTATCAAAATTTTCATTTATTTGTGTACACCTGACTACCAGGGGCAGGACCATGGTTCCCAATAAAGACAAGGTGAAGTACGGCTCCACCAGTTTATTGGATCCGCAACTGGAGCCCACTGATAACGTAGCAGAACGTACCTTGTAAATCTCATTGTTTGTAATAAGTAGGTAAGTAAGTTGGTACATTATTATTATATATACATTACATAATACGTATTCCTTTTAAATACCAAGCCAGCCACAGGGTGTATTTAATTATATATTTGGGCACGTGGAGTATGCGCAACGCTCTCTTCACAAACTTAGTTTCCTCATATTTTAAATAGGGAAGTACTTATTTTTACTGTGTACTACGGTTGCTATGCTATTTTCTGTAATGATTTTATATGTAAAAAAAATATTTTATGGAATAGATATGTTTTTTTTTCTAATGATTGTGAAAATAAGTGTGTCAGAATGTGAGAGCAGACTTAACTACGCCACATTGGGTTCTTCTCGATGTTCATCAATCAAACATTTTACATTCAGGAATTCGAATAAGGTTGGCTGACATGGCACGCGTCTGCAGGTACGTGCGTATGGTGGTCTTATTTAATGGATTCTACTACAGTTGTGACACCATGCCACGTGTTCTCAAACATGATTCTGATGGGGTCAGATGAAAGCGGCATCTGTAGCAGCAGACTTTGAAGACAACATGGTGGTTGTTGATAAGTTAAGACAGATGCGCCACAGTGATGACAAGTTCCGCTAAACAGTGGTACCCAAGACCAATAGTGAAGCGTGAGATTGGTTCTGCAAGGCGAAGATTGGAATGGCTATCGGGGGAGGACGGAGGCAACTGGGAAAAATCCCCAATTGCCTCCGTATCTGTACATTTAGAATAAACCACGCATTGTTACATTTTTGTGGAAATATGATAATTTGATTACATCTGACGATATTCGCATTTTCGCGCACTATATGACAGATCTAGCCTAAACAGATGATGACATACAATTCCCAAACTACTCGCATAAGTATGCAAGAATCTGGCAAACGAGCTTATTGTTATTGAAATTGGGGGCGATATGTTCTGCACTGACGTCCCACTTAGGGTGTTTTGTGCTTCTACCTAAGCCTTCCCAACACCTTAATGTAGTGGAGAAGGACTTTGGGTTGCTGGCGTAGCTGCTCCAGTAGCGTGTGTGGTAGTGGTGAGTGTTGACGGTGAGAACGATTGTTGTAGTCCCGTAGTAATTCTTATTTGTTCCGTGACTCATAGTACATTAGCTAGTACGTGCTTCGTGGTCTAATTTTCCCATACAGGGGACTGTCTGTTGCTCCAGTTATTTTCATAAAATAATTCAAGTTACTCTAGCTTCAGCAGCTTATTCGTCAGTTTTTTGTTTAGAGTGGAAACATGGTGTTATTGGGTTTACAATCCTCTATCCCATTTCACAGGTTTTGTTGTAATCTCTCGTTATAACAACTCTCGTTACAGCAATAGTTCCCGTGCTTTCATTACTGATGGCTTACAAAAGTTCTTTGCATCATCACATACCTATTTTATTGCCCCATTTTTTGCCAGAGTATCTGCCATTGTGTTACCTGGACCACGCCAGGCACACTATGTCATCATTATTGGCAGCTTGATACTCAGCCATGACTTTAGATCTGGTTACTGGGTTTTCGTACATATTATACAGCCGCACTTTCCGTAGTACAAAGGAACTTGCTCTCACGCTGACTTTCTAACTTGGGTATTAAGTATTGGTCCTCTATCTGCATGAAAGTTGTGGTCTTTTTCAGACCTTTTGAGTCTGAGATTAGATAAAAGTCCGATGAGAAGTAACCGCAACCTGCACCTTTTTTGTTTTTCACGCCATCTGTGTAAATGTTACATAATGGTAGTATATTTTTGAGAGCACCGTTTTCACTTTTCAGTAAGTACTGAAAACGACCCTATAAATTATAGATGACAAAACAATGTTTTGTATTAAAAACGCTACGTATACACGGTCCTTAACCAAGTAGCCGGGCATTTGTGACCTCAACGTAAACAGCAAATATTGTGTTTTTGACCTTATTGTATCTGGACAAAGTTTTCCTGTCGAAGTTTCAAATTACCCGTGATAAAGTACCTGATTATTTGTAAAAAAATATATTATTCACTTAAGCAAAAAGATGCATTTTTTGTGTTCACCAAATGACCAAGATGTACCCATCACACTATAAAAACATAATAAGCAAGTACCTATGTTCAAGTTCACGATCAGTCTACAAGAAAGTTAACGACACCGTACAGTCAGGCGCTAAAGTCACTTAACACTTTTAAACTTTATCACTCGACGTTAAAGTCTAACTTTGTTTGTAAATTTATGTTCACCGCTGTACTTAAGTGAGCTTTTTATTATTATGGTCCCCAGTGTTAGACAATACTTCGAGGGCACTGGTTCGGTTCAATTCTAGATTTCGATAATAATTCATAAAGGATGAGTTTTGAATTCAATATTGTGTTTGTGTTGACTTTGTTTACAATGGAAGGTAAGTGTTGATTATTAAATTTTTTATCTAGAAATAAACGAACTCTCGTTGTTCCAAATTTTGACTTATGGTGGAAAATCACGCCTGTATTAAAAAAAAAAATTTTTTTTTGCGCCCCATGGCTACATTAAACCGGAAAATCTAAATATAAAGTTTTATCGCGCTTGTTTGGTACATAACCATTTAACATGATTATGGTATTCGCTTGCTCGTATTATCTTGAAAAGATATTGTATAACAATGCACATGATTCCATAAGTTACCCTTATAACGGAAAAATCTCGCTAACCCGTACAAATATAATCAATACAATATAATATCAATCTTCAAAAATCTTGTAGGTATATATCTAGCGTGTTAGGTACATGATCAAGTACAATAGTAAACGTAAACATAGCAACAAAACAAAAAAAAATATTATATTTTATTGTGAATTTCCCGCCAGAGAGGTAAGAACTAACTGCGAAGCCGAAATTTAATAATTGTTTTTAAATGTATAGGTACTTACTCGCTGTATGTAGATAGTTACATATTGTATACTTTTGTAATGTACCAACCCTACTGGGAAGTGTCAAAAAAGTTAAATCTCGAAGTCCGGGGTTGGTTCCTCGATAAGTATAATTGGGTAATCCTGACAAATAAATTTGCGGAATAGTCCGGAGTCTAATACTGTTACTGGTATTGATGGTAAAAGGCTCATCCTGAATAGATGGGACCAAAAACATGGCTGTTCAGACACTTTTGCAAAATCTTGGTATTGTGAAATGGTCTTTGGCAAAGAAAAAATAATTAGCGTCATATTTTGAGTCGCCTTTTAGTGTAGTTATTATGTTTCTGGCTCGTCAAAATCTTCCTCTCAGAGGAAATACTTCATAATTCGTTCGTTAGTGCACATTAAGAAAAGTTACATTAAGGGCCTGTTTCAGATTGTTCGAGTAAGTTCTGTTTATACTACCCAGAACATACAAATAACAGAATGATAAAAATGACAGTTAACATGCAGCGCGTTCCAAGCTTTAACCGATGGATAGGCTAAATCGATGACTGTGAAACGCAAAGATAGTGTTTTATTTATTAAATATGTTCTGGGTAGTATAACCGGAACTTACTTGAACATTCTGAAACGGGCCCTAAACATACTGATTGCACATCAAAGATACTAATGAGACTATCAAAATAAGGTTTTAATGATCTAGGCTCTAGGGCAAAGTCTCGTATGTAGGTGCGACATCGAGCGGTCTGGTTTTTTACGTCTTTAAACAGTTTATTTTTGTGGCACATCTCTAGTGGATACCCAGCCTAAGGATTGTGTTCCATCTTTGATTTTTGCATGTTTTATTTGCGTTGTTTAAGTGTCTTATGCTAATTACTCACTAAATCTATGTGGAGTACGCTCTTTTGGTAGAGTTAGTATTCTTTTGGTACCTATATAAGTTTTACAATTGTTTTAGAGCTTACACTAAATTATCCTATTTTTTTTCTGAGGGTGCTCAAGCTTTAACCGATGGATAGGCTAAATCGATGACTGTGAAACGCAAAGATAGTGTTTTATTTATTAAATATTATGTCCTGGGTAGTATAATCGGAACTTACTCGAACATTCTGAAACGGGGCCTAAACATACTGATTGCACATCAAAGATACTAATGAGACTATCAAAATAAGGTTTTAATGATTAGTCTAGACTCTAGGGCAAAGACTCTTATGTAGGTGCGGCGTCGAGCGGTCTGGTTTTTTACGTCTATTTTTGTGGCACATCTCTAGTGGATACCCAGCCTAAGGATTGTGTTCTTTGATTTTTGCATGTTTTATTTGCGTTGTTTGAGTGCCATATGCTAATTACTCACTAAATCTATGTGAAGTGCGCTCTTTTGGTAGGGTTAGAATTCTTTTGGTATATAAGTTTTACAATTGTTTTAGAGCTTTCACTAAATTATCCTATTTTTTTTTCTGAGGGTGCTCACTCTATGCACACGCAGATTATAGTATAACTATTCTTGAAACAATAGAAAGTGATTACACGTTTTTTTATTTTTTATTGCTCATAGGCTAGCCTTTGACCTTTAACCTTTGATGTGGTCGAAGATGTTGTACAGGCTAACCTAGAATTACTGGCTCTCAAGGACAACTTCCGGAACACACGGTTAGATGCTTGGTGAAAGATTTTCTTCTTGAGGGAGGTAGCTAGCCAGGCGGGTAATCGCAAATTGTCCTACCACCATGATATATCGACTGCCATTATAAGACAACAACCGGGACCGACGCGACGGCTGAGCGTGCCCCCCGAAGCATGGAAGCGCTCAGTAGCTGTGTCAGTAGCGGTCACCCATCCAAGTCATGACTGCGACGAGCGTTGCTTCACTTAGCTGATCGGTTAAGCAAACTTCGCTTCGAGCGCTTCAAAAGCGTTCTTTTCATCATCCACATCGATGGGAAGCAGCAATGAAAACTTTAGGCGTAATGGTCAAGAGATTAATAGAGACAAAATGGGGTTCTTATCACGGCGATGTTAAACCACTAGAAGAAGTGTGTTATCCCAGCCAATAAAACGTCATCGATCGAAGAGAAGCATCATCCACATTCCTTACAGTTTTCTGGAAGTTTTTATGCACCTCTGTTTTTGGTGTGAAGTCCTAGAAGTAGCTAACTAGACATAAAAGTACTAGTAACTCTTTCCGTTCTGACATACGGCACCTACGGACGGACAGACTGGCAGATAGCGAAATCTCATTTGACCTTTGGGTACGAAACCCACCTAAGGTAAAACTTGTGAAACGTCTTAGTAATTTTATTTATTTTACCTTATAAGCTTACCCTCCTCATATTTAAACCAAAGAACACCTATCCAACTAAGTAACTGCCGTTAGTTCCTATATTCTCCTTACTACAGTTTTCGGTCTTTAATCAAATGGATCCAGTTATTTTTATTAAAATATAAAGAATACCTACAGTTATAACAGAGATACTAGAAAAAAACAAAATTCTCCGCTTGTTTTGTTTCATAGTTATTGTAAACACAGACAGAATTCATTGAAATCGAAGTAATAATAATTCTTATGTAGGTGCGTAAAAATAAATAGATGACATGAAGGTTGAATCTGAAATAACAAATATTTTGACAACAATACTTAAAATCCAGCTTTTTATCTACCAGACGCTTACCTACGCGGTTAACCTAAGATTACTAACTTACACGTTTAAAAAATAATGAATGCTTTTACTCACATCCAGAATAAACAGTGATCTGCATTTTCAGATGACAAGAGAAATGTTTCCAACATAATGCACACAAACCGTAAATGACATAAATGTCATGTTTTTTTTTCATGTCATTGTGTCGGAACAAGCTCGAGGACCACCTGATGTTAAACGGATTAACCTCTGCCTAGAACAGATGCATTTCATCACAAGTGACGTATTGCACTGCGCCCGTCACCTTGAGACATAGGTAGTTGTTAAGTCTCATGTGCCTGTAATTTCGCTGGCTCTCGAGGACAGCTGCGGGTACAGGAACCGAACGGCAACCGTTAGGTGCTTGGCGATAGATTTTCTACTTGAGGGTAATCACAAAATGCCCATTTTGCGATTGCCCACCTGGCTACCTACCACCTTGCGGTGAAGCTCAAGCCGTAGGTGGGGATCGAACCAGGGACCTCCGGCACGGCCGTCCATAGCTATGACCGCTCGGCCATCATTACTTCAAAACGTTGAGAAATAATGACATCAAAACTGCCCCTGTACAAAACTGCCCTCCTCACCCCTGCCCTTTGCTTAAAAAGTTATTGGGGTTCATAAGAACAATTAATTTTTTTTACCGGGCCTGGTCGGACTACTGCTGACCCGATTGGTGCTTGGCGATAATTTTTCTAAATAAACAAAAATACTTATTGTTAAAAATAGGTTCATGGTAAAGTTTTCTAAAGTGAAAAATGCTTTCAGTCAACAGTCAAATCTACCTAGCCCGTGTGATTCAAGGATCTCCCACCACTATAGACCGGTACCCAATACTGGCACAACTCCTCCTAGATGCGTGGGAGACGCAGCAATTTACCCAGCATTGCGCAGGAGTCATTTTAACAGCGCGTCACGTCATATCAACGGCTCACTGCTTTCAATACAACGTTAATTCAGGGAAAGAGTAAGTTGTTTTAATTTTATCAGGTTTTGTTGAAGCATTGTTTTTTCTAGCTGACAGGTTTATTTAATCTAAATCACCTGATGGTAGTGATGAGGGTCGAAGATACTGAACACGCTCAACTTAGAATTAGAACCGGCACCTCTCAAGAACAGCTGCCGGAACACATCTTTAGCTGCTGGACTCAAACACCGAGGGTTCCGTACCAATCAAAGACTATGAATGCAGTTGACTAACGGTACGGCTTCCCCTTAGGCCGTATTCAATTTGTTTTATTTTAGATAATTTTGACCACACTTTGCGTCTATGGATCCACATTTAATATGATCCATAGACACAAATGTGATCAAAATTATCGAAAATAACGAATTTAGCGTCAAATGGTATACGCCCTTAGGCGCCCATTAAAAGTGTATTTCAACTGTTAGCCACTGGTGGACCTAAGGATGTTCGATTTAGGTGCTTTGTATTGATATTCTGGATCGCAATGGATCGTAATACACTATCGATCCAAGTATCGATCCTATTGATTCGATATGATTTTGTGGATCTATCCAGTATCGGATTAAGTAATTTTTTTACACGACTGCCCAAAAATGTGAAGAGTGTCATGTTTTCAGAGTTCATGTATGTATGTTTGTGAGTTTCTTTCTTACACCCTCAGAGAAATGAATAAGATTTCTATTTTATCGTATTTTATAATTCTTCTATTTTGTCAGAGCTTACACCATAACTTCTAAATGGCTTCACCGATTTTAATGTATATCGTTAGATTGGTCTTGACAGCGCAATTGACGCTAGGTACATAAAAAAAACAAACTGGCGGATTTTAGATGCAATATTGTGAGAAATATATTTTTTCAATTCCTATCGAGCGTGATCAAAATAAAGGTCTTTAAAAATGATTCCATAAATATATATAACTTGCAGTTTAAATTTATATGGAACTATAAAACGCTTAGCGAAAATAAATAATTTGCAATCGGGCTTTTTACTTTTTTTAATTAATTTATACTCGTTACATAAAACAAACGTCTCTCATGGCATCAAAATTATTTTAGTACAGAGACAATTTTCTATTGTACATTGGCCAGTCTTTGCTCGTATGTACGTAGGGTACGTAAAAATATATTTATGAAAGCCACTCTGGACCTAAGCGATTGCGGTGTGGTTGGTTAAGGCGCTGACAAGTGCTAAATAGCTTTGCTTGAACAGATTTTTAGAAAAATGTATTAAGTTTGTAGCAGTAAGAAAATTATATGTTAATTTTGATCATATTATCTAAGGCCAAGAAAAGTCCCAAACTCGTTTTCTTAAAATTTTCTCCAAAGAATAAAATTGCAAATTTGACTCTAAATTACGCAATTATCTTACGTACGTAATTACTTACGTAATTATCTTAATTATTTACGTATGAATGTGTATGAAAATATATTGATAAAATAGAAAAACCTTATCAAGAGGGACAAAAAAAGTTACATTTTCGATATACGTTACTAGTCTTGTGTATTGAAGCTTTCTTTCGGAATCTACCTAAATTGATCGCGATTTTACCATCGCAGCCTCTTTTTCACTCCTAGGCAATCCGATAGTGACAACATTTTTGCATTTGACAGCGTCTCAACGATAAAAGACGTTCGGAGGGCATAGGCGTTGTTTTATCTTTTTTTTTTACACTTTTGAATATGTTCTTTGATAAATGGTGATAAGTATATGTATTTAGGTACATAATAGTAATATCCACTTAGGATACTTAGGCTGACCTGTATTCGGACGATGTAACCATAAAGTATCTAATTCATAACAACATAATTTTACCTTGCTCTTGTGAAAATGTTCACAGCCGATCCTCAGCGGTTAAGGCTTCTTTACAATAAAAAAATAATATAGAGATTTTAGGCTACTTGACGCAAAATTTTTGGCGACTAAACAGAATTCATCTGACAACACGGGTGGTGCTCTAAGTTCTTCATTGTGAGCTCGAGTCACACCTTTGTGTCGCGGGAATTTTCCACTGTATATAATGTATGTGCTGCGTTATTTATATCTGCAAAAATGCCGTAGGTGGATAATACGGATATAAAAAAAATGGTAATAACTTTCATAAAGTATGAACTTTATGGGTTCGAAATTGAAGTAGTACACTACTATTTATTCGTAGGTTCGCATTGATCTCTTACTCTATCGAGGCTATACAGTTGCCCTTCAAAACCCTAAGGCATTGCATTATAAATGTGTAGTAATGGAGTGTCTTGGTGATTTATGAAAATAAATTTGAAATAGAAAGCGCCCCTGTTCTTCTAGGAATTGATTGGAAGTCCAATAAAATATATATGAAGTGGGTAGTACTAAAATAGTTGACTCTATCTTTTCAGCAAAGTATGTATTGTGTGTTTTAGCTATTCATTGCCGAGATTCTGGAAAATACGTGTCGGCTCTACCTACCGTACACACGGTGGCACCATTTACAATATAAAGACGATCATCACTCACCCTGACTTCGACAGAAACTACTACGACAACGATATAGCAGTGCTTGTGTTGGTGAAACGGTTTAGCTTCAATAATAACGTCAGACAAGGAACTCTTATCAAGCAAGGAGTGGAAGTCAAGCCCGATTCTATTGCTATGCTTGTGGGATGGGGAGTTACTGAGGTAAGTAGGTATATAGACATAGTCTAATTGTGTAGGTTAGTAGTTTACCGTAATGATAACCTACGATCATCCACCCGGTCCCTCGCAGTTGAGTGAGGCGGTCGCTCGGGTCACTACCTTCCGATCGTTGCAGGTGCTCGCCGGACACGGATGTTTCGGAAAGTACCTGCACCAGATCGCGAGATGGGCCCCACCCCGGCCTGCCACGAGTGTGGAGCACCGAAGGATACCTACCATATTCATTCTTCATGTATGGGGGTGTCTGCTGTATGAAGCCCGCAGCAGTATACACTTTCAGCCTTCATTGGAGGGGATCACTCTCTGCTGAGCGTCGTAAACGACCATGGGCTTAGCATGGAAAAATCGTGGCATGCGGTGGTCTCCTTCTGCGAAGCTTTGATGGCGCAGAAGTCTGCAGAACAGGTCAGGCAGGACTATGTCTAAGCTGCCCCGCTGCGGCGCAGACACACAGAAGCAAGGAGGCGGTAGTTCGCCTGCCTCCTCCCATCTCCGTAGTGGAGTCGCTGGTGGAGAGACGGGGGATTCTCCACCTTCTTGCACGGCCCCACACACCGCTCCACGTGTCTGCGGGACGATCTTGGTGAATCTTTATAGCTTATGTGGTCTTGTATAGCTTATGTGGCAAGGTCGCCGCTACACGGGCACAGAGTCCTGATTAAGTTCGGGCTTACCACCGCCGCCGGGGCAAGGTGGTAAATGCTAATACGACAACATCTTGCCCCACCTAAGCGGAGGCTGCTCACGGGGGGGTTTTTAGTGGGTTCAAGTCCAACACAACCTCTTGCGCCACCCCTAAGGTGGAAGGGCAGGGAGAAGGCATTTGCCCAATCAAAACAAAAGGCCTTATGATGGTAGATATTATTATTTTTCATGCCTACCTACTCATAAATTCGATAGAAGAATTCTCACCCGAAAACTTGGACTCATCATTGTAATACTCAAAATTTTGGAGGTTTAGAAAGGGCATAGTGGGTTACTGGCGTACCTGGTTTACCAACCTAATTTATTTTTTAACACGAATGCAATTTCATAGGCCCATTCGATAGGGTACTAACCCTATCGAATGGCCCTATGAAATTTCATTCATATGAATTTAAATCACTAGATTACAAACCATTCATATTTTGGGACAATATGGCCTAAATGACCACCCCGCTGAGATAAATATCTTAGAAAATCTGAATATCTGACCACGCTATCTCGGAAACTATGCAATAACTTGAATTTATTATTTTTGAGATATGTTGTATGTATGAAACTCTTTAGCAGTTGCTGGATTTTGTTTTATCCAAATCGAACTATAAATGACAGAGTTATGAAAGACCAACACAACTTCAACTCCAGTATCAGTATAAATGTTAGTGCCCACGTATCAATCCAAGTTGGTTTTTGAAGTTATGACTTTTTTCATCATCTTTATTGCCGTATAGCTTATGTGGCTTCTGTACTGGCAAAATTAACAATGCAATCCCAAAGGCGAATATATTCGGTACCTACTTCAGTATTTAAAAATATCATTCGAATACTCGCAGCTTAAATAAAAGACATGGTACCTACGACTAACGGCCGCTATTTGATGATATATTTACAGTACGGCAAGGGTTTTAATTAACGTAAAGGAGGGCGCTGCTGCATGCTGGCGGCTTTCTACAATACAGTTTTACATAAAATACAAGATTATGTACCAGTAGGTAACTAATACAAAATGTTTTAAATACAACATTTGTATATGAAAACCAACATTTACAATAAAGGGAAGGGCAGTTTAAATTCGAAATGTTATCAAGAACATATCCCACATAGTTATGTGTGAAGGTACAATTACTTAATCTGTGACTTGTTATATGTACCCTACTGTTATTAATTAAACTATAATAGAGCAATATTAATGAGGTTTTTTTTTGTAAAATTCGTTTGCAAGTGACAAGACGCTTGCCCATTCCATTTGCAGTGAAACTCCGAGTTTTGAATCTCAAGTCACGGCGTGTTACTGCACTGTACTTTCATCCCGAGGTACACATATACATCCAAGTTAACATATCATCTTCCTGCCCAGTTCATGTAATATATACCTAATCAAATACTCAAGAAAGTTTTTTTTTTTTATTTAAGTACATAAAGGTAATAACTTGCCTTCATCGTGGCTTAGTCGATTTTATCAGTACAGAAGCCACCTAAGCTATACGGCAATAAAGATGCTGAAAAAGTCATTACATTTCAAAACCAGCTTAGTTTGGTACGTGAATGCGAACATTTATACTGATACTGGAGTTCAAGTAGAATTGGTCGTAAATAATAGCGTTTCTTGTTCGATTTGGATAAAACAAAATCCAGCAACTGCTAAAGAGTTACCGGAACATATGTCAAAAATAATAACTTCAAGTTATTGCACAGGTTCGGAGATAGCGTGGTCAGATATTCAGATTTTCAAAGCCATTTATCTCAGCGGGGGTCATTTAGGCCATATTGTCCCAGAATATTTGTAATCATTTACCCTATCGATTGGCTCAAGCTTCGTTCGTGACCACAAAAGTATTTTTTTTTGGGGGGGAAATGGGTTTCCCACCCTCAATACAAAAAGTTTGAAAAAACAAATCATTGTATATTTTTTTCTTTTTATGCCTTATAGGTAAGCCTTTGACCACTATCTCACCTGATCGGAAGTGATGATGTGGTCGAAGATGTTGTATAGGCTAACCTAGAAGTACCTACTTGCTCTCAAGGACAGCTGCCGGAACACACCGTTAGGTGCTTAGCGACAGATTTTCTACTTGAGGGTTAATTAATTTATTATCATTGTCTACCCTTAACTGACCTCTGAGCTGTCAGTTGGAATCAGTAAAATTATAAAATCTTTACGGCAACCGCTCACGTTGGTGCTTAGATAGCTTTTTGCTGGTTAATTACTACCTACTATTTTAATCGATTACGAAGATTAGGAATCAGTTCTTGATTCTTATGTGGGATTTAAATGAATAACTGTACTTGATTGTTGTTGTTGCAGATGAATGGACACCAGCCTGAACAACTTCAACAAACAACGATGTTTGCAATAAACCAAAATATTTGCAAACAACGTTACGCCACGATACAAGCTATGATTACGAATTCCATGATGTGCGCTGGCAAGTTAGATGTTGGTGGAGCCGACGGCTGCTTCGGGGACTCAGGCGGGCCACTGATATATAAAGGCCTTGTTGTAGGGCTCGTGTCTTTTGGGTACTCTTGTGGTCATAGATTTTATCCTGGAGTGTATACCAAGATTTCACATTTTACGGATTGGATTGTAAGGACAATTTTTTCAAATAAGTAGTCGAATAAAATTTGTATGATCAAAACATAGTTTTATTATTGCAACACTTTGAAAAATGTATTCGTAGTTGCAACATCATAGATTTTTATGTCAAAATTTTGTCAATGTCGAAATTGACTTCGGGTATATTCCATTTGACGCTAATAACGTTATTTTCGATAATTTTGATCACATTGCGTCTATGGTTGTGTTCACTGTGAGCGTTTGTAACTGTTCTCCCCTGTTCCATTTAGGATAAGAACGCTAAGAATGCCACTAAAATTTGCCACTTCTGTCACATTTGACATTAGATGTAGGTAATTCAAACTGTCCCTGTAGCTTCATAGCGTTTATGGCGAAAATAATGCCAAGACCCATCTGGAACAACTTTTTGGGAGTGTGATCGTTTCTAGCGTTTTTGGCGAATCAAACTTCAAATGGTACGCAGCCTAAGTTTTCTGATTACTGTCAAATATGACATAACTGTTTGACATTTGCTGTCTCGTGAATTTGATTTTGTTAAAAATTTGGAAGTTCGTAGATAAAATTTATCTATTTTCATTTGAAAATTTGATTTGTTTCTTAATTCTCTGTACTCAACCGGATAACCTTTATTCCGTATAATGGGCAAAACGGGTGTTGTTACTTTTGTAAAGGATTTTTACTACGATCCCTTCAAGTGGTAAGAACACATAACCTTACATACAAATGTGGTAACTGCGCATTGTTATTTCATTTATGTAGTTTCGTTATTTGTATCATCCTAGCTTACAAGTCTATACCAAAGGTCAGTGAAATAACACTGATTGAGATATTATATTATGACGATGGCAACTTATTAATGAAAATAAAACATACTCTTTTGAAGCGCTCGTAGCGAAGTTTACTTAGCTGTTCTCAACCGATCAGCAAAGTTAAGCAACGTCGCACAGTAGATCGAAACTCGTCTTTCATAGACATAGAATCTTGAATTATTAAAGGTCAATTTTTTTGCTTGGGACGAGTTCTGTTAATCATTGTTATACTATAAAATGGGATGTGCGACAATTGTGAGCACAAATAGGCAAGATATAATTTTTTTTTGAAAAATTTGTATGGGACTAACATATAAAATGTCAATATCTCCGTAATCACAAGTTTGGCCGTTATATCCTTGCACACGTATATAGTACTAATTATTTATGATTTTTTGATATACTTTGTTTTGCGGCACCACTTGCGATTTTTTTTTTAAAAATCGTCAAAGTTATTAATTTTTTTTTATATTGATGACTGTTTGTAATGCTAAAATATGCGATTATTAGTTCTAGTTTAGGGTATTTTATAAATCTTAACAGAAAACTTTCTAAGAAATCACAAGACTGTTAACCAAAACATTTTCACGTCTCAATACAACTTGCACGGTAATAATAAATTATATATTTTTGAATCTAATCTAGTCACCTGTAATGGTATGGTAATCAATAACAAATGAGTACTGTAAAAGTACTCATTTGTTAATGACCTCCGTTAGGTGATCAGATAGACTAAATACCTAATAAAGCAATTAGCGAAAGGATACACTCAAAAGAATATGTATTAAGTTTAAGAGCTCCGTAATTTAATAATTAGTGCAGAATTATCATTCTTTTTTATAGGCTATATTTAATGCTTCAAATATACGTAATTTATCAGTTTTATACTATGCAGATCCATAGTATAAAACTATCATTAAATTAAGATAAAAACTTTTATCTTATATGAGATTTAAACTATCTAGTATTAGATACTTAGATAAGTTGGGTTATAAAATTAAAAAAGAAGTTTAGAAAGAATTGATTTTTTTATTAATGTAAAAAACATAATAAAATCATGAATATCAAATATAAATATCAGAAATCATAAAATTCTTCAAAATAAATTAAATTAAATACTTAAATCTAACAAAAGATGAAATCAACTGAAATTTAAAATAAATTGAAATTATTACACACAATAAATATTAAATTGGAATCAAATAAAATGATTTAGGTAAGTACAATTAATATAAGTAAAATAAATAAATAAATAAGTCAAATACAAGTGAAAATAAAATTACAATAATTAAGTAACTACTTATAATATTAAAAGTTAAATTATTCTAATACTTCACCACCATCAGAATCCACTTCAGAATCTGACTCTACAGTTCCCATTACATCCAAGAACTCTATCGGAGGTTCCTGAAGTTTGAGTAGATCTAAAGCTTCTCTAAAGTATACCTGCTTCTTATGGGCATCCAGTTTTGGTCTTATTGAAGAAATCAGAGGATCAGATGAGAGAAGAAGCATGTTGAGGATGTCTTCGTTAGATGTTTGTCTACTCTTCTTCCTTGAATGATGTTCCCTGAATCTTCTGAAGTCTTTATTGCGGGCCTCTGAAGCTTCTTCTGATAGACTCCCAATTGGCACAATAGCATTTTCGGCTATTATATCACCTCCGTGGATTAATAATTTGTGGACAGTTGAGGACATGTAATACCAATTATAAAGTTCTACATATCTTTCGGCAGTTAATTTGGTATACTCTTTAAACTTAGGCACATCAATTATCTCACCAGAAGTGATTGCCTGCAGAATCACGGCAAACCTGTAGATAAGGTTTTCATCCAGTCCTGTTATTGCTGCAGTTTTCTCAGGAAACTCGAAAAACCTTCTCGCAGTATTACCATCGTTAGTTGTGCCTGACCCTTGTTTAACGATGTCGATCAAGAGATTAAGATCATCTCTGAATCGATCTTGGATAAGCTTTTTTCTGGTCTGTAACAGTATCTTGTGAGATTCCTCCCTCGCAGACCACTTCTTAAAATCGAGGCGATAAGCTATGTGTAAAAGACATTCCATTACATTAATACGGGCATGTAGTGGTGACAATCCAAATTCATAGGAACCAGTAGAAACGGTCTTTGACGTTACATTATCTAACTGATTCATTTCGGTTGGCTTAGCCAAACACAGGTAGCAGGCCGCATTTGATTTAGCTTCCGAGAGATATGTACAAATTTTGCCATCGATCATTGTTAATAACAATTGATGACTAATCTCATTTGCTTGGTATTTTGTGGAAATCAAAGCCTGGATTTCATTATCCATTCTAGTTTTTTCATTCATGACAACTTCTTTGCTCTCCTTCAAAAAACTGAACTGCACTGGGCGGCAATATGTAGAAGAGCAGGGTTTTGGATTTATCCAAATAGTATCACCTTCTCCTGTTGTTAACTTTAGAGGAACCAAAGAGGTCATAAATATGCTGGAATCATCTTGCTCACTGTCTATTTTCTGCTTATATCTACTTTGGTTGGATGCACCGTCAAATCCCCACTTCGATATTAAAATCAATTGCTTGCCTTGTATTTCACTAGTACTAGGAAGACTTTCAATAATCCTGGTCACTGTTAAATCTAGTAATGCTTGGAGTGCAATCGAAGCTGAGCTATCCGTTATGGTCACAAATGTCTCCGGAGGGTAACACTGAAGCTTAGCCTTTTGAAGTTTATAATACGACGGATATATATCTTTCGAACCTTCTCGAGTTGTTGTTTCCCTCAAAGTGATGTATTGCCATTTTGATAATTTTAATGAAAGCAACAAACCCAGTGCTTTCTCTGGTGAAAATAATACTTTAGGGACTGGTTTTTTGATCATTTCCTTAATTCTTGCTGTTGCATCTGGATTTTTTAACATGTATTCAATAACGTATGCAATATCCTCACGACCATCTTGTTTTAAAAGTGCTGCAGCTGAATATGCTAATTCAACAGGTTCTTCATCTTTATGTTCATTTGATCTCCTCTTCTTCTGCTTGTTGCTTAAATCTTCAAAGGGCTTTCGCGACCTTTTTGTCATTGTTGAAGCCGATATCATCGTTGACGTTGATGGTAAGGGTTCAGCATAAGTACTTTCATTTACCGATTCTTGTATGAGCAAATTTGTTTGTACGCAGCTTGGCCAGTCAATATTTGCCTCAAGCCAATTGGAATAATCACGTCTAAAAATATCAGGTTTGCGGTGGGATCTTATCCATCTCTTCTGAACAGCCCGTGTGAATTTCCGACAAAATTCCTTGAGGGTAACACGGTCTTCATCGGAAAGGCTAGAATCTAGTCGATTAACAAGCGTGTTAAATAATATTTCGTGATCGAATTTAGTATTCTGACTACTCAGAATAACAAACAAGTCCAAGTTTGAAATTACACTTTCCATTATTCACAATCACGGGGTAAGCGGGTAGGTAGATACTATTAGTTGTTAGCAGTAGAAGTACTCAAAATGAACTGAAGCTACATAATTTGATTTTTGACTATTTATAGGTATTGACTAATTATGAGGGTACTATTTTTTCTTAATTTATAATTAGTTTTGGTAATGAGGGTATCATTATCACAACTAATTTTGAAATTAAGCAGCATTTGTCACTTTAGATGTTATATTCATTTACTTAATTAGGTACAATATTAATTAGTATTAACGGAAGTAACGGAGGTCATTAACAAATGAGTACTTAACCATAAGAAGTAACGGAGGTCATAAACAAATGACTACTTAACCATTAGAAGTAACGGAGGTCATTAACAAATGACTACTTAACCATTAGAAGTAACGGAGGTCATTAAGTTAGTTATTAGTCACCATTACTGGTGACTAGATTAGATTCAAAAATATATAATTTATTATTACCGTGCAAGTTGTATTGAGACGTGAAAATGTTTTGGTTAACAGTCTTGTGATTTCTTAGAAAGTTTTCTGTTAAGATTTATAAAATACCCTAAACTAGAACTAATAATCGCATATTTTAGCATTACAAACAGTCATCAATATAAAAAAAAATTAATAACTTTGACGATTTTTAAAAAAAAAATCGCAAGTGGTGCCGCAAAACAAAGTATATCAAAAAATCATAAATAATTAGTACTATATACGTGTGCAAGGATATAACGGCCAAACTTGTGATTACGGAGATATTGACATTTTATATGTTAGTCCCATACAAATTTTTCAAAAAAAAATTATATCTTGCCTATTTGTGCTCACAATTGTCGCACATCCCATTTTATAGTATAACAATGATTAACAGAACTCGTCCCAAGCAAAAAAATTGACCTTTAATAATTCAAGATTCTATGTCTATGAAAGACGAGTTTCGATCTACTGTGCGTCGCGCGCGGTCATGAGTTGGATGGGTGACCGCTAGTGGCAATACTACTGAGCGCTTCCGTGCTTCGGAGGGCACGTTAAGCCGTCGGTCCCGGTTGTTGTCTTAGGATGGCAGTCGTTATAGCATGGTGGTAGGGCATTTTACGAATGCCCGCCTGGCTAGCTACCACCCTCAAGTAGAAAATCTGTCGCCAAGCACCTAACGGTGTGTTCCGGCAGCTGTCCTTGAGAGCCAGTACTTCTAGGTTAGCCTGAACAACATCTTCGACCACATCATCACTTACCATCAAGTGAGATAGTGGTCAAAGGATAACTTATCAGGCATAAAAAAATAAAAATGGTGCATTTCCATATCACTGGATTCCAGGATGCAGCTAACTTAAAACCATTCTCTTGATTAAAAAATTATATATAAACGTTTTTATAGCGATTAAGTCCCATTAAATACCTAAATCTATGTGTACAAGTCACGAAACCCTTAAAGCGGCTTTGGTTTATAGTATATAACATCGATATATGGGTGGACCCCCCCTGCGAAGGGGAAGTTGCGATCCACCCCCCCCTTTCCAAGATATATTTTATTTAATTCATAACCTTACTAATTGTCATACTTCGAGGGGTGGTGTGTGGGAAGGATAGAGCCGGGGGGCACAGGGGGCTGTGAAAGGGAAGTTGCGACCCTCACGGGCTCAGGTTTACTAGGAAGATAATGTTTCTACCTAGTAAACCTTCTAATTGCTAAAACCTATGTTTTTAGTGTAGTGGATTGGGTTAAGTTCAAAGTGAGTCACAGATCCAACACAGCACACTAATTCCACCTGGTCTTGTGGTCCCTTTCCCTAGAGTGTATATAAAACATGCCGAGCCAGAAGCTTGCTATGGAGATCCTGAGCGGAGCGAAGGTTGAGTGGGTGAAGTGACACTCAGGGGCGATATAGTGAGAGTTCTGGCGAGAGCCCCTAAAAGAGTCAAATTTAATCATGAGAAAGTAACATTTTTATGATAAGTGAGTATAGAAATTAAAAAAAATTATATCTTAGTAAGGGGGGAGGGTGGGGGTCGCAACTTCCCCTTCACAAAGGGTCTACACTACCCCGCACCGCCCCTCCCCTGTTAAATCAATGTCAGACAATAGTGAGGTTATAAATTAAAAAATATATATATCCGAAAAGGGGGTAGATAGCAACTTCCCTTTCACATGGGGGGGTTTAACCATCCCCTGCACGCGCCCCCACCCCTCACCCCCCTTAAATGATGTTTTATAAAATAAACCAGAACCCTTAAAGCTACTAAAATTTTGTGGCATATTATACCAATTCAAAAGATGAGTGAGATCATAATAATTATTGATTTTATTGCTGACTAGGATCTGCAAGGTCTCATTTTTACAGCTATACCACTAGCTCAAACCTGCAGCTATGCATGTTTATTGAAGTAGGCTGTAACACACTCCCTATGAAACTTATTTACTTGAGGTAAAAGTGTCTTATGTGTATTTAGAACAGAACATTAAAAAGTGTATGTTAGATAATAGTTGACATGACTGTCAATGAAGAAAATTCAAAGTAAATGAGAAAAATGTTTAAATAAAAATGCATACCATGAGCATTAGATTAGCCTTTTTATTTCACCCAATAAAGAACATAGTATCAGCCATATTATTTTTTGAGCATTTTATGTTGGGTACAATCGCTCCATAAAGTTAGCAAGCTGTGCTGCAGCACAGCTAACAAAATTAAGGATTTAATGTATGGTGGTTTAAAAGTGTTGGGTTGTGCTATCGATGACTCGAAAGTTTTGTAATGAAAACACAAGGGTGCTCACTCCCTTAAAATACTCTATGAATGTTCGCTCGGGTCTTATGTGCCACACAATATAGGATTTATGTTACAAATGTCATCCGATGGAACTAAACAAGAGATAATAGTATGAATCAACTTTATTTCTTATTAAATACTTAAACTTAACAATAGTTAATAATTTGCTTTAATTATTTTAATTATAAACAATCTGTCTCTAATTTTTTGGAACACAGTTATATGGCAATATATATAGCCATGCATATTTTTAAAAAAGCCACAATGTAATAAGAAGTTTCACAAGTGCAGTCATGACCTCTTACCTTATGTGATACATAAATTTGTTCCATCGTTTCATAGGGCATGTGAATATCAAGCAATGTGATTAAAAGCAATAAATGTGTTTTTAAATAATATATGAAACAAAAAAGTAATAAGTAACTTACTTGAGCATATACTTGACTTTCATGACATTTAATTACATCATAAAGGGACCTTACTCACTGGGTTGCAAGTCCCAGGCACCTTGACTTGGGCCTCTTTCTCTGCAACACGATGGACCCACAACCCTCATGGTAAATCCATGGAATGCTAATTTGTATCGTCGCTATACTACAGTTTCAAAAACTTCCTACAGTGCTTGCGCGGGTTACTTGCATCACTCAGTTACTTTAAAGATGCACAGTGTACATGCCGATGTGCCTATTAGACAGGCATGCTACTGACAAGTAGAATGTTTCATGTACTGTACTATATCAGCCATATCGTCCAGTGCTGAATACAGCCTCCCCTAATTAGGGGGTATTTGCCATAATCCCCATGCTTGGTAGGCGGCTTGGGGATTGCAGTGTAAGATGTTAGTTCTTTAGAAGGTGCTGCTGCCCACCTTCCAGTATTTTTCCTTTAGTCGCCTCTTATGACACCCAGGGGATGATATGGGGAGGTGCAATTCTAACCCCACGGAGAAGAAGAATGTTTCATAATAGATGAATACTCGAGCGGACATCAATGTAGTGCGGTTTGTTCTAAAAATATTTTAAAATCTTACACCAAGGATTATCTACTGCTGTACACAGCCTTCCTCATTAAGGGAAAGATTTGCCATAATCCCCACACTTGGCAGGTGCCTTAGGGATCGCAGTTTAAGATACCAGTTCCTCAGAAGGCGAAATTAACTAGACAACATTGTTGAAAAATATAATGTTTGTTGTTTCTCATAATTACATGTAGCACCACATAACTATTATGTTCTGCTAGTTAATTAACCCGTTTATTATCTAAGCTGATTTTGCAAGTTTCAATAAGAAATTAAATCTGAGCAAGTGTTTGTCCGACATGTACACCTGTCTAGCATTCCCTACCAACACACAATATATAATATTTGTAATAAATGTATTGCTTATTGCTATGCATGGATCCAAATTTTTATTAATCAAAGAGACTTTTATTATATGTTATTGTGATGAAACAAGCTTGAGGCCCACCTGATGTTAAGTGGACTAACCTCTGCCTATAACAGATGCATTTCGTCACAAGTCACGAATTGCACTGCGCTCGTCACCTTGAGACATAGTTGTTAAGTCTCATGTGCCTGTAAATTCACTGGCTCTCAAGGACTGCTGCCGGAACACACCGTTAGGTGCTTGGCGACAGATTTTCTACTTAGGGTGGTCGCTAGCCAGGCGGGCATTCGCAAAATGCCCTTCCACCATGCGGTGAAGCTCAAGCCCGCGGAGGGATTAGAACCATGGAACTGCTGCGTGGAAGTCCATAGCCAATGCCACTGAGCCATGACTGCTTCAAAACTGTCCTTGTGACTTAACGAAATATGTGTACATGTGACAGATAAGCAACGAGATGTGTGTTATAATTACAATAAACAAAATTGCTGCAGTAATACTACAATTTTCTAAGCAATGATGGCCGAGCCGTAATAGCTATAACTGCCATGCCGCAATTCCATGGTTAGATCTTCAGTGGCTTGCCAAGTAGAAGGGCATTTTGCTGATGGTCACCTGGCACCCTACCACTCCCAAGTCCAAACTCTGTCGCCAAGCACCTAACAGTGTGATCAGACAGAAGTCCTTAAGAGCCAGTAAAATTCAAGCACATGAGATTGTATCTCTCAGAGCCACAGAAGCAGTCACTGGTGACAAAATGCATCTTTTATAGGCTGAGGCACAATTTAATTTAAAAGAGAGTCATTAAAAAAAAATATTTAACACGTGCGATCAGGGGCCCATGTAGATTTAGGCATTCAATTTGTATTAATGAACATATCAATAATAAAAGATGATTCTTTTATTATGATTAGTCAGGGACAATCCATGGAGCGCATTTGTAAGAGTGCTATAGTTAAGCAACGAGGGTACCAACTATGTACATCATAGTAAAGATATGAGAGTGTACATGTTTGTAGTTAACATTTATTACAAATTGCGTTTATTATTGATATATAAGGATGATGTTTACTCATTAGACAAGATACTAGAGGTAATATATCTAATATTTTTAAGTGTCTTATTGTATTTACAAAGTAATCATCTAGCAACAGCAAAGATTACACAAACACATTGTTAGTTTTAGAGCTCGACTGATAATAGAACAATCTCTCTCCCACTTATGTATTTAGTTACGATAATTTTATTATCAACATGCTATCATTAAAGCTAAGTGGTATTCCATTATATATATATATATATATATATATATATGTGCAGTTGGCCATTGGTTTCCGCTATAATGGCGTTATGATTTACTATTTTTTCTTTGCAACATAAGCATACCATAGATAACACATAATATGCATATCCAGTTTTGTCTCACACATTAAAATAATCATGAAATGTCATTTAGTTGTAAGAACAATCTCTACCTGTAAACCATAAAAAGTTCTTAAAAAAATTAGTAGTGTTTTTTTTATTGATAGTAATTTCATAGATATAGCCCTTTAAGGGATCACCGTCATCAGACTCCACCAAAGCGGAGATGTGCGAAACGAAGAAGAGATATGCTTAACAGCTACGATAAAGTCCACCAACCAACTACCTTTACAAAGGTACACTTTGAAGGTCGGATGATTGTACGGACTACAGCGAAGACTTAATTATAGGATCCCGTTTCTAATTCGGAACCCTAATTGGACATCACGCCTGTTATATCATCAATACCTTTACAAAGGTACACTTTGAAGGTCGGATGATTGTACGGACTACAGCGAAGACTTAATTATAGGATCCCGTTTCTAATTCGGAACCCTAATTAGACATCACGCCTGTTATATCATCAAAGGGGTGTGCAAAGGAAAGCAGTGATGGCTCAGTGGTATTGGCTATGGACTGCCGTGCAGCAGGTCCATGGTTCGAATCCCTCCGCGTGCTTGAGCTTCACCGCATGGTGGAAGGGCACTTTGCCAATGCTCGCCTGGCTACCACCCTCAAGTGGAAAATCTATCGCCAAGCACTGTGTGTGTTCCGGAAGCTGTCGTTGAGAGCCAATAATTCTAGGTTAAGCCTGTTAACACCTTCGACCACATCATCACTTACCATCAGGTGCTTACCGAGAACTTAAAATAGTTGTAATAGCTGAGAGAATGCTTATAATGAACAAGAAATATTAATTGTAGCGACTCTATATAAGCGGGATAATAGCATGAATATGATGTCAAAGTACAGAAATTCCTTGAGAGCGTATAGTGTATTTAATAAAATTATATAACATCAGATGTTAGGTTTATGTTATTCATAAGTTACGAAAAAAAAGAAGTACGAATTAGCTGATTGTAATTTAATAGTCCTTACTAAAAACAAGCGCAGTTACCATGTTTATTATTATATGGATTTGTAAACGTATGATAAAGTATTTTTATTAATCTTCAGGTCACTGGTCAAGAGCGTCGGCTTTTTCGCAGTCGGCGTAGCCATCGCGAGCGAATGCACGGGCCTAGAAATCATGCCGGCATTACCACAATAAATTAAAAAACAGTTATTTTTTCATAAGTTAAAAATAAGTCTACAAGATGTTAAATTATTTATTGTTATTTTACGTCGCCGGTGTAGTGTTTTGTGAGAAGAGGCCCAACTTCGTCATTGTTTTATCTGACGATCAGGATGTCGTGTTAGATGGAATGGTAAATAGTTTTTGTAGTGTGTGATATGAAAATAAATGGATTGTTGAAGTGAGATGTTGTTTTATTTCGGTTTCAGAGACCGATGAAGAGTGTCCGTCGGTTTATTGAACAGGAAGGCGTCACGTTTACAAATTCTGTAAGTATTTTATCTTGTAATAACATCCGCTTAGCGATTTTATTCAACGCAATCGCGTATCTACCACAGAATAAGTTATAATGCAAAAGGTACTAACGATGTTTGTTGAAGTTGCGTCGTATTATGTTAGGAGTCGTTAGGTTAATTTGATTCACCTGGGTGCATTATACTATTAGTAAACTTCAAGCTCTATTCTTAGATTTGTTTTATTTTATTTGTGATGGAACAAGCAAAAGGCCCACCTGATGTTAAGCGGTAACCTCTGCCCTCCTCATCACAATTGTTGAGTCTCATGTGCATGTAGCTACATTATTACTGACTACTGCTGGAACATACTGATAGGTGCTTAGCGACAGATTTTCTACTTGTTGGTAGCTAACTGGGAGAGCATTCGCAAAGTGCCCTTCCACCATGCGGTGAAATTCAAGACGGTAAGGACCGAGCCATGGACCTGCGGCACGGCATTCCAGAGCTATTCCCGTTTGGCTATCATTGCTTCAAAAATATAAATATTGTATAATATAAATGACAGTTCAGTTTTAATTATAGCTTATACCCTTCGAGAAATTGGTTTCTCGATGCTTATACCATAGGCTAGCCTCTGACTATTTCACCTGATAGTAGGTAAGTGCCCTTCCGGAACCATGACATAACTACAATGCTCAACTGGTTGTGCCATGGGTAGGTACTTTTGATTCCCTTTAACACATCTGATTGGTCCGTTGGGGAAAAAAAACGTACCTATGGCACAATGATGATGCAGGTGAAGATCTTGTTCAAGCTAACCTTGAATGGCTCTCAAGGACAGCTGCCGGAATAGGTACACCGTAAGGTGCTTAGCGACGGATTGTTTACTGTTGAACACAGCCTCATTAAATGGGGTTTTTTTCCATAATCCCCACTCTTGGTAGATCGCAGTGTAAGATGGTAGTTCTTTAGAAGGCGCTGCTGCTTAAATGTTGGTATTTTTCCTTTCGTCGTCACTTCACAAGAAGATATGGGAGGTGGGTGCGATTCTAGCCCAGATATAGTTTTACAATGCTAAAATAAAACTATGGTACTAACGTCCAATTGATATATCGTAGTGAATGATAAGTTTTTTTATGATAAACATATCGCAACGAGCGAGTGCCCTTGCTGATGTATTGCCCATTTTCATCACAATTTCAAATCTCAGAACACTTAAGGTATCATTGACTATCGGCAATTATTAGATTTGACCACAACTCAGGCCCCAATTCAGCATAAAGTTGGTTGCAAACATCGAGAAAAATAAATTCACACTTTTTATTACAAAATTACGAGAGGCAAAAATATAGTCGTGTGCGAAATATGAACCGCGCCGTCCACCCCTATAGCCGGGGTATTCTCTGACCGCTAAGCCAACATGACATGACTCATCATTACTCTAATTTGTCCTCTCGTTCTTAATCACCGTACGGGGATGGAGCTGGATCGATAACTTTTCCTCTTGTACTGTAACCGCGGAGCATGAATCATTTAAAAATTAAAAAAATATCACACATATTATTTTTTTCACGTCACTGTACATATTGATATTTATAGCATAGGTCCCTACCCCAATGCCGGCCTCCGCTTAACCAAGGCTTATAATTTATTATAAGCCTTGGTGGTAATAAACTATTTTTTCATTATATTCTTGAAGACACTTATATTTGGGCATTTTCATTTTAAATGGTGCAGGCTGTTTTTTTGGTTGTCCCCTAAAAACAATCCGATGAAAAATATGTTTGGAAACATATTCTTTTATGAAAAAGTTGACGATATTTGAGATACCTGTTTTTTCTGTATAAATCTGATTTATTGTACCCTGAAATATTACATTTTATATTTTATTTTAAATAAAAATTATTCGAAAATGTGTAAAACTATGCTGTCCCAATGACAGTTTGCCTCCTCGAATTTGATTTTACGGAAGTTTTTTGTACCCTGGGGAAAGGTAGCGACAATTTATTTTCATTGTTAGATAGTTATTGCTGCATTTTAACTAAGTATTTTACATCAATAATTATCTATAATTATTTTATAATATAAAAAAGCTTGTCTCACGATTTCGCGATTACAGGACATGTCTGGATAGTCACGCGTTTTTTACTACTAAGATGTCCCATTTATGGAGTAAATTTGGTTTATATGGCAAATTCAAGTACAATGTCAAAGAATGAAACGCTTTTTTTAAGTTTGTTACGCAAGGTGTCCTGTTGGCGCGGAACTCTTTAGTTTCTGAAATTTTGGGCAAGAAAAATATATTGTGGTTAGTAACGTTTTTTAACGAATTTAAAATTTGTCTCTATCTCTTCTTGAGCTGTATATATACCTCAAAGCATGCTGAAGAATGTAGAAGTTGAATTATGTAGTTTTTAATAACATTTTCAAGTATTTCAAGATATATTTAAAATGAATTCGACATTCGTCACGTCCTGTTAGCAACCGTTTCTATAGGATGGACAAAAATGTTACGAAACAGACATTATAAAGCTTATTACTCATTCATGACGATTTACCTTAACGGAGTTTATAAAGTTTGAAAACAACAACTGTTTAGAGATCATATTAATATTATGCTTTTCAAAGTTTGTATGCTTGGATGTTTTTATAGTTATTCACGCAAATACAGCTGAACGAATTTGAACAAACTTTTTTAAAAATAATGATCGATAATATTTTTTTTAACTTACAGGTGGTATAATTGCTTTTCGAAATGGTGATATATTTTAACAGGGATATATTTCTGGAGTAGAAAGATTTTTATGATTGTTAATCGGACAATCTTAACTGGTCCTGGAAGTCGACTCATTTTATTTTATCAATAGGTACGCTGTCATGACTGTGGGAATGTTAATATTTTTCATAATTTATCGTTAGTTCAGTATATTATATTTAATAAATGTCAAATTTATTTACTCATTAGAAGAACTATATTATAAGATTTTAACCAAACAGTGAGTACTATTCTTAATAATTCTGTTTCGTCACTTCACATGTCCATTTAGTGACTGTCCCTAAAATATTTCGCCGTATTTCTTTCAAAAAACTAAAGTTATATAAGCTAACCAATATTAATATTTTTTTATAAAAAAAGGATAAAAAACAACAATATAGATTCTATTTATAAATTATTCATTTATTAACAAATCAAAAATGTATTACAAAGATAAACCTTTTATTTGGACAAGATGTTACGATACTGACCAAATAGTTGAATTTGAATAAAAAATAATATCTAATGTTTTAGTATTATATTTTGAGTTTCATTAATTGAAATATAAAAGCTCATTAGGAAAGATTTTCTCATTTAATTTCCAGCAGTTAAATATTTATCGCGATTTGATTTTTGTTACTAACGAGACATTTTTTTCCCAATCCACTACTAATATATTAAATTAAGACATAAAATAGACATTTCTGCTTGGAACTTTTACATATATCACATAAATTATAATATTTTTTACCATAATTCATAGTTCTTAAATCCTAAAAGAATAATGTATTTTTAAAAGCTGTTTTTAAAACCAGCACCATTTAAAATGAAAATGCCCATTTACGGATAACTGGCAAACCAAAGCATAGATATTAGACTCAAGGAAAGGACATGCATGTAAAATTTCACTGGGTTTGAAATCTTGGTATATAAAATATAGTGAAACTACGTTTGTATGGAAATCGCTTCGAAGACACCAGCCTTAAGGTCACAGAGCCAGTAGGTAGAGGTGTCATTAATAAGAAATGATCCACACTTTTGATACGCATAAATACATATTTTTAACTTACTTAAGTCTAATGTTAACTCGTGTTTCTCATGTATGTTCCTTATCACCCGTGGAATACCCAGGTGTACCACGGGCAAGTACCGGTATTTTATTCCAACACATTTCCAATTCTTGGATAGCCTGAATAACATCTTCGAACACATCATCGCTTACCATCAGGTGAGATAGTTGTCAAAGGGTAGCCTATAAGCGGCAATTTTTTTTTTCACTGTGGTAAATTCCCCGGAATCGGCTGAACTGTGTGCTGGAATTACCTACTTGGCCATTACAAATGCATATCAAAAGGATCGGTTTTCTCTCCTGTCGTAATGGCACTGCCCATTCTCATAACAAATGAACACCAGTCAGAATAGGTATACTTAATATTTTACGTGCGTAGCCAAAGAAAAAATGACCTTATTTGCGCTACGATGTCTGTTTATATTTTACACACACGAATAATATATATATATATAAATATATACAGGGTAATTGGAAAAATGCTAACAACCTCTTTGGGTTGACTCTGCTAGGTCTAACAAACATTTTGAGATTTTTTTATTATTATTTAATTATTTTGTGTTTGTTTATTTGTATTTGCCGTAATATGCACGAGATGTTAAAAGTCTCTTGTGCCTGTATATTTTTATTACTTTGCTTGATGTTAATATTAGCGCGGCGCGGTACAATGTTGCTGCGGCGGCGCTCTTGGCTTGGAGTAGGCATTGTCTTTTACTACGAGACTCAAACAATAAGTTTTTCTTGTACTGTCTGACACTTTTGAGATTGTATTTATCTTCGAATTCTTGTCCAGTATACTACCTCACCAATATGCTGCCCGAGCCGCGCCAGCTTCCTCACTGGTCTTTATCTTCACAACCATGATACAAAAAGCAATAGCCAGCAGAGCGGTTGCTACAGCGACAAATGGCAGCGACAGCACGAAGAGAAAACCTTCGCTAAACTTCTGAAAGATGGAGGATACAGCACATTCTACGCTGGGAAGTATTTGAATCAGGTTGGTAGATAAAAAACTCCTTACATATTAATATGCTCGTTTGTCTCACAGCATCTTCTATAGCAGCAAAATGAAATGGTCACCATATAATTAACACAAGACGCATTTAGAATGGTCGTAACACTAACACCATTCTAAACGTAACTTATCTTCCTTGGCGTCAGATTTTCTACTTGAGGGTGGTAGCTGGCCGTAGGAAAAATACACAATTGTCATTGCTAAGCACCTAATAGCGTGTTCCGGCAGCTGTCCTTGAAATATAGATGCAATCTAAGTTAAGCCTTTTTATCATCTTCTTCTACATCATTACTTACCATCAGTTTAGTTTCTGGTCAAAGGCCATCCTATAAGTGAAAAAAAAACTTTTCTTACCTGCTAAATTATTTTGAATACAATCTGTCGCGAAGCACCTAGCGGTGTGTTCCGGCAGCTGTCCTTGAGAGCCAGTAGTTCTAAGGTTGACCTGAACAACATCTTCGGCCACATCATCACTTACCATCATTTGAGGTAGTGATCAAAGGCTAACCTATCAGCAAAAACTAGATTTTCACTACACTCTCCTCCTGAAATTCATTTGAAACAGACTAGTAAGATAATTACTACCTCACGAAGTATGGGTGGTTACATGTGTTTTGTTTAATTATTTTGTAGTTCATTCTTTCAAGATCGAGGTCAACTGACCTCGATCTTAAAAGAGTGAAGAGTGTGAACGTACGAGTACTACTCATTATTCTATTTTCTTTGTGAGTCCTCTCCCGAAGCAGTAATGCGCAAACACTACTGTGTTTAGGCGTAAAGGGCAAAGCAAGGGAAAATACTGTGTGAACGAGACATAATAAATAACTTCTCGGAGTGACGAGCGCAGTGCTGTATCAAGCAGGACGAGAACGGTGACACTGCAACTGTTATAGACAGGTGTGACGCTTGCCATTAGGCGGGTGACTTGTTCGCCTCACCACTTCAGCAGTTTAGGTGTCCTGGTTATTCTAGATTCAACTGCTACTAAATCCAATAACAAGTCTTTCGTAACATTATATATACCTTCTTCCAGTATGGTACCAAAGAAGCAGGCGGGCCGGAAAAAGTGCCGACTGGGTGGAGCGAGTGGCATGGACTCGTCGGCAACTCTGTGTACTATAACTACACAATATCCAACAACGGCGTGCCCACGCACTCCACTAACGAGTACCTCACTGACGTCATCGTGAGTATCTCTCTTATATCATCCACACGATTACCTAAATAAAGTACTGTTACAAACATCTCTTGATTCTAAGCCTGAAATGTTGCCAAAGCGAGTGGCATGGACTCGTCGGCAACTCTGTGTACTATAACTACACAATATCCAACAACGGCGTGCCCACGCACTCCACTAACGAGTACCTCACTGACGTCATCGTGAGTATCTCTCTTATATCGTCTACACGATTACCTACATAAAGTACTGTTGGGGACATGTCTTGTTTCCAAGTCTGAAATGTTGCCAAAGCCCACAAGCACGGACTTGTCGGTAACTCTGTGTACTATGACTACACAATATCCAACAACGGCGTGCCCACGGACTACTAACGAGTACCTGACTGATGTTATCGTGAGTATCTCTTATACTATCTACACGAGTACCTACAGCCTAAAGTGTTGTTAGGAACATGTCTTGTTTCCAAGTCTGAAATGTAACCAAAGCGCACAAGCACGGACTTGTCGGCAACTCTGTGTACTATGACTACACAATATCCAACAACGGCGTGACTGACGTCATCGTGAGCTGACCGACCCGTGGTACAACTGCGATGTCCAACTGGTTGTACTACGGAGAAGTAAAGTTACCCATGGTTCAACTCTTTTTTTATATGGTTCAACTGGTTGTTCTATGGGGAAATATCTTTACCAATGATTCAACTCAAGTGAGTTATTCTTTCCTTGGTTCAACTAGTTGTACTACTGGGAATTGAATTTATCTATGGACTAGTTATTTATTTATCTATAGTGTAGGGCAAAGTCATATTTAGGTGCGACGACGAGCGAAGCGAGGAGGAGCGTTAGGTTACTTGTGACTACAACATCGCGCGAGCCGAGCGAGCGAAGCGAGCGTGCCGCGGCAGCGGCCGGCGATGCGCCACATAAATTTAATTTCATATACTACTTTTGGTGATCATTTACTACTTTTTTTTTTTTTTTTTTATCGTGTGAAAAATGCATTTACGCATTCCCGTCCACCCCGGGGAAGGTGGCCGGGATATGTCGGGCTCGACACCAACTACTCCCACAGCAGCAAGTGCCCCTACCGACTAAATAACACACGGTGTTCCACCTCTACCGCTTCTCGGCGGGATCGCAGGGTCGCTTTAGCACTCAACCACGAACCCGCCACGGTTGTCCGTTGCCGGACCCCTCCTGGGGTGCTACCCCTCACGACGCACCAGAACACATGGCACGTCGCTACCACCCGGGGACCAAGCCCGCTAATGGGCGTCAGACGACCCCGCTTCCGACGCCCTAGGTCCCCCTGCGACGGGTCAGATGAGTAGCCCCGTCGCCTGCTACTTCGGCCGCAGAGGATAGGGAGGGCGGCGCCTCGCTATACCAACACTCCTCCTCCCCTGCGGCCCCTCCGCGTCCGCCATCAAACGGTGGCGGCCCCGCCGTGGCCACGGAAGGTAGGGAGAGCGGCGCACCGTGATACCGGCACTCCTCTCCCGCCGTGGCCCCTCACCGTCAGCTGTGGTGTCGCCCATACAACACCACAGCTCGCCTCAGATGCGGTGCTGCCCATACAGCACCGCAGCCTACCCGTTGCCGCTCCAGTCTGGACTTAGAGGCAAAGCCCAGTGGAGCGGCCCCTCTGGGACCGGCCGACTGCCCAAGCCAGCACGGCCCCTGGTTCCTCTTCGCTTCACCGTGGGTGACGAAGCCACGGCTACTAAGCCCCACCGCCACGACAAGGCGGGAACCCTTCGGGGGGATCATTTACTACTTTATCAACTTAGTCCAACCAGTTGGACAGTTGTACCATGGATCATAATCATAAATATATAAAAAAAAAAAAAAAAGAGTTGAACCATGGGTAACTTTACTTCTCCGTAGTACAACCAGTTGGACATCGCAGTTGTACCACGGGTCGGTAATGCATCGTGAGTATCTCTCTCATACTATTTACACTAGTACCTACCTATTGTAGGTAACAGGTTAGTCTGAATAGAACCAAATTTAAATGCTTTGCATGGACGTGTTGGCAATGCATTGTATTATTACCTATGGCTACGCAATATTGAACTAAGGCGTATCACGCACTCCACTGTAGTTTTTTTTTCAATGCTTATTGCGGTGCGGAGCCCCAATAGAGAGACTCATAACTCGCGCTTGCCCGGTTTTTAAAAGGTTATGTCACATATAACATAACACATCAAGTAGGTAACCTTAACAAATAGTTATTTGAAAATACAAAAAAAAACATTCATATCATATTTTTTAGGCAGCAACTTAACTTGCGAGTTTCAGCTGAGATATGATAGATGCCTATTGCTATAGTAAAACCAAAAAAGTGCGTTATCTCCAGATAGCGTTTAGGCATTTGCCTACTCTAGTCTGGATACACAGGGTTGTGCATTTCTCTACATTTTATAGGTACCTATGTAATATGCATATTGTAAAAAATCAATACATAGCTACCCACATACGATTTTATGAGTGTTAATAATTATACTATATTTAAATCAATCAATATTAACAGCGGCAGCCGGTACTTGACGATCCGGTAAAAGAAAGAAAGAGAGGTTTTACCTACACTACAAAAAAATATCTAACCATTTAAATAAACATGAATACACTAGTTTAGAATTTAGATAACACTCAAACTAGTTACCTATATGAGCTCAAACTAATCATTAGGTACATACTAACACTGTAATTTTTACATTATGGCCTGCTAAGCGGCCAAAATTACAACAAAAGAAAAAAATTAAACCACCTCGAAACATCTACCTCACCGGGATTCGAACTTTAGACCATCCGTCCTCGTGCTGGGACATTCTCTGCTATCGTGGTGAGTGAGTATAACTCAAATTTATCTTTTCGTTCGTATTGTTTACCTGTATTATGGGGGTGAAGCCACATCTGCAGCGAAACTGAATTGAACTACAAACAATAAAAAAAAATCATACATAACACCACGCCTCTCTCCCGTATGGGTAGGCAGAGACCACATATTGCCACTTGCTACGATCCTTGCATATATCTTTCGCTTCATCTACACTCGCCAATCCATTAATACATAAGCATCGATTTAGGGTACTCCTGACCTGGCCTTTTTTCAGAACATGTTCAATTTGATTTCGGAACGTTCGTCTTCCCCTTCCAACACTTCCGTTCACTTGTCCCATGTATACCTGTTTAGTCATTCTCTTTCACTCATTCTCTCTACGTGTCCAAACCATCTGAACATACCTTTCGCGATTTTGTCACTCATTCACCCTCGTTCACATCACATTGTTCCCTAATCATACTAGTCCTTACCTTATCATTCCGTTTGACTTCAATCATGCTTCTCAATGTTCTCATCTCCACTGCTTTTATTCTACTTTCATGCCTTTTCTGACATACCCAACTTTCACTACCATATATTAGTGTCGGAACTAGCGATGGGACGGGTCGGGTCGCATTTTTATCAACTCGGGCAACCCGAGTTCATATGTGGCATGACCCGGGTCGCAACTCGGGTTGACCCGAGTTGAGAAGGAATGGGAGGCAGGCCGTCCGAAGTGCGGATGGAATTGAGAACTCGAGTAGAGTTGGCCCTTTATCTGCTTATTCGATATACAACAGACTAGCTCATCTTGAGCGTATTCGGCTTGGCCTGGGTAGTGGGTTGTCTTGTCGTACCTAAGTTGGAAAATTTATTGAATACCTAGATAGTAAAGAACGCAACACTGTATCAGTCTTGCGTTCTTTACTATCTAACTTTTGGTTCCGACTCGGAACCAACACTCCTCCATGAGCAGCCAGACGAGCCTTCTTAGACACCTTCTGACTGTTCATACACAATTTTTGCAATTAACTTAAGTTCTGTTTATACTTACTGTTTGCATTAACGCCACCTAAACTAATAAGCTAACAAACACTTTTTCCTTTCGTTGTAATTTTGTTAACAATGAAGTTCAATATTATAATGATTAAACAGATTGATGATGTTTAAACAGTTATTCACTGTAATTTTTCTACCAAACTGTTTGCGTGAACATTTAATATCGTATAAGTATTTAAACATAGTGATATGGGTAGGTATATATGTGTAATATGAGGATATGATATGATGAAACCGGGGATATACTGGTATCTCAAGATTCAGTTTAGTGACAGACGTAATAGATTACAATGTTTGACTCCTTTTTTTCTTACTCTTCGCGGTTGCGAACACTCAGGCAGTACCGGTCGGTGCTATGAGCAGATGAAGTAGTGTAGCCTCAATTAGCACTCTCTGGAGTTTTTTTATGTTATTGTGACGAACAAGCTCGAGGCCCACCTGATGTTAAGCGGACTAACCTCTGCCTATAACAGATGCATTTCATCACAAGTCACGAATTGCACTGCGCCCGACACCTTGAGACATATTTGTTAAGTCTCATGTGCCTGTAATTTCACTGGTTCTCAAGGACAGCTGCTGGAACGCCGTTAGGTGCTTGGCGACAGGTTTTCTACTTGAGGGTGGTCGCAAGCTAGGCGGGCATTCACAAAATGCCTTTCCACCATGCGGTGAAGCTAAAGCCCGCGGCGGGATTCGAACCATGGATCTGCTGCGCGGCAGTCCATAACCATTGCCATTAAGCCATCACTGCTTCATCTGTCTGGACGCGTTATATAGATACAATACTCTATATTTCTATTTGTCATAGTGTACGATGTAAGCATTGTACATTGCGTTTACGCATTCGTGCCACAATTAGTAAACCGCGGCACAAGTGCACAATCGGACACCGTACCGTCCGCGTGTATTCACCAACCATTCCATTAACCATATTAGCTTAGTTTGGGATATTAAAGTACCCCGTGACCACGATCACTGCAAAGTGTTTGAAACGTCGGGACAAAAATAATGATAAATATACGCGATTTAAACCGTTTAAAGTTGTTTCATTACTATGTGTAATAATCGCGAAAACCTAAGACAACATTATATTAAAGTACCATTTATTCCCTCACTCTCCGTATGATTTTCTTATATACAGAGAGCACCGTACACTCCCCCTTACTTATAAAAACATCGCTATGTAGTTGCTAAGTAATGGATAACTAAACAGTGTTTAAGTAATGCTTAAAATATTTCTTACTTATAAACGCTACATAGCACCTGTTTAGCTAAACAATGGATAATGAGGTCGAACGTATTTTAAACTGACAACATTGTACTAAAAAGTATTATGAATGACCTAAATGGCCAAATAGCATGTATCTAGTGCTAAATATCTTGAAATTAAAAAGTAAATATAATACTTTTCTTTGTATAGTACCACCAACTTAACTGTGCAGTTTTCGAGGGCGCTACTGGTCAAGGAAATCAACTACGAACTGTCACAATTTGAAGGAATGTTGTAGTTCTTTTTTCTGCCACCTGAACAGATAAGTTGGTGGGTCTGTAAACAAATCAGCTGATCAGAAATATGGGCGCCATCTTGCTACATAAATATTTAAACATGGGTGGGACGGTGTTTAAATTGACAGCTGATTTAAGCAGTACTTAGGTACTGGATAAAGTTATGTAGCATTTATGAGTAAGAAATTTTGCTAATCAGCGGCTAAGTAATGTTTAAAATTTAAGTAGCGTTTATAAGTAAGGCTGTTAGTGTATACGTACTGTGGCGCGTGAGAATAGGCGTGTACATATATAAACAGCGTTTGGTACCGCTCTCTGAAGATACACTACTTTTCTGATTTTACTATGCTATAGCGATAAATCTGGTGGTTCATTTGTATTTATAAAAGAACTAATCTCGGGTTGACGAACTTTTCTATAGTACATAATGATATAGATATTTACAATGTATGTAGATACATTGTTTAAAGTAGTCGTTTGTTTTCAATATCTTATCATTATTGTACATGTATGTGTAGATAAGAAATATAAATTTATTGAAGTGATAACCCCAGTAATGGTAATGTGAACCCTACCCATAACATAACAGATTAACCTATTAGGCAAAATATAGAAAAAAAGAACAATAGAATTTCATTATTCCATATAATTATTAATTCGCCACATATTATTTTAAACTATTGTAAATTTGCCATTTTTGTTCATACATATACAGAACTAGCGGTTCAGCCAGCGTTAGCAATGTAAGCGCAAAATAATGTACTTATTTACGACATAACATTAGAAACCTCTAAAATTATCAGTGTTTCTTTACTATATTATGGATGTATTATACATATAAACATTCCTCTTGAATCAGTATATTTATTGAAAAAACTTGCATTAAAATCTGTTGCGTATTTTAAAAGATCTAAGCAGATATAGGGACAGTAAGACAGCGGTATGAGACTTTATTTTATACTATGTAGTGATGATGGTACAATAAAATTGTTATTTTTAAATAGAGTTCGAGATCCTTAGTGGGAATCCGAGCCGCACTTGGCCAGTTTTTATAATTTGTTATTAATCATACCAAGTTTTTCGCCTGTATGTATTAACGTTTTTATGATAGAGCAAATACATATTTTTTTAAACAAACCACCAACCACAAGGAAATATTGTCTAAAGATCTACAATTTAAATATTACAAATAGTGCAAAAAAACTGTAAAAAATTTACCCGCTAAAGACCTCAAGCAGTCCCGTTCCCTGCTTATTGACAATGATACCCCATATACTATAGAGTAGCTTGTTTATCTTTTTGTATTGCTCTGAAAAAACCATTGATTTCAAATGGAATAGTTGATTATGTGTCAACATTCTACACTTACAGTATAAATTTCTCCCTCAAGTAGAAAATCTGTCGCCAAGCACCTAATAGTGTGTTCCGGCAGCAGTCCTTGAGAGGCAGTAACATTACTGGTACATGAGACCTAACAACTGTACGTCTCAGTGTGACGGGCTCAGTGCAATTCTTCGTTGCAAAATGCGTCTGTTATAGGCAGAGGTTAGTCCACTTAACATCAGGTGGGCCACGAGCTTGTTCCGTCATAAAAACATTAAAAAAAACGGATTGTATATGTGTTAAAAAAACTAGTGGCCCGCGAAGTACGAATCAATAGACTGCTCAGTGGCATTGATATGGCTCTGTTTTGCTCTTTGAGTACAGAACGCTTAAAAAAGTATTTGTATAAATTAAATTTTCCAGCGAGACATGGCAGTGAGCTACATAGAGAATCAGACGGAATCACAGCCGTTCCTGATGGTGTTAGCTCCGCCCGCGCCCCACCAGCCTTTCACCCCCGCGCCGCGTCATCAAGGCTTGTTCGGCAACGTCACAGCAGTTCGACATCCTAACTTCAACATTGCTGTTCAGGTAAGCCCAGACCCTCAGATCACAGAAACGAGGAAACAGGTGGGAGACATCGTAACACGAACGATTAATGACTAAAAGCAAATCTCCCTTGTTTCTATGATCTGAGCCCAGACCTCAGAGTAAACTTGTTTCTAAAGAACTACTCAAGAACCTGAACTGAAACTGACCACAGTCAAAAGTCAAAGTCAACATCATTTATTCAATTTAGGCGTCTACGACGCTCTTATGAATGTCAATTACAAATTTTAGTATTGAAATATTATACATTGCATTGCCACGTTCCGCAAATAAATTGTATATAAATGCGAGAAGAACGGGCAAGGAACTCGGGACCATTCTTTTAAACATCGGTCAACAATGTGTTACATACTTACTATATAATAAACTTATTACAATATTTGTTTAAATTATGTAGGTGACAGGCAATAGCTTGGCAGAGGCGGAATTGTCCAGGCATTTTTGTCGTTTAAGTAATCAGAAACTGTGTAGTAAGATTTTTTAATCAATATGTTTTTCACGTGCAACTTGAAATTCCCTTCTGTGAGCGTTGTAATAAGTTTGGGAACTTTATTATAAAACTGTACACAATTACCTAAGAAGGACCTTTTATTTGACCTCCACACTACTGCATGTTTTTGGACTGGCACAACCTTAGTCATCCTTTACGAACTGGTAGGTGCTTGATTATTTCCATAGGCGAATATTAGAGTTATTACTGTCTCAAGCAAGCTTACAAATAAACAAATTTTACACCGACTCTTAGCAGAAGAAACTAGGTTAAGCAACGTCCGCTGCGGTAAGTTTTTTGATGGGTGAAAGCGTCATCACTTTTCCGCGCTTCCGTGCGTGCTTCTGAGGGCACGTTAAGGCGTCATTGTCGCGGTTGTTGTAAAAGGATGGCAGTAATTATAGCATGACGGTGAGGCATTTTGCCTGCCTAGCTAGATAGTACCCTCAAGTATCTATATGTAGTTAAGCACCTAACTGTGTGTTTCGGCAGCTGCCTTTGTGAGCCTTTAAAAATAAAAAAGGGTTACAAGCTAGCGTATAAACATATTTTTTATTATACTTATTATAACTAACGGGATATTTACCGTGTTTTTGATTGTTTATGAGCTCTCGATATTTCCGTGACAGTTTAAAAACTCATATATTTTTTATTGTTAACTGATTATCCAGCGTACGAGTACTAATAGAGGTCAGTGAACGGATGAATTGAGATTTTATGCAATTTTGTTTTCATATTATATGCTAAGCATTTTTGCAGGTAGAAAATAGAGGAATTCATTTGTATGGAGAACCGCATGTCGCCTTTCCTTTTAACGTGCCTTCCGAAGCACGAGAGCTCTCAGTACTAAATAACACTAGCGGTCACCCATCAAGCAATAACTGCAGTTAATCAGTTAAGAACGTGGAAAGTTCCGCTAAGAACGCTTCAAAAATGTCACTAAATTTGATCTGCAGGACAAACACTGGCTAATCCGAATGCCTCCTTCACCATTGCCTGGAGAGTTCTTACCGAGTCTAGACCAAGTCTATCGCTCGAGATGGGAAGCTTTGTTGTCTGTGGACGAAATGGTAGCGGACGTCGTCGGCGCGTTGGAGAACAACGAATTTCTCGACAACACTTACTTGGTCTTCACATCGGACAATGGATATCATATAGGTGAGGTTTTTAATAAGCAATAACATATTTTTACAAAATTACGAAAGGAAAAAATATTTTTAATATTGTTAGGTTTGCAATAACGCCTGCTATGCGGATTACATTACAAAATCACAAATATACGATAGGAAAAATTTAAGTCATGTGCGGGATTCGAACCCGCGTCCATCCACCCCTTGAGCCGGGGTATGATCTAACCAATTGAGCTAACATGACATGACGTCATTACTCAAATCTTTCCTATCGTTCTTTAACCATCGTATTGGGATGGAGCATAGCAGGCGTTATTGCAAACCTAACAATATTTAAAAAAAAATGAGACGTTATGTTTCGCCGTCTCTATTAAAATCATATTTTTTTCTAACAGGTCAGTTTTCTCAAGTGTACGACAAGCGTCAACCGTACGAGACGGATATAAAAGTGCCGCTTCTCATCAAGGGGCCGAAAATTCCGAAGAACGCCACCAGTCCCCAACCAGTCCTGAACATAGATATAGCTCCAACTATATTACAACTTGCAGGTACATTTATTTTAATTAATCCTTTTGGAACATATTTAATAAATTATGACGTTTCTGACGTTGGGCAGTTATAGGATTTTACTGACAAAGAAATACTCGGTGGTAACACCAGCGGTATGGCCAGGCGTGTGGTGGGTATGCAGTATTTTGAAATCTTTAACTATGCCCAGTATATGTTCTCCCTCCATTATGTTCCCACATAATGGAGGGAGAACATATACTACCACCAGAACCAAAACATGTTGGAACATGAGCATTTAGCCCCCTCTGCCTACCGCTTCGGGAACGTACATATATTGATGATATGGGTTTTTTTAACTGCTAGCCTTTGACTACTATCTCACCTGATTGTAAGTGATGATGCAGAAGAAGATAGCGTTCAAGCTCATTTAAAATTACTGGGTCTTAAAGACAGCTGCCGGACCGCACCGTTAGATGCTTTTCGACAGATTTTCCTTATATTGTTTTGTAAATTTCATGGTCTGGCTGTTTTGAAACTAAAGATAACTTAATAGACGAGAAGCAATCTAGCTGCGACGCGTGGTAGAGCTTATTTCTCAATCAAAGCAATTCATTTCGAACAGTGTCGTAATAAAAACTTTTTTTTTGTTGCATTCTTGCAACTCTCATTGCTTTGTTTAGACAAACGTCAGACTGCAGTCAGACTGCTACAACGTATTCAAACTGCCGTTATAGCACATTTTTAGTTTAGCTCTTACTTCCTCTACTTACCCATCTAAATGGAAAATCTCTAGGGTCACTCACTCCTATTCCCAAGGATGGTTCCAGAAGTATCGTCGAAAACTACCGACCAATCGTCGTTCTGTCGACTTTCGATAAATTATTTGAAACTATTCTAAAGCGTCACATTACCAGACCGGTCAATACTCAGCTCGCTGATGCGCAGCACGGGTTCAGAGTTGGCCGATCTAGTCACTAATCATATCAACTCTATTGATTATACCGTTAGTGAAATGGATAAGAAAGGACAGGTGGATGTTGCTTATTTCAATTGTAGAAAGGCATTTGACCGCGTTCATAATGATGTTTTATTAAGGAAATTTTCTGCCGGGTTCACCCCCAAAGTTACTAAAAAAAAAATTCTAACATTTTTCCAATAGAATTCAATATGTTCAACTCTCTGGTCACCGCTCAGACACATAATATATAACCTGTTCTCGGGTAAGTCAAGGTAGTACGCTTGGCCCCATCCAATTTTTATTAATGATCAATGATTAATAGAATGTCGTCAGTTCGGCTTGTTGTCTGATGTTTGCTTTTTATTTATTTATTTATTAAAAGAAATTTACAAATAATGGTTACTGCTGTCTTAAAAACCAATGTTTATCTAGACAAACATCAGTTCTCAAGGTTAATTATACATTAAAAGAAATAATAATAAGATTAATGCATACTATAAAAACTAAAAATTAAACGATGCTATAAACAAGAATGCTGCTGACGATCTCAAGCTATTCCTGGGAATCGAAGGAGCAGCTGACTGCAAAGCATTACGGAGAGACATCGACAACGTTGTAAAGTGGAGTGCCGTAAATCAGCTTGAGTTTAACACATTAAAATGTAAAACTATTACTTTCACTCGCTCTAAGTCACCCACTTTATACAAATATAATATTGACGGTGTTCCCTTGGAGCGTGTTTCTCAGATCCGAGACCTAGGTTTGATTCTGGATACTGAATTAACAATGAATCCACATATAGTTGAGATATGTGGCCGAGCATCGAAGTCACTCGGGTTTGTTATGAGGCAATCTGGTAGGTTTAAAGATAAGAACACGATTATTACCTTATTTAATGCTTATGTCCGAAGTAAATTAGAGTACAATTCAATAATCTGGGATCCACACGAGGACAAATATAAATTGATAATCGAAAAGTTACAAAAAAAATTCGGCCGTTACCTTTTTAAAAAGATATATGGATACTATCCTTATCTATACCTACGCATCTCTTTTCATTGTGTTTTAAGTAGGTACACACCTTTGACCACTGACTCGCCTGTTCGTATGTCTATGGGCTGGACACAGTAGTCACCATCCTAAAGATAACGACCGGGATGGACAGCTTAACGTGGCCTCCGAAGCACGCGATTCATCACCCATCCAACTCATGACCGCGGCGGACGTTGCTTAACTTGGCTGATCGGTTAAGAACAGCTAAGCAAACTGCGCTACGAGCTAAGCAAACTCCGCTAACTTTTTAAAGCGCTCGAGCGTTTCAATAAGATATCCTTAAAAATGGCAACGAAATAACCCCCCCCCCCCCCCCTCCCGTCGTCAGCAGTGGACAATTCGGCGGCTGACACAGTAAAGAGTTTTGTATTGTATTGTTTTTTATTACGAGTAATTCCTGTAATGTCTTAACCGCATTACTTATTACCAGGTGTTGAGATTCCAAAATCAATGGATGGTAGACCAATCAAGTGGAAAGAGGAAATGGATGAGAGGAACATGCTGATCCAATATTACGGAGAAGGGAGTGACAGTACTGTAGACAAGGACTGTCCCTGGAAATATGATGGCGCACATCTTGCCGTAAGTACTTTCTTACCTTCATTTTAGCCCCAGCAGCTTGGCAGGTTGCGATAGGTTGGCCATAGACCACAATCTCTCCTGATGGTAAGTGATAATGTGGTCGAATACAGTGAATAGGTTTACAATGCGATGGAAACTGGCTCTTAAGGACAGCTGCTGAAGCATCGTTAGGTGCTTGGCGGCAGATTTTCTACTTAATAGTCAGGTGTGATTCGAATGTCCTACCGCTATGCAAAGTAACGACTGCCATCCGACGGTTGGTTCGATGATAAAATCAGTAGCTCACAATCGTGTGCAACAAAAGCAGTTTATACCACACCACACCTATTCAGAAAGTGTCTCGTTGCTCGTTCAAAAACGTGTTATAAAGTTCTCATATCTCCCTTATAAATGGACGGGAAGAGATATATGGAATTTCATTCCTGCCCTCCGTAGCAGTGAAGGAATTTTGTATGAAAATCGATATCTGCCCTGTTAGAGTTCTTAGCTGCGAATATAAAAAAAATACTTAATAATCTTAAAAAGGTTTTATATCAAATTACAAGTATTTTCAATGAAAGGAGGTTGGCAGCCTTTTACTGCACTGCGAAAAAAAAGCGCGGCAATTTATTTTGTTTAGTTAAGTTTTATTTTTTACTTAATTGATAAATTAACAGTACACTTTTATTAATTTTAAATAATTTTCAAAAATGTCATCTGATAGTGAAAGTGCAATTTTATAATGATGACGCCTCCAGAATAAAAATACAGCTTAAGAAGTCATAAATTACTGACTGTACTGTGTCAGCCGGAGGGTCCACAGCTGAACACAGCCTCCTCCGTCTTGAGGGGATTTTCCATAACCCCCACGACGGCAGGCGAACAAGTCTCCTCAGAACTTCCTAAAAAGTCTCGGAACAAATACGAGAAAACTTATAATGATTTTATTTTCCTCGTAGATGTAGTATAGAACACTATGTATCACTCGGGAGAAAGTTCTATTTCTGTTCTCAAGTTTCCTTTAAGACCGATGCGCAGCGGAGGGCTTAAACATACTCTCGAAAAGAAATAGATCGTTTTCTCCCCTCGGTGTACAATGTAATATTTCACTTCTCATGATCGTAAATTGTTCGTTTATCCTTTTTTGTTTAACAGGGATAAAAAAAAACTAAACTGTGACTAAAATGGCATTCGTTTCCTCTCATACCACACCAATATATTACTCTTCAACTTTTATGTCACTGGTGCTATTTTCTAGCCTCCCCTTACATATAGATAAATAAACAGCTATGACGTCTCTTTGTATGGTTATGGCAGGGGTTTTGGGGATCGCAGTGTAAAATGACAGTTTTCGAAAAGGCGCCGCTGCCCACCTTTTGGTATTTATCCCTTCGTCGCCTCTTACGAATCCTATAGAAAGATATTTCTCATATAGGCTACATGGTAACATGTCTTATGTTACACGTACACTACAAATACACCTTACTATAATAAATGATTGTACAACTGAATAATAAATTACCCCATGTCATACTTATTTATTCTCTTTTTTATTGTATGGTTCGCAATCGGGACACTACAACTTTTACTTACTAAAATAAATTGTAACAATAGAATCAGTACTTTGGTGAACGCCCTTCTAGGTGCGAACACAACATGCGCACAAATTATTAGTTCAATTACACAAATTTATTTCAGGAATGCTCCCCAAAATACGAGTGCAAATGTCAAGACGCAAGAAACAACACATTCGCGTGCCTGAGACATATCGCCGCCAGAATCGACAAGAAATACTGCATTTTCGCTGACGATAACGTAAGTTTACACAACATTTGTTTTAGTTCTTTTCAACACCCTTGCTCGTAAAGTGAGCTTTATTATATCGTTCTTAGGGCATAGTAGAAAGAGTGGGGAAGTAGGCCATCTCCGGCCCAATCCGAGATATAATTACCTACCACACTTGCCTGTCTCAGGGTTGTCACTCTTAGCATTATTTTAATTCAATGCCTAGAAATTGGCAAAGGCCGGGAAGTTGTATTTTTTACTTATGTTGTGTGGGTTGAAAATATTTATTATATATTATACAATTCAATATATGATTTTCGCTTACCACGCGATAGTGCTTGTAATAATATTTCGAAACATTAGTAGGTATATATCATAAGAAGTGGAATAAAGTGATTAAACTATTACATAGAAAAACATCGTAAAACAACCTCAAAAACGAACGCCTGTCCCTTAGACTATAATTAATATTTGTTGTTGTTACGAATGGTTACGATTCGACCATTGCTCTATTTATCTGATTCACAATTACGATTTTATGACTGTAAGTATTTAGTTAATATACCTACCTAAATTTTCCTCGCAAGGGTGTTGAAAATGTACGTATGAAACTCGTGAGCAACTTGCTCATTATACACTCGGCTGATTTACGCCCTCTCCTACGGTTCGGACTACAACACACAGCCTCGTGTATAATGAGCAACTTAGCTCACTTGTATCATAATCTACTATTATCTGGTTGCTGCCAATGGTAAAAAAATACGAAGTGATCTTTTAATCGAAGATGGTGAAACTGGACCTGCAATTTCTCCATTTTTTTGGTAAAGTGCAAAATTAAGAAACGCCTTAGATTGAATCTATATTATTGACGATTGCACACTAATCCATTATGTATCTGTTTCCACAATCACCAATAAAGTTTTTTTTTTCAGTGAGTATATTAATTTTTGTTCGAATCAAACTACTACTAATACTAAACTATACAACATTCGATGAATACCTTTAATTTCTTTGATCACTCTAAAATACCGATAGGCTGACCACTTCGCGTCCATACTAGAGTACTTGGATATAATGCATCGTCGCGTCGCCACTGAGTTTCTTTGCTCGAATATCAACGAAGTACAAGGCAAGCGATATCAGCTATGTAAAAAAGGCCTTCAGTGCTGTTTTCTAAGTTGCAACATGTATGAAGGTAATGGTTGCAACATGGTAAGCCTGGCTAACTACCACCGATCTATAAACAGGGACCTTATTGTCTAACGAGAAAGGTAATAGAGACGAACTAAATTACGCTTCTGCAGCGCATCTACCTGTCTGAGGCGCGAACTGATTCATTATTAAAGAATGTACTTGTCATCAGCAATAGCATCCTGTCTGTTATTGCGAACAGAACAGAAAAAAAGACTTATTTAGCCAAGAATATACATTGTCTTAATAAATTCAAGACAATGCTGTATTACAACAAGAATATATTCTGAACTGAAAAATAATCGAGTCTTGATATTACACTCGAATAATCTTAGGAATATTGTTTTGATCCAAAAAATATTTCTTCACATAAAGTATTCAAATTATTATTTCAAGATAACGAAAATATTCTTCTAAAAATAAAATAGGAATTCTTCTGTTAACATTTTATTCTCTAAATAAAATTTCTATATTCTTTCTTGAAATATTTTTAAATATTCTTGTTCGAATGTAATTAAGGTGCTTCACTTACGAATATTTATCGTAAGATTCTTGGATTCAAAACTAACCATATTCGTATTTAAACACTTTAACGATTTCTCCAAAGAAGAATGCAATATATAGGTACTTTGATTCAAGAATATTGTGTTCTGTTTTCAAGAATATATTTTTTTCAATATATATGAATCACAAATATTCTTGAATAAAAACACACTGCGTTGGCTCAAGTATTCCTTTTTTTCTGTGCTGTCCTTTCTTACACCACCAAATTAGGGTCTTCATAAAATAACTCTTCGCTAAGTAACAATCAGTGCTGACTTATCATATGTGACGTACTGAATAAAACAATCACAGAACCAACACAGTTTGAAGCACGGATACATGAGTGGCAGCATTATCAATTATTTTTCATACACGGTAATTAAACAACTTTAAACGGTTCAAAATCACTATTTTATTGAACATTTTTGTAATCCCGAAATGTAAACATTTTCAAGTGATCGAGACAATGGCGTGCAGTGACATCGGAATAAAAATAATGATAAACATAAGCTTTTCCAATTGTTTAAAGTTGTTGTATTACTATAAGTAATGATTGCAAAATGTTTCCATAGATTCTTGTTCCGAGTTTGGGTTTTATTATCTATGCTGATCTTTGATCAAATCTCACGGCGAAATATGATCAAAGATAAGTGAGTCAAATGTACTTATTACACTATTAAATATATGGGATCCAATGGATTTGATAGTGTAATATGGGCCTTAGTAGTAAATCGATAGTGATGCGACATTTTGTGGGTTGCTTGCAATTAGCAATTACTAATGTCAAATGTCACTGTCAAAACCTTTGGAAGCAAACTCTTTATTTACTATTACCTATTCTGTGGCTTTGTTTTTGTCCTTATGACATCATTTCCGCCTTTACTTCCGTTTGAGATCACGTGACTTCAAGAAAATTTAAACCCAATTTGTTTATTCAAAATAAAGGTAATCCAATGCAAAATAAATAATTTGTTAATTTCATCGAGTTATGTGCTCCAACTACTATCATGTTAACGTTACACTGTATTTTATTTTAGGCTGTGTCAACTACCCTAATAGGGCTGTGCCACAGCCTATAATAAGGATTACCTTTATATTTAATTCGTTACTTATATGCATAATACATAATATAGTTTATTCTGTTTATGATATCATAATAAATAACATATTGACATAAGCGTGTACTAACCAAATGGATCTAAATGTGAAAAATAAATATTATTATTAATAATTATGATATTTTCCTGTGAGAACGAAGCCCATTATGGAGAATTCTAATGTCAAAATAAAGTTAAGTTTCATCCAGATTCTAGTTAGACAAAAATACCCAAGGTGTTTCAGCAGGTGTCCTTCTTAACCAGCTCCCATTCTTGGTTCTAGGCTATTTACCAAGTCTACACATTACCGTTATATCTTCACTGACCGATTTTCTACATAATTCATTTTGCCGTATTTTGAATCAAGTTTTCTCTTTCAGAACTTTACCGAAATGTACGACTTGTCAAGCGATCCGTATGAACTAACCAACGTCATAGACAGAGTCCTCCCCTCAATCAAGCACTGGTACAAACTTACCCTGGTCAAGATGCTAAATTGTACCGGCGCTCGCCACTGCGATAACCCTTTTGGAGACAACTTGGACGACTTCGAGGAACTGCCGATTGACGTCAGGAATAAAAATAGTGTGAAGGTTAAAAAGAGGAAGTGTCCGTTCTGGTAGATTTAAATTAAATATTATTGTGATTTAATTGCGCTTTTTCAAAAATGTGTTATTCTACGAATAAGTATGTAAAGAAATGTAAGTTAAGCTCAAAAGCACCAGAACGCAATCCTTATCGTGGCGGGCGTGGTTTTAAAAGTGTACCGTGCGGCGCAACGATATTACCTTGACGCGACCAATCGGATGCGATCATTTCCAAGCGCCAAATCAATTAACCAATCCAATACAATTTGGAAGCTTTTGCGTATTTTGTTAATTGCGAACCTGATAAGTCCGAAATAAAAGCGTAACTTTACATATTTATTCGTAGCTGTAAGTACTTCGAAATAATATAAAGATGCTGAATACAATTAAATTAATATGTACATTAACTTGCAACATATTTTTATTTCAATTATTTTATGCAAAAGTAGGGATTTCCCTTGTTGTGTATACGTTATAGATTGGTTTGACGAGATACCTGTTTGGAGCAGTGACGGACGGCTCAGTGGTAATGGGGTACAATCGTCAACTCAGCCCCCAGACGATTACGTTCAGCCCGCGGGCTCAAAGCGGGTTTTTTATTAGTCGATTTGGTTAATTTGGTCCACTGCTGATCTGCTGGTGGGCTCAGTTGACTACTTTTAGTTTATTTCGAGTCAACCGCTCGACCCACGGTCAACTCGTCTGCTGCCAATCTGATTCACAGATTCGGAGCTTCCAATATTTTCGGAGTGGCTTGGCTTGCACACGTCTCAGTTTTGGCTTAGTCCTGAACTTCCCTTTAAATTTCCCCGTTAACGGGGATTTAGAGACTTTCAGGAGCTAAAACCCATGAGCATTGATTGCTGATTAAAGGGGATTTTGGTACCAAGTAGTACCAAAAATCCCTTGATTTGGAAAGCCATGGGCTGTACGTGCCTTTATGGATGATTTTCTCAAATTCGATAGGAAGCTGTAAGTACAATAGGAAGGCGAATCTAAAGCCTGATATTTATGTGACAGCTGTCACTTTGACAATTTATTCCGGTATTTATTTAAATTCCTATTCGGGTTTCATTCGACCCTAAAACAGTATAAATTTGACAGCTGTCAACAGTCAAATTTATTTATCAAAAATAGTTGTTTTTTGTATAGATCTATTTGTATTTTGATTTTATATTTGTCTATTTGCATGTACAGGACGTGAGAGCCGCCAAAGTGACATTCAATTACCTACGTAGTTTTTGTTTTTTCATGCCTGTGTCAACCTACAACGGGCTAAATTGTCGGAACTTTTAAATCCTATATTATGTAGTAGTTATTAAAGTGATAGATATATATATCATGAAGATCATCATTTCAGATGACAGCAGCCTTAACTTTTAAGAGTTTTATTTAGAAAATAAAACTTTTTAGCATCAGTTAAAACGCTTTAATGTTATTATTTTTAACTATTCTTATACTTTTTAGTAAATAATTGACGCATAAAGCCAGCAGTTACAAATAATAAGCAATGTCTATACTGATAAACCTGAGGAATTTAGAAGCAGTGATGGCTCAGTGGCATTGGCTATGGACTGCCGCGCAGCAGGTCCATGGTTCGAATCCCGCCGCGAGCTTGAACGTGAAGTTCAAGCTTCACCGCATGGTGGAAGGGCATTTTGCGAAAGCCCGCCTGTCTAACGACCACCCTATAGTAGAAAACCTGTCGCCAAGCACCTAACGGTGTGTTCCGGCAGCAGTCCTTGAGAGGCAGTGAAATTACAGGCACATGAGACTGAATAACTATGTCTCAAGGTGACGGGCGCAGTGCAATTCGTGACTTATGACGAAATAAATCTGTTATAGGCAGAGGTTAGTCCACTTAACATCAGGTTGGCCTCGAGCTTGTTCCGCCACAACAACATAAAAAATATATATATAAATATTAGTTCAAGAGATCGTTGAGAACAAAACAATACAAAAGTTTATATCTAATTCTCTGAGCATTATCACTGTGGCGACTCGCGATTTTTGATCATATTGGTTTTTATTGTTTTGCTCTTTTTAGTTATATTAATATTTAGTACTGAGCCTTATTTAAATACCACGGGCCCTTCACCATCAAAATTTTGTTAATAATTGTGTCAATAAGGTCGAAAACCGCATGCACAGTTTTTTCACTCTCGGAATCATGATGGTACTCGTGCAGCCTGCCTGGGTTAACACAAAGCATACTTTTTACTGCAGGAACATGTCATCGTCTAAAATACAAAGGTGATTACAGCAAAACATCTGCCGAAAATACATACCTACTTATTATTTAGTATTTGTAAACGTAACGTGGCGCCATAGTAGTTATAATTTTAATTGTAAAGCCCACGCGGGTGACTTCACGGGCATCAGCAACGGGCGGGCTGAGTTGAACAATAAAAAAAGTATTATTTACCCGTAGTACAACTAATTGGCACTACCAGTCGGGTTTTTTTTTTCCGCTGGGAAAAATGCATTACGCATGCCCCCCCCCCCCATCGGGGGATGGAAGGGGTATGTGGGACTCCCCGGTAGAGGACCGGTATACCCACTTAACGACCCAGCGGCATTCCAGCATCGTCTGTGTGGAGAAGGACTGGGAGACTGGCAGAACCTTTACATCCAGTCCCTCGCCGACGACGCCCGCCTTTACAGCGGGGCCTACATGCCCCTCCCAACGGGAGGGGCCCGGGAATGACCAGGTATGCTCGGCCATTCCCGCCCGACGGAGGTGGTGAGTATGTGCAATGCGAGAGAAGACGCCCCCGCGCCTGTCTCTCGCTACTCACCACCAGGAGGGAGAAGGTGATTATTCAATCGCCTTCTCCCTCCCCTTCTACGTCTACGCAGTGGCGCAACAAGGGGGTCTTCCTCCCTTGCACGCTCTGCCGCCTCCTGAGAAATTACTTCTTCGCAAAAGGAGGCGACCGCTGTCCAGGGCACCTCGTAGGGTCTCGGGGAAATTCTATTACCAAAAGCACAACCTGTTGGGCATAAGGTATATTATCCCCATGACACAACCAAACCTAGCCAGTAATGCCTCAGGGATTTGGAATATAATTTCATATTTTGACTACAATCGACCTAAACATAAATCCGAAATACCTAGGTTTAAGATGTGACTGTTACCAAAGTGACATTTGATGTCGTATTTTGGTAATGATTTCACATTAAGTTCTCGTTTCAGCTAAAATTTAATTAGAATTAGGTTTACAATGTGACAGCAGTCAAAATAACTTGATAGTTAACAGTAGAGCCAAAAATAATAAGCATATGGAAATAGTTCCCATATGCGTCAAGTATCAAGTATATTATCTATGATCTGTACTTATTTAAATATAGAACTCAGAAACTTTCAGTATGAACTAAGTACCTGTAACTTTGTGGTGAAAGGGTACACATCGCCAATAAAAATAAATTAAACGCAACACATTTAAAGATTAAAACGAAAACTACCTTTATAACATTTATTTATAAAATCAATCAACTTTAAAACATTACAACCTAAAAATATAACAATATCAAAAATAAATCACAGTTCAATGGCAGCATATATCAGTTCACTTTTGAATAAAAATAATAAATAATACCTGTAACAAAAAAACAGTTTTTATTAGTTTATAGATGTGATTTTCTAAGCACAATCGTGATTGTTGACCGCGCCGACCCTAAGAAGATTAGTTAGCAGCTCGTTCTATACGCCATTCGTTCAAATTATTACACTTATTTCTTTATGAACCGAGCGTTAACTAGCAATTTATATGACGAAAACGGTGTTTGCATAATTTACACCGTAACGCTAGTTGCTCTTGGTGTTTATCCCTATTTTAAGAAATTAGAATACATTTTGATTTGTTATCAAGTGACTTCTTGTGACTAACAGAACGTAACAACAAAAACTGCATTTTGCATGGTAGTAGGGCAATTTGAGAATTCCCGCCTGGCTAGCTAACACCTTCAAGTAGAAAATCTGTCGCCAATCACTTAACAGTGTGTTCCGGCAGCTGTCCTTGAGAGCCAGTTATTCTAGGTTAGCCCTATACAACATTTTCGACCACATCACAACTTACAATCAGGTGAGAAAGTGGTCAAAGCGTATAAATAAGAAACTAATTAAAAAAAAGTCGTAAGCGAAGTGGGTAGCTGTTTGGAATTAATTGCGTGCAAACAGTGCACCTTCTCGTATTTCTTTATGAATCGTTCGACGAAACGAGTGTTTGGTTGATTTGCACCATAGTGCTGGTCGTATGTGACGTTTATTTACTTAAAGAAACTAGAATTAAATTTTGATTTGCTATCAAGTGACTTCATGCGACTGACAGAAATTAGCTACAAATGAAAGAGACGAATTACTTAGCATTCCATGGATTCACCGTGCGGGTTACTAAGGTTTTACTTTAAATTTTGTCCCTAACACTTTAACGTTCACCTGTAAATAGGACAGCAAAAAAGACGACTCACCGCGATATAGAGAGTCAAGTGACCGCGTCGACCTGTTCTCTTGTGTGTATACTAAAGTAGTCCGTCAATTTGCTCTGGCACTGGATTTCATCCTTGTACACAAGTGGACACGGGAAGTATTTCTGTAAACATACACCATAAATATACTGTTTCAGCCGGATTGTCCACTGCTGAACACAGCCTCCCCTATTTAGGGGGTATTTGCCATAATCGCCACGCTTGGCAAGCGGCTTGGGGATCGCAGTGTAAGAAGGTAGTTCTTTAGAAGGCGCTGCTGCCCACCTTCCAGTATTTTTCCCTTAGTCGCCTCTTACGACACCCACGGGATGATATGGGGAGGTGCAATTCTAACCCGGCATAATATAGTATTAGATAATTGAAGCTTTAATACCTAGTTCTGTTATAAATTTATTTAATACCATACAAAACAATAGTGACAGTCTTTTGGGCCACCAACATCCAAATCACTTACACTCCGACCGTTAAAATTAACCGAACAGATTTCTCTATCAAACAATGCGGGCGGGCTTTTGTCAGAAGTCTTTAGTATTGTAACCGAAAAAGATACACATTTTAATAGTTACCAATGTGGTTAAATTAAACAAACGAATCTAAAATGGCGACTTGTACAGCAAGTAACCTTGTTGCATTGACGGTAGCTCAGCTAGAATGACATATAGTAACATTGCTTTATTTCTAAAAAAATTGAAGCGCTCGTAGCGAAGTTAGCTTAGCTGTTCTTAGCCGATCAGCAAAGTAAAGCAACGTCCACCGCGGTCATGAGTTGGATGGGTAACCGCTAGTGACATTACTACTAAGCGCTTCCGTGCTTCGGAGAGCACGAAAGCCGTCGGTCCCGGTTATCGTGCTAGGATGGTAGTCGTTACAGCATGGTAGTAAGGGTATTTTTCGAATGTCCGTCTGGCCAGCTACCACCCTCAAGTAGAAAATCTGCCGCCAAAAACCTAAGTGTGTTTCGGCAGCTGTACTTGAGAGCCAGTAATTCTAGGTTAGCCTGAACAACATCTTCGACCACATCATCACTTACCATCAGGTGAGATAGTGGACAAAGGCTAACCCATAAACCAAAAAAAAACATTCGTTTTATATTGGTGTCATCATTTTCACTAACACAGTATGTAAAAAAATATTCTTCTATTGCGGAAACTCATATTAGTAAAGAAACATATCCACAACTTAACTTCAAAATAACATCGGAAAATAATAACAACAAAGCAATGATGGCCGAGTGGTAATAGCTACTACTAGTGGATCAGCATCCCTGCTCTCTACTTGAACCACGAGGTTTAGAAGATTTGATATAGCAATGTTTAAACGAAAACTTAAAAGAATATTAGCCCAAAAATTTTACTATACAATTAATGAATTCCTCGTTGACAAGAATGTTTCAATTTGTATTAGAATGACGAAAATAAAATGACTAATTCTAAATTTTTACATTGCTTTTCTGGCATATGTAATTTTTTTTAAGACGAATTGAGATGATGAAAAATGTAATTATTAAAAACAACCACACATAACTCTAAATCTTGACTTAATTTTAACGCATCGAAATTAATAATTTGATATATCAATTTCAATTATTTCATTTGTTTGTAATTAATAATAGCATTCAATATTAATATACTTAGTTAACGTTTCAAAATGTCCTAATAAAGTTTCAGGTTGCTAACCAACACATAAAATAACTGAATGATAGAAATGGCAGTTAACATGCAGCGAGTTTCAAGCTTTAACCGATGGATAGGCTAAATGGATGACTGTGAAACGCAAAGATAGTGTTTTATTTATTAAATATGTTATGGGTAGTATAACCGGAACTTACTCGAACATTCTGAAACAGGCCCTTAGATTTTATTTTTATTTGTATGGACATGAGTTGCCAAATTTTAGTTACTGTACCACCTAGTATGCTATTGTATGATGTATACACACCGTGTTCTGACAAATAAATTATTTGAATTTGAATATGTACCTGTACAGCCTTGACTCCTCCCGAGATGTCGACAGTCGGCACAACTTGCTTGGGCTTCACAAACTTCACGAACCGTATGAGCTCTGAGAAACTGGAATGTTCACTGTACGGGATGCCTGTAAAACAGAAACACCTATGATATAATTTTTTCCTTCGCTGGTCTTTGACAACCGTTGGTAAGTGATCGTATCGTCGAAAATGTTAGCGTTTCGTTAAATATTAACGTCACCCTTAAACGATACTCACTGAGTTGTCTATAGCAAAAAGATTTGTTAATGACTGTATCAGCCAGATTGTCTACTTCTGAACACAGCCTCCCCCATTAAAGAGAGAGATTTGCTATAATCCCCACGCTTGGCAGGCGTCTTGGGGATCACAGTTTAAGATATCAGTTCCTCAGAAGGCGCTGCTGCCCATCTGGTATTTTACCTTTAGTCGCGTCCTACGACACCCACAGAAGCAATGGGGAGGTGACATTCTAGCCCGGCACCCCACGGGCACGTTAACGACACGACTAACCAATTGAGTTAATACAAGATTCCATTAATCCCATTTAATATTATAGTCACTAATAGGTAGGTCACTAATACTAGGTAATGTATGGTAGTGAAAGTTGGGTATGGCAGAAAAAGCATTAAAGTAGAATAAATGCCGTGGAGATGAGAGCATTGAGGAGCATGATTGGAGTCAAACGGAGTGACAGGATAAGGAATAGTGTGATAAGGGAACGATGTGGTGTGAATGAGGATGTAGTGACAAAAATCGAGAAAGGTATGTTAAGATGGTTTGGACATGTGGAGAGAATGAATGAAATAAGAATGACTAAACAGATATACATGGGACAAGTGAACGGAAGTTTTGGAAGGGGAAGACCTAGGCGAACGTTCCGAAATCAGATTGAAGACGTTCTGAAAAAAGGCCAGGTCAAGAGTAAACCGACGCTTATGTATGAAAGGATTGATGAGTGTAGATGAAGCGAAAGAGATATGTAAGGATCTTAGTAAGTGGAAATCCGTGGTCTCTGCCTACCCCTTTGGGAAAGAGGCGTGATTTTATGTATGTAATATTATAGTCACGTGGTCCCAGAGGTAAAAAAACTATAGTTATATTATTCATAGCTTAGCCTTTGATAGGTTGGCCTTTAACCACTATCTCACCTGATCGTAAGTGATGCTCCGGACGAAGATGTTGTTCAGGTTAACCTAGAATTACTGGCTTTCAAGGACAACTGCTGGGACATTTATAAACCGTTAGGTGCGGAGAGTGGTACCTAGCCATGCGGAAATACGCAAAATGCCCTACCGACATGCTAAAACGACTGCCATCCTAAAACAACAACTGAGACCGACGGCTTAACATACGTCCGCGGAAGTACTCAGTAAATAAAATACTAAAAAAAAGTAGCCCCTAGCGGTTACCCGTCCAGGTCATGACCGCAGCGGACGTTGCTTAACTTACTTGATCAGTTACGAACGACTACGCCAACTACGCTATAAGCGCATCTATATTATTAGTTAAATCTTATATCAAGCAGAGAGCTATACCGGAGAAATGTCTTAAAAGCCTCTCTTAAAACCGGAAAAATTAAGCAGTGATGGCTCAGTGGCATTGGCTATGGACTGCCGCGCAGCAGGTCCATGGTTCGAATCCCGCCCAGAGCTTGAGCTTCACCGCATGGTGGAAGGGCATTTTGCGAATGCCCGCCTGGCTAGCGACCACCCTCAAGTAGAAAATCTGTCGCCAAGCACCTAACGGTGTGTTCCGGCAGCAATCCTTGAGAGCCAGTGAAATAACAGGCAAAAATGAGACTTAACATGTATGTCTCAAGGTGATGGGCGCAGTGCAGTTCGTCACTTGTGATGAAATGCATCTGTTATAGGCAGAGGATACCGCTTAACATCAGGTGGGCCGCGAGCTTGTTCAATCACAATAAAAAAAAAAAAAAAAGCCAGGCAGGAAGCTCTTGGACTCTAGACAATTAATAGCTAAGATATCAGATCTTCTGCAGTCTATGTAATAAATGTATTTTGCCACGATTGAATTATGTCTTCCAATAGCGTTAATTCAAAGTAAAAAAGAGGTATACAGTATAATAATAATTTTACCATGTATTGTCACCAAATCTTTCTCGACCTTGGAATTCTTCCCGTTTTCCCATCCACTAGGCTTAAACGCAACCACTTCGGCGAAAGCACCGTGCAAACTGTCCAGGTAACTTCGTAATTTCTAAATAACAAAACAAATTATAACCTTTTTAATATTTTATTGCAATAACACATGCTCTACGGATTACGTTACAAAATTAGAAATTTACGAGAGGAAAAATTATAGTCATGTACTGTACTGTATTAGCCGGATTGTCCACTGCTAAACACAGCCTCCCCCATTAAGGCGCTGACAAGTGCTAAATAGCTTTACTTAAACAGATTTTTAGCAAAATGTATTTAGTTTGTAGCAGTAAGATAATTATATGTTAATTTTGATCACATTATCTAAGGCCAAGAAAAGTCCGAAACACGTTTCCTTAAAATTTTCTCGATAGAATAAAATAGCAAAGTTGACTCTAAATAAAGCTTCTAACGTAAATATCTTAATTATTTACGAACGAATGTGTACGAAACTATATTAATAAAATAGCAAAACTTTATCAAGAGAGACAAGAAAAGTTACATTTTCGATTTACGTTTCTAGTTTTGTGTTATCAAGCTTTCTTTCGGATTTTACCTAAACTGATCGCGATTTTACCATCGCTGTCTCTCTTTCACTACAACGCAATCCGATAGTGACAAAAATTCAGCATTTGACAGCGTCTTAAGGGGGCTTTGCCATAATCTCCACGCTTGGCTGGCGTCTTGAGGATCGCAGTTTAAGACTTCAGTTCCTCAGATGGTGCTGCTGCCGGGCGATGCCCCGTCCACCCACTGGACTTTGCCACTGGTGGGTGGACGGGGAATTCAAGTTTCCCCCTCCACCCACTGTACTAGAGTTGGAACCAAATCAACTGCTTCATCGATATTACAAATAATACTTTTGCTATTTGATTACTACTACTCTGAAGAAAGGCCTTAGACGTGACAGCTGTCAAAGTGACAGTTGATGTTGCAGTTTTCAGTTTCGTTTCTTGGGATTTTTTAAACTTATCTATAAAATTATATTGGTGTGCGGTGTGACAGCTGTCAAAGTGACAGTTTATGTCATATAGACAAGTGTGATTTGTGACAGATGTCAAAGTACCAGTTGATGTCGTATTTTATGTACTCGATTACTTTTCATTTTCATGACATCTGTCAAACTTTTATAGATCTCATAGATATTTTCATTTCAGATGACAGCTGTCAAACTAAAATAGTGTTTATCTCGGAAACTATTAATCCTACACTACTAGTTTCTTCACAGATATGATAGATCTCACAGATATCTTCATTTCGGATGACAGCTGTCAAATTTAAAAGTGTTTTATCGCGGCAACTATTGATCCTAGACTACTAGTTTCTTCACAGATATGATAGATCTCATAGAGATCTTCAATTCGGATTACAGTTATTATACAAACTTGAAAGCACTGTTAAGTAAAATACAAGATCAAATGCCACTTTGACAGTTTTGCATCTTAAATCAATTTATAGGTACCATTTTTTTAGGACTATTGTCCAACAGATGGGAAATCAAAATTGATTATGTGACATCAACTTATGTAAATGTATAAAAAAAGTATCAAATTTTTTATTTCCTGCAAGTAGTTGTGTGATGGCCAACCAAAAACCCATCATACTACCAAGGTGGTTGGTAGTTATAATGGGTTAAAAAAAACCCGTGGTATTGGTCCTAAAGAATTATTGCTACGGCATCTTATGTGTGATGTAAAACAATCGCTATTGGATTATTTCTTTATTAATTTGAACTACTTACATACATAAATAAATAAAAACTTAATGACATGTATATCCTACGTATGTGAAACTAATTTCTTCGGTTATGTTATTAATATATTATATATATATACCTAACAAGATACTTTTTCTTATCATGAAATTTTAATATATTTAAAGGGTAGCCATTTGACAAAATATCAGTCCCATATGGTAATGCATTTCTAATGAATCGCAAAATGACGTTTAGCGAGATATCGAAAATGCAAAAAAATTAAGTATCTATATCAGACGACCCTGTGACCACTATATATAAGAAACATATTTATCATTGCAAGACAAAGGACTCCACGTTGCGACACAGATTCCTGCTTTTGGTAGCACAAAGCATGCTTTATATACCCAAAAAAATAAATGTTTTAATGTTCGTGTCAAGATTTGTTTTTCAAGATGTGTCTTATGTTTTCTACTTATACTATCTGTCACGGTAAAACGTAGCCCCGCGGTTTCACCCGCGTAGACAATGATGAAAAATGATGATGAAAAAAGTATCTTGTATTGTAACAGGATCCATGCAGCCTACCTATACGTATAAATATAACCTAATCATATATTATTTTTGATTTCACAGCTGTCATATAAAATGAAGATCTCTATGAGATCTATCATATCAGTCAAGAAATAGTAGTCTAAGATCAATAGTTTCCGAGATAAACACTATTTTAGTTTAAAAGCTGTCATCTGAAATGAAGATCTCTATGAGATCTATCATATCTGTGAAGAAACTAGTAGTGTAGGATCAATAGTTTCCGAGATAAACACTATTTTAGTTTGACAGCTGTCATCTGAAATGAAGATTCCTATGAGATCTATCATATCTGTGAAGAAACTAGTAGTCTATGATCAATAGTTTCCGAGATAAACCCTATTTTAATTTGACAGCTGTCATCTGAAATGAAGATCTCTATGAGATCTATCATATCTGTGAAGAAACTAGTAGTGTAGGATCAATAGTTTCCGAGATAAACACTATTTTAGTTTGACAGCTGTCATCTGAAATGAAGATCTCTATGAGATTATAAAAGTTTCACAGATGTCACGAAAATGAAAAGTAATCGAGTACATAAAATACGACATCAACTGTCACTTTGACACCTGTACCAAATCACACTTGTCTATATGACATTAACTGTCACTTTGACAGCTGTCACACCGCACAATTTTATAGATTAGTTTAAAAAATCCCAAACAAGAAACGAAACTGAAAACTGCAACATCAACTGTCACTTTGACAGCTGTCACGTCTAAGGCCTTTCTTCAGAGTAGTAGTAATCAAATAGCAAAACTATTATTTGTAATATCGATGAAGCAGTTGATTTGTTTCCAACTCTAGTGCAGTGGGTGGAGGGGGAAACTTGAATTCCCCGTCCACCCACCAGTGGGAAAGTCCAGTGGGTGGACGGGGCATCGCCCCTGCTGCCCACCTTCCAGTTTTTATTCACCTTTAGTCGCCTCTTACGACCACCACAGGTAGCAATAGGAGGGTGACATTCTATCCCGGCACCCCACGGGGCTTTGTGCGGGATTAAAATTAAAACCTACTATTTGCTTATTTTTCGTGTGTTTATCCGTCTAAATTCCACTATTTTAGAGATTTATGACATTATTCGAGAGAGCGCTTCTGTGTTCCGGAGTGCACGTAAAACCGTCGGTCTCGGTTGTTGTCTTAGGATGGCAGCCGTTATTAGAATGGTGGTAGGGCATTTTGCAAATGCCCGCCTGGTTAGCAACCACCATGCGCGGGACGCTTTCCTGAAAAGTCAGATTTTCCGTGATTTTTGGCTAATAGCGCCCTCTAAAAACACCGTCTCAAAAGATTTATCTAATGCCATACATAACCACAAGATGACAGAACAATCAACTACATCAAAAACGTGCGAAGCCAAATGCAGTGGGATTAAAAAAAAACTCAACATCAACTTCTGTGTAAGTAGGTATTAAGTAAAAGGTTTATTGTTATATATAAGTTATATATATTACTTGCTCAGTGTAAGTTACTTTATGGCATGGAAGTAAAAAGGTCTACGTACAACTAGTACTTATTGTTGAGGTGATATACTAACCTACCTAGCATCAGTGTAAAGAGGTTGGACTACTACCATTGTGTGGTGGTTGCTAGGGAACCAATGTTTGTTAGTTTTATAATGTCATCGAATAAAAAATTTCTCTTGACAAGTTCCTTATAGTGTGTTATATTTTTCTTTGTAAAAATTGGTATCTTATATATATTTGTGAGAACTCTACTCATTTTCAATTCCACTGTAGTTCTGCTAGGAATCAACATATTCCTTTAAGAAGTTCTGGTCCCCAGAGAAAAATAAGAAGAGAGGGTCCACAAAATGGATTTCAATACCAAAATAGATATAGGAAAATTGCAAGGCAAACAAAATTGGTCAACGGTCAACATGGAATACCTAGGTTACCATCATGCTGGGAGGCACAGAAGGTGCCACAGAAGCAGTAGAAGGTAAACTCCAGAAGCCAATTCTTGTCGAAGGAGCAGGTGACGCCGAAATCAGCAAATACGACAAAGCGATGGCTAGTTATAGGAAGGCTGAAACAGGTACTTTGCTCATGCTTACGACAAATATGTCTGAAGACACACTAAAGAAGGTGATGAGGTACAAAACTGCACGAGCAGTCTGGTTGGAGTTACATAGACTATTTGATGGACAAGCGGATGACAGAGCTTGTAATTTATGTCTACAATTTTTCGAATTAATAAATAATAATAATTATTTAATACATTTTTCAATTTTATCAACATATTCCTTTAAGACTTATTACTTCCATGCTTTATGGTTGATAAATTTGTGGACAAATTATGGCATTTAATATGGACCTCTTGCCGTGTTAATATTGTGAATATATATTGTTTCGGATTGGTTGATTTTTGTTCTTTCTAGGTACTGCCAAACAAGGAGAACATCGGCAAAAAGACGCCGTTTTAAAATCGAAATTCCAAAGAAACAGACAAATCAGGTACATTGCTTCAACGTTTATTGTGCGAACCGCGAAGGAACTGAGTTACTTAACCACTGTCTTCTGGAAAATACAACCCGGGAGTTTTCAAATCTAAAGTAAAAAACTTCTTTCTGAGCTATGTTTTACTAAGAGTGCTTCACCGCAGATCACAGCGTTGCTTAATATGAGATAAACGGTGCTCAAATGTGAATAATTAGTCTGCAGGTACGGCAATCGCGAACGAAGTCGCAGGTACATAAATAAATCTTACATTACCAGTGCTTATGTCAAATAATATGGAAACGTTTTTAATTTAGTCTGCAAAAGACAATATTTAATTACGATTTAGTCACATGTTTTGTTTAAGTCATTTTCAAAATAATATGTCACAGGCTTCTCATAATTTTGAAAAATGTAATATATATATACATATATATTACATTTTTTAATTTGACATTGTAAAATTTAATGACTTTTATCAACTGTAATTATACCTAATTCTGTACTGTGTTAATATACCTAATTTTTAAAATTACTGTGTTTTCTGTTCCTATTGTTTCATAATGATAAGTACCCATAGATATTAATTTATAAGTAAGGTGCATCCTAATCCTAATAATTTCAAAACCAACTTTTACAAAATTATGTTTTTTAGGAATGATTTTAAAATGGTGCCAATGCAGGGCTACCTCTTCGGCGAAGAGTAAATCTGCGTGACGTGTATGCCACTGGTATTTTTATGTTCTTTCTAATATTGGACGCGTTTATAACAAATAGTTTTCCCAGCAGAAAATGTTTGTTAGCTAAACATGTTACATTTTAGAAACAAAATATATTATATCTGCGTCATACACGACGCCGCCGGCGTAGCAGGTAGGTATTATATATATATATATATATATGTGTAAGTAATACAAATCTAATCACACATTCATAGTCGTGCATGTGTGAGTAAATTTTAGTTCCGGATTTTGATACCTGAGCAGTCTCTTGACATAACGGGTAGGCATAAAAAATCGTAAAGGGCCTCTCTATTCCCAGTATATTACTTTACTCTATGGCAACCACCCTCAAGTAGAAAATCTGTCGCCAAGAACCTAACAGTGTGTTTCGGCAGCTATCCTTGAGAGCCCGTAATTCTAGGTTAGTTAAAAAGATCTTCGACCACATCATCACTTACCATCAGTGAGACAGTGGTCTATCAGCTATAAATAAAAAAAAACTTTTCCACTTTAGTCAAGAATGCGACGATGCTCGACTAGTTCGTGATATTCGATTTAAAATATTATTACAAGCTTATTATTACAGCGCTTTCTGAACAACTGATAACTTCTACTGCAATCTCCAAGACGATTGCCAAGCGTGGGGATTTGATTGATGTGTACATCACTATGTTTACGCCTTTTTTGAACACTATGTCTTAGTGAAGTATAAATGGTAATGATACATACAGTACAACAATAAAATATCATAGATCGGGTAGCCCAGTAGCTGCAACTTCACTCAAAACATATGGAAGAGCGTGCCTCCGTCAGTGTAAAGTACACACAGTGGATTGTGTAAATGCGGCTTCATACCTCGTGCGTTAGATCTCTCATAGGCACGACGTGAAGTTGAGACGAGTGCGGCGGGTCGCGGCCACAGGCGCGCCCCTCCACTATCTGCAACACGCGCTCCTTCTCTGGACATGCCCACACTGAACAACCGACGCGACGCGACAGCCCTAGGAAAAACTTTTCCTTGCCTGAAATAAAAAAAGGTATAATAGTTTCCTATGGGTTCTTGCAATTATAATACATATTTAAAAGGTTTAAAAGTGCAGGGGAGCAACGAATTATTTTAAAAAACAACGGTGTTTAACGTCGGAATCTCAGGTCAAGAGTTATACTCGATTTAAACTGTTTCATTCATAATTGTTTAGTTATTACTAAGAAGGTACATTTATACGAAGTTATGGAGTTTTTATTCAGTCGGCCAAAGCAATTTGTATAAAGACCACCTCGGATCCGCCATGTTGGACTTTTTAGAAAGAAGTAATTTGAAGTAACAATGTTTTATTGTTGCCTTTTTATTTATTAGCTGATGCTTTGCTTTATATTTATAAACAGAGCCTGTTCTTGAAAATAAATAACGACACAGCCTTTGTTTGAAATTAAAAGAAGGGTAGTGAAACTTTATACCTAATGATTATTGAAAACATATTGTTCAATGCCACCATTAGGGTAAATTACAGGCTAATGAGACCTAACAACTGGACGTCTCATTGTGACGGGCACAGTGCAATTCGTCGTTGACGAAATGCGTCTGTTATAGGCAGAGGTTAGTCCACTTAACATCAGGTGGGCCTCGGGCTTGTTCCGTCACAATAACATAAAAAAAAAAAAAAGTCGAATGCTATACTTTTTAACTCCAGTGCTACAAATAAATATGTACAGAAATATTAAGTCTAGCTCAAAAATAGCAGAACGCAAAGCTTACCGCGACGTTTAATAAGTGTACCGTGGGCGCAACAATATTGACACGACCAATCGGTTGCGATCATTTCCAAGCGCCAGATGTACTAACTAATCCAATTGAATTTGGAAGATTGTGCGTTAATAATTCAAAAACTTATTAATTTACCTCAAAAACTATAGAGAAATATGTTTATATTATATTGCACCATATAACTCCCAAACATTAGCAAAACCAATCATTTATAAAAATCTTTTTTTTAATTCTCTCCAATCTCCTCCTCATCTCATCCTCTCAATGCCTCCCTTTTGCTGCATGGTCCTCAACTGTGAACTTGAGCAGACCGAAATCAAAGGGTGAACAGTATGAAAGTGATACATATTACATACTTCCTTAAATATTTTTTCTAGATCCAGTGCAATGAACTTTCACATTAGTTGTTCATAAAGCAGTGGGATGGTAACACATAGAAAAAAAAAAAAAAAAGGCTAATAACCGATAGTGTAAGTTTTGCTCACGATGATCATCGAAGAGAACTTCTTCCCAAAACTTATCAAACACAACCTTTATTTGTTCTTTCTCAAAAAGCTTAGCTCCCAGTGAACTGAATTTTAGCATTCGTTATTCATAAAACATTGAAAGAGTAACACATGGGAATAATATGAAAAACTCTGACCGATTGTAAGCTCCGTACTCCGTACACGACGTGTACCCAACTCTTAACCTCATAAAAACTATTATAGAAAACAAACTTAATTATTTCAAGCCTAAAATATTAATACTGAGATTCGTACCATGGCGTCACGAACCATAATGTTTATATAGCGATATTTCTAATGTTAGAATTTTAATTCTAACTTTAATGTAATGAAATTTGCTAGTGCAAAATATAATTGTAAATTTGGTATAGGTATATAACTGAATTAAGAGATGGTAGTTGGCCTCCTGAGATTACTTTCTCGAGCTCTAATTTTTTTTGGAGCATTATGTAAAGAGCCATTTCCAGAGACTATAAATGCTGCGAAGTCAATGTGAGAGTTGAGAGGAGGATATGTAGTTTTAAAACAAATAATACTATAACATACGATAAGCACTGTCGAGAACTTTATCCCAACCTTCTCGAAAGCGAATAAAACTTATATTTATTTTCTTCTCGTAAAGTTAAACTCTGAAACTCCAGTACAATGAAGGTGAGCATTCGTTATTCATAAAAAAATAAGGGTTTTACTTAAGAGAATAATGAGGAATGAGCAGACCTTGCCTTATTTACTCAAGAAACAATTTTCTTTTGCTTGAGCAAGTACAGAGCCATTTCCAGACTATCAATGTGAGAGCAGTTACTGTAGGAATAATTAAAAATATATATATATAACTGACCAATGGTGTAAGTGCCGCATACAATGAGCACCGAAGAAAACTTCTTGCCCACCTTCTCAAGCGCTAATTTCTTTTGCTTCAGAACGTACAGAGCCATTTCCAGGCTCTGTTCTTGCGTTGGGAAGTCATAGCGTGGGTTGCAGTATCTGTAAATAAATGTTATTAAAACTTATAATTCAGTGTTGAAAATAGGCTGTTATGTTGTTTCTGCTGGTATTAAAAAAAGCTGTTTAAAATAAGGGTACACTAAAAATATTAAGAGTATTACCACTACATTACCATACACGCGAGTAAAACCGTGCATGCCAGGACAATGCAGGCCCAATCTTCAATGTGTTGACGATTGTACAAGCCGCGCTTGTAGATTTGTACGAGCTACTGTAATGCTGTGCACACGTACATGTTAGTGGGATAACTTAGACTACTGTTAAAATAATATTGCTCGTAAAGTTTTTGAATACCACAATTCCAGAAGTAACCTCTAAAACTCCTAAAATTATTACAACTACGTTTACCCGTAACAAATGTAATAAATTCAATTAGTATTAAAATTTATATTTTTTCTAAATATTCTCAGAACCCCGCCTATTGCGCGATCAAGAACAATGGTTAGACGACCTAGGTACATAACCTACCGACCTAGGTGAAATTTTGCATGTATATCCTTGAGCCTTATGCTTCTGGTTTGCCAGATTTCCGTTAAATTGAGTACATATACTTAATCAAAAATCCTTTGAAAAATCATTTTGTATGGGAATTGTTATTTTGACATTAAGGGTTAAATAAATAATAAATCTTAAAACTGGCAAACGAGAAGCGTAGATATTAGGCTCAACAACATGCATACAAAATTTCACCGAGTTTGAACACTTGGTATTTAAAATATGACGAAACTACGTTTGTACAGAGAGCGATCCGTGCACTCTACTCTTAATTGAAAGTCAAACAATATATGCGTAAGATAACCGGTATGTTTACTGAAATATATCGTCACAGAAGTCACGTGATTCAAAGGAGTGTTAAAACGGTACTTTAATTTCTTGTTTTTTTTTAAATTGTATTCATAATAATAATATCATTTTTTTGTTGAACATGGCAATTGAATGTAGAATATATCAATATAAAAATATATAAGTGAATAACATAATATTTAATTTGAATTAATATAGAATTGCTTTGACATATTTCATCACATAGTAACAAGTTAGCTATCGGCTAGCCAATCACTAAAAAAGTACTGCACTCACGTAGTATCCAAATAAACAGTGTGAATATCCTTATTCCAGAACACAGGGTATGACTCCATGGGAGGACACGCACGGAAGTCTCCCGTGTGTAACAGCGATTTCCCATTGAGTAACGTGAATACAAACATTAGTGCCCCTGGACAACTGAAAATATATCGTAAGTATTATTACAATTATTACATCGATAAAAATTAGTAAACTGCGATTTAATGTTCCAAATATTATGAACTTTTTGGCATACATTAAAATAGTTAATGAGGGAGGAGATATTTTTGACGCCGTGATGGCTCAGTGGCATTGGCTATGGACTGCCGCGTTGCAGGTCCATGGTTCGAATCCCGCAGCGGGCTTGAGCTTCACCGCATGGTGGAAGGCAATTTTGCGAATGCCCGTCTGTCTAGCAACCACCCTCACGTAGAAAATCTATCGCCAAGCATTGAACGGTGTATTCCGGCAGCTGTCCTCGAGATCCAGTAATTCTAGGTTAAGCCTGTTAACACCTTCGACCACATCATCACTTACCATCGTGTGAGATTGTAGACAGAAGCTTAAATATCAGCTACTAAATTTCCGGCCGCGGCTCCTTCCGCGCGTATAACGACCTCTTTTTGCGCGGTTGGATAAAAACTAACCTGTGTCCTTCCCCGCATCTCAAACTATTTCCATACCAAATTTCATCCAAATTGGTCCAGTAGTTTTGGCGTGGAAGCGAGACAGACAGATAGACTGAGTTACTTTCGCATTTATAACATTAGTGTGGCTATTTGGCATTGTGCTATGGCATCGTTTTAAGTATCGTACGCGACAAGGATCTTTTGGCACGTGTCTCAAATATAAACTAACGCTCTTTGACAGTTCAATTTTAGCTGTTTATTCGACAACAAACGCCCCCCTTTCGATTCAAGCGCCAAGAGATCCTTTAAACAATGTAATTTATATAATACTTTTATAGCACGAAATTCACGTTACATTCACATTTGAACAAAGGCGTCCTTATTAGAGAGGTTTGCTATTACGCTTGGCGCCTTGGGGAATGCAGTGCAAGGTGGTAGTTGTTCAGAAGGCGCTGATGCCCACCGTCTCGTGTTTTTCCCTACGCCATCTCTTACGACAGGAAGATTTGGGAGGGTGCCTTTGGGAATTATACCCGGGACAGAGAAGCCCGGCAACCCCCGGGATTTAGTTATAATTCTGCTTAATTAAATACCAACTTTCGTCAAGATTAAAAGTCAAATTTTATATCCGTTTATTTTATTATAGAGTCCAGTAGTTATTTGTCTCCCAGCAAAGAAGATAAAAAAATAACAGTACTGCAAAACTGGAAAAGTAATTGTTATTTTTTGCTAGAGTTATATTTCAAAGTTCGTGTCTTCAGGTGCTCACGAATAATAATGACGTGTTAATAAATAACATAGAATTTTTCGTGATCTTGCAACAGTGTAGACAAATAATACAAAAGTAAGATAAGCTGTGTTCAGCAGTGGACTATCCAGCTGATACAATAGGTACGTAAGATATTGGATTATAACCAAGTTTGGCGCTTGTATGTGTTGCCATAAACAAAAATACGTTTCTTGTATGGGACCCCCTTTCATTTTATTATTTGTAGGGCAATATACATCTTTGTTGTGAAAATTTCAACCAGCTACCTATTGCCGTTTCAAAGATACAGCGTTTATAAGAACAGACCGACAGACTTTATTATAATAACATATTATAGTATTAAGGTCCCGTTTACACCGATACCCATAACGTTAAGTTTACTAGACGCCGCACCGCGTGCCGCTTCAAATCCGCAGCGCAACAAACTTGTAACACTGCTTAAAGTAAATATTAATTTGTACGTCATAATATTAGTATAACGGCAAATATACGAACAATGCAAGCATATCAATAATTATGATAGATATGATATTTTTTTAGAATAATGGACATGATGAAAACAAACTCACTGGTTGGCATCGACCGCCGCCACCTCAACGCCATCGATCTTGAGCGTCTCATCCACGTTGATAATGTGAATGATTTTCGGATTCACACCAAGTCGCGCTATGCACAGATCCGCTAAAAAAAATATTCAACGAGTTAAGAATTAAGGACAATGCAGATGTATCGGCTGGTATAGTATAGATATCGCCTTAAGCTCGTCCACGTGGCGACTCTATAAGTCGATGCTATACAGAGAGTTGAAATATATAGACTAGTTATATCCGAACACCACTGTTCTAAAAACTAACTAGAATTCTACATACCTACGCACATGTAAATATGCAATTCGTAATGACAAGGAAAGAATCTCTGTTGTTAGAAAGAGATAAATACCTAAGCAATTTGTGTTACCACCGCCACGAGACGTTCTGATCGACATTACGCTGCAATCTCTTTCACTCTCTCACAAACGATCCACACATCTCCCCATTTCATTGTCACACCGGCGCCTAAGATAAAACAAAATGACGATATTTTCTATTTCAATAATAATAGCTACACTTACGCGTGAATTGAAACATTTTTCTTATCTTTCAAAGTGCCTGTATAATTAGTGCATGGTCTAAAAACACAGGAAGGCATATTGTCCACAACTTTTTCCTAAAAGACACGATTAGCGGCAACGTATTCACCGGACGCTTGGAAGTGCAAGACTGATAGCGACTACGGCAATTACCTTGCATTCTTCTAGTAAATATGGGGAGCTCACAACTCATCTACAGGTAAAAAAATCTTAGATGATACCGAAACAGCGTTGATTAGTGTACGTTGTAGAATTAACTTTACAGCGAATACTGAACGGCAGTTGAGAAGGTGTCGATAAAGGAAGGAATCAAAAAGATGTGGTCATAAAATTAATTTGTGTAGGCAATAGTGCGTTTAAAAGACTGTGTCAACTGTCGCACAGAGGGTACGGCTCGTGGACTAGTACCTTTTAGCTCCGTGGTAAGTTCTACTAAGGGTATGTTCCATTAGTCGCTAAGAACGTTATTTTCGATAATTTTGATCACATTCTGCGTCTATGGTTGTGATCACGTGATCGTTTGTAACTGTCATCCCCGTTCCATTTTTGGATAAGAACGCTAAGAATGCCACTAAAATTTGCCACTTCTGTCACTTTTGACATTAGATGTAGCGTTTAAGGCGAAAATAACGCCAAGGCCCATGTGGAAAACTTTTTGGGAGTGTGATCGTTTTTAGCGAATCTCACTCAAATGGTACGCACCCTAACATGACATCTACCAGCGATACTTATCTGTGCAATATTATCCGCCGCAATCCGGTTAAGCGACTGGGGTCAACTTTCAAGGGTCAGTGCATAATTTAGAGTTAGTAGATATTGTTCCTGCTTTTTTTTTATGCCTGATTAGTTAGCCTTTGCTTACTATCTCACCTGATGGAAAATGATGATATGGTCAAAGATGATGTTCAAGCTAACCTAGAATTACTGGCTCTCAAGGATAGCTGCCGGAACACCGTTAGGTGCTTGGCGACTGATTTTCTACTTGAGGGTGCTAGCCAGGCGGTGTCCCGCCCTGCCACCATGCTATAACGACTGCCATTCTAAGACAACAACCGGGATCGATGCCTAACATGCCCTCGGAAGCACAGAAGGGCTCAGTAGTAATGCCACTAGCGGTCACCCATCCAACTCATGACAGCGGCGGACGTTGCTTAATTTTGTTAATCGGTTCAGAACGGCATTTTTGGAAAGCTCATAGCGAAGTTTGCTTAGAAACTTCACTACGAGCGCTTCAATAATGCTTATTAATTTAGTAATTAACTTAATAAAATTACGACATTATTCTACGTTTCAGGTGGGTTTGGATAATAAGGCGTTAAATAATGAAGACCCCTGTTTCGGGCCAATATCAGAAACTTACATCGACGTGAGTGTGCTACACATACGGCTCATTTTCCTTTAGTCGCCCTTTAAGACCATTTAATGCGAGAATATGACACTATCCTTAAATTCTGAAGCCGGTAAAGTGAGTGTGACAAAAAAAATATAAACGGTCCTACGCGTGTTAAAAATGCAACGAAACGTGCTTAATAAAAAAGGACATAATTTATATCATAAATGTCAGGAACTGTGTAGATTAAAAAAAAAGAACGTCGCACAGAGGGGTATTTGAGACATCTAGCTGGCCAAAATTATTTATCGCTCTTAATCAATTAGAAATGGTTCAGTATCTCATAAAACCTTAAATACAAGTGTATAAATACTCTTAACCTTCAGTTACAGGACAAATTCATACATTAAATTTGAATAATGAGACAAAAAGATGCGGTAGAAAAAAAAGCGTAGTTTTGTATAAGAAAATATATTTTATAACACAAAATAATGTATAAATATAATTATAATAAACAACTATCGCAAAACAAATTTAAAAACTTAAAATATAAATAATAATTAGGCATAACTTTCTTCACATATTAACATTTCTAATGTTTCCTTCATAAAATGATTTTGTTTTATTTTTTTAACAATTCTTCTTGATGCAAGTAGGGGATCTGATGTTAACAACAATCTATTCAAAACATCTGTATTACATTCTAATCTGCTGAATTTTCTTGCAAAGTTTTGCCTGTATAAACGAAAATGTTTATTTCTTGCTTCTGCTGCTTCTTCAGATAATTGTCCTATTGGTAAAAAAGAAATGCACTCAAGAATCACTTTGATTTTTTTGATAAAATTTATATCTAGACCTGTAATTTCAGCTGCCAACTCTGGATTTTCAAAAAATCTTCGACTGGTATTTCCGTCATTTGTATTGCCAAATCCAGCTTTAGGAAAATCTACCCGAAGACCTAGTTTATTTTTAAATTCGTTTTGAATTTTTTCTTTGTTTTTTTGTATTAGCAGTTTGTCTGCTTCAGATTTTAGTGGAGATCTCATTGTAGATTTTGTCCCTGTTGCCGCGTTGCACACTTTTGCATCTATCATTGTTAGCATCATTTTGGTTTTAACAACATATGATCTTCCACTGATTGTTACTGATATAGGTTCTAATTTTTTAGCTGCGGCTTCCACATTGTTGATTTCTTCGTTCGTTATATCAACTGTTTCCTTTAAAAATCGTATACGGATAGGTCTACAGTAGCGGGGCGATGATGGAGTTGTGTTATGCCATAATATTTTATTTTTTTCCCCATACACTAAGCGTAGGGGCACAAATGAACTTTGAAAAATGTGCGAGTCGCATCCGCTATCATTTTCAAACTTTTGTTTGAACTGAGCCTGTTGTGAGCCATCACAACCCCATTTACAGATCATTTGAAGATCTCTCTCATTATCGCTAAGGGTTTTCAAAACGTCTTCTAAGTGAATAAGTAATCTTTCGGCAGTATGATTCATTATTCCTTGTAAATTCACTTCGGCACAGGTTTCGGTTACGCTAAAAAATTCATTGGAAGGATAACATTGTTTCTTATACAGCTGCAAAACTGAATAGCATGGAAGATTTCCTGTGGTTTGTCTGATCCTTTCATATTGGGACCTTGAAAGATTCGCATCTACAAACATTGCCAGCGCTTCTTCTGGATTGATATGCTTAACATGTGCCATGTCACGGTCTACTGACTTCCGGTATTCCTTAGCGCGGTCCCTATTTTCCGAAATCTCTTTCAAAATATTTGAAGCACTTCTATTGCCCTGGGCTCGCAATTCCATTTGAGCTGCATAAATTATTTTCTCAGGGCTTCCGATAAACGTATTGTCTCAGTTTTACGTCTTTTGCCTCGTTCACTAGTCTCTTCAAACGGTTTAGCGGGTCTACCTGCTCTTGTGGGTATTAGAGGTAATTCAAAAGTCCCATTCAGCCATTTTTCGTTGGTTTTTTCAAATAGATCACTTCTATATTTTGCTGCTACCCATCGATGTTTCATTTCTGATTTCATGCGTGCAAAATTACGCTTTATGTCCTTTATTTGTTCTTCCGAGTACGACTTATGTGAAATCAAATAATTTTCAACATATTCTAATTGGTCGTTAAAATTGAGATTATTTTGTGATCTCATTAGACCAAATATCTCCTTGCGAGTCATTAAAGTACTTCCAGATGGTCCTGAAATAAGAAAAACTAAATTAAATCAAAATTTCATTTTTTTTACATTTTTAAGTACGATATCTAAAATCGCTCAAGATGACGGAGTAGGAATTAGTAGGAACCAATTTTTTCTTTTTTTAAAAGTAGAAAGTCTATATATTACGAATATATAAAAATTATAGCCGGGTAATGCCGGGCACTAAAACAAAAAGCCTCGTAAAACTAAATTTTCTTGAAAAAATTAGGGAATTAAACCGGTATTTTTTCAAATGACGAAAAATAATATAATCCCGTCACAAAATTAAATATTTTAAATATGTAAAATAAGTCACTTACCAGCAGTTTCAGAATCCTTAGCCAATTTTGGATTATTCACAACACAACATAAAATAAAAAATAGTTAAAATTGAGTTTTAAAGCACGAATATTGAAAATAAAACAACCGCTTCGAGCAATGTCTCAGTTTCAACTGACTATATCTTGTTCAATTTGGGGTGGGTAAAAAAAATAACAATAGGGTTGGGTCGCCCAACTACCTGGCTCTTCTAGGAATGCATTTTTTTTTACCTGAGCGTAATTCTGAGAAATGTAATTTTGGCCGGCTAGATCATGTAAATACTCCTATGTGCGTCGTTCACATTCATCATTTTCTTCGGCAAATATGAGCATATTTTCCAAAGGGCAGAAGAGATGGACCACCATGTTTTGGTCAGTGAACAGTGCTGTATCACTTATATTCTTGATTTACAAACGATTTTTATATAAGTCAAGATTTGTTATCGAGAGACCCAAGAAACAAAGTCCCACGCGATCGACGTTACGGAAGGCAGATAATTAATTAATATAATTACACTTACCAGTAATTTTGGAACAAAACAACAATTTATTAAAAGTCTTCTTCAATCCCGAATAATGGTCCGAATGGAAATGCGTGAGGAAATAGTGCTTGACGTTCGGTATATCACCATAAGAAAATGCATCTACAGCAAAATGCGTACCTGTAACCAATACAACTTGAATCAATATCGTCATCAGCTCATCACAGTATTCTCAACCTGGATATACTTTCGCATAAGTTATTGTTCTCAACGAGGAAGGCGTCTACATAGATACCGCCACTTATTCAAACTTTAAGGGACAGGAAGGATCACTTTGCAAGCCATTCCAATAAATCGACTCTAGCTACGAATCAATAAAGTGCACTTCAGCTCGCAAAGCACGAAGTACCTAATATTCATATTCACCTACAAGGCGTCTCTCTTTCTATCGCATAGCTCTGATCTCTTCTGACACGGCACGCACTGTAGAATAATCCCGTCCGGGCGGATACGCCGATGTACCTGCAGTTTTTTACCTATAGTGCGGAGAGAGCCAGGCCTGCTTAAACCAGCATTTATGATGTAGAGCTTTAAATTAGCACGAAATTACAGATACTTAAGATTCCATATCAGCAATTGTCATAGTACATACAAAGTAATCTTAACTAGAAGTAATCAAATCTAGAATTAGACTATATGACTGTAGTCTTAAGAAGTGTACCCAAACATAAAAAGAAAAATAGTATCTATGCTTGAAACAAATCGTGATGCAAAGACCAACCGTGAGGGAAACAGTTCGGCGTTATTCTAATACAATGCAATCACGCGACCATCGCAAGTTCGCGCGAATTGCATCCGTAATCAAACTTATAGTCGTCAAACAAGTGACCTAATTGAACGACCTAAATATTTGAATTTAATCGCGCGAACTTGCGATGGTTGCACGAAAGGGTTGTATTAGGACAATACATAATCCCCCCGAAGGGTTCCCGCCTTGTCGTGGCGGTGGGGCTTAGTAGCCGTGGCTTCGTCACCCACGGTGAAGCGAAGAGGAACCAGGGGCCGTGCTGGCTTGGGCAGTCGGCCGGCCCCAGAGGGGCCGCTCCACTGGGCTTTGCCTCTAAGTCCAGACTGGAGCGGCAACGGGTAGGCTGCGGTGCTGTATGGGCAGCACCGCATCTGAGGCGGGCTGTGGTGTTGTATGGGCGACACCACAGCTGACGGTGAGGGGCCACGGCGGGAGAGGAGTGCCGGTATCACGGTGCGCCGCTCTCCCTACCTTCCGTGGCCACGGCGGGGCCGCCACCGTTGGATGGCGGACGCGGAGGGGCCGCAGGGGAGGAGGAGTGTCGGTATAGCGAGGCGCCGCTCTCCCTATCCTCTGCGGCCGAAGTAGCAGGCGACGGGGCTACTCATCTGACCCGTCGCAGGGGGACCTTGGGCGTCGGAAGCGGGGTCGTCTGACGCCCATTTGCGGGCTTGGTCCCCGGGTGGTAGCGACGTGCCATGTGTTCTGGTGCGTCGTGAGGGGTAGCACCCCAGGAGGGGTCCGGCAACGGACAACCGTGGCGGGTTCGTGGTTGAGTGCTAAAGCGACCCTGCGATCCCGCCGAGAAGCGGTAGAGATGGAACACCGTGTGTTATTTAGTCAGTAGGGGCACTTGCTGCTGTGGGAGTAGTTGGTGTCGAGCCCGACATATCCCGGCCACCTTCCCCGGGGTGGACAGGAATGCGTAAATGCATTTTTCACACGTTAAAAAAAAATATAAAAAAAATGGACAATACATAATACGAAAAGCGCAATAATGGAAGCACCTACAGGAACAATAAACACAATGATATAAGATATAAAGATAATCACCCCTGACAGGATACGAAATTACGGACCTGTGGACTTGGCTCACATGCCTTTATCAACTAGAAAGGAGCTGATGATCTTCAAACGGTCGAACCAAGTTATTTTAATAATAGCTAAGCATACTATGGATCAAGTCCTTTCAAACCTTGTCAAATTCGGTTCATCATATTTAAGGTATCGTCACTTGTGTGTATCGTAATGTAAACATGGCCTTATTGCACTTAGTTCGCATTTGTGTGCCAGGCGTAAATAGGTTGCATGCAACTGAGGTTGAAAGTCGGTACATATTATCAACAGACTTTCTGAATTTCTTCATGTCCTTATACTAATTGATCTTTGACCTTATACTTAATGGGGTCGGAACATGTATTCTTCTTTAATCTGTTCTATTTCTAATCATCTCGGTACCCGCCATATGTGGATATAACATATTGGCGCTTCTGGCTGAAAATATATGATGAAATGGACTGTACTGCGCGTCTAACTGTGGATTCTTCAATCTCAATTCTTAACATTTAGAAGCACCTACTTCCATAACACATAACTTTTTGTGAGTATCGAGAAGAAAACCTACTCATCAGTGAGAAGTCTAGCAAACTACGTTCAGAATAAGAATAGGCATATATATATACATTATTGAAATCAAAAGTATCAGACCCAATTGAACAGATTTTTTTATCTCAACATAATTTTAATGTAATATTATGCATACACGTACCTGCAACGATCTTATGATGCGGAATATTCTTTGGTGAAATCGATGTTTTGTTAGACTTGGACTTGAGGGGCAGATTAAAATGTATCGACTCCACATTTTTTCTGGGCGAATGTGCACTCAACGTCTCGTTCCGAGCTCGCGGCGAAGGAGCATCGGACCCAGAAGTTCTAATGTCTTGCCGTCTAGGCGAAGTTATCTCTCTTTTAGAATGCAATACCGCAGATTTGGGCAGCTCATTTAAGTCCCTCTTGCTCGTACGCGAAGTCTTCAAACTGTCGCATTTCGCGGTGTCGACGACACCCGAATTCTTGTTCATCTCCTCCTCAACATTATTAGTCGAACACTCAAGTTTACCAACGTCTAGGATAGCATCGGTGCCACCATGAAAAAAACTTTCAATAGACACCTGCTTTAAGCGAGCACTGTTTACGTTTCCATGCCGCACAACAGATTTTCTATTTATTTTATTATTTTTATGCCGAATATAACGCTTCTTAAATTTGTAATTTGGTGGCTGGACAATAATATGGGAAATCTTCTCAATGGCGTTTGTTTTTAAAATTAGAACTTTTGAGTTTTCTGCACTGTCGTGTGTCAGCTTTTGCTTTTTTATTTCTAGGTTGACAGCCACAGCCGACCTTTTTTGTGGACTTCTGGAGGTCTCATTCATATTTTCGTCGACCTCAGTTTCAGTGGAAACCTGTGAATTTTCTTGTACTTCACAGTCTATGTTCGTGCTCCTCTCTTGGTGAGTAATAGAGATTTTTTTAATGGCACCATTAGTATTAACATTGACACTTTCAGAATCATTTACTCCAAACGATACTTTTATAGTGGGCTTATTTACGGTGTATATACAAGTAGATGCACTAAGTGTTTCTACATTTTCTATTTCGGTTGTTTCTGATATAACTATGTAAGATCTATCACTTTTGTTATTATCACACAAATCATTAATTTTATTAATAGTTAGATTATTTATTTCATTTTCTGTTCTACTAAATTCTACATCACATACACTTACTGCGCTAAAATCATTATTAACTTGCAACACATCTTCTATAACTGAAAATTCTATGCTATTATCACTAGTTTTGTGTTGGTCCAGATCTTTAGTAGCCTTTTGAGGCTCTTTAATGAGATTCGTGGTCTTAGGTACATTTTGTTTATTTGTGGATGCTACCTAGAAAAACAAATACATAATTAATCTCAGAATAGAACAACTCTATTCAGATATATTATTATCAATGTTACATTAACAAATTAAAACTATAAACTAGTCCTGGGCTAGTTTGTGTCTCAGCTGACTTTTTTTTGATGAATGATTTCATATAAACCCGAAATGGTGCAACTAAGGCTTAGTTATAGTATTAGCGGTTTGCATCGCAATCCTCTTCCTATGTGGTTACGTTTATTTAAATTGGGAAACAAGAAGAGTGGAATAACAGCGTGATATATTTAAGATGCTCTGATTCGATTTATTTCTATTCCAAGTATTATTAACATAATCATTATATTTATTATAAAAATTAAATATAAATATATAACATAATCAATATTTTTATACCATCAAAATCCCATTACAGGCCAAAGTTACATTGATATATCATTGTTATATTTTACATGCTAGCTGAATTAACAAACTACATACTCACATTTTTGAAAGGTGTTGCTTTGCTTCCATTGGGTCTCTTCAATGATAATGAAAGTCGGCTAGCTACTGAATTCTGTGAAAATATAAAAGTGTTTATTTAATTTATTAATGAGGAATAACATCTGAGAACAACTGGGTTTTGACTAACCAAACATAGCCTGGGTATTTTTAATTTCTGCTAAACAATTTTTAAAACGCGGGTAAATAAAAATAGGAGCTTCTGATGTTTTCTTGTCACCGTCTATTTAGAGTTCATTACGTGAAAACGGTACGGAACTACTAAAAAACGCTTTATTGTACGGATTTATACCATATACAAAAAATATTGGATTTCAATTTTATTGGATTCTTCAGACCATGTATGAATCCCTGCGGACTGAATTAGAATAAATCCAATGCATTCAAGGGCATTTTAAAATGTTTCTACACTATAAATACGGATTTTAAAAAATCTCACATGAGATCATGGGGGAGAGAAGGGTGTCTAGCCAAATCTAATCATGCTAATATGAACAGGAGGGCACCCTTTGTAAAACAAATTCTATATTGTTGATGGGTGTGTTGAAAATAGAATATATATATACCTAGGTATTATGTAATCAATAGTCACACTTATATTATAAGTCTGGCTTATTCGTCAACTGGCGAGCGTGAATCTCGCGAGTGCGTGCGAGTTGGAACCTTGTTACACATACTAAAAAACTACTAGAGGAGGTTTAGGCATCCGACGGGATATCGGAGCACGCGTGTTCGATTCCCGCCTTAGGCATACAATTTTGTACTCCCAATAATTTGTGAAATATATTTTCGCTTACCACCCGATAGTGCTTGTAATCATATTTAGAAATTATACAATTTATTGAGAATTCTAATAAATATTAGATGGAATGCAACTAGCTGTATTATTGCCATGTGTATTGTGTACATGTAAGGGTTGACATGATAAAATCTGCTTTATTTCAATCATAATTTAATTTACAATTTGATAAAGTATTTTTTGAAAATCATTAACCCATTGGCATTGGCGATAATGATAACAATTGAATTTAATTAATAACTAGGATGTAGTGGTCCTGACGATGCAAACTTATTAATTCAATTAGATTGTTTTATTTCTTTCCTATTTGTAACACAAATTTAAAATCTTAATTTATGATAATGGACACAAATGTATGTTAAAAACACTTTGTGTTAGAAACATAATACTTAAATAAAACACCAACTTCTTAGCTTTTTCCATTCCTAATCTGTTCCTGATTTTAGAACATACAAATCCAAGGATTGAAAAAGACTATCTTGCCACTGATGCTGATGATACCATGATATGAAATAATTATCTCAAGATTGGGCGAAGATCAGATAAAAACTTGTCAACATGTACATGTTTACTTTATACATTAGGTAGGCACCTACCTAATGTATAAAATCAAATTTTAATTCACTTGCTAAACCTGTTGCCCTGGATATCTACAAAATAGCAACAAGTTGCCGAAATAGAGATATAATAATATTATTGTGTTTGTTGTACTCACTGGATTTCAAAGTTAGAGAAACTTATTTAAACAGATTATAGATAGAGACAAATTTCTTAGCATTCCATGGATTCACCGTGCAGGTGCCGGGTCCATAGCGTTGCAGAGGAAGAGGCCAGAGGGGCCTGGGACTTGCAACCCAGGAGTAGGGTTAATTATGATATATCAATGCTCCCCTCCATCGCTCAAGCCACCTCCCCAGAATAATCAAATTTGGTAGGATCCTACTAATGCTACCTTAGATACACATTCTAGGATGGAAGTTACCGTTGTCTTAGGTAGGTCAATGTCTTTAAGTAGGTTATAATGGGATCTCATCAGATTTTCTTCGCTGGTATACCCCTTGCTCCAACTTCTACAGCATATAGATTAACCACATACTTAACCGTTTTTGGTTAATTCATTTGTTAGGTCATAACACTTGTTTGTTTTTATTGTGTGGTCTTTGGGTATATTTGTTTCCCATGGCACAGTAAGTTCTACAAGTACTATGCGTTTTAGATTTTTGAGTACAGAAATATGTCTGGTCTGGAAGACGAAACACCAACTTCCTCAGGAATTTTGTAGTGTTTTTCATACATGTCCATCAAAAGACTCCAATCGAGAGCTGTGCCTAAGATGGTGTAAGGCTTGGATTTCGATTTTGTAGATGACCCTTCTTTTACAAAATCGACGTGTCGTTAATACATGGTCAAACCTTTTTTTGCTCTAGCTACCGAGAGACTGGTGGCTTCACATATGATTTCAAGGACTCTATCATGGCTACGTGAATAATGATACCTATCAAGGAGCACCTTGCATCCTACCAGCAAGTGTCTAGCTGTACCGATCGCCTCCCGACAAATACTGCAAGACTTTTCGGTGGCTTTCCCCCATCTTACCAAGTTACTTTGGTCTGGGAGGGTCATCTGAAAGGCGTTTAGATAGAATTTTAATAAGGCAGGAGACCAGTTGTATATCATGTTGCGCCACTTTAACACCAGAGGGAAAATATAATTGAATTATATCCGATAAACTTGATAATTTATGTTTATATATGTATAACACTAGATATTTTAGTTTTATAGCCCTTAAGATCTCAGCTACAGAGACGGTTTTACAACGTAGTATGAGATTGCCCCGTTAAGGTAATTTTTTTTAACTTCCCTTGCATTTTCAAAATATATATAAAATCTGATATAAAAACCTATCTTTTATGTAGAACTCTATAAAATTATTTGATTTGCAACTACTTTTTGAGCAGTAAAAATATTTTACAATGTCATTGCGGTTTCTTAAAAAACCCATCCGGTCTTACCCCAGTGCACATTTACACATATTAAGCAAAACAGAAATGACCAGACTGTCCAGATCAAAACTGGACATCTCACCACCCTGTATATACTTACCTAACCTGTGAAAATCAAAGAATTTGACTAACAAAATTAATGCATTTCACCCAAAAATAAGGGTAACTTTGAACAGTCACTATACTAGTTTTATCATTAGCACAAGTTGTTAAAACTTCATTGTTTATTTAATTTGATTATGGGTGTAAAACAACACTGATTAATAAAAATAAAAATTCTATAGGTCTGAATTTTTTTTGTAAATTTTTCAGATGTATTGAAAATAAAAAAAAAAATATTAAAAAATATAATACACCTAATACTGCTAATAATACAAGAACGCTTGGTTCATGCGGTCTATCGCGATTGCTATCGTGCTGGAAATTACAAATACCTGTGTCAACGAGAGCTCGTGCTTCTTTACGGCTCTTGGATTTTGAAGAGATGGTACGAACAAATTGATATTTCCGTCATTCATTTGAGAAACCTGTGAAGTTTAGAATGTTAAAACTCCAACTAAGTCCTAGTAATAAGGAATACAACATTCAACAATATTGGTAAATATTTACTGTATTTAAACTAATTAAAACTTTACTTTTATTTATTTATACGCACTTTACGGACCAAACCATTTTTTTTTTTTTTTTTTTTTTTAATTTTTTTTTTTTTAATAACATGGCTTTGGATGCTTGTCCATAAGCCATAACTTATTGTTTTAATTTCATGGAGCAGTCAGGTTCCTGAATTCTCTTCACTAAACTTGTCAATGTCAGTGTTTTCTTCAAAATTAATCGGTTGTTCAAATCTATGGTTTTCTTCACGTGTATTTTTCTATTTGTTTGACATTTTCTCAGTTTACGTAAAAAAGTTTTATATCTTTTCGAGCGTAGAAGATACATAATTATATAATGCGACAAATGTGTTCACATTGTTCAACATTTCTTGAAGGTGGCGAGGTACATCAGGAGAAATTTCCAAAAGGTCCGATATCAATAAGAATCTTTGTAGTGCAAAATGACGACATTCCAATATCAGATGCTGAAGATCCGCTTCTGGATAACCACAGAAAGTGCACTCTTTTGACTGAACTACTTTTATTTTATATAAGTGTACTGGGGTTAAGCAATGACCAAATCTCATTCTATTTATTATAGTAATAAATCTTCTTTCATTTGCATCTCTGTTTTTGCTATACCATGGCTTGACAGGCAGTTCCTTTTGTATTCCAAAATACCATTGTCCTTTCTCTGTACTAATATCTTTCCAATAATTACTCCATATATCCCTCTTTTGTCCTTTAAAATGAGCATAATAATCAGTAAAAGGCACTCCCAAAATTTCAGTATGATCTTCATCTGGTTCTGAATTAGCAGCTTTATCTACAATTTCATTACCTTCTATGTCTTGATGAGATGGAACCCATTTAAATTCTATGTTCAAATTGCTGCTGGTAAATAACAGAGATCTAATTTTATGTATTATATGGTTTTGCTTATATGTAAGATTACACTGTTTTAAAGTTATTAATACACTAAGGCTGTCTGTTAGTATTATAAAATTATCTATTGTTCTAAAGCTCTGTATGTACAGTAATGCTCTGTATATAGCATAACTTTCTGCAGTGAATATACTGCAGTTGTTATCTAATTGATAAGTTCTACTAGTCTTTAATTGAGGATCATAGTATGCACATTTAACACCTATCATAGATTTTGATCCATCTGTATATATTTGATATTTATTAGCTTTATCGGCCATTTGTTCTCTGAAGTGATATTTATTATCTATTTTTCTAAAATCAATATTAACACAACTATGTACAAGAGCATCTACTGTACAAGAGTATAGTGGCCATACATTTGACTTATATATATTTATAGTGTCCTGTTTCACTCTGTGCATAATTGTACTCATTACAGGAAGCCTGTTAGATTTGATATCTGAAGGTGTTATTGTAAAATTTGGAATTGAGCTACTCAGCACTGAAGGCAAGGTTAAATTCTGTAGCAACATGGAGTCATATTGTGATCAAACTTTTATGCAAAATCTATGAGCTGTACCCAGCCGCCTGATAGTGAGAGGTTCTACACATGTTTCTGCCTCCAAAGCATTAATAGGCGTTGTTTTCATTGCGCCACATATAATTCTTAATGCTGAATTTTGTATTACATCTAACTTTTTCAGTAGAGTAGGACTACAATTGAAATATGCTAAACAACTGTAATCAAAATGACTTCTTACTAAGCTTTTGTATATCATACTCAAAACATTTGGGTCTGAACCCCAAAAAACACCTGCTAAACATCTCATAATGTTGACACCTTTCATTGCCTTTTGACTAATAGAATCTATATGCTTATCAAATTTTAGTTTATCATCAAGAAAAATGCCAAGAAATTTTTGATGGCGATTATGTGGAATATTTACATTATCATAAAATATATTTACAGGATCATCACTGCCAAAAACTAATACTGAACTCTTTTGACAGTTAATATTAAGTTTTAATTTATGTGTGTAATATAAGTATAATTGCTTAAGTGCCACATTTACATTATTTTGGGCAGTAACAACTTCCCTATTCATACAATAAATCAGAATATCATCTGCAAATTGGAGTATTTTTACTTCACTTTTTATATAATTACATATTTGAGAGGTATACAAATTATATAGCAGTGGAGATAAACAACCCCCTTGCATAAGACCTTTAAAAGTTTTATTAGGGCCATGTAAAATATTATTGAATTTAACAAAGACAGTTCGATCGTAACAAAATTCATAAATCCATTTTATCAACTTTCCAGGTATGCCAATATCATGGATCACATACAACAATTGTTGTATATCAACATTGTCATAAGCACCTTGCACATCCAGGAATGCGCAGACTGCTGAAGAATTTGATAGTATACATTTTTTCATATCATTAATGAAGTATACAAAACTATCATTTGCACTTTTACCCCTACGGAATCCAAATTGGAATTCAGGTAATAAGTTATGTTTTTCTACAAAATGATCTAACCTGGTTTTTAACATTTGTTCAAATAGTTTACCCATGCAAGAAGCTAACGAAATAGGACGGTATGAGTTATAGTCATCTGGAGATTTGTTAGGTTTCAGTATAGGTATAACACATTGAGTTTTCCAAGAAACAGGAATGCACTGTTTACTCCATAAACCATTAAAAATATCTAATAGTATTTTTTTGCTAGACTAACATGTAAGTTTTTTATCATTGTATATGGAATTTGATCTAAGCCTGGTGTAGTATTTTTTCTAGAATCAATAGCAAAGCATAATTCTTCATATGTAAATGACTTCAGCAAAAGTGATGCTTCTGGTGTATTTCCTTCAGAATTAAATAGGTTATACAAATTAACATCAGAACTTTCAGATGAAGGCGATTGACACAACTTTGAAATAAATTCAGGAATCCATTCATCATTTTTGTACCTATTTTTACATATATACATACGTTTAAACTTACGAATATTGTTCCAAATTTTAGATATAGGAGTATATCTGTTGAGTGATTCACAGATAACTTTCCAACTATTTATCCTAGTTTCTTTTAAAACAAGTTTTTTTAATGCGTTTAATTTTTTGTATTCAATGAATGATTCTATTGTAAACTGTGAACTGTTTTGCATTTTTGACTGCCTCTGCACACTCGTTATTCCACCAAGGAGCAGGTGGCTTTATGAGTTTATCTTTGTTGTTGTTGCCTATGAAACATGGAATACATTCAGTTTTTAACATATCTAAGATATCACAAAATATATTATAGGAATTTAAGGGATTACTTAAATCAGTTTGAAAACTCTCAATAACTTCTTTTGATCTTAAATTATATTTCGTCCAGTCAGCTTTGTGGAATAAGTATTTGACTATATTATCATTACATTTATACATTAACGGGGAAACAGTTAAGTCAATAAAGGTAGGGTAGTGATCACTGCCTAATAAATCATCACCAACATACCATTCACAAAGGGGGGCAATAGCTGGACTGGCGCCTGATACATCTATGGCTGATGGTGTTTTATTAGGCCTCTGAATAGTAGTGGGATTTCCAGTATTTAAAATACACAAATTTAATTCATCGAACATTTCATATAGCTCCTTTCCTCGTGACTTTGTTGTGGCACAACCAAAAGCGATGTGATGTGCATTAAAATCTCCAGAGATAAGACAAGGTTTAGGCAATTTATTTAATATGTTTCTTAATTTATTAAGGCGAATTCGTTTCTTTTTTCTAGGAGGACAATATATACAAGCTACTGCAATGGGGCCAGCCTGCGTCTCAACAGACACCGCTAGCACTTGAATGTCCTCATAGAATGGACAGTCAATAATCTTGTATTTAATTTTATTTTTAATTAGTATACCAACACCACCATGTTCATTTTTAGCGTTTTTATGTATAAAGTTATATCCCGGAAAGTTAATGGGAATGCTTGTAGATTTTAACCAAGTTTCGTTAATAAGGTACATATCTATATTATGTTTGTGCAGGAATGAATGTAACAACGGTTTTTTATTATTTAAGCTTTGCATATTATGTTGTACTATTCTAAATAAATAGTCCTCCATTGAGAGGTTTACAAGTTTTTTAAAAGGATTTCCTTTATTTTTGAAGCATTTTTAGGAACATCCTCAGACATATTCCCTAACAAAACCAGGGTCTTAACCATTGCATTTAAGATTCTGTCATCAATAACAGTGTCAGTATTAATTTGTTGCTCTACAGTTTTATGAGAGGTCTCGGGTAAAGTGACAGGGCTCTTTGTTTGTGGAGGCTTAGCAATCATACCAGTAGAGACAGGCACAGATTGAATACGCGGCTGAGATTTTGGCATAGCTGGAAAATTTTGTATATAATTGGAGCTAAGGTTTTTGGCTACATTTGCATATGATTGCTTTTGTTTAGCAATACGCTCCATCTTGATAGGACATGTCTTAGATATAGCTAGGTGGGCACCACCACAATTACTGCATTTAAATTCAGCTTCATTTTTGCAGTCCTTGTAGGAATGCTCACCTGAGCATATAGAACATACCTGTAAATTTTTACATATTTTCGCCGAGTGATTGAATTTCAAGCAGCGATAGCATTGCATGACTGGAGGAACATACATACTCACTGGTATCCTCCAGTGATCCAAATAAATACATTGCGGCAAAACACCTGTGACAAAAGTGACTGTGACTGTCTTTAAGGGTTCTAAGTTTCCTTCATTTCTTTTCATGAATCTTCTTACTGCAACTATTTCGTACTCTCCGGATAATTTACGATACAATTCCTCATTGCTCAGCTCTGTGGAGACATGTTGTATAACTCCTACTTTCTCCACAAAGGACGAGGGTATGAAAGCTCTTATGTTTACTTTTTCTAGGGATACTTCATTGCATAAGAAGTCATTGGCATCTGTAGATTGCTTAAAAGTGATTTTGAGCGCTGGCGCGGCTCATTTCATACTGGCCCTTTACGTATTTACCTATAATTTTTTGGATGGTAATGGGGTCTTTATTGCCTAATTTTTCCTCGTTTGTGCTTTCCAGGAACACTGCATATTCTTTATGGTTACTTTTATCAGGGTATAGCCTCTTGTAATTAGGTTTAAAATATGGTTTGTACTTAGCATCCTCAGTTTCGGAACTGCCGCTGGCCAAGTCAAGATCCACGGAGCCGTTCTTCCTTTTGCGCCTTTTTACAGTGGAGAAACCACTATCCTCTTCTCCTTCGCTTTCCGCTGGCATTGTTAGATATAAGAGATATCTAACTATATGATGTGAATATAAATTTTTTAAACAGAAAATTTAAATCGACCGCTCTTTTCGACCTTCCCGCCAAAAGTCCCGGACCAAACCAAAGATTACTATGTTACCAGTATATACAAAGTTACTTTATGTATGTTACTATCCTACGGAACGGACCACTGAGCAGGGTTGCAACCTTTGAATTTTTTTCCTCGTACAGAAGCAGATAAAAACCTCGTATTTTAGCTTTCGAACCTCGTACATACTCATCTTATGTGAAAAATGTGATAGAATAAAGAAAAAAGCATTTACAAGATGTTTTACACAAATAATGCTTCATTTCAAATTTTGTTACAAATAAAACATTATTATTTAAAAAAAATTAAATCGTCTTCATTGTGGATGTAAAATAACAAAATATTTGGCTTAAAAATAGATAATTTACATATTACTTTACATACTTTGTAGTTTGTACGACAGACTATGACGACCTATAACTACGGTAGAGGAACCCTCCATACCTATAACGTATTTTATCTCTGTTGCAATATAATGAAGGCAATTAATCGAACAAATATGGTTCATTTTTGGTAACAAAAAATTTATAAAGATATTAATTGAATTCGAGTGAGCCGATATCAGGGTCTATTGAACATGTTTACATAAATGTTCCCTGCAATGAAAATTGTTATTTTAAGTTTCATAACTCAAAATCTCGTACATAATTGTACGAGGATAATATCGTCCTCGTACCTCGTACGAACCTCTAACAGAACTACTAAACTCGACCAGAAATCTCGTAACTGTACGAGAAACCTCGTACGGTTGGCAGCACTGCCACTGAGCAAGTAATATATATATCGTCGGCTCAAGTGTCAGACCTCGTAACTCCATCAGAGTAAATTATACAGGAGACACAAAAAACTTCATCACGAAAAATTTTGTATAAAGGTTTGTTTTCATTTTATACTTAAATACTTATAAAAATAATAGAAATAATTATCTGAAATGAATTTTGATACATATTAGCGGCATGTGTCGATATATGGAGTTACGAGATTTTCCTGAAAAAAATAATTCTATAATTGGGGAGATACGAGCATTGCGATAAAAAAAAAATTATAAATTTAATCATGTTTATCAAAAATAACCGCTATTGACCTAAAATAGCTAGTGGATATTTTTTTAATCGCTTAGGATAAGTTACCAATCAAGTTAGTTGTTAGTCAACCTAGTTCTAGAATTAGTTATGACCAGGAATATTACATTTTGTATGATATCTTTATGCTTAGTAGTAAATAATTATCCTTCTAGAGAGTACTTAATCTTGTAAAAATCTAAATATTCTTATCTCTATAATGTGGTTTGACAAGACAAAGTAAAATTTTACTTAAATAGAAAAATTAAGGAACAATTTATTATATTTAAAAAAAAAAAATATAGATATGTACTGTAGCAAATTCTACTTCTTAAAATAATAACAGTCTTTCTATCAGATTTACATATTCATACTTAAATTAAGAAAATTAAATTATTAGTGGCTGTTAAGGCACGAATACAAATAAATAACGTATGTCTATTCATAAGGAATAGCATCATAAAATGGGTGGTAATCCGCTTCCATGACCATTTTTAACTGTTGAAGGTGTTCAAATTTAGACTTCTTGATTTTCAATCTTTCAGAATAAAGCCTAGGCAAGTCTTGCATGCTGACTGGATCAGTTAACTTTGCTCTTATTGGCAGTGGATTTTCTTCGTGTTCCTCAGTAAATCCCAGACGGTACAAGATATTACCCTCCGGCAAATATGTTAGCTGTATCAAATCTGTCACAACAGGATCCCCTGCCTTTTTTCCAGGTCTAATCGTTTTATATGTTCTCAAATTATCGAATTGCTTGAAGAATGTATGCTCCAAATATTCGACATGATAAGGCTTATTATTGCAGGCTGTTTTGGCAATGTTTACATAGTCTGCTGGGACGTTAATTTTCTTATTTTTGACCTGTCTTTCAATTACTGAATGCATGGAATCAGCCTACATTAGAGTATGCCCTTTTTCAAAAATATTTGAACATCTTTGATTGTAATCAAAGATGTTATACCATCAATAATCTAAGTTTTGAACATTAAAATTGAGAAGTGCATTTGATAAAGTAACATTTCTATTTTGATATGTACAACCATCACTGAAAATAATGATTTCTGCACCTTCTTTTAAATTGTGCTTCTGTACAAATAACTCCAACATTCTTATGATGACTGATGAAAAATCACTGGCTCAAAATAAAACACAAAACTGACGAACGATCACTACGCTATATCGTGCAGTACAGAACGGGGGGAAATACGTGGTTTGCTTTCCACAAAATGGTGGACCGGAGTTACGTGGTTTTCTATTTATCATTTTAAACCGTAACGGCTTTTTAAAAGGATTTAAGAGTTTTGCCAAGGATGCGTTCAGAATTTAGTAATAAAATTGTATAAAAATGTCATTATGAAAAAAAAATGGAGTTACGAGTTTTGACACATTAGGGTATGTTCCATTAGTCGCTAAGAACGTTAATTTCGATAATTTTGATCACATTCTGCGTCTGTGGTTGTGATCACTGTGATCGTTTGTAACTGTCATCCCCTGTTCCATTTAGGATAAGATCGCCACTAAAATTTGCCACTTCTGTCACTTTTGACATTAGATGTAGGGAATTCAAACTGTTCCAGTAGCCTCATAGCGTTTATAGCGAAAATAACGCCAAGACCCATGTGGAAAACTTTTTGGGAGTGTGATCGTTTATAGCGTTTTTAGCGAATCTCACGCAAATGGTACGCACCCTAAATTAGTACTGACATATATTCTATTTGATCTATGGTACTGACCTTAAAGTAACTTTGTATATAGGGTGCGTACCATTTGGAGTTAAATTCGCCAATAACGATAAAAACGATCACACTCCCAAAAAGTTCCATTTGGGTCTTGGCATTATTTTCGCTGGAACAGTTTGAATTAATGTCAAAAACATTTAATCTCAAAGTGACAGAAGTGGCATTCTTAGCGTTCTTATCCTAAATGGAACAGGGGAGAACAGTTACAAACGATCACAGTGATCACAACCATAGACGCAATATGGTCAAAATTATCGAAAATAACGAAATTATCGTCAAATGGAATAGGCCCATGTTCTATGGTTGTGGTTCAGTTCTTCTTCGTCTTCTTTAGATGGCTTTTGCCCCCAGGGGGCCGTTCCAAGAATCAGAGTGTAGTTGTTTGGTCGTTTTAACTTACTCCAAGGTTTGGAACGCCTCAGTTGTTTAATAACCTCTCGATTATTGGCGGGAACTAGGAAAATATATAGACTTTATATGATGTTTGGAAAGCAATAACTACCGTTCCCTGTAAAATACAAAAGAGTGCCTATAGTTCTCTCATCAAGAAATGTCCAGGTCATGTCAGTTAAAGATGTAACCTTTTAACGATCGATTTTGATAGTTGAAAAGTTGCGCTCTACTCGAAGGCTGTGAACGACGCGACGTTAGAGTGAAAAGTTGCTTTCCGAGTGCGCTCCAACCGAGGTTCTGAACACCCCCCTGCTTGACGTTTTTCTGCCGGTGTCAGAGTGTGGCCAATGTAAGGTTTTGAGTGAAGAACGCTTGGTATAATAAGTAATAATAACTATAGGTTAATTAAGCAAAAATAAAGGTTTAGAAGTACTTAAGAATAATAATTAAAGGGACACATGCAACGTGAGCACAATGTGATGATATTGCAAAAGTAGCCTCATGCGCTCAGTTGCCCTCCCGCGTTTGAACCGAGCGTCCGTATTTCAGCCCACCTCATAGTGTAACCTTATATGAACCTTAATTTATGTAATTCTGATGGACAATAATAAACGGTGATCACCGAAATGTAATACATTATTTACCCTTCCCAGTAGACAGTCAAGAATACGCATATGGAAGAAATAAGGGCGCACATATAAACCTGGATAGGTGACGTGCGCCACGATTGCAGATAACGATACTGAGAACCTTACAATAATTACATCTAGATAGGAACCATTGTTCTATACATCTAAACTAATATAATAAAGAGGAAAGATTTGATTGTTTGTTTGTTTGTTTGTTTGCATTGAATAGGCTCTGAAACTACTGGACCGATTAGGATGAAATTTAGTGTGGAAATAGTTTGAGACACGGGGATGAACATATGATAGTTTTTATCCAACTGAGCTAAAAAGAGGTTAATGGTTTTGCGCGATAATCGATCTACTCAACCGATTAGGATGAAATTTGGTGTGGAAATAGTTTGAGACACGGGGATGAACATAGGATAGTTTTTATCCAACTGAGCAAAAAGAGGTTAATGGTTTTGCGCGATAACCGATCTACTGGACCGATTAGGATGAAATTTGGTGTGGAAATAGTTTGAGACACGTGGATGGTCACAGGATAGTTTTTATCCAACTGAGCAAAAAAGAGGTTAATGGTTTTGCGCGATAACCGATCTACTGGACCGATTAAGATGAAATTTGGTGTGGAAATAGTTTGAGCCACGGAGATGGTCATAGGATAGTTTTTATGCAACTGCGCAAAAAGAGGTTAATGGTTTTGCGCGATAACCGATCTACTCAACCGATTAGGATGAAATTTGGTGTGGAAATAGTTTGAGACACGGGGATGAACATAGGATAGTTTTTATCCAACTGAGCAAAAAGAGGTTAATGGTTTTGCGCGATAACCGATCTACTGGACCGATTAGGATGAAATTTGGTGTGGAAATAGTTTGAGACACGTGGATGGTCACAGGATAGTTTTTATCCAACTGAGCAAAAAAGAGGTTAATGGTTTTGCGCGATAACCGATCTACTGGACCGATTAAGATGAAATTTGGTGTGGAAATAGTTTGAGCCACGGAGATGGTCATAGGATAGTTTTTATGCAACTGCGCAAAAAGAGGTTAATGATTTTGCGCGATAACCGATCTACTCAACCGATTAGGATGAAATTTGGTGTGGAAATAGTTTGAGACACGGGGATGGTCATAGGATAGTTTTTATCCAACTGAGCAAGAAAGAGGTTAATGGTTTTGCGTGATAACCGATCTACTCAACCGATTAGGATGAAATAAAAGAAATTTGGTGTGGAAATAGTTTGAGACACGGGGATGGTCATAGGATAGTTTTTATCCAACTGCGCAAAAAGAGGTTAATAATTTTGCGCGATAACCGATCTACTCAACCGATAAGGATGAAATTTGGTGTGGAAATAGTTTGAGACACGGGGATGGTCATAGGATAGTTTTTATTCAACTGAGCAAAAAAGAGGTTAATGGTTTTGCGTGATAACCGATCTACTCAACCGATTAGGATAAAATTTGGTGTGGAAATAGTTTGAGACACGGGGATGGTCATAGGATAGTTTTTATCTAACTGAGCAAAAAAGAGGTTAATGGTTTTGCGCGATAACCGATCTACTGGACCGATTAGGATGAAATTTGGTGTGGAAATAGTTTGAGACACGGGGATGGTCATAGGATAGTTTTTACCCAACTGAGCAAAAAAGAGGTTAATGGTTTTGTGCGATAACTTATCTACTCCACAGATTAGGATGAAATTTGGTGTGGAAATAGTTTGAGACACGGGGATGGTCATTGGATAGTTTTTATCCAACTGAGCAAAAAAGAGGTTAATGGTTTTGCGCGAGAACCAATCTACTCAACCGATTAAGATGAAACTTGGTGTTGAAATAGTTTGAGAGACGGGGATGGTCATAGGATAGTTTTTATCCAACTGAGCAAAAAAGAGGTTAATGGTTTTGCGCAATAACCGATCTACTGGACTGATTAGGATGAAATTTGGTGTGGAAATAGTTTGAGATAGGGAGATGGTCATAGGATAGTTTTTATCCAACTGCGCAAAAAGATGGTCATGATTTTCCGCGATAAAAAAACATTAGAACAAAAAAATAATATAAATGAAAGTTCATAAAAAAATTATGATAAACATTCTTTATTATTTTTTTTCCTTAGTAACCTGACCTAAATAGAAGGGTTTATGTGTTTGTGTAAAAATTATTTTTTCAATACCCGTGCGAAGCCGGGGAGGGCTGCTAGTATAGATATATAGATAGATTAGTATACATATATACACATTATCGACACCATAGTATCAAAAAACATTATCATTTTTTTAACTAGTAATTAGCATCGGCGATAATGATAACAATAGAATTTCATTCATAACTAGGACATAGTGGTCCTGACGATGCCAACTTATTAAGTAGAGAGATAGGGAAACGTTTGTCACTACATGATTCGGAAACATTTTGCGATGACGACACAATCTTGACGGCACGTACTACATTTCGCTATGTAGCTTGCTTTCTTCGAAGGTTTCGTGTCGATATTATATTAAACTGTACATCGTTTTTGTCTAATGCATTTTTATTTAAACATGGTCGATACATCGAACACTTTTAGGGTATCTTCAGAGTTCCTACTCCTGTGACATGATGATTCTTTTAATGCATTGGAGCTACATTTTCGAACACAATTTTGAGTTGGCTAGCTACTAACTCTCAAGTAATCTATGAGTGCCAGTTCTCGTTCTACGCTTAGCATGAACGACATCATTACCAATATTTCCAAGAGGTGAGATAGGGGCCTCATGCTTGCCAATCTGTAATTGAAAATGTATTCAAAGTAAATTGTGTTAATAAAATCATTATTTTTGTATCGACATTTTATTGAGACTTTGTTTTTATTTATTTTGTCCGTGAAGTATAAGGAATCTTCGGACTGATTAAAAAACTTATACATGATAAAACCTATACTTCTAATTCAAAAGTTTGTGATCATTCACCTCAGTAACGGCTGTAGGGATTTTAATATTAGGAAGCTAGTACTCTCATATATAGTATCCCCCGTGGGGTGCCGGGTTAGAATAGCACCTCCCCATATCATCCCGTGGGTGTCGTAAGAGGCGACTGAGGGAAAATACTGGAAGGTGGGCAGCAGCACCTTCTAAAGAACTGCCATCTTACACTGCGATCCCCAAGCCGCCTGGCGCCAAGCATGGGGATTATGGCAAATACCCCCTTAATAGGGGAGACTGTGTTCAGCAGTGGACAATCCGGCTGATACAGTACAGTACTCTCATACGACTTTACTATAAAAAGTTATAAATTGCATAATTACGAAGCAAACTAATGGTGTCACATACCTCAAAAAATACGCTTTAATTAGGAATTAGCTATTGTATGCAATTTATGTTATCTTACATACTTATATACATCTTACATACGGATTATTAAATCAAATGGTTGACCTGTGTAATTTTGCACCAGAACTCCTATTTTGTTTTTCAATTGAGAAACAAAATCGGATGCGATTATTTCCAAGCGCCAAATCAATAACTCAGTCCGATTGAATTTGGAAGATTGTGTGTGTATTGTTACTTGTGAACTTTATGAGGCCGAAATCCAAGTGGTAATTGTATGAGAGTTACACTTCTTTACATATTTATTTGTAGGGTGTGTGTTTATTCGCTACATGTATCCATGTATTCTATTGCATCATTTTATATACCATAACGTCATAATTCATCAATATCGATAAAATCGTTATAATTTGGAGAGAGCACCTCTTAAGACTGCAACCAATTTACTTACTTTTGTGTAATAGGTAAACACGTTTATTTTATAGGTATTTCCAGTCCATAGATATATATGTCCATGAATCTGGGCGGCAATTCTCAAAATTGGGATAAATTTATCGATTCTCGATATTTATCCCGTGTCACCTATAGACTATTAATATCCCAAAAATATCGACTTTTCACAAAAATGCTATTCTCGCGAGTGGTATATATAAAAATATTTCCACTGATGAACTTGTGTTCATGTGTATAGAAAGTATAATGATAATCCCGATATCGCAATATTGCATGTCGATCGCTAGGGCTTGATATTTATCGACAGTGATATTGCGAGAATAACACAAAATTACACGACTCGATATGCGCCATGTTTTCTCGATATTTATCTACTATGATATTCATATCACTGCACGAGAATCGCCGTCCTGATCCATGAAATGAAAACAATAAGATATGACATAAGGCAAGTATCCAAACGTACTTTAAAAAAAAAGCATAGCTTAGTCTATGCATGCTTTAATTTAGCAAACTAGCAACAAAAGAATGAATGTCAAAAAACAAAAAGTGAGTGAGTGAATTTTCGTTTGTGTGTAAAATAAATCGCGATAATTAATAATTCCAAGAAATATTTTGTTGGTGAATTATGAGTTGAAATCATTTAAAAACCTGTTCCTGAATATTAATTGTGAGTATATTTTATTTTTAACATTATGTACATAGGTTAGAAAATGCAATTGTAAGCTGAATATTCATGTTCAATACCTACCTTCGATATAATAACGCTTGATTTTAAAATAGGGGCTGTAATGTACGTGGCTTATTGTATATCTAACCGCTTGAAAAATAAAAAATACTATTTATTTTACTCTCGTTTCATTAGACAATTTCATGCTTCACTGGTGAGCCAATAAATATTGGTCTAGGATGCGCATCATTTCATTATTTTCAGTTATTATTATTTACTATTCTAAAAGAAGTCATTCTGAAACATGTTCTTTTCGAATTGAAAATTTAGTCAATAATTTATTTTGAGACACTATTTCTTTGAATTGGGAATTATTATCTAAACCTTTTGATATGATTTGATATAGGCACATATATGAATTGTTTTTACAAATATTTACTTATTTATAAATGACAGTTATAATAAATTGTTCAAAAGTCCTTAATATATGTTATGTTATGTATTATTGATATCTATGAGTTATTAATAATTATGTCAGTATTTCTACCCAAAATATAAATATGTTATGTATCTACATTATAGTATTTGTATTTATTACATTCAATCCAACAAGGCAGCGGACACAGAAACAAAGATTTTGTAAGTGTGGCTATTGATCAGTGGTGAGACTACATACATAGATTTAAAGACAATGGCAGGATTGAGACGTGCCCGAAATCAGGCTAACTCTGTGGCAGTTCCACGTCAGAACTCTGTTTCTGACAATGCAAGGCCTCGCCAGAACCTCAGCCCTGAAGCTTTAGCAGGAATGAATAAAGAACAGCTAAGGACAGAGTGCAGAAAACGTGGACAAAAAACAACAGGAAACAAAACTGAACTGGTATACTGTTTGAGGCTAAAATTTGCTGTGCTTGGTTCAATTTTTTTGCCGGCAGTGTTGTGATGCTTATGTATTAATTTAAATAGTTGTAGTTTGAATTTTAATGTTTCTAATTTTATATTAAAATGATACTGTTACTCAATGGACACCTCAGTTTAGTTACATATCATCGTTGATAGTCCAATGCCGCATAACTTGCATTGTTAAATACCTGAAATATACACTTAGGCCAATTTTACAGGAGGTTAAAAAACTAATTAACTTAAAAAGTAATAGTCTTATTTTTGATTAAGCTAGTTAGAATATGTATTTTTTACCTATTTAGGTAATGAATGTTATTTAAATTTCTTATCCTCTTTAGTTTTTACACCACTTACGCTGTGTAGTCTCAATCGGTTCTTTTTCTGTACATTCACAGAATTATCAATATAATAAAACAATACAAATCAGGCTTTTTTTTTAATTTTTAATTGGGAAATTCAGTCATATTACTTCAAAATTATAATCTTAATTATTCTGCTACAAAGAAAAATTCAAGAAAAAATCCTGAAAACTTTAAATATAAATCAAAAAGTTATTTCTGATGCTGATATTCTTTAAATTTGAAGCAGTGATGGCTCAGTGGCATTGGCTATGGACTGCCACGCAGCAGGTCCATGGTTTGAATCCCGCCCAGAGCTTGAGCATCACCGCATGGTGGAAGGGCATTTTGCGAATGCCTGCCTGGCTAGCGACGACCCTCAAGTAGAAAATCTGTCGCCAAGCACCTAACGGTGTGTTCCGGCAGCAGTCCTTGAGAGCCAGTGAAATTACAGCCACAATGAGACTTAACAACTATGTCTCAATGTGACGGACGCAGTGCAATTCGTGACTTGTGATGAATTGCAACTGTTACAGGCAGAGGTTAGTCCACTTAACATCAGGTGGGCCTCGAGCTAGTTCCGTCACAATAACATTAAAAAGAATATATATATATATATATATATAACCATCTCAAAATTAATAACAAAGACGAGAAGCTACTGCGAGCACCACACAAATCCAGTCACACTCTAGGCAAATGAACAGAAACGCAGTAATTCATGTTGTAACTTGTTTGACGATTATGCCGCAGTATTGTTTCTTTTTTAATTACTCGTTATTCTATAGGCCGAATTAAGATATTTCAAATGCATCAACACCAATCACAATATGGTATCCACTGCCGCCAAATTTAAAATTTGATTATTTGTAGATGCGCGGTATCTAACAATGCTAGTTCCGCGGTATTTGGACTATCAAAGACAATTTATTAAAAATAATTACACCTTCATTTATATGGGCACCTATGATTATTTATACCTACATAATTTATATTATTTGATTTTTTTATGACATTTTGTGACTTATTATATGAAATACCTGTGCACTGTTGCTGTTATTCATATTACAATATCTGTTTAAATTGCACATTTACGTATGAATATGGGAATTGGGGATTGATTAGAAACAGTATTAATTTTACGACTTACATAATTTCTACATTGTTGCGAGAGCATAACATCAATCATTTGATTAGTATAGATTAGATTAGATATAGTAAATTTGCCATACCTAATAAAAAAATTGTAACAAGTGATCATTTATGAACTTATCCTTACTAATATTATAAATGCGAAAGTTTGTATGTATGGACTATGGATGTTTTTTACTCAATAACAACTTTAATTAAAGTTTACAATAATATCGCTTATACATCAGATTAACACAGGCTATAATTTATAAGATATTGTGTGAATTGTCTAAAACATAACGATAAGTGTCAAGTAAGAAGAAATTCTGCCATCTGTGTGTTATTCTGGCATGCACTGCAAAAACCATTAGAGTTACACATATATAATGTTTAATGGAAATGTTTATCTTGAATAGTCCTACAAAAGGACGACCTATGAGGTGGGGGAAGAATTCAGATGAATTTTGGTAGAAAGATATACCTAATATATATAATACCTAGAGACCCTGGAGAAGTAAATAAGCTATTCGAAAAATAAACCCTGCACAGACAATGTTGCGGGCACATGCTAGCTCATTGAGAGCCATCTCAAGGATAGTTTAAGGACCACATAATTATGTGCTGGACAACATGTTTTTTTTTTAATTATCTTTTTTAGCAGCAGCAGACCTAGAGCCAGTGAAATTACTGGCACATGAGACTTAACAACTATGTCTCAATGTGACGGGCGCAGTGCAATTCGTGACTTGTAACGAAATGCATCTGTTATATGCAGAAGTTAGTCCGCTTAACATCAGGTGGGCCTCGTGCTTTATCAGTCACAATTACATTTAAAAAAATATATATATTACAATGAAACAACAAAGTAAAGTATACAAAGGGCGGTCTTATTGCTTAAAGCAATTTCTTCCAGAAAACCGATTTGAAAGAACTCATAAAATTAGCCAGGTTAGCAGTTAACCAGTTAAACATTACTTATATAATAGTTATCTAAGAATTTACCCTTTTACACCTATTTAAATAAATACATATAGTACACACTTACCTACATTATATACAAGGTGTCCCAAGAAGTAATGATATACTGAAGCTGGGAGGTAGAGGGCCTAGAGGGCTATCTGAATCACCCCCATGTATGTTCCGCTATTTTTCGTATTTTTGGAGTTATAACTTTTTTTTAATTTTTACCTATCGCCGAAGACGATGAGATTTTTATTTATGGTGAAGTGAATTATTGCGGTAGATGCTTGATTTTTTTTGTGTGTCCATCTGATAGATATACCAATTCAGTATGGTAACATTTACAATTTTTTTATTCAAGCCTTATGAATAACTAATGAAATTTTCAGGGTACCTGATAGATAGAGCAAGTTTTTAGAAGCCAAACGGTTCTTTTTTTTATGAGATTATTTTTTTAAGTGCCCTTGAAGTTGTGAACGTACTGGGTAATTTTATCTTTCTTGGCATTTAATTTTATTTTTATTCCATTCAAAGATCTAACGATAGTAAATGTTACCATACTGAATTGGCCTATCTATCAGCTTAGCACACAAAAAAAAAATCAAGCATCTACCGCAATAATTCACGTCAGCATAAATAAAATTCTCATCGTATTCGGCGATAGGTGAAAAATTTAAAAAAAAGTCATAACTGCGATAATACGAAAAATCGCGGAACATACATGGGGGTGATTCAGATAGCCCTCTAGATCCTCTATCTCCCAGCTTCAGTATATCACTACCTCTTGGGACACCTTGTATAATCTAAATAAACGTACATACATACTTACAGAAAAACATACCTTTACTAAATAAATACATTGATATTGAATGATTAAAGCATTCAATATCAATGTATTTATATATCACATTAAGTATCAATTTCAATTTGACAGAGGTCATTGCAATTAGTTTAAGAAAACTAGCATTTGAAGACCCTGTAATTGTAAAAAATATAACATAATAGCTCTTATTTCAACACACTTCAGTAATATACCCAACACCAGAGAAAGGCTGGATACCTTCATACTGTACAAATCTTACGAAAAAAATAGGAGAAATGGTGGAAGAAAATAATGTTCTTTCTAATTCACTATCAGAAAAGGCCCGTGGCAAATTAAATGGTGTCGTTTAAAATCCGCATCTAGAGGCAATTAAAAATTTTCAGCCGTCCAGATATGGCACTAAACTTAAATTCTATCCACTAAAGACAGTTAACATAAAAATACCTACTCTATATTACCGTACAATGTATTTGAAAACAATACCCATCTACGGAAGAGATCTAAACTACGTTTTCCGCTATTCTATAATTTTTCTTCTTGGTTGTCATCGGTGCATCGAGTCATATGGCCTAACCAAACTTGCAAGTTCTTTGAGATATATCGGTCACTACTATGATTGGTTTTTCGGTGAATTTCCTGGTTTTGGATTACGTCGCACAAACAAAGAGGATTTTCTTGAGTCGTTCTGCAATTCTGAGCTTATTCAAGAGGACCATGTAATAATAATGTATCAATGTCATAAGACATTACTGGCAATACGTACTGAGTGAAAAAAAATCCTTGATGCTTTGCGAAAAGTTGAACGAGAAACTATCGGGCGGTCGAAGTTGCATTTTCTATCTAAATAATCAGTCAAAGGTGATCGGTAGATAGATATATACAAAATTCAACAACTGAGAGAATGTTGTTTCGACACCGGTACGGGTGCAAAATGAATAAGAAAATAATTTTTGTCTTGTTAGTCTTAACGCTCAGTCTTCACCGAAGTGGCAACGGTCGGCAGTTTTACTGTCAACCATTTAAGACTTTGTCTCTATCATTACAATGCTTGAAAGACTGGCAAAAGTCGCGTGGCTGACCGCGGCCCGTCACCTTTAATTCTTTCATTCCATATTCTATACCTTATAGTGATAGAGACCTAGGTCGATAATGGTTTGACAGGATCGCCCGTAGACGCTAAGACCCAATTCTTGGGAAACTGTCGCAAAGTTCATTTTATAGGGGTATCATAACGTTTTCTGCACTTATGTGATGGAACACATTAATTAAAATATTTATATTCTAAAAATATAACAGTAATTAGATAACATAATATAGTTTAATGGAGGCAAGGTCAGATAATAATGTGAAATATGTCTTATCTTATCATTCACCACGTTCTGTATGTACCTACTTGTATTTCCCCAAGAGAATTGAAGTTGAAGAATATCTTTTTTGTCTTTTCCGTGGCGAATACCACAGAATATATATAGGACCAATACATAACTGTAAAGGGTATTATACTAAATAAATCCGATAGTAAAATCAATCGAACTATCTAACACTCAGACCATGGATCAGCATATATTTATGATGATAAGACCTAGAAGTATATATTTTCCTTAAATGTTCCTTAAGATTCCGTAGAAATTACTTAACTAAAAAGTAATATGCAAAAAACTTCTGTTTGTTATATGTACATACGTCTTGGTCAAAACCAGTCGTTCCCATTTATGCCACCATATGACCTCATTTCCATACATTATCGTATCACCATCAAAGCTAGCCTTGTCACTTGACCGTTTCAATACAAACACCTATAATTTCGTTCCGTTGATTCCAAACAGGTCGGGTATAATAGCAGACTTTTACCAGACACTTTGAAGTGATTACCCGTCCGTTCCGTTACGTTTTTATGGACGAACGCGATAGATAACTGACCAGTGTCCACTGCGTGTATTTATATCTCTTTGATGTTTACCTACGGTATTTTTATATTGACGCGTCTGTTTTTGAACGTGTTTTGATGTTACATAATTGTCAACCTTTAGGTTTGCTTTTGCACGAACATCTGATTGTCTCATCTCTATCTGATTGAGGCGCAATTTTGACTACTTTGCATTGAAAATCTGTCGCCAAGCACCTAACAGTGTGTTCCGGCAGCAATCCTAGAGAGCCAGTGAAATTACAGGCACATGAGACTCAACAACTATGTCTCTAAGTGACGGGCGCAGTGCAATTGGTGACTTGTAATGAAATGCTTCGTTATAGGCAAGGGTTAGTCCGCTTAACATCAGGTAGACCTCGAGCTTGATCCGTCACAACTACATTAAAAAAATAAGTAATCATGTAAATAGGTATACTAAGTACCTAATGTAAATAGGTATACTATTAGGTATTAAGCGATTTTACTTTTGAGGTAACTTTTTTACTCATATTACACTTTTTCGGAATTTACTTATTATAATATTAAATGGAATTCAATTAATCTACCTTTTTTATTGCATAATCTTATATAGATTTTATTACTATATCTTCACTTAGCAAAAGCATGGTGTAGAGACTATTCCTAGGAGCTTTCGCAAATTATTTCCCCACATAGTCATGCCTCCATCATTCTTTTATGTGCTAAAAGTACCAGCTAAGTATAAAATCTGTCTCCAAGCATTTAAAGGTGTGTTCTGGCAGCGTTCGTGTTCCCATTCCAGATTAACTTCTTATAGAGAGAACACCATCCCTTACAAATCACTAAATAAGCAAATACTGAAAGAAAAATTCTATGTGGAGTTCATATGTGTTAGATAATTATTACAGACCTTACTTGCGGAAATACATATTTAATAAGAAATATACAAAAAAGATGTTGATTCCGTCGAAATGATGTATACCATATTACTTCTATATCATTTTCTTGGTGTATTGGTAACACTGATGCGACGTTATATATGGATATGAAACAATGGATTATATCGCCACGTAAAGTCGGAACGATTTTCGACGCGTTTCGATAATACACGAATCATGAAGTTGTTGGCTTAGAAGTTGTTGTACAAGTACGATCGAATTCTGTATATTTATTTTGCTAGGCACTATATCGAGTTCTATTACATACTTTTAATAATAATTTACATATTTTATTGGCATCTTAAGCAGGACAATAATATCGTTGTGCTTATAATCGAGAAGAGCTAGCAATGAGTGCCAAATGCTGTACCTTCTAGTCTGCCAAATTGCGGGACTTTGATGTCCGAAATCCGTATTCGACAGTCTGAAGTACGCAAAGCGTTGTGTAATCTGGACGTGAACAAAGCTAGTGGTCCAGACGGTATACCGGCTGTAGTCTTGAGGATGTGTGCGCCTGAGTTGACTCCAATATTGACTCGCCTCTTTCGCTTGTCTATGACGACTGGTCAAGTGCCTAAGTCCTGGAAGCTTGCAAACGTGCAGCCCGTGCCCAAAAAGGGTAGTCGCGCAGACCCTGCCAATTACAGGCCTATTTCAGTCACGTCCATACTCTGTAAGATGATGGAACGTGTACTGAACCACAGACTCCTGGCATACCTAGAAGTCAATGATCTCCTCAGTGACCGACAATATGGGTTTCGCCGAAACCGGTCTACTGGGGATCTTCTAGTGTATGCCACTCACATCTGGAGCGAGGCCATCGAGAACTACGGAGAGGCGCTTGCTGTCTCTCTCGACATCTCGAAGGCTTTCGACAGGGTTTGGCACGATAGCCTTATTAGCAAGCTTCCTTCATACGGCCTTCCCACTGGTTTGTGTGTTTGGATTTCAGATTTCTTGAGGGATCGGTCGATTCGAGTGGTAATCGATGGCTGTTCTTCCGACCAATTGGCCATAAACGCCGGAGTCCCTCAAGGATCAGTACTCTCTGCAACGCTTTTTCTGCTGCATATTAATGATCTGCTTAAACCCGGTATTTTTGGGTACGCAGACGACAGCACCGTTGTGGAGAGTTATACATCTAACGCACGAACCAGTGCTTTACAAATCCAGTCACATAGGGAAGCGATGGTTCAGCGCTTGAACTTTTCTTTGCAGGCAGTCTCCGATTGGGGCGATGCCAATCTAGTTAAGTTCAATGCTGCTAAAACCCAGGCGTGTCTTTTCTCCGCCAAACGAAGCCCTTTTCACCTGGCTCCTACTTTCAGGGATGTGTCCGTGCCGATAAGTAACCATTTCGAGCTTCTTGGCATCTCATTAACACCAACTCTCAATTTCGGCTCTTATATTGAGTCCAAAGCCCAGCTTGCCTCAAAAAAGCTTGGTGTTTTGGCTAAGGTGAGACAATACTTCACACCGGAACAGTTGCTTAATCTTTATCAAGCCCAAGTCCGGTCGTGTATGGAGTACTGTTCTCACCTTTGGGATGGTTCTGCCAAATACCAGCTGGAGACACTGGAAGCTATTGAGAGGAGAGCCAAGAGACTAATTAACGACGACCAACTTGTAAGCACAAGACTCCAAAGTCTCGAGCATCGCCGCAAAGTCGCCTGTTTATCGGTTTTCTATCGGATGCATTTCGGGGAGTGTGCCACGGAACTGCATGACTTGATTCCGCCATCCCCATTCTATAACCGGACATCCAGGGACACTCAGAAGCGCCACCGCTATATGGTTGATGTTCCATTTTCCCGAACGAAACGATTTGCTTCCTCGTTCATCATACGAACCGCCAGGGAATGGAACACCCTGCCTGAGTCTGTGTTTCCGGTTAAGTACAATATGGGGGTCTTCAAGAAGCGAGTGAATTAGAAGACTAGACTTGAAGACTCCCAAATTATACTGTTCGGGAAACAAAGACACGGGTAATGAGTTCCACTCCTTCGCTGTGCGGATGATAAATGTGGAAGCGAAACGCTTCGAGCGAACTGAGGGAATGTCAACCATAAAAGGGTGACGGCCATCAGAGCGTCTTGTTGTCCGATGATAAAAAGGGCATGGAGGAATCAGCTCATGTAATTCCTGCGCACACTCTCCGAAATGTATGCGATAGAATACCGATAGACAAGCGACCCTGCGACGATGACCGAGACTCTGTAGTTTAGACTCAACCAGCTTATCATCGCCTATAAGTCTTTTGGCTCGTCGGTCAATGGAGTCTAGAGCCTCCAGTTGGTATTTCGCGGATCCATCCCAGAGGTGGCTGCAGTACTCCATACACGAACGGACTTGTGCTTGATATAAATTAAGAAGCTGCCCAGGTGTGAAGTACTGCCTCACCTTTGCGAGGATACCAAGCTTCTTAGCGGCCAGTTGCGCTCTGGCTTCGATGTAAAACCCGAAGTTTAAATTCGAAGTTAAGGACACACCAAGAAGCTCTAACCGATTCGCCACCGGTATTGATACACTTCGAAAAGTCGGAGATAGATGAAATGCTCTCCGTTTAGCGGAGAAAAGACACGCCTGTGTTTTGGACGCATTAAAACTTACTAAATTGGCATCGCCCCAATCGGACACGGCCAACAAGCTTGAGTTTAATCGTCCAATCATCGCCTCTCTTTCAAGCTGGACTTGAACTTCACCTGTCGGTGCGTCGGATATATATCGCTCGACAACTGTGCTATCGTCTGCGTACCCAAAGGTACCGGGTTTCAGCAGGTCATTAATGTGGAGCAGAAAGAGTGTTGCCGAAAGAACTGATCCTTGAGGTACCCCAGCATTTATAGCCATTAGTTCCGATGAGCAGCCATCAACGACTACTCGTAACGAACGTTCCCTCAAGAAGTCTTTAATCCACGCACACAGTCTGGGAGGTAAACCATATGCTGAAAGCTTACCAATCAGGCTATCGTGCCAAACCCTGTCAAAGGCCTTAGAAATATCCAGTGAGACTGCAAGCGCTTCACCATATTCTTCCAAGGCCTCGCTCCATATATGTGTGGCATATACAAGAAGGTCTCCAGTTGACCGGTTCTGGCGAAACCCATATTGCCGGTCACTCAAGAGGTCATTCACTTCAAGATAGCCAAGGAGCTTTTTGTTCAGTACACGTTCCATTGTCTTGCATAGAATGGACGTGACTGAGATAGGCCTGTAATTGGCAGGGTCGGCACGACTTCCTTTTTTGGGCACCGGCTGCACGTTGGCAAACTTCCAAGCTTTCGGTACTTGCCCAGTCTCCATAGATAGGCGGAAGAGGCGTGTCAGGATCGGAGTCAATTCAGGCGCACATGTCCACAGAACTATGGCTGGAATGCCGTCAGGGCCACTTGCCTTGTTCACATCTAAATTGCGTAGCGCTTTACGTACATCTATCTGTCGAATGCGGATTTCCGACATGGTCGACTCGCAGACAGGTAAAGTCGGAGGTACAGCACTACCAGCATCTAGACGTGAAGATTCCGCAAAGATTGCAGCAAATAAATTTGCTTTCTCTTTAGCGGTGTGAGCCAATGACCCATCAGGTTTCAGCAGTGGAGGCAGTGAGGGACGGCAGAAGTTCGCTTCAACCGACTTAGCCAGGGACCAGAACGCTTTACTCCCTGCGGGATAAGAAGCAAGTTTGGCCCCTATTCGGCTTATATAGTTGAAGCGAGCCTTCTTCAGAACCTTTTTGCAGGACCTGGCAGCTTTGTTAAAGGCTTTCTTCTTTTCACGAATATCCTTAGCCTTGCGGTTTCGTGCTTCAGCCCATGCGGTGTAGGCCTCATGTTTTAACGCTTCTGCGCTAACACAATCAGCCCCAAACCAAGGGCGAGCTTTGCTAGACAAAGGTACGTCAGAGAAGGGAATATAATACTCCATACCTTGACGCAGCACATCTACCACAGCATTCGCGCAAGCAGAGGGATCGCTGGAAGAAAAGCAAACTTGCCGCCATGGATAAGATGCATAAAAAGAACGCATCCCATCCCAATCTGCTGACTTGTATCGCCATATTCGCCGGGTGCCTTTTGGGCTAGGGTCAAGTGGGGAATGGACTGATACAGACTTCACCAGACAATGGTCGGAGCTACCTAGTGGTGATGATACCGACACCGTGTAGCGGTCTGGATCTGTCGTCAGCAGAAGGTCTAAGCAATTGGCTGTGTGGCTTTCAACATCTGGTATCCTTGTTGCCTCTTCGACCAGTTGGGTGAGATTGAGTGTTAGGGCAAACTTGCGCGTTTCTCTCCCAGCATGGTCTGTGTTCTGGAATGGGAATAGCCACTCCTGGTGGTGAGCGTTAAAATCCCCCAGAAACACTAATTCGGCAGTAGGATACCTCTGATGTGCCATATCAGCCGCCTCACTGAGGTGTGTCATGAGCCTGGTTGTCTCCGTGTCTCCAGTGTGCGACCGGTAGACACCGGCATAGAGAATTTTCTCCATGCCTGTATCCACCAATACCCAGATACAAGAAAAACTGGGGTCTTCAAGATTACGGAGACGCCGATAGCAAATGTCATCACGAGCGTACATGCAGACACCCGAGCGTGGTTTGAACTTATGCTCAAGGGTGTAGCCCGGGTAGGCAAGATACGACGTGTCTGTTGGACATTTGATCTGCGTCTCCGTAAGGAACAGTAGATGGGGTTTTGCGGTTTCCAGGTGGTGATGGACCGAATCGAAATTTGAGTGCAGGCCTCGGATGTTAGCGAGGTGCACCTGAAGAGCGAGGACGTGCTTCCGCTGTGAAAACGCCTTACTGTTTCTTTTCAATTTCATATTAAGTAGGAGAGTGAAGGGAGGTAAGAAGATGGAAGTGGGATGAAACGCTACTTACTAACCCAGTGACATTCAGAACAACTCTACACACAGGGGAAACCAAGCTCGAAGACCGCTGGGACGCCCGAGCCCCCCCAAGAGTGTCCATCGGGTCCTCGCATCCGGTCGCCAACCGGCACGATGGCGCACTCCTGGGATTTTTCGCTAGATGGCGGGGCAGCCTTTTGTGAGTGGCTAGCTCACTACTTGGGCCCCGTTACTATCTGCGGTCGGCCAGCGGAGAACCGTGCCTCGGATCCAGCTGCTCTTCGAGCTTGATCACCCCATGCAGCGCTATACTGTGCCACTAACCAGTCAACTTCAGCAGCGACTCCATACCCGACCCATCCTCCTGAACGGCTAGCCCGGACAACATGATGGAACACGAAAAAACGTTTGGCAACATGACTTTGTCCGGGGGGTGGTACGTAAGCCGGCGGCCAAGGCCTACCACCACTTATTAGTCTGCTCCTTTAGCACCACCCAAGGGACACGTGTGGGACATCTGGGGCTAAATCCCACGGACGCGAGCAGATTTGATCCCTCAAAGTATCCTATGTCCCCGGGTCTCAAACTATTTCCATACCAAATTCAAATCGGTCCATTAGTTTTTTAAGTTAATTCGTTGCATATAAAAATAGGAATCTTTCCTCATTATAATATTAGTGTAGATAAAGTTCAACGCGCAATGTAAACGTGGAGGCTACGAGAAATCTTTGTCCTATACGCGGAAAATGAGAGAAAATAATATTTTCCACATGAATGGCATTGTCCGATTCCAAAATCTTTAACAAGGATTTGTTAAGGATATACTAGGCCTTTAGTGAAAGTCATGTAAACATATTTAGCGTTGAGGAGTTCCAAAAATATTTAAATACAGGACTATCACTTTATCAAGAGAGCAGGACAATAAAGGCATCCCTCATTTATTTATGCCATTTTGAAAATATTTTCTATGTACGGAATCTACAGAAATTTAATTCACCTGGTATTGTCCTGCGGAATAAGTTTGTTTTCACCAGTAAAAGAGCTTTGTGTAGAGGTAAACCAGTAAAAGAGCTTTGTGTAAAGGTGTACATTGGCGAAAAGCGCTCGAAACGGAGCTTCCCTAGTCGTTCGCGCTGTTTGGTTGGATACGTGACATTTACTTTACTCTGAGTCGGTCCCGGTTGTTGTCTTACGATGCCTCTTAGTCGTTATAGCTAGTCGTTTTCCGCAAAATACCCTACAACCATGCTAGGTTGTAGGGTATTTTGCGGAAGCTAGGTACCAAGCACCTAACAGTGGTTTCCAACAGCTTTTCACGAGAACCAGTAGTAGGGTTAGCCTGAACAACATCGTCGACTGCGCCATCACTTACCATGAAGGGGGTGATAGATAAATAGATATAACTCTTTATTGAAACACCACAGTACAGATCTATGATGAATTTACAATAATGTTACAATTGGCGGTGAGTGAGAGAGTAAGCAAAGGCTAGCCAATAAATAAACTTAGTACGTACAATATAGATTAGGTACCAAGGTAGTCTAAACTAAACATACAGCGTATTAAGATTGTTTTTATATTATAAATGTAAGTTTATAAATACATATAGATCACCTATCACTGAAATATTGACAATGCAGAAAAATAAAACCATATCATTAGATCAATCCCTTATCACATTGACTCCGATGAATAAAATATCAGTTACATTGACCTAGTAAGAAAATATCTACGTATTGATATGTTTATTCGATAAAAAAACGAATCTTTTACGCGGGAATACAATACCGATTATGGGTCAGTGGTCTTTGCGCACGCGCATTCACACGCGACGATCACGCCACCTCATTATTTCCGGAATTTATAATTAACCTACACAAATGTAAACCTTATTATCCACGTGCTAAAGTCTGAATTAGAATTTCAGAATTAATTGGCGCAGTTTGAAAAGCGCTATAAATTCAAACAATTAAAGTTCAAATTGAAACGTTTTTTATTATTAAATGTAATAGAGTATTGTTTTGGAGGGAAGCCACGATTTCGAAGAATCGGACACGCGGCTTCAGCTGTTCGTAGTATCAGCCTGAAATAGAGTCGTTGCTTAGCAATTTTCTTGAGATTTTTGCTGAGATTGTATAGTTATTATCAAGATCTTCCTGAATGTTTTATAACCGCTTGACCGGCGCCTACGCGCGCTGGAAAGATATTTAAAATCAATTACAATTTTCTAACACACTATGTCATCGATAAATTAATGTAAACTTTTATATAAGTATTAATCTCAATTCATTCGTAACACTTTTTAAAAAGGGCATTAATTATATAACAATTTAACGAAAAACGTGGTGTGCATGCAATTGTTAATTGTAATTGTAAGTAACTTATAGACTTAGTGAATTGTGAGTAAACTATAATAATAATAATAATAATCTTTATTTATAAAAAGTGTACATTGATTCGTTCTTAAAAATTAGCTAGTAAATTATGATCATTTATATGTGCAAGAGTATCTGCTGCTGAACTAGGTTCATCACCCGTGTTTCAGCATACAGCGCTCTTCCCCGTATTTTGGACTTATATACTAGCAGGTCTGCTAATAGATGTGAATCTATAATACATTATTTTAACAACCTATTATAAGCTAAGAGAAAAAAATGTATGTTCTTGTTCCTCTTTGTGTGTACTATGAGGGTGTGTGTGTGAGCTGTAAGAGGGTGTGTATATATGTTCAATATGTATTGATTTACTATTGATCACATTGTTTATAATGCATTAGAGATACATTAATATTAAATTTTATATATTTGATTTTAGAAGTTCTTCTGTCTCGTCATAAGACAGACTTTTTAACCAGTTCGTAACAATTTGTTTCATTTTGGATTTGGTACATGGATATATATTAATTTTTTTATTTATAGAATTATATAAATACGGTCCTAAAAACACAAAGAATTTCTTTATAAAAGTGGTATTAAAACGATTTGGTTGGCTGCACACGCTGTGTTTTCGCCGTTTTGTTAAAAAATGAGGTTCATAAATTAATTTTGTGTGTTGTTTTGTTATAATGCTTTCAATAAACAGCTGACGAACTGTAAGTACATCACAACATTTGTAAAGAAGTGCAGTTGGATACAAAAATGGTTTATTGGTGGCAACCTTTAAAACAGCTCGTTGAGCTACCTCCAACATTTTTAAATATGATTTTGGAGCTCCGCCCCATGACGAGACACAGTAACATATCAATGATTGACAAAGACTTAAATATATTTGCCTAATGAGCATTAGGCTCGCAACATGCTTGAGTTTTTTAAATATAAACATAATTTTTCGAATACGACCTGTTAAAATCACAATATGTTTTTTAAAATTTAGATTTCTATCTATAATCACTCCTAAATATTTTATGTTTTCTACCTTATCTAACTTATTGCAAGAACAGAATTTGTTGTCAGTGTCGAGGCAAACATTATTGTGTGGATATATATAAATATCAGGTATTAAAGAGGTATCTTTGATCGTAAATAACATACATTTAGTTTTTTCAGCATTTAGGGATAAAACATTATGACTTAGCCATGTCGTGACCTTATTAAATCCCTTTTGAGCCACATCAAACACTTCCTCCCATGTATCTGCCGCAAAAACTAGAGCTGTATCATCGGCGTATGATATGAGTTTTCCTTTGGGTAGTTGGATCAAACACAGATCATTTATATATATCAAGAAGAGTGTAGGGCCCAATATGCTGCCTTGTGGAACCCCGTATGTTACTGGCAGATCAGAACTAGTATGAGAACCGACTTTAACACTTTGCCTTCTATTAGTTAAGTAGTTTTTTAGTAGTTCCAATTGATTTCCCCTGACTCCAATCTTTTCCAACTTAGTTATTAGTAATGGGACAGAGACCGTATCAAATGCCTTAGCCAAATCGAGAAAAATTGATAGACATTTTTTGCCACGGTCCAAGTTCGTGGAGACAAAGTTGGTTAGTTTATGAACAGCATCATCTGTGGATTTTCCGCTGCGGAAACCAAATTGGTTATTTGAAAACAGTTCATTTTTCTCTATGTATTTAATTAGTCTGTTATTAATAATGCGTTCAAAGATTTTAGAAATAGATGGAAGTATCGAAATGGGTCTATAATTCTTTATACGGTCTCTGTCACCACTCTTAAAGATAGGAATAATTCTAGACTTTTTAAGGTCGGTCGGGAAGATACCTTTATCCAAACTTAAATTAAAAATGTGAGTCAAAGGTGGTGTTAGAAATTCACTACATTCTTTGAGTACTCTATTTGTTATCTGATCCCAGCCAGCTGAATAGTCATTTTTAAGATTAGTTATAAGCCGTTCTACTTCTAGTACGTCAGTTTTTAAAAGAACAAAAGACTCTATCGTAGTAGAAAAAGAATTGTGAATTTTCGGATCACAAAGTGGTGGGTCAGTGGCAACATTTTCCGCTAAGTCTTTACCAACATTCACAAAAAACTCATTAATTTTATTTACCGATTCATTTGGAGTTTTACTAATACTCAATAACTCTTTTGGTGAATCATTACCTACTTGTGTGCCAGATATCTCTTTAACTGCTTGCCATATCTTTTTGCTATTATTTCCCGCTTTATTAATCAATTCCTTTTCGTATGCTTTTTTAACTTTTTTAAGTAATGAACTACAAAAGTTTCTATATCGAATATAGGTAATTCTTAAAATTTCGTCTTTAGATTTTTTGTACTTCTTATGTAATTTGTCCCTATGACGAATACAACGCAAAAGTCCTGTTGTCATCCACGGTTTAATAAGGCGCTTACGTCTAGGAATGGTAATTGTTAGAGTGTTGTTCTTGACTGCACTTTGAATTGAATTTATTAGATATGTCATGCTAAAATCTGGATCTAAAGATTCATAAATTGTTTGAAGTTTGATATTAGATACTTCTAATTTAAGTTTTTCATAATCAATTTTTGTGGCTGAAGTTATAGCATAATTTTTAGTTATGATGAGCCCTAGACATAAAAGCGTTGGTCTATGATCAGTTAAAACTGTGTGGGGTACAAGTGTGAGTGCAGGGTAGTTGGTCCTGAGCAAAACGTGGTCTAAACATGTGTCTGATTCAGGACGAGTTATGAAGGTGTGTGCTGGTAAAAGACCATAAAATGCTGTCAAGTTTAAATACTGTAGAGAGTGGTCATCTTATTTTTCAGGGTGAATATTAATATTTAAATCGCCCGTTAAAATTACTGTTTTAAAAGCAGATAAGTTGGTCAAAATTTTCTCTAGTGAAGTTAGAAATGTATCAACTTTTTTAAAAGATGGCGAGCGATAAATGGCTATGACAACAGTGTCCGTATCTAAAGTCACGAGAAGACAGTTGCCTTCCTCGAAGTCAGGCTCTTCACTTTTAAATTTCAGCTGTTGACTGATATAGACTACGACTCCATCATTTCTGTTACAATTTGTTTCAGTGCGTACCGCGTCATATCCATCTAATTTTGGAATTACTGGATTACATTGAAGCCAGCATTCAGTTAGTACTAGAATGTCACAATGTGTTTGAATTCTACATAATTGAGTTTCGAAACCTGCCATATTACAGCCAATACTTCTAATGTTCTGGGCCAAAACCGTGAGCCTTTTTGGCATAGCGAGTATAAATTTAGAGCATTCTTCTAAATCACATTCAAGTGCTTTAGAGGCAGTTAACTTGTCAATGTCATGTGATATTTCTAAAAGATTACCAATCATAAAGAAGGAAGACAATCTTGGTCGCTAAGTTTGATATAAATGTGCAAAATGTGGTGTTATTTATGGTATTAAGTGAGTCAGTCAAAGTCAATATGAGTGTATTGTATTTCAAATGTGTAAATTGAGTATGTATACATAAAAATCTAAGTGTATTTTGTTGTATATTGTGTATAAAGTGTATAGTAACATTAGTTAAGTAGATGGGAGTTATTATATGTTTCAATACAAAGATAATGATATTATAGATAATATGAACATAGAGAAGAATATAAAAAAAATATAAGGCAACATGATAATTTCCTAATTTCTAATTTTATCTGTATGAGAGGGCTTAGTCAGTCTGGTCGCCGAATCCTGTCCAAATCAGCTTCATTTTCTATTCGAATCTGAGGGAAACTCTCCTCCTTTCTCAAGTAGACAACTCCCCTTGAAGTCCAGCAGTATTTGTAACCCGAGACTTTTTGAAAATTTCTGGCCAAGTAAAAAAGCTTTTGCATTTTATGACTTAAGGTTTCTGACACGAATATTGGTTTTATCTGTTGCTTGAGGTTAATGTGCGCAGTATTTAATTTCTCATTTTTTGTTTTATTTCTATTAAAGCTTTTTACAGCCAAAAGCATCTTCTCTTTCATCACTGTAGTGGTGAATTCAGCAATTATAGGCCTTAGTGCCGATTCAGGTGAGTGAGTCCTGTATACATCCTTTATATCGGAGCTGGCTATGTCTAAATTAACGACCTTACCTAAGTTTTGAACAATTACACATAGGTCACTTTTGGTTTCAGATTTAGTATCTGTTTTTGAAACGTTCCTGATTTCTATCCCTGAAGACCTCTCCCGTCGTTCCATTAGTTCTAATCTATGTTCTAAGGTAGTTATGTACTTTTTATCTTCTCTTTTTTCGGACTCAAGAACTTGAATTCTTGCCATAAATTCATCATATTTTTGTGACATTAATTCCACCGTTTTGGTTAAATCATCAAAGCGCCTATCTTGATTTTTTGAGAGCACATCAATCATTTCCTTCATCGCATTCATATTGAATTCTTCCCCATCATGTTTTCTCTTTTTACGCTCAGACGTAATGCGCAATTCCGGTTCAGAGTCGTAATGAACCACACTGTTCGCGCGTGAGACATCTGGTCGAGGCTTGGCTGTTTTACCCGACTTTATAGTGGGTGCTGCCACCAATGGCGTAGTGGCAGGGGAGGTTGGTGGAGTCCGTTTTAACGGCATTTTCAGAGTAATTCAAAAATATTGTTTCACCAGGACTTCAGAAACAAAAAGATATTATAATGTTCTCAAAAAGATATTACAAATGGCGTCTTAGATTTTAATTAAAGATGGCTGCTGATTATTGAAATAACCAATTTGTATTCCCCCAAAATTGTACAAAAATTTCAACGATATACCAGGCGCTCATAGATATCAAGAAGTTGTTCCACTGACCGGTTGTAATGGGCGGGGCTTACTTGAAAGTTGTTGTCCAATAAGGCGCAGGCGCAGATGGGCGGTAACCTTTGTATGTTCACACCTCAAAAATGGCCGTTTGTTTCCATCCAGTAAGGCTTGGGTGCAGTTGGGCGGCCCCTCCTTTCAAAATGGCTGCTTGTTTCTGTATGGAAGTGCCCTCAGCAGGACCGCGTGAGATATTAAGTGAACTCCTTTAGTTTATGTGTTCCTATTTTTGTAACTCTTATTTAATCGGTAAATGATTTATTAATCATAAAATTAAAAATAACACACGTTTATGCTAACGTCTACTCGCTTTCGAGGTCCGGGGGGAAGAGGAACTATACCTGCATCATTTATCTGTTGATGCGTATAGCGTACATTACATGCGCTCCACGAAACAACAACTTCTTTTAATTTTTTATATTTTTTTCTTTTGTCAAAATCAAGACATATTAAAAATATATGGTACAGCTAGGGAAGCTAAAGTTCATATATATATTTTCCTTCTGCTTGTTTCCGCTTGCTTGTTCGTAACTCTTATTATGCATTATGCGAATCATTGTCGCTAAGGTACCGTGCGTTATCATCTCAATATAAATTATGGTTTATTATTATCACAACGTGTATTAACATATTGTGGATCGATAGATGTATATTCGGAATCGAGTTAACTCTTGTTTAATTCGGTATATTCTTCTTATTCGGCTGAAACAGACTTCTTCTATTTAAGTCTTTGCAATTGGAATATATCAGATTGTTTTATTGTTAATGTTTAATTAATTGTTATTACACATACACGACTGACCAATAAAAGGAGTGTTATGTTTTCAGGGTTCATGTATGTATGTAGGTTTTTTTTTTTTTTTTTTTTATGCCTGATAGGTTAGCCTTTGACCACTATCTCACCTGATGGTAAGTGATGATGTGGTCGAAGATGTTGTTCAGGCTAACCTAGAAGTATGTTTGCGAGTTTCTTTATTCCACCATAATTTCTAAACGGCTTAACCGATTATAATGTATGAGATATCGTTAGGTTGGTCTTGATAACGCAGATGACACTGGGTGTATAAAAATAACCATAAACAAAGAGGCGGATTTTAAACGCCAAATTGTGGGTTTTTTTTCTGCCATACCAATCGAGGGTTATCAAATAAAGGGCTTTAAAAAAAATTCCATGTATATAACTTGCAGTTTTAATTTCAATAAAACGATAAAACGTTTAACAGAAACAATAACTTGCAGTTGGGTTTTTTACTTTTTAAATAATTTTTTCCTTATATTAACGTATTGGTGTTTTTTTTTTGTTTTTTCCGCATTATAATTTAAGTACAAAATTATAACGGGGAAAAAACATAGTTCAATATATGTTGATGTTGATATTCAAATCGAACACGTTTGTCTTCCCTCTCAACACAATGCACGAACGAGCAAAACAACTTGTTAATGCCAACGATTAATATACTGTTTTGGCGCATCAGTATCTTTGTCACAGGCCAAGAGGCAACATCTATTTAAAATAATGTTTTTTTTTTATTCAATCGCACTCGACACTATAGAGAAAACTGAAAAAGTTCCGTTAAAAAAATAATAATAAATAAAGAGTTTAGAATGCTGGCATAGATTTTAGCGCCGGTTGGCAGCGCCAAGTGATAAAAGTGCAAGTGTAAAAAGAAAAAGAACTTCAACGTTACGTTTTCTATCGCTCGGGTATTACTTATAGACCGGCCTCAGACGATAGTGAAAATGAAAGAGAGAGAGCTCTTGAAAGTGAAATTTATTTCGTACTGGTGTGATGTCACAGTCACAGACGTTTCACCGTAACAAACCAGTTACCGACCTACAGTGCAAAAGACTAGACGTAACAGTCGTAAAATTTCAATATATTACCAGTTTTGCAAGTTTTTATAATTTCCTGGGAGATTACCAACATTTTATGTGAGTGTTTTAGTCGGTAATTTTATTTATTTCATAATGAACTATGATAGAAATCGGTTCCAATTTGGTATTAAAATTGTGTCGTGGTAGTTACTACTATGCGTATAGTATAGTATCGAAGTTTATATATATGTACAATTTTTTTTTATTTATAATTATCTTAACTTAAGGCGCTGACTAGTGCTAATTAGCTGTACATGAACAGATTTTAAGCAAAATGTATTTAGTTTGTTGCAGTAAGAAAATTATATGTTGATCTTGAGCATATTATCTAAGGCTAAGAAAAGTTCAAAACACGTTTGCTTAAAATTTTCCGATGGAATAAAATTGCAAAGTTGACTCTAAACTACGCTTGTAAAGTAAATATATTAAGCAAAACCTTTTCTAGAGGGAAAAAAATTACATTTTCGATTTCTGTTACTAGTTTTGTGTTATTAAACTTACTTTCAAATTTCTCTGTCACTCCTACGCAGTCCGATAGTGACAAAATGTCTGCATTTGACAGCATCTTAATAGGACGCGTTCATCCCGTGCCGGGCGACGTTGTCGTAAATCTATATTTATACTTATCTATAGGGTCAAATTTGAAATGGGTACAAATTAAAAAAACAAAAATATGGCAAGCTTCACTTTAAAACAGGAAACCAGCTCTCTAAATATCTTAACATGATTTGAGTGTGTTTTCTTCATTATCTAATTGTATACTATTATCACGGAAAGGTCATACATTAACATATAATATCTAATTAAGTATTCGATGCTATCTACTAAACATACGTCTTGTCAACGAATTATTACCTATTTAAGCCAGGGCAAGTAGTTAATCGTGGGAGGATAGAGTGCTCGTGGCGCTTTCCATACAAAGTTAGTTTCGTCATATGATAAATACCAAGTGTTCAAACTCGGTGAAATTGTAACTCGGGAATTGTATGCATATTGCTGAGCCTAATATCTACGTTTCTGATTTTCCCTTTTTTCGATATATTATTTACTTTATTCCTAAATGTCAAAATAACGATTCCCATACAAAACGATTATTCGAATTGAAAATGCTTAATTTTACGGAAATCTGGCAAACCAGAAGCATGGATATTTAGAATATGTCTAAAAACAGAAAACTATATATTATATTATCGTCACATGAGGATATGTACGGTACGTTATAATAACTGTAACAGCATAATAAGACAATATCTATTTTTCCAACCGCGCAAAGCGGGCGGTGCCTTCATACATAATTGTTGATTTTTAAATACTTCAATGACAACAACTCAGTAACGTTTTAACACAGGCCAGCAGTCAATTTTGACCAATGCCTTTTTAATAAAGTTGTGCGGAAAAAATCAGGTAACTTTAACATAAGTAGAGATTCTGAAATATTAAGGGGTTAATTCAAATTTCATGCAATTATAAAAAAAAAACACCGTCGACGACTTATGCTCACTTTTAGCGTGCTTCACTGCCGTACGAACCTATTCAGATTGGTCCCCATGGTCCGCGCTCTAAAATTACAAATGAAATTCATGAAATTTATATTTTAACTGCAGCCTGACGAAGTTCTCAGAAGCGGCGCACAAGGTCTGTGAAAACATATCCCCTAGAATTGATTTTTAAATTAAGTAACTAAAAATGTTATATTCTATTTATTTATTTTTTCTCATAATGATATTAATATTTCTATTATAATGTTCAAGGCTAGCATTGCATTGGTTACCAAACTGTCATTTATTATTTTGTGTTATTTCTATTTTAATAAATATGTAAAATAAAAAATACCAATTAGAGGCTTGTAAAGGAAAATAAAACTATAAAACATGAATTTGGTTTACTTATAATTTTATTTGCTTTGCCTGAATATATAATACTAGCTTTCCGGCCGCACTCCGCCCGCGGGTATATCGGTTATCGCGCAAAACCATTAACCTCTTTTTGCGCAGTTGGATAAAAACTATCCTATGTCCTTCCCGGTGTCACAAACTATTTCCATACCAAATTTCATCCTAACCGGTCCTGTACTTTCAGAGCCTATTCCATGCAAACAAACAAACAATTAAATCTTTCCTCTTTATTATATTAGTTTAGATATAATATAACTTAAAATATTGTTATATATATTTAGAATATTTATATATTTTATTAAATTGTACTGTACCAGCCTGAGTGTCCACTGCACAACACAGCCTCCCTCATTATGGGACGGTTTGCCACGCTTGGCAGGCGTCTTGGGAATCGTATATTTTAATATAAGTAGAACATAATATTCTTAAAAGTGTTATGACAATGAACCGCTAATATACGAATGATTAAATAATTTGACAAGCAAAGCATTGAATTCCGATCGAATCAGTTGCAATTTATTTGTAGTCTGTATTAGTTCCTTGCCGACCTTTAAAATTACACGCGAAAAAAATTGCTAAACAAGAAAAATTTTCACCTCGTATTTTTCAGAAAAGGTACAAAGACCCAAATATTGCCAAAGATTTTTTTTCTCGTAGTAGAACCAATCAGTACCTCATTATTCTTAAATGCTATTTTATTTCAACGTTTCATGATAAATACCGATAGTGAATACTTGCTGACTTAAGTACACTACTATAGTACACAACAGAAGTCAAGACCTCCTGAGGATGCTTCGTGTAGAAGCGAAACGCGACGAAAATTGTTCCGGTTTGGCTGCGTGGCGTTTGTGACGTCACGTCGGCTTAACAGGAAAATTAGGCAGAATTGTCACTAGATATGTTATTATATTTTTTAAGTGTTTTATTAAAATATTAATTTGATGTCGTCTTAGGTTTTCGCGATTATTACACATAGTAATTAAACAACTTTAAACGGTTTAAATCGCGTATATTTATCATTATTTTTGTGCCCCGTGACCACGATCACTGCAAAGTGTTTGAAACGTCGGGACTACTATACGGGATTACTATATTAATTTGATGTTTTCTTAAAATATTTTAATAATATTACTTATTATTAAATACCGATACATTAAAATTGCCTACGTTTCTTACACTAAGGATTATTAATTCAGGTAAATTGATTTGTAATAGTTTAAGTTTTCGATGATTCGGCTGTGTCGCAGACGCTCTCGTAGCGGACCTTGCCTTTTGGTTCTCACTTAGCCGATTAACTATAGGTTATAAAAAATCCGCTGCGGTCATATCATGTATGGGTGACCGCAAGTGTTACTATTTGCACTACCATCCTAAAACAATAACCGGGACCGACGGCTTAACGTGCCTTCTGAAGCAAGAACACGAAGCGCTCAGTAGTAACTAACGAATCCCCATTCTGGCTATATTGACACCTCAGTTAGAAAATCTATCGCTAAGCAGGCACCGATGTGTTCCGGTAGCTGTACATGACGGCCAGTAATTCTAGATGACGCTAAACAACATCTTTGACCGTATAATTACTTACAATCTGGTGCAGTAGTGGTCATAGGCTAGCATAACTGCAATTAAATAATAACAGCCAATTGCGAGTCGGACTCACGCACCGAGGGTTCCGTACAAACCTGTAAAGCAAAAGTTATGGTATTTCTGTTGCTAAATGAAATCCATAACATGTTAAAATTATCAAAAATACTTTTATTATATGATGTGATGTTTTTAGCAATTTTTCCTTTATCTGTGCTATAAGACGTTGCCTTATATCAAATTTCAAGTTTCTGAGTTCACGGGAAGTACCCTGTAGGTTTTGATTCCCTTGCGAGTTGCGATTCAAATTTGCGGCATAAACGGCTGTATTTTTTGATTGCGTTGCCTTAGAAGTTTACTTTTTTCACAGGTCCAGGACCTGAGTATACGAATTTCAGCTTGATACCTCCTCGAAAAAGAGTCTGTGAAAAAGAGTTTTGACAGACAGATGGACACAAAAGTGATCATATAAGGGTTCCGTTTTTTCATTTTGAGGTACGGAACCCTGGAACTCCATTTTCACTGTCTAACTATATGTGTCTAAATAGATCCCGTGTCAAACGTGTAATCAGTGATTAAATATTTTTTTTATTTAACAAACACTAGTAAAGTGTGCACTAGTGCATATGTTTGTTTAAATTTCAGTCTTATATATAGTCTGACAATGTTAAAAAGTTAATAATTAAGTATACACTGTTATCGTGACCTTTAACTGACACGTAAGGTATGCCACTAGTACTTATCAGTAAAACTTTTCCTAGTCGGTATAAGTCGTTCACTTGTACATTAATTAACGATAGATACTTATGAGTAATGACAGTACAGCTGTGATATTTGGACTTGTATGTTTATTCGTATGAATTTGCTAATATACAAAATATTCAAATTCAAATATATTTATTGCATGAACATGGGTGATAGAAAAGTTCTTAATTGTACAAAGTTCTCATATAATATACACCAACTTAATAAATTACATGGTTTCGGACTAAAGAAGTGTGAGTTCAATGCTGCCGCTACAACAAGATAGCCCTAAAGAGAGCACAGTTCGGCTACTGCGAAGCAGTGATGGCTCAGTGGCGTTGGCTATGACTTGAAATGAACTACCGTGCAGCAGGTCCATGGTTCGGATCCCGCCGCGGGCTTGAGCTTCACCACATGGTTGAAGGGCATTTTGCGAATGCCCGCCTGGCTAGCTACCACTCTCAAGTAGAAAATCTGCTGCCAAGCACCTAACGGTGTGTTCCGGCAGCTGTCCTTGAGAGCCAGTAATTCTAGGTTAAGCCTGTTAACACCTTCGACGCCATCATCATTTACCATCAGGTGATATTGTGGTTGAAAGCTTAGGTCCCTATTAGCAATAAAAAAAAAATTAACTTCAGTCGAATATGGACTGAGCCCGCTTCCTATCCTGCTGGAAGCAAAGCTTTTGTTCTCTGTCCAAATGAATAGAAGTGAACTCCTCACTGCCTTCATTAGTAAAAAAGAATATAATTGCTATCCTATTCGCCAAAGCTGCACTTTTATACTAATCTGGCAAAATGCCTCCATCTAGTCCGATACTCCTCCGGGCCTCCATTCCTGAAATTAGCATTCCGGTAAAATACGTGCTGAAAACACTTCGGGTCCTAGACGTGAACAAAGCATGTGGTTCCGATGAAAGTCCAACAATCGTGCTTAAGAACTGTGCCTCCCTTTTGTCTCTCAGCACACGCCGGTTTCTCCGCTGAATTTCGGCAATCTTCCTGTTCCGATATAGGATAGTCGCGCTAAACCAGCCAACTATAGACCCATCATGATGATTATCGAGGTAGATCTTCACCTCGAAGAACTCGCGAATCATCCACAATACGCTCTAACCGTAACTAAGAGAATGACCTTCTTAGCCACCGGCGAAATGGTTTCCGTTGATACCGGTCCTTCTGGTTACATTCACATTTATGCTACGTAAATAACTAGAGTATGTTTGGTGAACCAATAACAGTCTCCCTAGATATGCTTTTGATAGGGTCTGGTATGCAAGCCTATTCAGCAAGCTTTTACCTTATGGGATTTTTGTTGGTCTATTGATCTTTTGACGTGGATGTGTTATTTATTAAAGTATAGATCGATTCGTTTATCTTATCAATAGGCGATCAATGCAGGCGTTCCTCAGGGTTCTGTTCTTTCAGCAAATCAATTCTTACTGCACATAAAAGATCTGTTGAATCTCGGAATACTTGGGTATGGAGACAATAGAACTGTTGTTTAAAAGATATATCTTTTAAAGATAGGTATATTGTACAGTGATCCAATGACCCATGTATGACTTTGCTACCGCCTACGAAATCATACTTGAGGGCATAGCCATGTTAAGCGTTTAGCCTCGGAAATTGTGTCCGAGGCACGACATAACTTGGCTAAGTTCATTGCAACAAAAACTTGGGCACTATAAGTACAACAAAAAACGCCATTACTTCTCGTGTGTAGATCCTGGTTAGCGACTATCTTGAATTTTACATCATCTTGTGCTAAGCTGCTAAACACACATTCTGATAGTTTGTACAGCTACTAATGCCACCACTGGGACGGGTCTGCCAAATATCAGCTATAGGCTTTGCATTTGATTGATAGACGCTTATCAATGAGTTAATTTATGATGAAATGCTTATCGATAATTGGCTCATGAACAATAACGTCGGTATCAACCAAAACTTGTCACATCAGCCTGCAGTTGCTCTTTAGTCTCGAATTAAGATCTTTAGACGAGAATTTACTAGATTAACGAGTATCAAGCGTTTTAAGCCAACTTATATAAACTGCAAAAGAGAGTGGAATGTTGTGCCGATGTATGTTTATTACAACTCAGGATTGTTCAAATAAAGAGGGTATAGGTTTACCTACCTACTACACTTGCGTACTACACCAGATCAGATCTACAAAACAGCTGTCAGAAACAGGCCCTAGACGAGTGTACTTCTTCCTATATAGGCAATACTTACTAAACCTCTCCATATCGTCGACTTAAAATCAGAATCAGTCCAGTTTCTACTTTACTTGTTGTAGAACTTATAATATATTTTTTATTTACTTGTTGCTGATCAACAGGGTGATATATATTTCAAGGTTTTCCTGTATAAGGAACGTAGTTGGTCATCGTTGGATATGAATAAGAATTGGATAGGGGCAGTGTAGGTAGTCATTACTATGACATTTTAATGTATTATACCTTATATGTCTATGATTACATTTACATTTGTCCTGACGTGGCCTTTCCAACAAAATCGATTGCGTATGTAGGTAGATTACGTGGCTTGGCTCTTGCTTGAGTCACTCGCCTTAGTAATATTCATGCAAAACGTAAGAAAATAATGTAACAAATATCATCAATTCTAAAGCTACGATGGGGTTCTTGGTCAGAATTCAGTCGCAGCGTAGAGCTTCACCGCATGGTGGGTAGGGTTATTAACGAGTACTCGACTGGCTAGCTACCACCCTCTAGTATAAAATTTGCTGTCATATACCTTAAGGTTTGTTCCGGTAGTTTCCTTGAGATACAGTTCCCATTCTAGGTTTTATGCCTGTTGAACTTTCTGAACCTCATCACTTATGTCAGATAGCGGTCAAAAGCTAATCTGTCAGCAGTTAAACATTTCATAACCAGTAGTGGATTAATATAAACAATTGCACGTAAAAGGCAAAACAAAAGTAACGTTCTAGTGTATGGGATTGACCCTCGGCAAACTTAAAGAATTACGTTCTCGGTGGAGTAACGACATTAAGTCAATAAAACGAAATAATGGATGCAAAGATAAATTATTCTTTGAAGTCCATTCTAGTTGGTACGATACGATTGCACTAGCGATAAGACCGGCAATTGTATTGCCACTATGTATTTAAGTTTAGTGCACTCTATATTTATAATGGTATGCAATTAAGAGTTATCGTGTTGTATCGACACGATTTCTCGTAAGGTCAATGACAAGCTGATACTGTCATAGGGGGTTTTACATTCATAAAGAAGAAGTGTGAATAGAAGATAAATCGGAGTTTCTGGGAAATATCACAATTAGTCAAATTTGTTTTAGGCGTTTTTTCTAACTTTGTATAAAGTTTTAGGTTTCATTAGCAAGAGTGCAAACACTACTGTGTTTATGCTTGAAGGGCACTGCAGCAAGTGAAACTACTGGAAGAACTAGACTGAGTAAACTGGTAGGCGATGCTAGTTTGTATTACCCCAGAAACCCCGATTTATCTTATCATGTTTAAGCATTTAAAAATGTTCGAACCACGTGAGACCTAACTTACTCTCCAAAAAGAATCACAACGGGGTGAATATGGCCCGCAGACAACTTGTAGGTAATCTCAGTGGTCTATTCGTACTTTTTGTGGGTTTTTTTTTGTTGTTAGCATCAGGCCTCCATACCGCCTTGACTCCACACTTTCACGACTTTTTCCCATAATCATGTGAATCTGTTTTTTAGTTCTCAATAAATTAAGTCGATCATTTTAAATGTGTGCTGTTATAGGTTCTCTCCGAGATCTAAATATTTCTATGGGCAGTGAAGTGACCTAGATTCAGCCCGACCCTATTCATTCGGAGGGGAGAATTAAAATAGCTGCCACGGGTTCACAAGGGCCTCAGTACTACTTGTAACAAATTTGTGTATAGAGTTACGTGCGGCTTTAAACTCGTATATAATAAGAGAATAGCTCTATAAACTGTTGTACATAGTTATGCTCAATGATATTGTTATCATTGCTTATACTAAAATATACAGACTTGTCAGAAAGAGTTAGTTCTTTCCTTTTAACCGAGCGGTAATAGATATGGACTGCCGTGCCGCGGGACCATGGTTCCCACGCCGGCTTGAGTGTCAACGCATGGTGGAAGTGCATTTTGCGATTGCTCGCCTGGCTGGCTGCCACCCTCAAGTAGAAAATCTGTCGCCAAGCACCTAACAGTATGTTCCGGCAGTAGTCCTTGAGAGGCAGTAAAATTACAGGCACATGAGACTTAACAACTATGTCTCAGGGTGAAGGGCGGAGTGCAAGACGTGACTTATAACGAAATGCATCTGTTGTTATAGAATAAACACTGAAAATCACTATCATAGGCATACTAGGAATAAAGATGAAATTGCAGTGCCAGGTTTTAGTTTCACAAAGACAAAAGATACTGCCATGCTCACAGAAGGAAAATCTATTATAGGCAGAGGTTAGTCCTAGTCCGCATAACATCAGCTGGGCCTCGTCACATAAAAAAAAACGATAATAATAATAAAGAAACTTTTTACTCTCCAACTAAACGGCAAATGAACAGTATACAATAACTGAATAGGTATGAGCAAGCTTATTGAACCGTGAGCCTTAGATATACCCGACACAGTCCCAGTGACTAGAACTAGGTAAATAAACTAGGTTGTTCTTCTGGCTGAGTTCACATACGCGGGTTTTAAAGGCCACGTAAACCAGCAATTCTAACATAGTCATTTTTGCAAAGCGAATAAACATACCAAATTACAAAGAAAGTAAAAAAAATAACGCTCGTCGGGAGAAGCGGCACGCGTACGTCGTCATTCATTAAAACGTTTCATATTAATGGAAGTGTAGCTGTGTGTCTTATTCTTATTCTAATTGGGGGCGATATGTCCTGCACTGACGTCCTGTATTGTGCATTTCACCCACCAGCTTCTACCCAAGCCATCCCCACTCTTTAATGTAGCGGAGAAGGAGTCTGGGTCGCTGGCATAGCTGCTCCAGTGGCATATGTGGTGGTGAGAATTTCGTAGGTGAGAATAGCTCACTAAGTCCCGTTTCAATTCTTATTTGTTCCGTGGCTTCACAGTGCAATAGAACACGGTCTCTTCTTCGCGCATACAGCCTCTACATAGAGGACTATTTGTTGCTCCAGTTTTGTGCAGAAAGTAATTCAGGTTACAGTGACCTGTAAGGAGGCATACAAGAAGGCATACGAAGGCGCAATTCCTCCCGCTGTAGCTTAAGCAGGTTATTTGTCAGCTTCTTGTTTAGAGTTAGAAACATGGACTTTGCATGTTTACAATCTTCTATCTTATCCCACAGGTTTTCTTGTTCTCTCTCCGTGTGTCGACGCAATAGTGTGTGCATTAAATGTTTGTCGTAACTTTTCTCTACATTTTATTGCCTTGATATTAGAGCGTACTCTATCTTCTTATTTTGATCAAATTTTTCCTTTTGTTGCAGTTTCATAAGTAAACCAATAATTTTACCCATTACGTATTGATGACACACGATCAAAACAAGAGTGACCTTAGACTTTATAGTCAATGCAGACGGTTAAGTTATGAGAAACTATCGTCATAGTAGTAATTATCGAGTAGGTATTTATTGATGACGTCTACAAGATGGCACATTGACCAGGAAAGTAATAAATAAATGACGAAGCAATATTTAGAAAACAAATGATACAAAATGTGACCTAACATAAAAAACCATTACATGGTCTCATGAAATGCTCTGCTTAAATACGGTGTCAGGATGATTGTTTGCTCATTTTACTCAGTGAATTTGTATTGTGTGTTTAAATTTATTCCGTGACATAAATTCAGTTCTTTGGAAGAAACTAATAACTTGAATCAATAGTGGACTTGTGCAGAAAGTTATTGAAGAATTATTGTATGACAGGTAGAGTTAACGCTGTCCAATTCAATAAACAAGTAGTCTTCAATAAACACCATAATTGTCAACTGGTAGTTGACAGCATTACATTCAAACAACAAAATATGTTCCTATGTCAATACCTCCGCCACTTTTACTGTTGTGAGGATTGTTAGCTTTTTACTAAGAGGCGCAAGAATCACTCAAAATCAATAGTGAATTTGTGCAGAAAATTATTGAAATAATAGTTTGACAGATAGAGTTCACGCTGTCAAATAGTAGTCTACAATCAACATAAAAATTGTCACCTAGTAGTTGAAAGCATTACATTCAATCAACAAAATTTGTCCCTATATTAACACTTTTACTGTTAGTGTGTACTGTGTATAGCCTTTTACCAGGATACGCAAGAGTCCGATCAAATAAAGAGTAAACATATGCAGAAAATTATAGGAATAATATATTATGACAGATAGTGTAAACGCTTAGTAATATTCAGCAATATTACTAAGCGTTAACACTTTACGCTTTAGTAATATTCAGCAATAAATTTAATGAACGAAATATATAACATTATCAACATCGCCCAGTACCAGGGTAGTTTGTAGTAGTGGACTAACCAAGAAACGCAAGAGCCTGTCCCCGCAGTGTCAGATATTTTGCATTTTTTAAGAATAGGCTTGAAGGGCAATGTTACAAATGAATTATTGGACGAACAAGGCATGTAAGAACTAATATCTCGAAATAACAAGCGCAGTGCAGTGTCACACAGGTCTGTGACACTGCCACTGGAGTTAGCAGTGATGGTTCTTGCCATCATGCTTGTGGCTTGTCCTTATAGAGGTAGAGAGTAATAATTCGTTGTTTTTTTTATAAGTTAATAAGTGTAGAGACGGACAATCCGTTGCCTGATGGTAAGAATCACGTCTGTACATTACAGTACCACCCTAGTTTGTGACAATTTACTGTGCTCGATACTTCGAGACATTCGTTTTCAAGGCTTGAAACACTTCTGCTTGGAGGTAGAATATCTGACACAGCGGTGGCACCCACCAAAACGGCCTCTTGCTTAAGAGGTCTCTCACTACCACCTGATTTATTACCTGATTGTCACCCCCTGGGTGTGGGGTATCGAGAACAGTGCGATGGTGTGTGAGTGTTACTACAATTCGGTATCTCAAAACGTCAATGTTTTATTAATTTAAAAAAAATCTGAAGTAGAACATCTCTAATTTGTAGTTTCTCTTATTTTTAATCAAGGACATTCGCATTGTATATTCAATGCGATATCTTACCTATTCCTATAGCAGTAATAAGAAATAGTTTCTTGTAGTTGTAATGTTCGTGAAAAGATTTTAAATGCGAATAGAATTGCCATATTCTCGCATGCTAATATGTCGGTGAAAACTGTCGTGAATGTAAATAACGGATGGAGCTGCAATAGGCGATCCTAATATTGCTGGTGTTCAGTAAAACTTATTATATAATATGCCTGTGGAAAAGGCAGTCAATATGATTTGATATTTTTGTGGTTAGTTATGCTACGTCTGCCGCGGTCATGATTTAGGTGACCGCTAGCGGCATTACTACTGAGCGCTTCCGTGCTTCGGAGGGCACGTTAAGCCGTAGTCAGTCCCGGGTGCTGTCCTAAGATGGCAGTCTTTATAACAAAGCGTTAGGGCATTTTGCGAATGCCCGCCTGGCTGGCTCCTAGCCACCGTCTAGAAGAAAATCTGTTGCTGAGCATCTAACTATATGTTCCGGCAGCTGTCCTGTAATTCTAGGTTAACTTGAACAACACTTTCGACCACACTTCATTACTTACCATCAAATTAGATAGTGGTCAAAGGCGAGCCTATCACCTATAAATAAACAAGAGATTTTGCATGGTGGAAGGGCATTTTGCGATTGCCTGCCTAGCTAGCTTTCACTATCAAGTAGAAAAATCTGTAGCCAAGCACATAACGGTGAGTTCCGGCAGCAGTCCTCTTGAGAGTCAGTGAAATTACAGGCACATGAGACTTAAGACTGGAGGGAAGTCTCGAATTTTCATACAAAAAGAGAAAACGTTTCTACCCCCTTAAACATTTTCATGATTTTTGGATAGGTTATAGCTGTTATCAATATCCAGGTTCATCATCTCATCATTATATTAAAGGAATTTGAATAAATGGGTATTTAAATACCGATATTTTCTCAAAACTTGTATTAGTTTGTGAATTATTTCTAGGAAAAATAATCATATATAAAGAAAAAGAAACCTAGTACCTATAAACATAGTTTATTCTGTCAGTTATAAAATAAGACCAACATTTGATTAATATTTACTACAGGAGAAAATTTTTCTCTCAGAACGCAAATTACGCGCAAATTCTAAGTCAAAACTTGAAAAAGTTGCAATTGTCCTTATCGCACTATTCTGTTCGGGCGTTTAGCGGCGAAACAGCATCACTTTGTTTAAATACCTATTTTTCTGTTAGAGCTTCTCTTCCCGTTCCTGTTAACAACTATGTCTCAAGGTGACAGGCGCAGTGCAATTCGTGACATGTGATGAAATGCATCTGTTATAGGCAGAGGCAAGGTAGTCCGCTTCACACCAGGTGGGCCTCGAGCTTGTTCTGTCTCAGTAACATAAAAGAAAAAAAAAACAGATATATTTATTCTTGTGTTATGAACATATATAATTTATGGAATATTTGTACACAGCCTAGAAAATCCTCATGTCAATAAACAGCTGTTTGCGTTTACTACATTTCAACACGTTACGCTAAGAACGAAACGCATGAGTGTTTAGCTGTTTTATTGAAGTCATGCATGTCATTTTCACTAGTACTTATAATGTTATTCAATTGCATTATTCACGTTTGATTGTATACTTCGAAATGATTTTCCTTGTATGTGTAACTTAGACTTTAGTTATCGTAGTATAATCATTTTCGGATTTGAAATTTAGAATTTGTCTCACTCTAAAATGCATGCAAATACAATTATAGAAAAGTTGACTATATTTACACTGTTTTGTTTGGCTGCTTATTATAACACGCGTAATTAATGTTATTTCTTCACGTTTATGGTTTTGATAATATTGTGAAAGACAGATGCTACTATAATAGCTGGTATAAGGTAACTGTTCAACGCTGAAAGACGTAGAGTTTGTACAAAAAGACTCCTCGAGTTTGTCAGCAGGCAGCACTGTATAAATGAACATCTGTCTAGTTTATTATTGTTTTTTTATTTGTCACGAATTAATTTTTCCGTACAGAGAATTTTTCAGCAGTCTTAAATCTGGGTTACTTGGACACGCTATTATAGCAAGCACTGCAATTATAATGACCTTAATTTTTTGCAAGTATTGTGTTCAATTAATCTTCGATCAGTAGATCGGCGAACTAAATAAATCTTTAGTTCTCAAAGAGTTACTTATGTATCGTCATATGTATTTTCGTGAATTTTTATAATAATAAATTATATTTTATTAACTTTTTCTTGAGTGTAGTTTAAATATTTTAATTTATTTTGTAAGCTTTACTTATTGTTACTTTTCTGATTTCATGCCTAGCAGTGTGATAGCAGTGCGATTCTGTTATATTTACTATTGATGATTAGCTGGCTTGAAAGCCATTCATTTTGATTGACAGTGGTGTTCAGTTGTAGTGAAAAATATTAGCTATACAAAATCGCACTGCAGTTATTCCTAGTATGCGATCGTTGATCACGGTTAGACCGAAATGTTTTTTATAGAATTAGGCAATGTGTGGTTTAGATCGTTTAGATGTCGATTTAACTTGGTGTGTAAAGCGGATAAGCGCTAAAGCATTTGTATTCTCCTTCCAGCTAGCCCGACTAGGGTACTACAAACTGGCGGCTGCGGCGCAGGCTGATACTGAACCTAACGAACAGCGGCCTCAAAACGGTCTCCGTCATCCTAATCCCAGGGAGATAAGGTATGCCACATTCAGTTTTTTTTTCTGTTTGATTGTCCTACACTAGTTTGCATATGTGCATTGCCTTCCTTCCCTAGCCTATAGGTCAAGATAGTATTGTAGTAGTATATAGGCCAGAACGGAAGGAGGTCGTTAAAACATTTTACACTGCAAGATTTAAGGTGGTTAATTAATAACATTTAAGAGTACCTTTACAAAATAATTTTGGTTGTTATTTTTTATTGCTGTTAAGTGAGCCTTTGACCACAATCCCACCTGATGGTAAGTGATGATGTTGTCGAAGGTATTAACAGGCTTAACCTAGAAGTACTGGCTCTCAAGGACAGCTGCAGGAAACACCGTTAGGTGCTTGGCGACAGATTTTCTACTGGTTGGTGAGGGTGGTCGCTAGCTAGGCGGCCATTCGCAAAATGCCCTTCAACCATGCGGAAAAGTTCAAGCCAGCGGCGGGAATCAAGGACTGCTGCGCGGCAGTCCATGGCCAATGGCACTGAGCCATCACTGCTTCAAAATTTTGCCTTATTTAGTTAGTTTGTTTAATGTAACGCGTACTTGGAATAGAATCATTATAAATTATAAAACTTATTCCTAGCCAATCTAAGTGGGATCCGCACAAACATGCATTTGTTCCGTTGCTAGAAATCTTCTACTCAAATCTATCTAACACATCTATACCTTCTTTGGCCTTCTTCTACCACTAATAAACCGAGTTGTCTGCGGATGCGCGTCTACTAAACATGCAGATTGTCTTCCCATTAATTAAAACGTTTCATATGCAATGGAAGTGTGGTTGTGGTCATTATATGCTGGTGTTAAATTTTCTTTTCGTTTTATTGTCGTGATAGAGTGTACTCTATCTTCTTTTTTGTTGAATTTTTTACTTTTGTTGCAGTGTCATAAGTAAACCAATATTTTTTTCGTTCTTTCTCATGTTATATTTAACCATTTCCATCTGATGAGAGTTGAATACTTCCACATCTTTACCACATGCACTTTCATTGCCCAACATACAGATATATTGACACTTCTAATGATGGTCTTATAAATTAGCCATACGAAGGTCATATGTTGTGCCTGAGACTTATCGCCGTGTCATTCATCCTGCGTTTATCCTATTCCTGACGTCGCCGTCCCGGCCAATGTCGCCGTCATTTTGTGTCAATGATATTTATTGGTAGCAATGAACCAATGTAACGAAAATCAGTCCACCTTGGTAGGGTTACACATATTAAAGTATGGGCAAAATTGAGTGTAATGCGTTCTGCTTTGATTCTAATATTTCCTAATCCGACAATTTCGAATTTGGCGCACAATTTCAGAATTGTCACTTGAATTGAATTTTATTATTAGAGGTTATTTTTGTACAGTCATTGAACTAAAGTAAACAAACATAAAAATAATTATGATACGTGTTGATCGCGGACTGACAACCAAAAATAGGATGCCATTGCGTTGCTGAACAAAGACGTTGTTTTTCGACCGACATCCATACTTGGAACAAAGGCTTGCAACCTGCAAATTACAGTGTAGCTGATGACGTATTATCTCGTTTTCATTTTCATTGCAAACCAACGCTTGCCAGAAATATTGAGTTGAATATATTGTGTCTTAAAATGTATGTAGGTAGCTACTATACTAATGTTTCGTGCGCGCAATTGCACCGGTCGGTCACGCTTGCTTACGCCGCGACATTAAAAAAGTTTTAAAATCCGTATTACGATGGCAAAATCAACTTTAATTTTGCTAGAAACTTTACTAGTTAAATTTTTGACTCCAATTGATCAAAAGTTAGTGACTGTGATGAAAGAACTGAAGAAATGCGCCCTGTAGCTGTTGACCCCAACCTTACCTGTTGGTGAGTGGTCGAAGATGGTAAGCAGGCTTGCCTTGCCTATGGGAAGTGCCTCTCAATGACAGCTGTCGGAAGACACTGTTAGGTGTTTGGTTGGATTTTTTACTTTTTTTTATTGCTGATAGGTAAGCCTTTGACCACCATCTCACCTGATGGTAAGTGATGATGTGGTCGAAGGTGTTAACAGGCTTAAGCTAGAAGTACTGGCTCTCAAGGAAAGCTGCCGGAACACACCGTCAGGTGCGACAGCGACAGATTTACTACTTGAGGGTGGTCGCTAGCCTAAGGGCTAGCCTGCGGTGGGGATCGCACCTGTGGTACTGCAGTCCATAGCTGATGACTATATCACGTCTGTTGGTTTAGGGATAATGCGGTGGAAGATGGATTGAAAAGAATAGTCTTCCAGTGCCCTTATACTAACTTGATTTATTATTAAACTAACGGCGTCCCTTCTGCTCTAATTGTAGACAAATCCATTCACTCCCGAAAATAAAATTTTGGGCCGCTATTGTGACCCCTAAATTTCCCCTAAAATCAAAATCATGTATTTTTTGGATTTCATTTAAGTACTTTTTTCAAACATATTTTGTAGACTGTAATATTATTTTATTTTTTATGAATTATTTTATTTACTTCTTTTTAAAATAAATATTTGGAAATAATGTGAAGGCTGTCATAAGTAGGGTTTTTTTTAAATATAATTAATGTTTAAATGTAAAATTATATCACCAAGTTGACTATATTTTTATACTTATCCCAAAAAAATAATTTTGCATAACTGTACACCTAAAACTTAATATTTTTAAACGCTTTGGAAATATTTTTTTAATTAAGTCGATTATTTTTTTTTCAACATGATTAAATATAGTTGTTGTTGTGTGCAGTAACTAATACTTACATTACATATGATGGAAAGTCAGCTTGGAGCAACAAAATTTTATATATTTTTTTTAATGAGCATTTATATTTTCTGTTGTAATGCATATATATGTGTCTTCACGTTATTATTATTTTATATTCCATTTTCAGCAGGCACAATAAAACACAAATAATGGACACAGACAGTCTGGTGCTATGGAGGCGGCCCTTTACTACTTTAGAGTATTTCTTCAGAGAACTCTTCATTCTCATCAGCACAGGGTTACAAAGGTATGTATATATACAATAAATAATATCACATTGGTCTGATAATTGGAAATCGTTGAAATTTCTTAGTCAAGTACTTCGTAACAATTTTATTAATTAAATTAGGTTATTACTTATTGAAAAAAAATGTGACCCGTGGGGTGCCGGGCTAGAATGTCACCCCCCGTTGCTACTTGTGGGTGTTGTAAGTGGCGACTAGAGCCATAATACCGGAAGGTGGGCAGCAGCGCCTTCTGAGGAACTGATATCTTTAACTCGGTCCCCAAGACGCCTGCCAAGCGTGGGGATTATGGTAAATCCCCTCCTAAATGAGAGAGGCCGTGTTCAGCAGTGGACAATCCGCCAGATACAGTACATATACTTACTTATTGATATACTATATTGGTAGCTCCAGATTACTGTCAACAATAGACTGGGCATTACTTCCACAGGTTTTCTTTGGTGGTATTGCTATTCCCTTTAGTAGCTCTGTCAATAGTCTAGGAATAACAATGGATCGCTTTATGAGGTGGGATCAACAGATACAAGTTACCAGTCGCAAGCTATTTGCCGCAGCAGGATCCTTAAAAAGGTTGCGCAACTTTCTTCCAACAGCCACTAAAATTGCATTAGCTCAATCTCTTTTACTTCCAATTCTTGACTACGCTGATGTCTGCTATCTAGATCTCACGGAGGAACAGCTAGATAAACTTGAGCGTCTTCAAAATTTTTGTATCAGATTCATATTTGGTTTACGCAAATATGATCACGTCTCTCAGTTTCGTTCTAAGCTCAATTGGCTGACAATACGCTTTCGCCGGAATGCTCATATTCTCAGTCTCCTTTACAACATATTGTTCAATCCTACATCCCCGCGCTATCTCAAGGAACGTTTTGATTTCCTTCACTGTTCTTCATACTCTTTAAGGTCATCAGAAAATCTCACACTTGAAATCCATCCTCATACGAGTTCGTTTTATACCAAATCCTTCACTATTCAGGCTGCCCGCTTGTGGAATTCTCTTCCTGTATCAATCAGACAAGCACAGACTCTGAAAATGTTCAAGGATCAAGTTAAAAAGTTATATTTGTCCAATTAATCTGTTGTACTGCAACTTATCAATGTCTAGGTTATAGTATATGAGATAATATTATATTGTGTAAGTATTTTTATATAATTTATGTATTATTTATATAAATGTATATATATATAATTATCTATTTATGTATGTTGGTATGTAATTTAAATATATGTATGTATGTATGTATTTATTTATTTATCATAAAAATCTATATATATATATATTATGTGATATTTTTATACAATTGTTTTGAAATTACACTTAAATACGTTCTATTTTTAAAATACTTTTATGAGATTTTAATATGTACTTATTCATATCTATTTATTTAGACTACACCCGCCTCTATTGTTTTTGTTATTCAACTCCATCCTAAAGTTGCCCGGTAGAGATCACTTTTAGTGATAAGGCCGCCCATTGTAACACTATGCTATTATATATTAATATGTAAACTTTAATATTTAAAAGTGGTGTAACAATAAAGAGTTATCTATCTATCTATCTATCACAGATTTCTTTAATGATAAAAAACTTTTATTTCTTTAAATCAATTATATGTAAGTTTTAATGCGTATATTACAATGTATTATATTTATTTTTATTTAATTTTCTCATTTTAATAACATGTATTGATTATAATTCACAGTTTAAAAAAATACCATGAAAGTTTAACTAATTTTGCATGTCTATTATCGGTTGAAAATGTTAGATAATTTCGTCATACTTAAGACTTTATTAATTGTTCACATTTTAGTAAATAAATAAATTGATTCTATGATTTTTTTAAACATGTTCGCATTTCTGTTTCAGGTTAATAGCGTACAAATTACTCGCATTGTCGATAGTATTTTTAATAAGTGGTACGGCTGTTTCGTACTACATTGGTGGACCACACCAACCTTATGTACAAGTAAGTGTTATTTAATGTAACTATTAAACATATGTTGTAATAACTTCCTACAAAATATTAACATTTTCGACCTTTAACTCCCACTGACGCCGAATTTAAAGGCCCAAAGCTCCGTTTTGAGCTTATAAAATCTGTACCCCAATGTATCGAGCGATGACAAGCGCGGGGTAAAAATAAAATTTATTAAATTTTGACATTAGTAATGTGTCAGTGTCAACAGCGTGCTCATAATTATTTTTTTCACTTCTCATTCACGTAATGTTTTTGTTTATGCCCGGTGTAAGCGGACTATAACGGATTTTTATGCACTAGTGCATGAAAGCATCTAAGTCTATAATATATTTCATGTAGGTAGGTCCTTAATAACAGCCATAGATCAGGGGCATTATTAAAGACCCAATATAAAGCTTTGTAGAAAACATGCACTCAAATAAAACATGATTATATCATTGTTAAATTATTTCAACAACTCGTAAAAATTCAAAAGTGCGGAAACCATTTTAGCCTCGACTTAAAAAATATCAGCACACGGCTTTTAAAATTCACGGTTAAAATTACTTCTTTTATGAGCACTCGTTGTACAATCTACTATTGATTCCTTTCTTTCTCACCTAACTTCTTGGGTTAAAGGTCCAATAAATACATACTATTTAGATTAAGCGTATTTAAAGCATTTATGAATGCTTTTTTATGCTTTATAGGTTCGCCTTCGACCACTACCTTACCTGATAGTAAGTGGTGATGTGCTCAGGGTAACCTAGAATTACTGGCTCTCAAGGACAGCTGCCGGAACACACCGTTGAGTGCTTGGCGACAGACTTTCTACTTGATTATTGAGGCGGCATTCGGCCAGGCGGGCATTCGCAAAATGCCTTACCACCATGCAATTATATAATTCGCTTCAATTTCGTGAAAGTGAGAAAAAAATCAAGTAAGCTCTGGTATCACAACTTATTTGTAGGTTTTTTTTTTTTTTTTTTTTTTTTAAATGTTATTGTGACGGAACAAGCCCGAGGCCCACCTGATGTTAAATAGACTAACCTCTGCCTATAACAGACGCATTTCGTCAGCGACGAATTGCACTGTGCCCGTCACACTGAGACGTCCAGTTGTTAGGTCTCATTAGCCTGTAATTTTTCTGGCTCTCAAGGACTGCTGCCGGAACACACTGTTAGGTGCTTGGCGACCGATTTTCTACTTGAGGGTGGTCGCTAGCCAGGCGGGCATTCTCAAAATGCCCTTCCACCATGCGGTGAAGCTCAAGCTCTGGGCGGGATTCGAACCATGGACCTGCTGCACGGCAGTCCATAGCCAATGCCACTGAGCCATCACTGCTTCAAAATATTTGCTTTCTTGGTGCGGAAACTTGGAGTAACGTAGCTGTTTGTATAACAATGTTACAGGTAGCAATAGCGACGTTAGCATGGTGGGGCTGGTGGGTGGTGCTGGGTATCTGCAGCAGCGTGGGGCTGGGCACGGGGCTGCACACGTTCCTGCTGTACCTCGGGCCGCACATCGCGCGCGTCACGCTCGCAGCTTACGAATGCGGCTCGCTCAACTTCCCCTCGCCGCCCTATCCTAACGAGTAAGTACTGTATGTAGGTGTTATTGTAACACTTATAGAAACATTAACGAAGTGGTGCTGGGTATCTGTAATACTTGAGACGTCTTAAATCAAAAGTATTCAAATTTTATCATAAGCATCGAGGATCATATATATATCATACTAGCTGACCTGGCAAACGTTGCTTTGCCATATAAATAATTTGGCTATTAAAAAATAAGGGTTAATATAAAAGAAGGGTGAAAATTGAGGATTGTATGTATTTTTGTATGATGCATCATAAACAAATAGAAATTAAAAATTTTGTCTAAAAAATAAAATAAAAAATTTAGGGGTGGACTACCCCTAACATTTAGGGGGATGAAAAATAGATGTTGGCCGATTCTCATAGATACCGGATAAGCACAAAAAATTTCATCAAAATCGGTCAAGTCGTTTCGGAGGAGTATGGCAACGAAAACTGTGACACGAGAATTTTATATATAAGATATATATCTATATATACCACCTTTCCGAAAATCTACTGTACATATATTTTTTTTGTAAATTTCAAAGATTTATGAATATTTAAAAAAAATATAGCTCCGATCGCACTGAAACCATGAAAAATATAACCAAAAAACAAGAATTTTTGAATAAAAATAGCAATAAAATGTGAATAACTTTGACACTATTGAACCTATTAAGCTAAAACCAACGTAGAACGGACCGCTACCAGCGGTCGCAATTTACTGAACACAAAAAGTACACGCACAAAGGAAACAAAGACAACATTAGCTAGGAATATAGGCTATAGGAAAGCTGCAACAGAAACCACCCCTTTACGACCCTGTCAAATGCTGAAATTCAATCACTATAGGACTGCGTAGGAGTGAAAGAGAGGCTGCGATGGTAAAACCACGGTCAGTTCGGGTGAAAAAAGAACAAATGCTTATTAACACAAAACTAGTAATTTAAATTGATAATATAAGTTAACTTGTCCCTCTTCATAAGGTTTTTTTTATTTCAACGATATATTTTTTTACACAAACATTAATAATAAAGATATTTACGTTATAAGCGTAATTTAGACTTGCATAGTTGATAGAATTTTATTCCATGGAGAAAATTGTGATCAAGATTAAAATATAATTTTCTTACTACTACAATCTAAATATGATTTGAATAAAATCTGAAAATGTTTAAAAAACCTAAGTGACAGACTACAAAAAGGTCCAAACAGAATTTAGTTCGTTTTTAGTTTTTTCTAGGCTGCGCAGGCTCAATGATAGCCCAAAGGTAAAGCGTATGTATAGCAGCATTCGGCAAAAGCAGACCCGAGATATAAGAAGTAATATCTCAAATGGAAAAAGCACACAACACTCGACAAATACAATGCAGAGTGTCGTGAACCGTGCAATAAACTTAAGCGTTTTGAACGGTCTGTACTTATTGCCGGTAATTTGGCTAGTTTTATATCAGGTTGCATGTTACGCCGCTTTATGACATAAATAAATTTTAGTTACTGTTACGTTTTCGGTATTTAATCGTGCAATTCACAGATTCATCGGTATAGAAAGTGTAGCAATTTGAAAGAGCATACTTTATTGCCTAATTAAAATTTAAAATTAACTTAAATTCTTGGAACAATAAATAATTGGATATACACTAATTGCTCGTAGGAATCAACGACTATGACCACAGGTTATATAATAGGAAGCGTTTAGACTAGCAATTTACATGGATTTTTTTGTTTGTGAAGAATATTCTTAATTATGGTTTTACCGACGCAGAATCTTGCCCAAAGCTCCAGAGAAAATATGGCGTAATTGAGCTGAGAGTGTATTTATTGTAAGGACAATGCACACGCGTGTCAATTTGCCTTTTCGAACACACTTGCCCGGGGATAAAAAAGATAAAAAACAAAATATAAAGTATAAAAGCACTAGTGCGTTAAAAAGTACGCGTGCTTAAAGCTGCATTGTGAACCAAAACGCTGATGACGCTCAGGTCTGCGGCGGGATTCGAACCATGCACCTCCTGCGCGGCAGTCCATAGCCAATGCCACTGAACCATCACAGCTTCAAAAGTTGTGGAATTTTCTAGATTCATCACGAGGTGTGTAGTACATGTATTTTTTTAAATATAATCCTTTTGGTTTTCGCAGTATAATCTGCCCAGCAGAAATCGACCCCGACAATGTTGTATCAATATGGAACATTATGTCAAAAGTTCGCGTGGAATCCATGATGTGGGGACTTGGGACTGCGCTCGGTGAACTACCACCTTACTTCATGGCGCGAGCTGCCAGACTTTCTGGAGGAAGTGTCAGCGAACTGCAAGAAACTACTGACACTAGAACTGGCAGGTATGTAATGCACCTTATGGCATTCAAAAGTTCGTTCAACATAATTTCCAAAGTTCGCATGGTACTGCTTGGTAAAACTACTACCTTTATTTTACCTCTTCTTGCAAGATTTTCTAGCGGATATTTTTTTTTATCACTGACCTGCAAGAAAGTTGTGACACTAGAACGGGCAGGTATGTTATGCACCTTATTGCATTCTCATAAGAGTTATTTTAACTTAATTACAAAGTTCGCGTGGTGTGTAACTGCAGGGCACCTTTATTAATGCCTCTTCCTGCAATATTTCCTAGGGGGTCGGGCGCCTCGCGGTCTCCGAGCTAGTCGGTAGGTGACTATCCTCATTTTACTGTTTCACAAGATTGCAACGAATTCGTCATAAGAACTAATGTCTCAGACTGATGAGAGCGCAGTGCAGTGTCACATAGATGGGTGATACTGCATTTATAATGGCCAGGCGTTTACAATGAGGCGGAAGACGAGTCTCCTCAATTCATATTATTAAAAAAAAAACATTTTTTTAGTGCAAGCTGCCTGATATCGAATCGACATTTCTTTGTGTTTACCTTTCAAGATAATTATTTAGAATGAATGCTAAACTGTCTTTGAAACCACAAATTTTGTAAAAAAATTGTGTAATTGCTGTCGGCTAGCTGATTTAATGAACACGGTGATATAAGCGAAAATTTCTCACGACATATACTAGCTAATAAACATTATATTTGTTAAAAAAGTCAACCAGTTCAAAATTAATTATCATAATGATTTGTTTCAGAGCAAAAATCATGGTGCAAAAGCTGGTCCAACGCGTTGGCTTCGCGGGTATCTTGGCTTGCGCGTCTATACCCAATCCTCTATTCGACCTGGCCGGGTTGACTTGTGGTCATTTCCTCGTACCTTTCTGGACATTCTTTGGAGCGACTGTCATTGGGAAGGCGGTCATCAAAATGCATATACAGAAGATGTTCGTCATTGTTGCGTTCAATGAGACTCTTGTTGGGTAAGTTTGTGAACATTTCTTTGTAACGTGACTTTTTATAGTGTGAAAAGTACTATGGTAGAGTTGTAACTTTTTGGTAATTCTTGGAGCATTCGCCGGTAGGGAAGCGATCATCAAATTGCTTGTAAGGAAAGTTTGTAAACATTTCTTTTTTACGAGACCTTTTAAAACCGCGATATGAAGAAATTTATTGATTCTAGTAGAGCCTATCTTAAAATACATGTTATTATTAAATCCTACATTTAATAATAACATGTATCAGTATAATTGTATATTATATAATATAACTTATTAAATTTCACCTTGATGCTCTGTTCAGTACGAGACATTTTGCGTTGTTCGTTTCCATAAATCCAGTTCAAGCAATCCTAAAAATGTACTTTATGATATATTTCATGACGGTTTTTAAGTCGTATGCAATTTTAACGTATACGAACCGCGCTCTTTTAGAATGCTTTGGAACCATTTCAGAGTAAATCGCAAAATAACAATTATCAAGCGAAGTAAAGAAGTTCTGTACAAATAATTATCAGACTGGCGAAGCCATATGTTATGATATTAACAGATTATGACCATTCAAGTAGAAGAATACGATTGTATGATGTATACATTATTTTTTTATTTAAGTTTTTATTTTATTATGATATAATGGTTTCTGTACTTAATATAATTATTTGTATTGTATAACGTTTGCAATTAATCGAAACAGCGAAATTGAAATATCTCTATCAACTTCCAGGATTTCACACTAAACTTTCCTACCCGACCCGCGAGGTGTTCTTTTGATTATACAATAATAATAAATAAACATTTCTATTATGTTGAACACAACGACATTATTGGTGTACAAAATTCTCGCCTTGGGCATAAAAATTTTGTAGTCCAATAATTTGTTAAATATATTTCGCTTAGCACGCGATAGTGCTTGTAATTATATTTAGAAATATTTCTATTATGTGTTCTCTAATCTAAGAATCATCAATTATTTTGTGCAACAACGTTATAACAATTTCAATTATATTTAGTAGTTTACAATGAACTTCAAATTAAACGGCCTTTTGCAGTGTTGATAATTCAATGACTATTTACATAGCGCTGCTAAGACTTTGTCACAATAGATGAAAGAAGTAGAATGAACAAGCAACTTCTTTTTCAACCATTTAGTTTCTAGGTTAACAGACTTTACCTAGAATTACTGGCTCTTAAGAACAGCTGCAGGAACACACCGCTAGGTGCTATGCGACAGATTTTCTACTTGAGGGTGGTCGCTAGCCAAGCGGGCATTCGCAAAATGCCCTTCCACGATGCGGTGAATCTCAAGCCCGCGGCGGGATTCGAACCATGAACCTGCTACGCGCCAGTCCATAGCCAATGCCACTGAGCCATCATTCGTATTTAGTTTGTAGTGTGTTGTGATAAATGCATATTAAAAAAAATATTAAAAGAAATTGCAGATATCGAGCCGCCTTTCTTGAGTGTCATGTTTTCAGTATTAGCTGAAAGTACGGCTTTCATATGCACCGTGCATCATACGTACGCAAACATTTGACACATAAATAGTAGGAACACTGATTAATTTTATTCTTGTGATCAGCAGTAAGGGCCCATAACATATAAATTGTACTCCTGCGTGGTAATATGTATGAATATTATTTATTCGAGAGGTACAGACTTGCTGTATTAATCCCCCTTAATTTATTATCTTCCAGACAAGTCCTATCCTGGGTAGAACGGATACCATACATCGGTCCAAAACTAGAAGCGCCACTATTAGAATTCCTTCGCAACCAGAAGGCCCGTCTCCACAAAAACGACTCGGCATCCCCGATTGAGAAACAAGGCTCGGTGCTATCGAATCTTCTAGAGAAATTCGTGCTAGCTATGGTGGTTTACTTCATCGTGTCCATTGTTAACGCGCTGGCGCAGAATTATAGCAAGAGGATCAGTAAAAAGAAGGGGAAGAAACGTGACTAGGGAACAATGACGCCGAGCGATTGGCCAATTGTCGGTGAGATTATGTTCCAATTTGAACTTGCTTTATTTATATCATTTTATGTATATTATATTGTATTTTTACGACGTTTTTATTATATCACTTTCTAGTTTGTTTGTCAGTCTGTCTGTAGTTCTGGGTGGAATCTAGCAACTGAAATTTCGAGCATTTCCTGATTTGTTATACCGCTGAAATTTTCTGGGTACTTCACAACTCTATGACTATGCATTACTTATTAAGTGACTTTCTTGATGAAAACGCGGTTTTTCATTATCTATATTATTTCTAGTTCATTAGTTGGGATTAATTAATAATTTTAAGATGGTTTGGCCATGAAGAGAGAATGAATGAAATAAGACTGACTAAACAGGTATACATGGGACAAGTGAACGGAAGTGTTGGAAGGGAAAGACCTAGGCGAACGTTCCGAAATCATATTGAAGACGTTCTGAACAAAAGCCCGGTCAGGAGTACCCAAACCAACGCTTATGTACGAAAGGATTGACGAGTGTATATGAAGAGAAAGAGGACTGTAAGGATCGTTGCAAGTGGAATTATGTGGTCTCTGCCACGAGAAAGAGGCGTGATTTTATGTATGTATGTAATTAGTAAAGATAGTAAGTTTGGGTTTGAGAAGCAATAAGAAAATAGTATTGTATAGACACACAATGTGTGGAATGAAACCAAGAAGTTTCTATGAATTGTGTTCAGTTGGATTAAATGACTAAAAAAAATGTAATAAAAGATTAACGCTGGGAGTAGATGAACCCACTTTTAGGGTCCCCTCGGTCCGTGACTACTTGAGAGAGAGAGAGCTTAGACTGATTGAATCGAAATGTCCCTAGTTCGAACCATGTACTGACTCCTGAATCAACAAGTTCCTTTCCCAGAATTTGTTATGCATTGGATGTGCAGTGGCTTGATTCATAACATAAAGTCTGATTTATAATAATTTTCATTTTCAGCGCCTGAAGAAGCAATGAGGGCGCGCAGGCTTCTCAACCAAATGTATCGGCGTGTTACTGAATTAAACAAAGGGAAAAAACGTGAAAGTTAAAGCTTTACTCGTGTGAAGATACCTAAACTACTGTGGACGAGAGTGAATGTGTTAGATAAACTACAAAAGTAAAGGTATTTAAACCAGCCGCGTGACTTATCGTACCATGGAACCATTAAATAGTGAAATATATCATGCTACAACCCTTTTTAGCTTGACAACAGGTTCTAACTGCTGCGGTAATACCACTTCTAAGAAGAACAGGCTCGTTTGTTCTTCATACATTAGCTCTTCAACACATTCATGTATTTTTCATAGATTCACGAACTGTGCACAAATGCATTGTTAAAAAATGGGTATGTGCAGTACTCGATGACAATATACATAGAATATATACTGTATGAAAATAAAACGTAGAAGACAAACTATTCACTAGGGTCGGTTGTATTTAGTTTTTCAATTGTCACGCTATCGTCGTACAAAACTTTTATTATAATGTACAGTAAACAATTATGTGTAGTCTTGAATAATACACAAGAAAAATAGCGGAAACGTATTGAACGAAATTAAAAAATACATACTCTTCTACAACTTGTTGAGGCGCCATTTTGTTGCAATAATGCTTAATGACTACATTCAATAGTAAGTTATAATATCACAGGGTTTATCATTAAGAGCGCACGAACTATGAAATGAAATAAAACCAACAGTTCACGTGATGTAATAACAATTGTTTATTTCACTTTAATATCACTCCGGAACCGTGGTCCCACTTCAATGTCTCACTGGTGGAACAAAACTTTTTCGTGGTCCCACTAAACACACACTTGACCGTTATGTTACGATGTGGTATGTAATAGTCGCTACTTTTATTCATTCCATGGCATTATGTGTGTAGTACAGTAGTACAATTTCAGCCAAATGGCCGCCGCGGCTTCGCTGTAGATAAAGATATGCGCTCTTTGATAATACATTTTACCTATTTCAAAACATTGTTGAATCGTGTAGTGTTCCATAGTTAAATTTCAAGACTAAATAAATATTCCATTTAACAGCTGTAGCTTAACCACGGAATAAAAACGACCAGAAAGATCACTCTCCAAAGCCATTCCAATAAATAAGCGACTCTAGCTACGAAGCAATAAAGTGCAATTCAGCTCGCAGAGCACGGAGTACCTAATATCTATATTCACCTAAGGCTTCACCTAAGGCTAAATCTCCCTTTCCATCGCATAGCCAGGCATAGCTCTGATCTCTTCTGACACGGCACGCACTATAGAATAATCCCGTCCGGACGGATACATCGATGTACTTTAGCTTTTTAGCTTTGTACCTACAAAGCGGAGTGAGCCAGGCCTGGCTTTACCAAGATGGCCGCTGTACTCTATTAATGCTCGAGCGCACCTATTGAAAAACCCTATTATGTTACACAGTCTAATTCCTACCTACCATCATATACATCCATGATTTTCTCTTCTCGTCATCTAATTAAAAATATTATATAAGTCAAGACGTAAAGTAGATTAAGTTAATGTTGAACTTAATTCTATTGTATGCATAAGTAAGTAGCATCTTTAAAGCAGCTATAGCCCGACTGTTACAAGTCTTGCCTTTACAAAATGTACATAAATAGAGAATAATAATGAATAGGGTAAATTTTTAACTTTCACTGTTATGATAATTGTGTAATTGAAGTGAAATTAGTGTTTAACGTAACGTAGTCGTTGTGCCCGTTAATCACAAACGTATTTTCTTCCAGCAACCAAGTAATTTCATAATTATTCAAATCTAAAACCATGCTGGAATTTTCGCAACGTTTTTGTGCGCGTCGTTATGTTTTTATTTAAATGTATAGTGAGACAGAAAGTTTTTCAAAATGTCTTAATAAGTTTATATGCATTACTTAAAAAAATATTAAAAATAGTTCCCGAAGGTATTTTTTTTTAAAAACAAGACATAAATACATTTATGCAATATACAATGAAATTACTCGACAGGCGTATTTCTTTACCTTTCGACGAGAAATACGTTTTAAATAGTTACAATTGCGAAACGAATTCATTCAGTTTGGATGTGACTAATACTCAGTAGCAACCAGTGAGGACTCATCACTGACGTCACGAAATCCACAAGAAATACCAAACGGGGGCTTTTTTGTCTAATTCCAATGGGAATTAAAATTATCTTCATTTTGAAGGTCGACCCCCATAGTGGGCATCGTTCTCAAAGAAAATTACAAAATTATGTCATAATTTGTTCCTCTCCAATCCCATTCTTGTTCCGCTATAAAGGAAGGACATAAATTTAAAAACCATTAGGACTCATTGCCGGTCACCTGTTATTAAAAACTCTTAAAACTTTTATACTGATACTTACATACACATTGATTCGGTTAGAGCCTACGAATAATTATGTAAAGAACTGTAACTCTCATTCAGTTACCGCTTTGATTTCGGACTCATACAAAATACGCACAATCTTCCTAATTTAATTGGATTGGTTAATTGATTTGGCGCTTGGAAATGATCGCATCTGACTGGTTGCGTCTAGGTAATATTGCTGCGCCGCACGGTACACTTTTTAAATCACGCCCATCGCGGTAATGTTTGCTTTCTGCTGTTTTTGAGCTTGCCTTACATTTATTTACATATTTATTCGTATATTTGAACTTATTCATTTATTCCGTTTTCATTTATAAACTTAGCTTATCATAACCAAAACCCCATCTACTTCTCTGTCCTAATATTTTGAATAGCTATTGATATCTAATATCACATTGATCAACACCTATGGAAAACTTATATTTTATTAGAAATTGGGCTTTAAAAAAAAAAGTCTGAGAAAGTTATTTTCATCTTCTATGACACGGTTTTCCAATCATCGGATAAAAAATATCATACTGATAAAATGTCAACATACCAAATTTAAAAGAATTTTTTTTCAAACTCACACCATTTATTCTTTTTTATTGGTAAATATATATTAATTCATATAAATAATAACTATCTGATGATTGAAAAACTGGCCTAACACAACTAGGAATAAAATTTAACTACAATACATATTATTATATTACTAACGTTAAGGGTCTGTAGCCTGGTGTGCGAGTTAAAAATATAATAAAGCCTGTTAAAATAGAATAGAAATACAAATCATAAAATAGCAATGTATTAAAAGTATAACAACATAGGTAAATTGCTCAAAGGCATAAAAGATGGGGGCATTATATACATAGATATCAAAATCGATAGACTGAATTAAATTATGGGTAATTCTGGTAAGATTTATTTCTGAACTATGTCTACCGATTTTCCTTCATGGGTATCGTTATAAAACGAGGTTATATTATACTAAATACAGTAACGAGAGTAACTTTGTTGCAAAACTTAGTATTACTAATTTTGTTTGTTTGTAGTGTACAAGTTCTGACAGCTTTGTTTTTGTTTTTTAGAGATATGTTAACGTACCCAGCGAAATTTGTGGTATCTTCAATAATAACGTGACTAATAATTTTGGAAGGTTTTGTCTATTGGATATATGTATTACAGATTTTAATTTTTGTTTGAATTTTTGAGACAATTTAGCAAATCTTTTGTAGAAGTCAGCTTAGAAGTTTGAAATGGTGTATAAATTAGATCGTTTAAAAATTTATCCTTGATATTAATGTCAGGCAAATAATATGAATATACACGATAATATTGTGTCAGTTTTAACTATTTTATAATTAATTCAATTAATTTAATATATATTTAATATTATTGAGTTGCTTACTAAATTATGTGATGGCATATTCCAAAAAAAAAAAGATATATTTTAAGTTTTTGGTGCTGTTCCTAATTATTTTTTACATCTCCCCTTATATAAAGAATAATGTCACTTCTGACATGGATTATGGAAAAATGTATTTATTTATTTTTAAAGTCACGACTATTTGGTATCTATTATTTAGGGTATAATTTGTATGACTTATCTAATTCGCACTTAATAAAAGCACCAGATGTTTGTACAATACGGTGCGATGCAAAGTTAATGTACTTTGTGGAATTGTGCGTAAGACGCTGCGTAATAGCAAATTATAGTCTAATCAAATACAATTTTACTGTACTGACACGAAAACGCGCCTACAACGTACTTTACAGCCGTTAGATTGCATCGGAGTATGCGCCTTTACACTAGTATGTCATAGGAAAATACCATAAATCTTTTTTTATATCTATTATATTATAATACCTTAAAAAGCCGTTTAGAATTAATGTCGTGTCTACCATATGTCTACCAATGGGTAGACATACCTCATTGTAGATAAACTTATCAATGCCAAATTCATCGATATCAATTTAGCAGTTGTAACGCGGTTTAATAATGCAACGAATCTAAAGTAGAGCCACTAATAATTACCTCTCACTTGGAAACTGGTGGCAGTCTGTAGTGTGTAAATGAGACGGAATGATTGACGGCGCCATTTTTGATTCGTTTATTTTTTAAAAGAGGTTATTATAGTTTCGTATGTACGTGACTAAATTGATTTTGACGTGAATAGATGTGTATCTTTACTATGCCTATAAAGTTTATTAGATAAAATAAAGATAACTGAGTTTCAAGTAATTATGGACAGATCTTATGCTGCTGGTATTTTCCTACGGTATACAGAAACATAGTAAAAGGATTACGTCGTAATTTTTTTTATCCAGTTAAGTTTACTAAATTTGTGCATATTTACCAGTCAGTCTATTTCTTCTATAAACGCCTCTTTGGTCTTGTCGTGTTTAGTGCATTATTTTTAATCGTTAACTTAAGAAAGACATATAACTCATAAGTAGAGTGAATAGAAGTGTGGATATAAAATAAGTACCTAGATAAAATAAAGTCCAGTATTATAAGACCATATTTTAGGTGTGATTCTATGTGATCCGCATTCCTTTAATTTACAGATGTTTATATTATACATTTATATATACCCAATATAAAAAATAATAAAGATTGTTTTACATTAAAATGTCCATGTTTTTTTTTTATTAGTCATTGAAACTCCAAATATGGATGTTTTAATCGGTGTCAAGTCAAATGTAATAACATAAACCTATTAATTGTATATGTAGATGAGATACTATAAAATGTATAATGGTGCACATAAAATATTAAATGATTAATTGTGTAATTTGATTTCTTAATTTTAGTGTATTATTTTCACTTTAGAATGGGCTTTTTTCACTTTTAACATTCCACAAATTTGCGTGTTTCTTATGTGTATTAGATGCAATTAAATTAAATTTATTGCAATGATCCATTTTTATTAAAATCGATCAGTGCCAAAATATTATATATATAATCTAAGGAAAGAAAATGTAAACGAAATATTGCGTATCACCACATTGGAAATGTATTTTGTATAGAATATTGACAATCGTATTTTGTCATTGTCTCTAATTTTATCTTACCTGGTTAATACCAGTCCAACGGTTTAATAGTTAGTGCCTTTTAATTATAAAAGGTACTTTAACCCATCACGTTATACATCTCCCAAATGCACAGTAATTCAAATGAAAACCTTTTAGGAGTTATTGTCCTATCTGCGAGGCTCCATGCCCTGCCTTGTTCCACACTTGTTGTAAACATGGCTATATATTATGTGATAACGACCAAATACGATCATTAATATACAATAGGTACAATCTAAAGTCTAAACCTCTGGTGGTATATTCTTATATTAAAAGTACCACAAAAGGGAAAACATATTGATGTATGTAGATGGTTATACCCATAACTAATTAACAACCTACAGGAAAGACTAAAAACGCTCAAATAATTCATGGAATTACATTATACTCATACATTTTTAATAATGTGTTTGCCTATTTATTTGAGCTACAGTATTAACTTTGGATGAAAATTCAAAACCGCAATAACCTGTTTTTAACAGTTTTTGTTTAATGAAATATAATTATTTTAATTATTATATTAGAAATATAATTATTTTTTAACCATCTACGTTCACTTGCAAAAATCTTAATATAGTTTTCGAGTTGGTGTGATTTTACCTGAGTTATTGTAAAAGCTAGGATTCCTCACTTATTTTGTTGATGTTTGGTGGTTATTTATTCAATTTGAATTATTCACATCCTTATGTTGTTTGTAAAGATTTTATTAGAATAATTGGTAGTGTGTACAGTATGTGGTGTGGTACGTTCAGTACAAAATATTGCTTGTAAGTTTGAGGTTTCATATAATCTTTAAGAGCAGTAAATATGAATGTTCATGAAAAATCTGTTTTATTTAGGTTGGCTACTTTGACATTATCATTCCCAACAACTACATATCAATGACACTTCAAAGTTTAGAAGCCATCAACCAATGTGAAGGTACATATTCACCTTGCTGGAAATGCTTAATGTCATTCCAACCTCCCCATTCCCTCTCCGGATAACATACAGACGCTACTGCGTTCGTGTTACGAACGTTGTCACATTGATGTCTGTCTTATTTACCATGGTAAATACTCCACCAGCATGGAGAGCATACAACTGGCTGGTACCATTGATTGTGCTATTGATAAAACTACGTGACAAGTACCATTAATGGTATAGTACCACCAACTTAACTGTGCAGTTCTCGAGGGCGCTACTGGTCAAGGAAATCAACTACAAACTGTCACAATTTGATGGAATGTTGTAGTTCTTTTTTCTGCCACCTGAACAGATAAGTTGGTGGGACTGTACCAGCGACGCCGAATTTTATGCATTATATCAGAAGTACCATTGTTATTACAACTGCAAAAATTGAAGACCTGTTTTTTTGTATATATTCTTCCAAAAAAGCGCAGCATGTCTTTAACATTTCTGTCATTTACCTAGATCCATGTCATCTGATTAGAGATATTCCTTCTGACGATATTAATTTGAAAAAGTATGTCACACCGAACAAACAAATGAGACTACATCTATAAACATCAGTTGTCCGAATTCAATAGGCAAAGTAATTATAATAGCGTTATGAATGGCACTTCTGGTTTCCTAACGTGTTTCACTGATTTTTTATCGTATATGGTCCCGATCCCCATCATTTAGATTTTTTCGTGTGTGTGTGAGCTTACTCAATTAAAATTTCATAATTCTGAATACGCCAATATTAAGTGCAATTATGAATACCAACTCAAAATTTAGGTGCCAAATAAACTTCGATGCTACGTGTGATTATTAGTGTGTTAGCTGACGTTATGGTCTCCAGCTGACACATGCTGTAGGTATATACGAAACGGCTGAAGATGTGGTTATATACTATAGCCATCGATGAACAGGAGCTGAAAACATGTAGGTAAGTACCTACCTAATGTACATAACTTTATTTTTTATTGAAACATAGCGTTAGCCTGGAACGATATGTCCCCATATAATCGGGGACTAAAAACTAAATCTTTACAGTCCCCAGAGCCAAAATAAATACGGCGCGGCCGTTGTGTACGTAGTTACCGCAGGACATATATTAATCTAGGGGACGGCCCCCCCGCATGATGAGACGCGGGGGCGGCCGTCCCTCTGAGACTCTCCCTCACTCCCCGAATTGTTGCCCTGCCTAAAAATACTAAATTCTAATTCTTGTTTTTCTAACAAGACCGACATACAATCCTGGAATGATTGCCACAAATAAACTTTTTGCATGTGTTGCATAGTTTTCTAGTACTTTTATTGCGGCTTCTTCCGCAATCGTGAAAGCGACCTATGGAGCGAGTTGGTGTCTGCGCTGATGTTGTTGCTGTGGTTTCTGCCTGAGTAATGTCAAGAAATTCTTTTATTTTAAATGTTAGACTTCTTGGTTATTTATTGTCCAATCTTCTCTGAGCAGGAGGTTTCATCTAAGCCAGAGAAAGGTTAATGAATAAGTTATAACGGCAAACAGCCTCATAATTTTTGTTTGCGATATAAATTCACAATGTGTTTAGATCGCTGATATTGAGCAAGTAAAAATAAACAGTGAGTTGCCTTCTTCGTGAGTTTCTGGCCGTACCTATCATAGAGGGAGCGCATCCTGTCCACCAGGTCAACGCCATGTTTGTTTGATTATAGTAGGTATTCATTTTTAGCTTGCGCTTGTCTCCCGAGTCTGAATAAAATGCAGTTAGGCAAATTTTAATTTTGTTAGGCTAAGGTAAATACGAAACTAGCGTACGTGATTGATGGAAGTCAAATTTTGAAGAGCATAATGGGTTACCTCTTGCAACACGAAATTCTCGTGGTACCTCTCTTTTTTATAAAATATAATAAAAGAAAATATCTTTAGTGTCTAACAATTATAGCGCTTACCACTAACCACTCAACTACATTAGTAACCAAGAATTAACGAGAAAAACAAAAAAAAATACCATATTATTACGTTCAAAAGACTAACGCAACTGGTCGCGCGGCGTACAGTTGTAATCCACCAACTTTGCGGCCCCTATGTGACACAACCATGTGCGACCGGCCCTTGTGCAGCAGTGAGTGGGTTTGTCAACTATTCAATTATGAATTATGAGTACCTAGAAGCGCGCAAAATTTGCGCTCGCCATTTTCGAGAATTTTACAAATTTAGGTTTACAAAAGTAGGTGTGGATTACATATGTAATCCACGCGACCACTGTAGGGATATACCTACTGTTCAAGTGATATTTCCGGTAATTAAGCCTTTAATATTTCAGAACCTATTCTATATAGTGGTGGGGTCTGAATAAAATATATCATGTTCTTATATTTCTATAATAATAGTAATTCAGTTTTTTGAGCCTACACAGAAAAAAAGGAATACTTGAGCCAACGCAGTGTGTTTTTATTCAAGAATATTTGTGATTCATATATATTGAAAACAATATATTCTTGAAAACAGAACACAATATTCTCAGGAATATATTCTTGAATCAAAGTATATATTGCATTCTTCTCTGGAGAAATCGTTAAAGTGTTTAAATACGAATATGGTAAGTGTTGAATCCAAGAATCTTACCATAAATATTCGTAAGTGAAGCACCTTAATTACATTCGAACAAAAATATTTAAAAATATTTCAAGAAAGAATATAGAAATTTTATTTAGAGAATAAAATGTTAACAGAAGAATTCCTATTTTATTGTTAGAAGAATATTTTCGTTATCTTGAAATAATAATTTGAATACTTTATGTGAAGAAATATTTTTTTGGTCAAAACAATATTCCTAAGAATATTCGAGTGTAATATCAAGACTCGATTATTTTTCAGTTCAGAATATATTCTTATTGTAATACAGCATTGTCTTGAATTTATTAAGACAATGTATATTCTTGGCTAAAGAAGTCTTTTTTTTCTGTGTACTGTTCCCAGTACTTATATTACTTTTCTCTATGGCCTACTGTAAACTTTACCATGACGGATGTTTGAATATAGCCGACGCGGACGGTATGTATTTGTTTAGTTTAGAATCTTCAGATAGATGATGTCTGTCTTATGTACGCTTTTGTCTTTGCTATTTGCTTGGTCCGAATTGAAAGTACATAAACTCTGGTTTTTAATCCGAGATCAAAAAGGTAAACAAAGAAATGTCAATATATGTCATTGTCAAACTGACTGGTTATAGAATTATTTAAATTTAATAAAAATGTGTGAAACTTAGCGCAGCAGGAAGCGCCGTTATGGAATACGTAAAAATATTTTGAAGAAAAAATATTGAATACAATATTTTTATAGTCAAGTATTATAGTTTTAATGTTTTTCCATAGCAATTTGTTATTATTTATAGAATTAGCTAGTAATTTTCGTTCATAGATTCTTTTAAGTTTTTTGATGAGATTGTTGCAGTAGTTTCTGTACCTTGTGTAAGTTATTTTTAGAATTACATTGTGTGGATCTGTAGTGCATTTTTTTTAAAGTTTATTTCTATTATTTATACAGCGCAGAATACCTGGTGTAATCCAAGGTTTGAGTATCCTTTTACTACTTGTACTTGTTTTAATATTAGTATTAAGCTGTATTGATTCAGACAATGTATTTATAAGTTGATTTGTTATTAAATTAGGGTCATGACAGAAAAGTAATTGAGACAAATTTTGATCTTGTAAATATTTAAGAGCTCTTTCAAAATTTACAGTCTTTTTAGTTTTATTTTTATACTGATTATGGTTTACTTTAGATAATTTTAGTAGTGTAGTAAATGATCAGTGACTGATGTGTGTAGAATAGCTATTAATGCTGCTACCTTCTTTTTATTAATTTTGAGCATAAAATGATCCAGACATGATTTTTTCCTAGTTGGCAATGTATGCCCTGGAAGAAGACCATATGTCGTTAGTGCATTAAGGTAACTTAATCTGTTTCGACATTGATACGGAGTTTCTGTTTCTTTAGGGTTAAGATCAATATTTATGTCCCCAGCTAAAATGATGTCTTTCTGAGAAGTTAAAGATTCAAGATGAGTACTAAGTGATTCAATAAAACTATCTGTATTAGTATTAGATGGGGATCGATAGATACAAAGGACTGTTTTATTCAGTACATCCAGTTGTAAACAGGATGCCTGAGCTAGTTGAATTTCTTTGACTTTGTGGTTTAGTTTCTCTTTAATGTATACCGTCACTCCGTCATTTTGGTTGTGTTGACAAGTAGTAATGTAGGAGCGGTAGTTATCCGGTCGTGGTATAGGTTTATTATCGCTAAGTCTACATTCTGTAAGAATAATTATATCAGTCTCAAATTTAAAATTTGACAGAGTGAGTACAAAATCATCAAAATTACGGTATATGCTCCGAATATTCTGGGATATAATAGTCAAGCCAGTTCTACTTACACGAATCAATCTATCCACATCTGAGCTATCACATTCCATAGTATGTGCAATTTTAATATTGTCTATTTCATGAAGGGTTTGTATTATGTCACCCATAGTTTAAGAGCGAAGCTATTGTTGTTATTTCAAGGTATGTATTATATTTTGAATAACCGAATGACATAAGTAAATTTTAATTTGTATATCGTTATTACTCTGTAATATGCAGAATTTAATTTTAGAACTAAATTGAATTTATTACGTAGTTGAATTTCCAAATTGTGTATAGTAGGTATGAGGTGTGTTATATCTTTGTTGCTATTTACTGTGTTCACGATGATAAATATGTTAACATTTATTTTAAAGCTTAGCCAAAACTTAATCGTGGGGTTTATAATACATAGTCATTTGTTTTGGAGTAGTTGATGAACTTGCTCTTCACTTCTAATTCTAATAATTGGTGAATTCTCGTCCTTTCTTACATACACTTTTCCATAGGCAGTCCAGCAGAATTTAAAGGTCATGGATTTAGCAAGGTCGCGTGCAAGGAAGTATAGTCGAGATCCCTTCACAGTTAGGTGATCCCCAATAAAAACTGGGTGATCTTCTTGGGTTTTAAATCCTAAATGCTTACGAAATATATATATATAGCATATATATATATATATATATATAAGCATAGCTTAGTTTTGTGTCTATAGTTGAAAGCTTTTCCCAGCTTAAGAAAATTGGTTTTTAGTAATGTAGAGCTGGTTTCTACAACATGGCGCTAGGCCGATCCTATTCTTAGTTTAAGCGCATTGTATAAACAAGCAAAAATGGAGTCAGCTGGAAAATGTCGACGATCACGCCAGTGTGGCAATTAAAAACAAAAAAATCTTACACTATTTTTTTCAGGCTTGAATATATGCGTGAATATGTACGCGTATCAAAAAGTGTTTTATTAGTGATTACTAAAGTAATCAATTATAGCTTAAAATATTTTTTTTTATGTTAAATGCTTCGTCGGTTTTCAAAATTAGTATAATTACTAAGTACATGTAATTTTTTTGCACGGTTAACCCCTTTGTTTACATTTTTGATCTCGAATTAAAAACCAGAGTATAGTGCGTAAACGTTCATAGGTGTGCATATGCAAATCGGTAGTACGGTTAGCATAGCATTGTTGGCCTAATTGGGATTGCACCCTAATTCCTAGCAGAAATGTTATCCTGAAACATAAATCAAGCAACCGATCACATTTCATCAATACCGATCAGTCTCTTTCGTTTGTGTCCACTCTATCCGTGAGACTCGTCATTGGCGAAATTGTGGCAACACCACAGAAGCCACTCTTCTTCTTCTTCTTTATAAATAGTCCAGTAGCTGTACGATCGTAACTTATGAAAATATAAGATTCAACCAATTTTTCACAGTTTATTAGTTACAAGTTTACAAAAAATTTTGACCGATGCATTTGGAATTATTTAGGTATTTGTAAAAATACTACATAAAATCGTGTATATAAAATTAGAATTAAAAATTCTGATTGTATTTGACTTAGGACATTGTTATCTTGGGTTTATTAACTTATTAGAAATATTAGACACTTGGAACTTAGGTAAACTAAAAATTTCAAAACCAGCTTCCAATAAAATATAAGAATGGCTGGAAATCAGTTTAATGATACTTTTATGTATATTGTAACATGCTGAAAAAAGATTAGAAAAAAATAAAATGTGCTTCCCGACTTATTTAGTTTTTCTTTAATAGCGTGAGTAATTTAAAATTAGAATTCATACATTTGTGGCTACTAGATTATTATAATATACTCTATCAGCATGCAAAAAATTAGAAAAAATAGTTCATGGTATTAAAAGATATCTTATGATTTGTTAGCGCGGCCATAGAATAAACTATATAGGTACCTACGCGGCATTAGCGCGAGGAGTGAGACGCAGCGCCAAGGGTCTCAACACAAGTCACAACGTGTCGCGGCCGCATACGCCGCGTCTTGTTATACGATTTTATTGTTCCAAAAGCATTTATATTTTGTTGATTATTCAGAATTAGACAGCGGCAAGTTTCTTTTATATTACCTTCACACACATAGTGTATTAATCTAAGGTTTCTATGAAAATGGTCAGTCAACCGAGGAAATTACTATAAAACATGTCTAGGTATGTGAATTCTATACAAACTCCAGGCCAGAAAACTGGACTAGGTGTCTGTCGGATTAGCTAGTAGCAACCTACTTATATGAATATAAGTAGATACCTATAATATGTAGTTGACGCCTTGAGTTAACTCTAATTAGGTAGGTATATGATATGTATATTAAATTTACCACTTTTCTGTAGGTAGGTAGGTAGTCAAATTTGGGGAGCACTCAAAAGGTTTTTTAAAAACTAATATTAAAAATACGTGTTGCCGATACTGAGGCTTTAATAATAATGAGATATGAACAAAAGGCTTAATGTTAACTTAGGTAGACATGGTGGTCCTAGCAGAAGTCTTACTCAGCATTCGCAAGAAATACATCGTTGTTTGCTGAATAAGCCCCCTCTAGTCTAAGGCTGAAGGGCGAGGGGGATGCATAACTTCTCCCTCCCCAAGAGAGAAATTATCGGAATGTTCGATTTTAGGACTTTTCCGATAATTTCGTAAAAATTTAATTATTTTTAAATGAAAAGCATACACAACAATTATACAAAAACTCAATATTGTGAGGCCTAGCGCGACGTAAACTAGAGCACTGATGCTAGAGTCTGTTTCTTTGTTTTTAGCACTATCGAATAGTTCACTGTTTTTTAACACAAAGGACAAGTATTTCACTTCATCTAAATTGATCTCGTGCATATTAAGTGCGCGTGCACTGGATAAACTCGCGTTCGTAGGAAGCGGTGGTAAGTTGACTATGGGCAGCGGCGTCGAAACATCCATTTCCGTATAGACATGATGATGACGTATTTTAAGGCCATTAATCTCGATGTCACAGGGCTCGTCAAGGGTTATGACGTATGTTCCATAAACGGGGTATTTAAATATTTTTTCGTCGGCACACCGTTTGGTAAGCGTCGTTTTCAATTTTGTGAATAGTATCCAATTTACATCGTTAATTTTCTGAACTTTTATGTCTTCTATATAAATAGGATATTGTCTGCAGGCTGTAAGGTTACTTTCAAATTTCAAGAGTTGTTCTTCGCAAGTAGGCCCGGTACTTAGGGCTTTGTTGTCGTCATTGCATAGAAATTGGTCTCCAGCGGCGAGCGGGCGGCACGGGGTTGCGATAGGCAAGTACGTCGTTCCTTTCGCCAATAGGTAAGGATATTTAGGAAATATAGCTAAGGTTTGGTTTACAGGTTCATGGAAAACAGGTAAGGAATACATTTTATAATAGTTGTAAGTACAATTATCAGTTAATGGAACCTCCATTATAAACGTAATCTGGTTTTTCTTAATGTATGACTTTACAGAAATAATTTCTTCAATTCTGACTAAATTAGACTCATTAGGTTCATATACCAAATTGCCAACGGTGTGTATCAATTTTAAATGGTTTAATAATTCAGTAGAGTTTACAATAGATTGGTGTAAAATAGAACTTTTGCTTAGTGCTAATGCAGTCTCTACTTCGCTTAACTTAGTAAATATTGTACGAAAGTTACTTATAAATAAACTATACAATCCTAGAATATAAGAAGACACGGCTACATTATTTTCTTTAGCTATTGTCTCTTGCAATGATGTTTCCAACTTCTTAATGCGTTTATCAAGAATAAGTGAATTCTGATACATTAACTCAGTAGTGTTTATAAAGCTGTCTAACATTTTGGAGACTACTGTTACTTTCTTTGAAACAAAAACTTGGTCATGAATTATTTCGGAAGTTATTTTATCATATTTAAGAGCGTCATCGTGATCGAGATTTCCCGTCACAATTTTTATAAGAGAGCCTAATGGGTTAAGAATACCTCTCTTAAATCGCTGTGGAATTAATTGGTGGTATTTATCTATAGTTATGTCGCGTAGATGCTCTGCGTGCATTAATATTCCAATAAATGCATGAGGGAACGTTTTGTTTAAAGCTATCAAATTTTTAAACTCTGTAAATTGCGATATGACAAAATGTAAATCTATGTATATGTTATCTAAATTAATAGTTTTAATAATTGTCCAATTATCTATTTGAACATATGCTTGTCCTTCTTTTACCGGCAGTACTCCCGGATTACTCTCAAGTAATTGAAGATGAAGGGCGACTGTCGACGTCACCAGCGTCAGAGTACACCACCTGTGGAGGGCGTTTTATATTTTTAATAGGAGCCTTAGTATCTCTTTTCTCAGTTTCTACCTTAATGGGGACTACATTCCTTTCAACTACATTAACAACTTTAGCTTTCTTATATCTAGCCTTGTCCTTACTCTTTCGCTTGTTAATGTCTTTTACGAAGACGGTCTTTCCCGGTAAAAGTTCAATATCAGTCTCACCACCTTGTTTCTGCCTTATCTTTTCTTTGCTAGCTGCTAACCTTTCTGCCAGATGTGTATACAAAAACTTAGTTCGTTTCTCATGATCTCTAACTAGTTGTTGTATATATGACTTTTCGAACTCTACGTTGAACGGATTATCTGTATCTGTATGACCGAAAACTACTTCGAACGGGGTAAGTCCTGTGGTGGAGTGTATAGTATGGTTATATGCCATGACTGAGTAAGTCATGATTGAAGCGGCATCTGTGCACTTTTGTTGATATTTGGCTAGTCTGTATATTTCTATAATTGTAGAGTGAAAACGCTCTATAAGCCCCATGGAGTTAGGGTTATTTATTGTACCTATGTGACGTTCTACTTTGTGGAGGCTGAGGAATTCCTTCATTAATTCGTTATTGAATTCCATACCCGGATCCGAACTTATCTTTTTAGGGATTCCATAAAAAGAAAAATACTTCACCAGGGCTCTTACTACTTCTGGTGTCGACTTATTAGGTATTTCAATAGCTTGGCCTAACTTACTGAATGCGTCAATAAGAGTTAAGTAGTATTTCCCTTCTATTGAAAACAGATCAATGAACAATTCCTGAAATGGAGCGTCCTGTGTTTGCGTTAATTGCATGACCGGTTTTAGAGGTTTTCTGTCGTATTTCATTTTGCTGCAAGCTACACAAGAATTAATTATTGCTGTAACCATCTCTTCCATTTTGTTCCAGCAGTAATTCCTTCTGAGCCTGACTAATGTTTCTTTGATGCCACGATGGCATGTCTTGCCATCGTGATATTTTAAAACAATCGCTTTCTGTTCTGCTTCTTCCCCAACATACACTACTCGTTCTGTACACTCATGCAGATTGATCATATCTCTCTTAAATAAGGCTATAACTATGTTACTAAACTGACGGCGGTGTTCGTCTTCCTCGAAATAAATAAAATATTTAATTTTGGGCCTGATGTATTCTTTGAGAAAGTTTTTGACTAGTTCTGGGTTATTTGTAGGTAAGAAAACTTCTAAAATTTTGTGCATTTCGTGCGAAAGATCCTTAACATGTAGTTCATTTTTTAACCATGAGAATACTAAAATTTGGTTTGGTTTGTTGTCAATAGCCTCGTGTAAAATGGGTATTCCTCTTGATTCTAGATCAGCGGCAGAATGAACGGTTTTTGATTGGCTACTTTCAGGAGGTGATGGGATAACCGGTAATTCTAATTGTCGGAGTGGTCGTTTTGTTACAAGTTCAGAAAGAGTTACAGTAGCATCTGATGAATCTGATAAACTGATTGGGCTAGCGGACAGTGTCCTCTCTGAATCTGATATAGTAATAGTCGATGAGTCGCGACGTTCAGGTTTGTCAGTTGATAATCTTACGATTTGTTGAACAACGTCATCCATTTCGGACTGTAATTTACGTTCCTTTTTGTCTAAGTTTACCGCCATTGAGTTCCCGTCATCGTCAGAGTCTAAGGCGTTAATCTTAATCCTACTAAGGGCGTCAGCGTTAGTATTCTGTTTGCCGTTCTTGTAAATGATCTCAAAGTCGAAGTCTTGTAGTCGTAGTCGCCAACGCGTGAGTTTACTGTTCGGGTCTTTAAGAGAATTTAGCCAAGCTAAAGGACGGTGATCGGTATATATATAGAACTTTCGGCCATATAGGTATGGGCGAAAATGTTTTGTAGCCCAGATAATAGCGAGAAGCTCTCGTTCTATAGTGCTATACCGTGTCTCTGTATCACTCAAGGTACGACTCGCGTAAGCAACCGGCTTATCACTACCAACCTGTCCTTGAGAGAGGACCGCTCCCAATGCTACATTTGATGCGTCTGTTGTCAGAATAAACGGTTTATCATAGTCAGGATACTGTAAAAGTGGTGCATGAGTCAAGAGCTCTTTACACTTGTTGAATGCGTCAATATAATTTTTGTCGATTATAATTTTGTTGCGTTTTTTCAAGCATGCGGTCAAAGGTTGCGTCAGTTTTGCAAAGTCAGGTATGAAGCGTCTGTAATAGCCAACGAGTCCTAAAAAGCTTTTAATTTCTGTCGTGGTTTTTGGTAGGGGAAAGTTCATTACGGCTTTAATTTTGTCGTCATTAGGTTTTAGTCCGTCTTTCGTTATGATGTGTCCGAGATATAATACTTCCTTTTGTAGGAATTCTGATTTGTCAAGCTGTACCTTAAGGTTTGTTTGTCTGAGTCGGTCAAAAACTAGTCGTAGTTTTTGGATTTGCTCATCAAGGCTGGACGAGAAAATGATTACGTCATCAAGGTATACCATGCAGTGGAGACCCTGTAGGCCTCGAAGAACATTGTCCATGGTACGCTGGAAGGTAGCTGGAGCCGTTTTTAGACCAAAAGGCATCCTTAAAAACTCAAAATGTCCATTAGCGCTAAAAGCGGTTTTCTGTCTGTCCTGTTCCTCTACCTCTATTTGGTGGTACCCACTAGCAAGGTCAATGGTACTAAAATATACGCTTTTACCTAGCTTGTCGAACAGGTCATTTATATTTGGTAAGGGATACTTGTCGTCAACTGTTATATCGTTCAGGCGTCTATAGTCAATGACCATTCGGAACTTTTGTTCCCCAGAGGCATCAGTTTTTTTTGGTACTAGGTGCACTGGAGCATTCCACGGAGAATGGGATTCCTGTACTATATTGTCTTGTAACATTTTCTGTACTTGTCTATTTATTTCGTCTGCTTGTGTAGGAGCCTGTCGGTAAGGTTTCACATAAATTGGGTCTTCATTTTTAGTTCGTATTCTATGTTTAACCTGGTTGGTAAATGTTAAAGGTGTCTGGTCGCAATAAAATATGTCTTTGTATTCTCTACATAACCTATACATTTTTTCGCGTTCTTCGTCATTAGTATGGTCTAATCTGAGTTTATTTAAATTTTCAACCAGTAATCTGTCATTCTGTATGTCTGTCATATTTGTGTTAAAATTAAGGTCGCATTCGGTACTTGAATGATTTGTCACTTGCAATGGTTGCTTTACTGAGAGGGTAACTCGTTCCTCAGAAGCGTTTTGAATAACTGTAGTAGCATATCCATTATTACAGTTTACGAGTGCACTTGGCATCCGTACACCGGGGCCGAATTCTCTATAGTCAATTATAGCTATTCCTGAATGTTGGTCTGTAGGTAGTCTAACGCGGTGTTCAGTTCTCGGTTCAAGTTCAATTTCATAGTCCAAATTTTTGTTTATAATTGGAATGCATGTGGTTTTGGTTTTTAAGACCAAGTGTTTAAGATCGATTACGGCTTCCAATTGCTTTAACAAATCGTTTCCAATTAAACCGTCATAGCGAGAGTCAACGTTATACAAATAAAATTTGTGGTAATCGTTACTTTGGAATATTGGTAGAAGAGGAATTTCAATAACTTCACTATGTCTACTAGATGCGTGGGTGCTGACTACTTGAAAGGGTTCATATTTAATGTTGTTACAAAAGAATCGGTATGCCTTTTGAGGGCTTAGGAACGACCTAGTGCTGCCTGTGTCAATCATCATTTTCGCATCAATTTCTGGTATGTAAATGTGAGGTAATTTAAGTGTGGGATCACAATTCAACTCTATAGTTTCTTGTCTTTTATAGAGGCCGGTATGGGAAAATTTTCAGCCGTCTGTTCCTGAGGTATACAGTGGGTCTGTGAGGGCTCATACGACGTTTCGTTGTTACACTGCTCATAGTCAATGACGTCAGTGTAACTATATTGTCCGTACGTGTCATACTCTAAGTCACGGTCATAGTTGTCATGGTCATAGTTGTCGTAGTACTGTTCGTCGTCATGTTCAATCAGCTCGTTTAGCTTAAAACCTTCGCGTGGCGTTTGAGGGATCGTTCTCATAGTCACGTCGGAAGCTTGAAAACGTGGCGGTTGAACTTGGGGCGGTTTGTACCCGAATTGTTGGGGTGTCATCCCTGCATTAAGGTTTGGTTTAAAACCTGATTGCTGTGGTTGATTATTACCGAATTGCGGGCGATAACCTAACTGTGGTCTGTATCCTAATAGTGGTGGACGATATCCGAATTGAGGTGGTCGGTAACCGAACTGAGGTGGGCGGTAACCGAACTGCGGCGGACGGTACCCGAGCTGAGGGCGGTTGCCGAAATATTGCGGCTGACCTTGAGGCATATTTAATTGTGCAGGTTGATTGCCGAAATTAAATTTCTGCATTTCATTGTTCGGAAACGAGGCCGGAAACTTAAAGCCAGTCGGTTGCGAATTCACACCGAATTTAAAACCAATGCCGGGATTTTGTGTTGAAAACTGTTTTGGTACAAAACTGCTATTATTACTACCATGCATACGTTTCCTCATGTTATATTGGTCGTGGAAGTTTACTTCCTCAAGAACAACACTAAGAGCAGCTTCCAAAGTGGCAGGCGATTTTAGTCGCACTATGCGCACCATATCTTCAGGTAAATTATATAAGAACACGTTTAGAGACGTATTATTATATATAGAAGCTTTCGCGAGCTTCAAATCATCATCTTCTAACATATTAACTTTCGAGATTAATAATGACCGAACACTTTGTATGCGGTTACAAAAGTTTAAATAATTTTCACCGGATTTAATTTTCATGGATTCTAGTTCGATACTTATACATTGTTCACTACGCGGATCTCCAAAATGTTGTTTCAATAACACCTTTAAGGCACTCCAAGTCATAACATCCTCACGTTCCGATAACAAACAGGCAGCTTTATCACTAAGGCGACTTGTTACAGATTGGTACACATATAAATCCTGAGCATCATTACCTCTATACCTGCTTATTACATATTCACATTTTCTAATAAAGAGATTTAATTGTCCCTTGTCCCCTCCATATATGGGAATAAGGTTTAACATCTCGCGAGGTATCGGCACAATAGTTTCGTCTTGAGACATCTTTGCGAATAGAGTTATGAGTAGGTCAGATAGTACACACAATTAAAATAACACAAAAATATTTAACACACAAAATACACAGTAAAACAATAGAACAAGCACACATAAAATCAGTCAATCGAAAAAAAACACTTTTAAGAAAATTTGTAAAAGTTGTAAAAATGTATGAAAACTTGAAATATTTTTAATTGCTTAAATTACGATTATATAACTTAATTACAATACCTGATCAATTTAGAGACCGGCAATTATGATTCTACTTGAATCTTTGTTTTAATTAATTTAAATATTTAATCGTATAAACTGTCTCTACCGTTCTTCACTCTATGTTTTATTCTTATCGCTTATAATGGCACACTTAATAGAATTTTATATTGAGTCACCAGATACGTTATAATGAGCAAAGTCTTATCTCAAACATAACAAATAAAAAGTAGGGGAGGTTTTTGGAAAGGATGGCGAAAAGTTTGACTCACCAACCGACCGCTCCCATACTGCGTGTCCCGTAGTTGACGAATTTGTTTGGTTCGAGGATTCACTCTGGATCTGCGCAGCGTATCCGCGAACGAGTAAATTTGGATACCCGAAACTCGCGAAAACTAGCACAGCTATAAACGAGCAAATCCTACCGGCTGCGCCAGTCAAATTTGGGGAGCACTCAAAAGGTTTTTTAAAAACTAATATTAAAAATACGTGTTGCCGATACTGAGGCTTTAATAATAATGAGATAATAAAATGAACAAAAGGCTTAATGTTAACTTAGGTAGACATGGTGGTCCTAGCAGAAGTCTTACTCAGCATTCGCAAGAAATACATCGTTGTTTGCTGAATAAGCCCCCTCTAGTCTAAGGCTGAAGGGCGAGGGGGATGCATAACTAGGTACCTTATCTAGTTTGTTTGTAAATAACGAACGTAAAGAGAGTTGTATATGAGGTATGAACCTATTTAAAAGTTTTGTTATTATATTAAATTTAATTGAACATCCGTTAGGTAGGAAGGTACGTTGGAATACGCTATCTTCAGTTTTCAATATAAATTGTCGGCCATCTGGACGAAAAATGATACAAGCATGTCATATTTGGACTGACTTCTAAGTATTTATCGAGGTTTGTAAAACCTACGTTGGGAAGTACTGACATATTTTAAACTTACATCATGTACGATAAAAAATAATTTAAGATTCGCAACGCTGACGAAATCCGAGAACGTTGTTTAGAGTTAATTAGGTGTCTATCCAATATATTTTTAAAATGGGTACAAAAATTAAATAAGTTATTTTCATAGTTAGTAACATGTTTTTTAACTACATTTTGGCCGTTATGATTATTTAAGTAGTAGTGACTCTATCTGGATTAGATAACATCTTGATATCAAGTTGTCGACAAAATATTTAAGCTTAAAAGGCAACCTTATCTAGCTTGTTTGTAAATAACGAACGTAAAGAGATTTGTGTATGAGGTATGAACCTATTTAAAAGTTTTGTTATTAGGTTAAATTTAATTGAACATCCGTTAGGCTGGAAGGTTCGTTGGAATACGTTATCTTCAGTTTTCAATTTAAATTGTCGGCCATCTGGACTGGCTCCGCTCCGGCCTCGGCCCAGCCCGGACACGGCCCGGTCTAATATAAATCTTCCTTTAGCACAGTCACTTATGGCATGTTGGTAGAGCATTTCACGAATGCCCGCCTAGCTAGCTACCACCCTCAAGCAGAAAATCTGTCACCAAGCACCTAATGGTGTATTTCGACAACTGTCTTTGAGACTCAGTAAGTAATAATAGGTTAGTCTGAACAATATCTTCCACCACATCATCACTTACCATCAAGTGACATAGTGTTCAGAGGTTTAAGTCTATCAGATATAAATAAATAAAAAATCACACATTAGTACGCAGTACAGTACACAGTACATTTTAAAATAGTTTTCTGCTAATATGATGTACTAATATTTGAAATGTATTTAATTGCTTTAATATTTATTGGTAACATATGTAGGTACATACATTGCTGTAATGGCATGTGAACACACGATCACTACCCTAACCCACCTTCTGCGTCAGAAGAGATATGAGTTACGCGATAGAAAGAGGCGCATTGTAGTAGGTGAATATAAATGTTAGGTACTTGAAAAAGCTGTGTACGATCTGAATTGCTCTTTATTGCGTCGTAGCACAGTTGCTTATCTATTTAAACGTCTTAGCGGAGTGATTCTTATGGTCCTTATTATTCTGTGGTATTAGCGCTGTTCTGTTATCTGATTACCCGAGTGAAAGAAGGAAAACAACTGATGAGCACTACTAGTATTTCCTAGTAGTATTAGAGGATTGACATCGCCCAAAACGGTAATCACAAAACCAATACCATTACTTTTTACAATGTCGATCATTCTAATTTTACACTAAGTATGCAGATTTTAGGTATAAAAAAACGACAAATACGGTATAATTTTAAGCGGATCAAAAATGACAGGAGATTGATATTAAATAATCTACAAAACTAGCACAAGTTGTGACACGCTGTGACGTCAACCATCGCCTATTGCCCGAAAGTGAAGAGTCGCTGCCGCGCCGGCTCATTAAGCCGTAATCTTTACGACGACATTGCATATATTATGTTTGTTTTATATATATTTTGGTGGTGATAATGAATCTGATAAATATTACATTGTGCTAAACCGTTTTAAACATTGCCAAAATATGCACAAATAAGAAAATAAAGTGGTGTAAAGTTACGAGGAGAGATGACAAACTCCTCTGTCAAGCCAAAGTGGTTTATATATTGTTGACTTCCTTTATTGATCCGGGCCTTTTAATTAAATCCTTTCCAATGGAAATATACAAAAGGGAACATAATAATATAGTACTTACTATAAATTACAATGAATTACAGCTATATATGTAACTATCTAACTAGCTTTGATTAACTAATTTAATAGTTATATGGACAATATTAGAACGTGATGATGATAATAAAAAGTATTATGTGTTAATCCAGGATTTAAATGATCTATATTTTATGTTTTACCGAAATAGGTCGAGCCGACCGATCGACTTCTTACATACTTTCGCACTAATGTTATAAGTGTGTTGCGATAATACGTTGACATAGTAGATATTTGTAGGTACGAGCCTGGCAAAAAGCAGAAATTATTACCGGCTATTCAAGTGAACATATTTACGTAAGTGGTAGGGTTCGTATCTAATCCAAATTATATTTGAATGGTATATAAAAGTTCAATCAATAGATCATTTAATCCAGAAAATTTTAAATAGTCCACTAAATTTCCTTTTTCAAAGTACACAGTGTAAGTAGGCAGGTAGTTACAATGCATGAGTATAATAGGTAGGTTTACCTACTGCGAGTCAAGCCTCTCACTTTTATGGATCAACGTTATACACCAAAATTTCAGGTTTGTAATTTCTTTCAGTTTATGAGCTAGAGCCCCGTGACGTACGGACGGACGAAAGGACATACAGATCACTATCAGAGAATAAATGGCAAAACTAATCCTATGAATGAGACTTCAGTCATTAATAGGATTCGTTTTGCCGTTTGTTTATGGATTCTTTATAACTAGGCCACCATAAGAGAATCTACTTTTGGTTATATTTGACTGAGCTTTCACAAAACCGACCTCCAATAAATAGAATTTTGGAATGAAAAGTCACACTATCAATATTATCCGATTGTATTAAATTAATAACTTAGCGCCTAACATCAACATAATTATAATAAAAAACCATACAAAAAATACATTCCACGCTGCGACATGAGCGGAACGTTGAATTATCTGAAGACGCGAGAGACGCGATGCCTGACGTCATCATACAACCGATGCTCCGAGCGGAGGTTTTGAAATAGCCGAACTAAAAATAAAACTTTAACAATTTCGTAATTTTTTAATGGTTTGAAATCATTTAAATCATGTTAAGTGATCCTCATTACGTCCATTAACCGTTGTGTTAGTAGCGAAAACATATTTCTTAATATGTTTTGTCACATGTGTTATAAGATGTTATTGTACCGACCCCACAAGTGTGGAATAAAATTAGGAAGATGTTGAGGAGTTATTTAAGGTAATATAGGTAGTATCCTGTTTTATAACCCTAAATGTAAAAACAATTTTAGATCACAATTCTAACTCGACGAAAACTAGTTAGACCTGACGAAAACTGGCATCAAAGGACGTAAAATTGTATGCATTTTTTTTGTCTTTTATATTCAATAAAAAAAATTGTATTTTTTGTATAATTCATGTACACAACCCAAAATAGAATATTAAAGCAATAAATAGAGAAATATTTTGTTGAATTAATATATTAAATATAGGTAGCAACTCCTCTAAATAGGCTTTATCTACCTACACCTTTTTAGAGGAAGATAAATCCTACCAAGGTCGGTAGGCTTTAGAAAACAGTAGAAGGATAAGATAGGTAGTCTGTCATCTGTGCTAGTGAATCGCGATGATAAGGCTTCTAAAACAAACGAATTTCTAGAACTTCAAGCTGCATAAAACTGCCCGCGCCCAAAGAGCAGTTGGAATGTCTGTGTTGGGTGGGACACAGATAATTAGCAGTAGGTTCGTACTTGCATTCGCGTCGCTCCGCGCTCCTTAGCGACCACGCGGCGCTGCCGCCCGGGGCGCGGCGCGGCTGCCCGCGGCTGTCCCGCGCGAATTTTAGCACCAGAGTTACCAGATATCAGCTAACTCAAGTCGCCTAATTTTGCCTATCAAGTAGCCTAAATCGCCTATTATTTTATTTTTTGACAAGTAGCCTAATTCACCTAAGATTTTGTCAAAGTAGCCTATGTTTAGCTCAAATAAAAACAAACTAGGTACCTATGTTGTAAAAAATATATTTTAATGTAGGTTGATACCTACTTAACGTACTAGGTATTATAATTGTTAAACATTTCCTGTTGTTATAATTTAATTAGTTTATGCAGATATTCCCCATCTCTATAGACGAGAGAATCCTCATTCCTACTAGAAGTGTTAGCGGAAGAAGTTGACCCAGCCGCTTCAATCGGTCTTCTTTGATACATACATTAACATAACATAAACATTGAATGTTTATGTTATGTCATACAAAATAATACGGTTGATGTGATTATACAAATTTTGTCTGAATTAAGGTATTAAGTAATAAAGAATTCTTTCCCATTCAACTTAATTAAGAATTTAGGAAATAAGTGATATACAATTTCGCGCGCGGCCAGTTACAATTTGTGAATGAAGTTAGTAGCGTTTCTATACTCTCGATTTCGTGTTTTGATTTTGAACTGTATCTATCATACAGCGAGTTAGAATGAGTTACTACCCGGATGAATCTGTCTCTATCTCACTATTACAGATATTAGATGCAATACCTAGAAGAAAGCAAGGAGCATGGAAAGACCCTGATGAAAAATCGGTGGACATGTCTATTACTTTTCTTAACACTATTCAGTTATTATGAAATAAAATAATAGAATTGTAGAAAGAATTTAATAGAATTGTAATAATCCTGAAGTAGCCTAAACCGACCGTTCTTATTTTCCTAGGTAGCCTAAATGGCTACTGGTAGCCGATTGGTTTTTTTGGTCGCCATTTGACCCCCTAAGGTAGCCTAAATGGCGATAATTCGCCTCATCTGGCAACCATGTTTAGCACTGAGGCTAGAAATTTTGTTCTATTTTCCAAAACCATAAACTTTTTTTTCTAATCTTTTGTATGACGATGGAGTATATCATTATTATCCAGTAGCCACTAACTTCTGGACTCTAATTCTATATTACTCACGCTATTAAAGAAAAACTAAATAAGTCGGGAAGCACACTGTATATTTTTCTAATCTTTTTTCAGCATGTTACGATATACATAAAAATATCATTAAACTGATTTCCAGCCATTCTAATATTTTATTGAAAGCAGGTTTTGAAATTTTTAGTTTACCTAAGTTCCAAGTCTCTAATATTTCTAATAAGTTAATAAACACAAGATAACAATGTCTTAAGTCATATACAATCAGAATTTTTAATTCTAATTTTATATTCACGAATTTATGTAGGTTTTTTACAAATACCTAAATAATACCAAACGCATCGGTCAAAATTTTCTAACTTTTTGAAAAAAGCTTAGTGAACTTGTAATTAATCATCTGTGCAAAATTCGTTAAATCTTAAATTATTAAAAGTTAGCATGCAATTTTAACGTACTGCTACTGGACTAAAATGGCTCATAACGTTGCTTTGACGTTAAACTGCCAATGTCTTGTCTGTGTGGCCAGGGTACGGTATAAGAAAAAGCCACTCATTAAAGGGGCGTTCGTTTTGGCTCGATTGCGTTTGTAGCAGTTTCAAAAGTGGCATTAGTGTTTTAGCGTTCGGATAGAAGCTTTTGCTATTTTTGACCACCAATTACTGCATGCTATCCGAACGGCTTAAAACATACTTTGACAACCGACAATATTTTAACAATTTTGCACAGTACGAAACATGGAATCAATCTCTAAAATTAACAAAACAAGTAGGTACCTACTATATAATATAGTATTTATATTATATATAATATAAATACTATATAAAAAACTTGTGAATTCTTCAATCGCGCCAAATACAACTGTCAAAACAGCAGTTGTCAAAAAACGATCACAATGATCCCACGGTAAGACATGGGTCAAAAATATCACTTTTCTCTGTCATTTGTAGCGTTTTCAAAGCTATCCGAACGGTGAGCGAAAACGATATTTTTGCTCACGAAGTCCCAAAACGAACGGCCCGTGTGATCATTTTTAGCGTTTGTGAGTGTTATTTTTGGCACCGATAGGCTATCCGAACGCCCTATTTAGAAGTGATCATGAAATTGACATATTGATTGACAAAAGGACTGGAGACTCATGTATTAAAGGGATGTGACATTCTCGTAAAAACCCGATTATAAATTAATCGTTTTTTTTGACATGAAAAATCGATGTATCAATGTATCGTTTAAATAATAAGCGATTTTCTTAAATTTATCGTTTTTCCCTAATTATTACAATCTAATACTACTTAAACGCCAAAATATTGTATTAAACACAGTTTTATTAATTAAAAATAAACACCATAAAAGATGTTTATAGATAATCAAAACACAATTTAAAGTTTTAGAATTTATAATCCACATAACAACAAACTAAGGTACCTATTCTATTAATAAAAACTAAAAATCGGATAGGTGTGTGTATTTGTGTTCATTTTTCATTTTAATGTATTTTATAAAAATGAAGTTGCATCATTACCATATTATGTTGGTAAAATAATCGTATATAAATGTTATATTTTTTATAAATCGATTATTTTTTCACATTCCTAATTGTAACAGGTGCGTTCGTTTTGGCTCGATTGCGTTTGTAGCAGTTTCACAAGTGGCATTTGTGTATTAGCGTTCGGATAGAAGCATTTGCTATTTTTGACCACCAATTACTGCATGCTATCCGAACGGCTTAAAACATACTTTGACAACTGACAATATTTTAACAATTTTGCACAGTACGAAACATGAAATCAATCTCTAAAATAAACAAAACAAGTAGGTACCTAACTACATAAAATACTATATAAAAAACTTGTGAAAATCTTCAATCGCGCCAAATACAACTGTCAATGTCAAAAAACGATCACAACGATCCCACGGTAAGACATGGGTCAAAAATATCACTTTTCTCTGTCATTTGTAGCGTTTTCATAGCTATCCGAACGGTGAGCGAAAACGATATTTTTGCTCATGAAGTCCCAAATCTTATCCTGAAACGATATTTTTGCTCATGAAGTCCCAAATCGAATGCCCCGTGTGATCATTTTTAGCGTTTGTGAGTGTTATTTTTGGCACCGAGAGGCTATCCGAACGCACACTATTAATTCTTGTTTCTTTTTGCGAGTCCACAATCCACATCACTCCGGTAGGAGTAATATTGTTCCATGCACAAAGTGTTCTATGGTCCAAATCCCGAGCGAGATAGCGGCACAGATTAATCCTCAGACGAAGTGTATAGGTATAGACACGACACTGGAATAAAAATACCAAGTACGAACGTGATGGCTAGATACAGTAAACCATAAGAGTAAAAGAGTTGGATGGTCTATTTTTTGTCTTTGTCATAGTTTTTGTTGGGCACAAATAAATATGTGCCCAACAGAATGTCATTAGGCCGAAACAAAGGAAAATAAATGGTATTAGAAAGTGTTTGAAAGGAAGTTTTTACTGTCAGTAACTTTCAGAGTGCTTGTTTTTTCATATAACAATGGTTCATTGTTGTGTGATAGGCTGCAAAAGCCGTAGTGAACGAAAATGTGAAAACATAACCTTTCATACGTGAGTATGGTTTATTTCAGTGGTTCTTCTTAATATTTTAGGGTATTTTCATCATTTAAATACACATTACTAAAATCTTCTAATATTAACGTAGAATCAATGAAAATTACACTAGAATTAGTTCATCGAATTTTGTAGTGCTGTCCACCAAAATTACAAAGGTTATTTTATGGTTAGAACGTCACAGTTCCGTATCATATGCTCAATTTAGTCGGATTGCAAGTTTTTTAGGAATACCAGTTAAACATCGAAATAAATTCCCGATTTATCGGGTAATTTTAAAAAATTGTAACGATAATTTTCGGTGTAATTTTAATTAAGTAAACAGATAACCAAGCCCCTCTCCTGGGCTCTGTTCTATGTGCGATATTGACAGGCGACTGGTGCCTGGTTACAATCCGACATTTCTAAAATATTCTGTTCCATAAAAAATACGAATAACGAATTTGTCATGGCGGAAAATCTACAATTATGTCGAATTGTCATAACAATTTGACATTTATTATTATATATATATATATATATAATAAATGTTTTATATATATATATATATATTAAGTGTTTTATTAAAATATTAATTTGATGTTTTCTTAAAATATTTTATAAATATTTGTTATTAGGACAATTTTGACAACTTTTGAATAGGATTTTAGTATTTTAGGGCCTGGTGGTAATAGATAAAGCCTGCCTATGACATAGCAGTGGTACCATGAACTTTGAATAATAAAGCCCAGCGTATAACTACACAGACTCTCATTACTTTGAGACATTTAATAGTAAGTCCTATTAGCCCAGTAATTTCCTCAGCTACAGTACCCTTCAAATCAAAACTCAGAAATGTTTGCACACTACTGCTTTGCGGCATAATATTTGATACAACGGTGACACCTACCTAAGCAACCATGCAAATGAGATGTACCAATAAGTATATATTTTTTCGTATACCTACACTAAGATAGCTTGTTCATTTGTAGTAGTTTGTTATTTACACCAATTGTACCTAATAGTTGTTGGTATTTCGTAGTAAACTTTTTAGTTTAAAAGCGAAAAATCATGTTTTAGTTGATATGTTAATTTAACATGCTTATTTCCCAGATTTCCGAAGGATGTTACTGTGCGTAAAGTGTGGCTAGCAGCTACAGGGAAGCAGAATTGGGAGCCGACAAATTACAGTCGCATTTGTTCGAAACATTTTAAAGGCAATTGCTTTCGAAAGACTAAATACAAGGTCTTTTTAGACAAATTCGCTGTTCCAACATTGTCCATACACGTAAGTTAAGTTCTAAATATTTTTGTTTTATTTCTTATTTGAACAGCCTTAGTCATGTCAGAGTTTAAGACAGCCTAGAAAAAAAAACACTGTGGTATTAAACTCTTAACAATATTAGGGCTGGCATATGGCCTCTGGCGTAGCCTCTGATTGTCGTCCTGAAACAAACAATTGGAACGTAGTTAGGTTATTGTAGTAATACCATCAATGTTGCCTGTTAATTAAGCGAAATTACTTTCAGCCTATTATATTATTATTAGTTGACTAAAATCTATGTTTTTTTTAGAATGTTCCAATTTGTGGTGATCAATTAGATGAGAGTTTGCCTTCAACTTCAACTAAAGATCATGAAACCATGGAGTGCCAACCGAAAACTGTAAGTTCTCCTTGCCACTTTTCTTATGACCTCAAACGATACATCGGACTGACCGACTGACTTCAAAAGTCTGTCGAATCCGTTCAAACATTTTGTGACAGAAAAATATCATTAAATGTTTACCTCTGTCAATCAACTGCTTTGACACACGCACAGAAACAGAGACTTCCGAGATGTCGATCGGTCAGTCGGATCGTTTGACGATTTATTACAAGGGTCTGGTACCTACTCTGTATGTTCTCGCGAGTCAATTAACTTTTTCTATGGAATAGCTGATTTTTTTCTCAGTTTCAGTTGGTCCCATAGTAAATGTTGTTCATAATGATGAGTATAATGACGTCCCTTCGGCATAGCACAGGCCTAGCTTATAAGCTTATATAACTTAGCAAAACAATGTGATATGTTGTACTTAAATTCATCTATTTTACAGTTGGATGATTCAGCAAGGGTTGACACTACAATGACACCAAGAAAAGTCAAGTTAACTTCTGAATTAACACGAAAAACGTTACTGGCTGATTCGCGAAGAAAGAAAATAGCGGCGCTACGATCAAAAAATCTACGACTGCAGAAAAAGAATGCAGACTTGTCCTCTATTATTGAAAGCTTACAGACAAAACGATTAATTAATCAAGAGTCAGCGGATTCACTGTCAACACTTGCACCAAATAATAATGACTTTCTTAAAAAAAAAAGCAAATTTTCACCGGAAGTGCGTAAATTTGCCCTTAATCTCCACTTTATTAGTCCACGAGCTTATAATTTTGTCCGTAAAGAATTTAGTACATTTTTGCCACATACACGCACAATTCGCGCCATTGTATGAAAACATTGACGGCGAACCGGGATTTTCTTCTGAATCCCTTGAATCACTTAAAATTTTAGCCAAAAATAATAATAAAAAACAAATTATGTGCAGCCTCTGCTTTGATGAAATGGCTTTACGTCAAAGTGTGCACTGGGATGGCCAACAATTTATCGGTTTTGTTAATCATGGTCAAAACCTAGACTCAAACCTGAATGATAATGATAGCTTGCCAGTCGCAAAGGAGGCTTTAGTTTTCATGCTGACTTGTATAAATAGCAGCTGGAAGCTTCCATTAGGTTACTTCCTTCTAAATGGGATCACTGCAGAGCAGAAGGCATCATTAGTAAAGACATGCCTAGACCTGGTAGAAGAAACAGGGGTCAATATTGTCTCCCTAACATTTGATGGATGTCCAGCTAATTTTTCTATGGCCAAAATATTGGGTTGTACAATAGAAAGTGAAGAAATCAATCCAATTTTCTCACATAAAGGAAGAAAAGTTGCTATCTTCCCCGATCCTTCCCACATGTTAAAACTCGTTAGAAATACCCTAGGCGATAAAACATTTTTAACAAATAGTGAAGGAAAAACGACTTCTTGGCATTATATTAAAATTCTCGTAGAACTGCAAGAAGATGAGGGTTGTCACTTAGCTAATAAAATTAAATCAGCTCACATAAATTTTAAAAAACAAGTAATGAAAGTGAAACTTGCAGCACAATTATTTAGTGAATCTGTTGCAACTTCTATAGAATATTGTAAAAATGAACTCAAGCTTGAACAATTTCAAAATTCTGAAGCCACTATAGATTTTATAAGGAAGTTTAATATGTTATTTGACGTATTAAATTCAAGAAATTTGAACGCATATGGATGTAAGAAACCTCTGAACCCGAACAACTATGAAATGATAAAAAATATTCTTAACAGTATATTCCACTACATCAAATCTTTAAAAATAGGTACAACTAATATTCTAAGCAGCAACAGAAAAACAGGATTTCTGGGGTTTATGATAAACATAAAAAGCATTTTGTTTTTATTTGATGAGTACGTTTCAAATTGCCGCTTAGACTTTTTGTGCGCGTACAAATTAAGTCAGGACCATTTAGAAATATTTTTTAATGCTATCAGAGCAAAAGGTGGGTTTAATAACAACCCAACCACAGTTCAATTTAAATCTGCTTTTAAAAGATTATTAGTGCACGGAGAACTAAAACACTTAAACTCAGGTAACTGTGTACCGTTATCCGATATAAATATATTGATTTACAGTAGGCAAGAGCTTGCTATAAATAAAACATGTGATCGCAACAGATTAATAGATGATGACATTGATCTATATCAGAGTAAAGAAACAGACGTCATTGTTGATAAGGATCATGATTACATTGCCGATCCCACAAGGCTGACTGAATTCGCAAGAAGCGTCATTATTTATATTGCAGGCTTTGTGGTTAAGGGTTTAGAAAAACAAGTTAAATGCAGCGACTGTTTAACATTGCTTACTGCAACAGAAAAACATACAAATACATTACAGTACAAAAAAGATAAAGGTGGCCTACATTACCCCTCGAAATCAGTGATAAAGCTTTGTGAAATAGCCGAACAAACTCATAAGGCGAATAAGGTTAGCAGCAAAAAAAATCATATGCATTATCTTTTGCAAACATGTTTAAAAAAATCATTGGGTTTGAATTTGTTTTCTGAAGCCCATCAACACTCACATTTAGAAGCACAACATTATGCGTTATTAATCAAGGCCATTTGTAAGAAATATTTAAATGTACGAATTCATTACAGCACAAAATCAATGGTGGACAAGGGGGACAACATTCGTAATATGTACACAAAGTTAATTTTGTTTAAAGGTCAGTAATATTACGAGGGGGGTTATGAGTGTTAAGCATTTTAGTAAATAAATACAAAAAAAATGCCAGTGGTTTTATTATTTACAATAATAATTTGGTTTCAGGCAAGGTACCTACTGAAGTCCATAAACCATTTAAAGATTATCCCGCAGAGCTCAAAATAATACATTATCAATATTAATTACACATCGTATAAGAACGTCAGTAACACCTAGAGATATTATGCTTTTGTTAATATCCTGCTTTTCTACTCTACAGCAATACTTATCTCTGCAAAATTTCTTATCAAGGTACAAGACGATCACAGTCGGTTTTGTGGGGTATATTTTTATAGACATGGTAACCCCAAAATTTCATGTACTTTACGTCTGTCCCTTACGGGTGTACGCTTATGTCAAGTCTATACCTATACTTCATCTGGATTCTTTCTCTTTTCTGATGGAGGATTAATCATATGTACCTAGATAGGGGTAAAAAAAACCACTTGTTTATTGAGTTGAGAGGTTAGGTTTCTAAAATAATAAATAAAATCCTCGACTAAAGGGGCGTTCGTTTTGGCTCGATTGCGTTTGTAGCAGTTTCAAAAGTGGCATTTGTGTTTTAGCGTTCGGATAGAAGCTTTTGCTATTTTTGACCACCAATTACTGCATGCTATCCGAACGGCTTAAAACATACTTTGACAACCGACAATATTTTAACAATTTTGCACAGTACGAAACATGGAATCAAACTCTAAAATTAACAAAACAAGTAGGTACCTACTATAGAATATAGTATTTATATTATATATTTATCTAAAATGTAAATACTAAATAAAAAACTTGTGAAACTCTTCAATCGCGCCAAATACAACTGTCAAAACAGCAGTTGTCAAAAAACGATCACAACGATCCCACGGTAAGACATGGGTCAAAAATATCACTTTTCTCTGTCATTTGTAGCGTTTTCAAGGCTATCCGAACGGTGAGCGAAAACGATATTTTTGCTCACGAAGTCCCAAAACGAACGGCCCGTGTGATCATTTTTAGCGTTTGTGAGTGTTATTTTTGGCACCGATAGCCTATCCGAACGCCCTATAAGGTGGTAATCATAAAGTAACTTTGTATTAGCAATGTTGCGAAGCTTAACTTCTTATATTGTGCAGACTCGTGGAATTAAACACACCGTAAATATAAAATGGGTGAGACCAGATTACGTACCTTCGTACAAGCCAGAGAAATCTGGAGATTTAGAAGGCCTCCCTCCTATTCCTGAGACCGCTTTCGGCAAAGACTTCGCATCAACTGTTGAGATCAAAGAGTGAGTATTTATAGTCGATATCGACAAGGGTTGTTATCTGTCATTAATTTATATTTTCTGTATCAGCCATATAGTCAACTGTTAAACACAGCTTCCGGTTGGAGTGTACCCTTGGGGGCGCAAAAAAAAAAATTTTTTTTTCGCTTTAATGACCTGGGAGGTCAACAAACGTCCTAGGTCAATGACCTCAACTTTGGGGTCATTGACCTTAGTAACCTTAATACAGGTCCGACACTTAAAAGAATTTTCAACATTTTCGAAGTATAGTTGACCTATATTTTTTTTGATGCCATGTGAAAGAGGCACTAATAGCTAGCATCTTTAGTTCGAGACGACGTTGTCTAACCCCACCGGTAGCCCACTTACAACCAAATCAGTCTGTCGATATGAGCCTACTTAGAGAAGTAGACGTCTGTGGTGGGGGTCACCTGAACTAAAGTAGTAGCTATGAGTGTCTTCCTATTAGATGTCAGCAATGTATAGATAATGGTAATTTATTAGAATAAATAAATATGTTAAATTAAAAAGAAAATCAATTTCAATTTTTCAGTACAAATTGGCAATTTAATTTTAACCCCTAATATATTAGAAAAACATTTGTAAAATAGATCTATATCTAGTGACAATTCCACCTAATTTTTCTGCTGTCGCCTTAGTAGGAAAATTAGGTGGAATTAGTGACATAGTATTTCTAAAGACGAGCCTATGATCGTAGATATATATGAAAGTGTAATAGAGGCCTAACACTTTTGCAATGTTTTTTTATCGCATGCACATTTTTAACATTTGATAGTGTATTATTTTATCTCTTTCAGTGCTCCAGAATCAGTAAAAAAGCTATTTTCCATTGCTCACTTGGGACACAAAGAATTAAGTATTCTAGTAAAAAAAGAACTTGTAGATAGAGTAAAACGGCACAGTTATGATGAGAACACTGCTGAAACTAAAAGTAAGTACTGCAAACTTTTTCCATCAATCACTCAATCAACCGTCATGAAAATTGGCCCAAAAAGAGGGTGATTTAAAAATGCTTGCCTCATTTTGTAGTGTCATTTACCTGACACTCCTTAGTGTCAGGTATATGACGGGTTAGTACTACTCAACCAATGTTAAATTCTTATGCATGGTCACTTGTATCTTAAACTGGCAATTATCCAACTCGAAACTTTACTTGAAGGTCATAAATGAGGCCCTTAGTGTTAAGTACCTATATCAATGATCTTTTTTTACAGTTGCAAGTATAACTGGGCATATAAGATGTCTTCAGGCTATAATGGACAAGTATCCCAGAAATAAGAAAATGAAGGTAATATTGGTAACCTATTGTTAGTACATGTAAATTTTAAAGGATATGTTCCAAACTTTCTTTAATAAGCTTATATGTTTACATTTGTATATCATTTTATTGATCCTTATTTTCATTCTTTATAATAAAATTTACATTTCATGTATATAAAATGTCCTTGTTCAGCTTTATTACAATGTTTATTTTACATTCCAAATACATTTCTATAGTAATAGTTTCTAATTATTACTTTACATATTTGTAATGAAGTTTTGTCCCTAAATAAATTTACTCTATGACACTAATCCACCTACAACACAGGGTATCTTAGTGTGGGGGCTAGTGTGATGTAAGACAACCTTAATATTAGGTATTTTATTATATTAATTTGACAAATTCTACTCACATATTGATAAAACTCCATTTTTCAGCTATGTACCTGTTTTATGCACAATTAAACTTATTATTATTATTCATTAGTCTACTTTCATTTAATACCTATATCAGGGTTAGATAACACCTATCTTGTGCTGTAGATGTTGTAAAACAGTAATGTTAGAATTTAATTGACTTTAACCCAAAACCAAAAAGTATTTAATACTTAATCGTCTATAAACAAGAACATCAAATAGCATTTAAGTCTCGCTTTATGGTACCTAGTAGTTAAATATATGTGACATATAAGCTAAATAATGCAACTGCACAGTAACAACTTCAGTTAATAAGCTATGTAGGTAGGTATGTTCCAAAATTCTTTCTGATAATTTACATATTTTTAGATCACAACATTTCCCACCGTCTGTGGGTATCGAACCCACAACTCCAGATTTTATACACTGGGTGCCTTAACCACTGGGCTTTCCTTTCAGATAACTTTACAAGAGCTCATTGATAAAAGAAAAAAGCTATTGAAATTCCTGCGCCAGTATGACTACAAGAAGTTTGAATGGCTCCTGGAGAAATTGAATCTAGAATACAAGGCCCATCCTGAGTAAGTAATTATAGTTTTATTAAAAATGTTATAGACCATTGTAATGGTCAGTAAATTGAAAAGATGCAATAGGGGAAGCAGGTTCATTGACACATTTGAAATCAATAGTAGGTTTATTGCATGTTACATTTCAGTATCTTTGTTGTTTTTTCATTTTTGCAATAACTCATGTTACAAAATTACGAGAGGAAAAGTTATAGATACATGTTAGCTTAGCGGTCAGGGAATATGCCTACCTCGGCTATAGGGGTGGATGCCGCGGGTTCTAATCCCCGCTTATGACTATAATTTTCCTCACGTAATTTTGTAATGTCTGAGTTTGTTTTATTCTATAATCATAGGAAACTATTGCCTTACATTTTGGTAGGTAATAATAAACAACAATACTAGCTGTCTGGCTTTTGTTTAAATTATTCTGATAAATTATAGCAGCATTTCAATTAGTTTATTTGACAAATTTACGAGAGAAAAAGTTATAGTCATGTGCGGGTAATCCGCAGAGCAGGCGTTATTGTAAACATAACAATATTTAAAAAAAAAATAGATTGACTCTTGTAAAAATTGAAGATTTCCATAACAATAATATCATAGATATATCATTGTTAAATTTACTGTTAAAGAAGTTAGAAGAATGTACTGAGAGTGAACTATACAAGATAGGTATGTCATGCTTGTATCAGTATGGAAATCCGTTTTCTCTTCTACCCCTTCATAAAACAGGCCATAGCAAACTGTAGGCTCCCGAATAAATAAATAATGTAATGCGAGGCATTAGATTCCCTAACGTTATCAAAAGCACTGAGCAAATAAAAGGTGCTGGTTTCTTTTTACTTTCTTACTCAGCGCACATTACTCAGCATTACCTGTCTTTTGTTCTTCATGTGTGGTCATGCAGACAGGACAGGACTGCGAGAAAATAGCGCAATATTTTTTATGTTTTGTATATTCTCGTCGCCTGCCTCAATTTTGTTGGTGTGTTGACGCCTTCGAACACCTATAGAAGACTGTTGTTCTGGATGGATGTATTGTTACATACTGGAAGACCAGTATGTAACAATATATCCATCCATGTTTCATCTCCTGTCACAATGTCAATACCATTTAAATGTCTGTGGTTGTACATATACAATATATATTTTATACCAATCAATTTAAGCCCATTTTCGCGAGGACACAACGTTTAGTAACTACTTTTCAATGTTGATGTAAGATTTTTTTAATTTGCCTCATTCCATTCCCCAAAAAGTCCTGGAAACTCCTTAGGTGATACGCCGGTTTTCTTCTTTAGTTGCCAGATTTTCCTCAGTGAGTTGAGGGCCGACTTTGTCAAATTTCATCACGGAGAGAAACACTGCCACGATCAAAAATACGTGATAAACTAAAGCAGTGATACGAACTAGCAATAAAGCTAAAAATAAAACATTATTTTGACCTTCCCGCCATAGACGGCAGCGTTCCCCTGATCTATAAAACCAATACTTATTATGCATTATAGCTAATACGCTAGCCTTTGACCACTTTCTCACCTGATGGTGAGCGATGATATGGTCGACGATGCTGTTCGGAGTAACCTAGAATTAAGGGCTCTCAAGGACGGCTGGCTTTGACCACACACCGTTAGGCGTTTAGTGACAGATCTTCTACTTGAGGATGGTAATAGCTAGCCAGGCGGGCATTCGCAAAATGCCGTACCACTGCCATCCTTAGACTACAAACTTACCGTACTTTAACCGGTGTAACATACCCTCCGACGGAAGCGCTCAGTAGTAATGCCACTAGCGGTCACCCATCCAACTCCAGACCGTAGCGGATATTGATAACAAAGGTTCTATTCCGAGTGACGCTGCCAATTGTAACTGCAGGCTGCAAGTGCCGCGGCTGCATGCAATCGGTTTGTATATATTTGTATGAAATGACTTCGGAACGCCGCGGCAGCTGCGGTCCCACAGCGCTGGCGCGCGGCACTCGGTAGTTATTGCATAGAATATCAGGCAAACCAGGACGCCTGATATTCTATGTAAGTATGCCGTTGTGGCCGACTGCATGCAGCCGAGGCAATTACTTGGCAGCGTCGCTAGAAATCGAACCTTTAAGAAAAACATAGTAAGCTACGCTACCAACTCTTTTAAAACTAAACTTCGTAAACTGTATAATATATTTGCAGATCACAGAAAAAGCTGTCCCGCAAGGAGTCACTGCGCAAGCTGACGGAGATGCACTGTGATGAGATTCGCAACAACAAATTAGCAGATTACCGTAACCTTTTAGAAAGTCAACAAGGTCCATTTTTGAAACAGAAACTTGAAGCCCTAAAGTTCATAAGAAGTGAACAGATTGATCTAGAATTACCAATCACCGTGACCGAACAAGATATTAAGAAAGTTGAAACACAATTAGAAGAGTGGACAGCTAAAGAAGAAATCAAGCAAAAGGCCAAGAAAAAAAGGGGCAGCATTTTGTTACAGGAATAGTAAATATAACTATTTTTGAAAATATAGTCAGAATCAGAATGTTGTATTATTCGTGTATGCCTGTCCCTATTAGTTGATACGATATGCCTTCATACATATCAGTATGGTAGATTTTGCACATATTTTAAATTATATATACACTATAGTTGAATTTCAACGAGATTTTGTATTGTCACCATTGACCTATATATACTAGACGAGACATCTCAGACGAAATAAGTCGACCAGAGCAGATATGCCGGCCGGCATACTTTCCCCCACACGCAGCTGGACACTCGTAGAGATTGCACGCGCTTTACGTTCGAATATTGTTTATTCAAAATACACAATTGATAATACACAATTTTCGAACGTAAAGCGCGTGTAATCTCTACGAGTGCCCAGCTGCATGTGTGGGAGAGTATGCCGGCCGGCATATCTGCACTGGTCGACGAATTTCGTTTGAGATATCGCGTCTAGTATATATAGGTCAATGATTGTCACCAATGACATCTTCACCACTGCCATACACGCCACTGAATTTTTATTTTAATGCTGATAGGTAAGCCTTTGACCACAATCTCACCTGATGGTAAGTGATATGTGGTCGAAGGTGTTAACCAGCATAACCTAGAATTACTGGCTCTCAAGGACAGCTGCCGGAACACCGTTGGGTGCTTGGCGACAGATTTTCTACTTGAGGGTGGTAGCCAGCCAGGCCGGCATTCGCAAAATGCCCTTCCACTATGCTGTGAAGCTCAATTTGGGTTTCGAACTGGGATTCGAACCATGGACCTGCTGCGCGGCAGTCTAAAGCTAAAAGAAGCCTTTGAGCCATCACTGCTTCTGAAGCAACTATACCAACGACCTAAGGTCCTTCTTCACTACACGAAAGAGTTGGAATGGCCGGGGGTATAAGCTAGCAGGGGAAATGCACAAAACACCCCAATCAGAACTTCAGTGGCACAAAATAACGTCCCAAAATAAAATAAGAATGAATATTGTTGAAGTTTCTGGATAGAAAAAGATTACTTCCGAAATCCCTAAAGATTGTTTTGTCGCATTACCGGTCATTCTCTGGGAAGGTTGCCGCAGTCGAATTATTGCCTATTAATGCACATACAATAATAATAACTTTATTTTTTCATCATATAAACTTACAATGAATCTTACTTCTTTACTTAAAATAAAGTACTTATGTAAGTAATATATTTTTAACGTGAAGCGACAACGTCTACCCAAAGAGAATAAAACCATATTCAATCCACTTTTGATACCAATTTCGAAAACCGCCTGTCTTATTGGTACGTAACTGTGCAGGTAAATGTCCAACCCATACCAAAGCAATATGATCGGCCGGACCCTACCAATTATCGTCGTCAATGTAATTATTCACATTTTAATACATATATAGAATAACAAAATATATCGCTTATATATAAAAACTAAAATAAATTATTTGGAAAGACTTGTTTTGTATAAAAAATATTTTTTGCAAAATATCTATATTAAGAGATATGGTTCTGCCCATAAATTATATGTAAGAAAAAAGTTAAATTATAAAGGGGATTTCAACAAGAACTTTGTTTTCTAAAACAAAATAAAAGGTTTGGCAATCAAGAATGATAAATGATATCTGGCAAGGCAGCAGTCCTTGAAAGCCAGTGAAATTACAGGCACACATGAGAGCTGTCTCAAGAGACGGGGGCAGGGCAATTCGTAAATTGTGATGAAATGCATCTGTTATAGGCAGAGGTCAGTCCGCTTAACATTAGGGGGGCCTCGAGCTTGTCCCGACACAATAACATAAAAATAAATAAAATAAAAGCTCTCATTGTATTCGTTTAAAAGTACTCGATACTGGAGTACTTCGAAACATTTGTTCCAATATCGATACCGCAGCGATGCTTTGAAACGCAACGGTATCGATACTTTTATTTCAATTCCAAATCCCTACAATCCACAAAATAGAGATTATTATGTATAGTTTTTACATAATCATAGACGTTTTATGTAGGTAGGGAGTTGGCATAGAACATATAATAATACTACGTATGTACAACCGGCGCACAGAGGGGTATTTGAGACATCTAGCTGGCCAAAATTATTTATCGCTCTTAATCAATTAGAAATGGTTCAGTATCTCATAAAACCTTAAATACAAGTGTATAAATACTCTTAACCTTCAGTTACAGGACAATTCATACATTAAATTTGAATAAAGAGACAAAAAGATGCGGTAGAAAAAAAAGCGTAGTTTTGTATAAGAAAATATATTTTATAACACAAAATAATGTATAAATATAATTATAATAAACAACTATCGCAAAACAAATTTAAAAACTTAAAATATAAATAATAATTAGGCATAACTTTCTTCACATATTAACATTTCTAATGTTTCCTTCATAAAATGATTTTGTTTTATTTTTTTTAACAATTCTTCTTGATGCAAGTAGGGGATCTGATGTTAACAACAATCTATTCAAAACATCTGTATTACATTCTAATCTGCTGAATTTTCTTGCAAAGTTTTGCCTGTATAAACGAAAATGTTTATTTCTTGCTTCTGCTGCTTCTTCAGATAATTGTCCTATTGGTAAAAGTGCATCTTCTATTACAGTAGCCCCATGCATTAAGATTTTATGCATAGTAGGCGTCATATTATGTCTACCATATAAACTAACATAAAGTGCGGCAGTCTCTGTAGTAAATTTTTTGAATTTTTCTGCGTCTATTTTGTACCCGCATGAAATGCACTTAAGAATTACTTTGATTTTTTTGATAAAATTTATATCTAGACCTGTAATTTCAGCTGCCAACTCTGGATTTTCAAAAAATCTTCGACTGGTATTTCCGTCATTTGTATTGCCAAATCCAGCTTTAGGAAAATCTACCCGAAGACCTAGTTTATTTTTAAATTCGTTTTGAATTTTTTCTTTGTTTTTTTGTATTAGCAGTTTGTCTGCTTAAGATTTTGGTGGCAAATCTTGCACACCGAGCTTGTAGGCAATATGTAATAAATTTTCAAATAGCCGAATTCTGGCATCTAAAGTAGATAAGCCGAACTTCAATGTATCTGTATTAACTACATTTGTTTTATTCAAATCGTTAAAATCTTTTGATGTTGCTCCACATATGTAACATCTCATTGTAGATTTTGTCCCAATTGCCGCGTTGCACACTTTTGCATCTATCATTGTTAGCATCATTTTGGTTTTAACAACATATGATCTTCCACCGATTGTTACTGATATAGGTTCTAATTTTTTAGCTGCGGCTTCCACATTGTTGATTTCGTCGTTCGTTATATCAACTGTTTCCTTTAAAAATCGTATACGGATAGGTCTACAGTAGCGGGGTGATGATGGAGTTGTGTTATGCCATAATATTTTATTTTTTTCCCCATACACTAAGCGTAGAGGCACAAATGAACTTTGAAAAATGTGCGAGTCGCATCCGCTATCATTTTCAAACTTTTGTTTGAACTGAGCCTGTTGTGAGCCATCACAACCCCATTTACAGATCATTTGAAGATCTCTCTCATTATCGCTAAGGGTTTTCAAAACGTCTTCTAAGTGGATAAGTAATCTTTCGGCAGTATGATTCATTATTCCTTGTAAATTCACTTCGGCACAGGTTTCGGTTACGCTAAAAAATTCATTGGAAGGATAACATTGTTTCTTATACAGCTGCAAAACTGAATAGCATGGAAGATTTCCTGTGGTTTGTCTGATCCTTTCATATTGGGACCTTGAAAGATTCGCATCTACAAACATTGCCAGCGCTTCTTCTGGATTAATATGCTTAACATGTGCCATGTCACGGTCTACTGACTTCCGGTATTCCTTAGCGCGGTCCCTATTTTCCGAAATCTCTTTCAAAATATTTGAAGCACTTCTATTGCCCTGGGCTCGAAATTCCATTTGAGCTGCATAAATTATTTTCTCAGGGCTATCCGACAAACGTATTGTCTCAGTTTTACGTCTTTTGCCTCGTTCACTAGTCTCTTCAAACGGTTTAGCGGGTCTACCTGCCCTTGTGGGTATTAGAGGTAATTCAAAAGTCCCATTCAGCCATTTTTCGTTGGTTTTTTCAAATAGAGCACTTCTATATTTTGCTGCTACCCATCGATGCTTCATTTCTGATTTCATGCGTGCAAAATTACGCTTTATGTCCTTTATTTGTTCTTCCGAGTACGACTTATGTGAAATCAAATAATTTTCAACATATTCTAATTGGTCGTTAAAATTGAGATCATTTTGTGATCTCAATAGACCAAATATCTCCTTGCGAGTCATTAAAGTACTTCCAGATGGTCCTGAAATAATAAAAACTAAATTAAATCAAATTTTTTTTTTTTTACATTTTTAAGAACGATATCTAAAATCGCTCCAGATGACGGAGTAGGAATTAGTAGGAACCAACTTTTTCCTTTTTTAAAAGTAGAAAGTCTATATATTACGAATATATAAAAATTATAGCCGGGTAATGCCGGGCACTAAAACAAAAAGCCTCGTAAAACTAAATTTTCTTGAAAAAAATAGGGAATTAAACCGGTATTTTTTCAAATGACGAAAAATAATATAATCCCGTCACAAAATTAAATATTTTAAATATGTAAAATAAGTCACTTACCAGCAGTTTCAGAATCCATAGCCAATTTTGGATTATTCACAATACAACATAAAATAAAAAATAGTTAAAATTGAGTTTTAAAGCACGAATATTGAAAATAAACAACCGCTTCGAGCAATGTCTCAGTTTCAACTGACTATATCTTGTTCAATTTGGGGTGGGTAAAAAAAAAACAATAGGGTTGGGTCGCCCAACTACCTGGCTCTTCTAGGAATTCATTTTTTTTACCTGAGCGTAATTCTGAGAAATGTAATTTTGGCCGGCTAGATCATGTAAATACTCCTATGTGCGGCGTACCTACTTATGTAAGTATGCAGCGCACATAGCGAATATTTAGCTTACCTTTTTGACTACGTCACACTGGCCGAACTAAGCTGAGTAGTTGGTAACTTATCTTTACATTCTCTAGTAATAGGTACTACACGCTAATACTTTTAAGTCAAAAGCTTTCTACGCGTTTAGGTGTGTGATAAACTGATAATATCTCTTTACAGTTATAAAATTACAGTACCTACCTAATAGGTATGTGATCATCACGTTCTGTACATGCGTGGATTAGTTTCCAGTGCATTATCTCGTTCATCGAGGGTTTTATACAGATCTTATATATAGGATTAGGTATATAAGTTAACATACTGAGAGAAAAAATACCAGTACATTTTGTACTTACTCACTCCTAGTCTATACACCTACTGTTTTTTTGTAACTTCTTCCACCTATTCATAACGTGAAAGCAAAAAGTAAGTTCAAACGCAATAGGAATAAGGTTCAAGATAGAATGCAGCTACAGGCAACGGGACGGCAACGCCGCGCTTAGAAATGTTTTTGTCCAAATATTTAAATTTTTTGGCGGGAAGAATTGATTTTGCTTGTTACACAAAAACTATGGGGCCTATTGTATTGAAAATTTTGGTGCCGATGGCACAAATTCTACCCTACATTTTAAGCCATTAAACATTAAGCTTTCCCGTTTGAGCTGTCCAGCATGTGCTAGCTGGGGACATGTGTCCCCAGCTTACACGTTGATTTGAGCTTGTATCTCCAAAACCTTAATAGCCAGGGACTTGAAAATTTTAGTGCCTTTGGCACAAATTTGGCTCTAAATTTTGACATATTAAACAAAGTCGTAGGTCCATTCGTTCAGAAGATACAGATGAGTAGCTGTAGACACGTGGTCTCCAGCTTACACTTTAAAATCGAATCATAACTACTACAGCTTTCAAGTATGACGTTCAATTTTTTTTGTGCCATTGGCACAAATTATGCTCTAAATCCCTGGCTATAGTATATAACCACATCTTCAGCCGTTTCGTATATACAGCATGTGTCAGCTGGAGACCATAACGTCAGCTAACACACTAATAATCACACGTAGCGTCGAAGTTTATTTGGCACCTAAATTTTGAGTTGGTATTCATAATTGCACAAAATATGCTCTAAATATTGGCATATTCAGAATTAAGAAATTTCGATTGAGTAAGCTGGAGACGTTCACACGACGAACTGCACTGAGTCCGTCACTCTGAGACATACAGTTGTTAAGTTTCATCATGTGCCTGTAATTTTACTGGCTCTCAAGGACAGCTGCCGGAACACACCGTTAGGTGCTTGGCGACAGACTTGAAGGTAGCTAGCTATCATGCCAGATGAAAGGGATCGAATTTAGCCTGAAAAATAACACATTGGCGACAACTGATTATCTGAACACGTTTACTGTATCAGGAATCTTCACATCTAAAACATTTTATTATTTGAGGTATATTACCTATCAATGAAAAAATTAATCTTATTTAATAAAAGGTGGCCATCTACATCTACCTGAATCGAATAACTATTCTGGGTCTGTTAAAATTGAAAAACTAGATGTTAGTAAAACAAATAAAAATTGTAATTAAAACATTTATTTTATTAATTACATAAAAAATCTTACAATCTATATTACAATATAAAAAGTAAAAGCGTAATTTCAAAATCAGTCGAATTTTGGACGGATATTTTACATAAATGCTTCAATTTCAACATAAGCCTTGGCGAAAAATAAAAAATATAATAATTATAAAAGATTAAATCACTATAATATACACTGAGTAGTAGGTATGGCTGTATATTTCTAAACTAATATAAATTGGATAACATTAGAATTTTATAACAAAAAGACCTTAAAGGCCATCCGCTAAAACTCGCCTAACACGGGCGTGTGAAAACCAAATATTCCCCCTGGAAGTAATAGAGGCATAACAGGTTTTTTTTTAATTCTCTAAATCGACACCGAGAGGACTACTCCCAAAACCCAGTTATTACCCACCATCCAACACCACCTGGGTGATCCGCGGAGCCATCGAAACAAGGAACGGTAAACATCGTAGTGGGGAAAAGCTGTGGGCGAATTAATGCAATAATCCATTTCTAGTTACTACATACTGGTAGATACAAACTACATAGAGAAGAGATAGCGGTATCTATTCAGTATGCATAATATGCTTGGGCTAGTTCCCGCATAAAATTATTTGAAACATTAGTGTAGTCATTTGCGGTTTAGCGAACAGTCTCAAAGCCTAAGTTGGCACCAAATTTACATAGAGATCGAACAGTAAGTTTGGCAAGATCATTGTGAGAGTATCATACACTATTTTATAGCTCGTGTGTCATAAACCCGTCAACGTGAAGTAAATCCCCAGTAGTGAGGGTGCTAAACGCTGTGCATAAATATACAACTTAAGCCACGACGACGCGTGACTTAAAATCGGGTTTAGGTCACACAGTGCTATAAGAACTTTTTTTTAAGCGTGAACAGCATACAACTTTAACTGCGCGCATACGTTTTGTTAAGTACTATAAACTATGGCGACCGACCAGCAAGAACTTAGTCACATTATTTTTCAAATTATTGTGACATAACAAGCACGAAGCCCACCTGATGTTAAGCGGTATCCTCTACCTATAACAGACGGATTTCGTCACAAGTGACGAACTGCACTGCGCCCGACACCCTGAGACTTACAGTTGTTAAGTCTCATTGTGTGCCTGTAATTTTACTGGCTCTCAAGGACTGCTGCCGGAACATATTGTTAGGTACTTGGCGACAGTTTTTTTTCATTGATTTTTGCTACACCTGTCGCCCGTCGAACTTCACCGGACTTTGGGCGAGGGAAGGCCGTCTTACAGGCTTGGAAGCGACATTTTCTACTTCTTGATTTTATACTATGTACCTTCCCTCAACTATCGCACAGTAGCGGATGGCAGCCGACGCGACGGCTTTAGCTTTGCTGGTCGATGCTAGTTTGTAGAGATTTCCACCAACAAGAATCGGACAGTTCAGTTTAAGGTGAATTAGTGGCGCACGGCTTCCACAAACCATCCACGGTCTGATGCGAATCAATGCGAAAATAGCGCTGCTAAACCTCTCACTCGCACACTTTAGATAGCAATAGCGTGCGAGTGAGAGATTTAGGTCCAGATATGTGTGAGGAACGTGAGCGGTGTAAAAAGAAAAAACGACCAATAGAATCGCTGCTTTCAGCGAGGCTAGTAAAATGAAGCGATGCTATTGGTGGATGTTTTCTTTTTACACTGCTCATCTTTCTTGCACATCTCTGCTGTAATGCAGCCTTAGCGGCGCCATTTTTGTTTCTTTACACCGGGCTATAGGTTCTCGAGTGTTTACCACACTACACCGGAAGACGTAGAGTTGGTAGGCCCCCCACCAGGTGGACTGACGACATCGTGAAAGTAGCAGGTAGCCAGTGGTTACAAGTGGCTAATAGCCGTTCTTTGTGGCGTTATATGGGGGAGGCCTTCGTTCAACAGTGGACGTCTTCCGGCTGATGATGATGATGATGATAGGTATATTATATGTTATGTGAGTAGTGACGTCAGAGTGACGTAGTGTGGGGGGCGCGTGCATACGCAGTGGGAATGAATCCGGAGCGGCGAGACTTCGGCGCGTGCGCCCACAGCCACCCCTCCACGGTCTGCTGCGTCAGGTCCGCGTATACCCACTCTCCCCTCTTCACTGATAAGTCATCCGGTGCTTGCGCCTGTAAGAAAATAAATTGTGCGATTTTAAGAGTGCATTCCGTTAAACTAAAATACTTTTAATTATTATTTAGTAACCGGCAAGGATTCGCGTATTTCCCGGATATTGTTCCGACCAGTTCAGTTACGTGCTTCATCCCGCGCTCGCCGCTGTGCACAATCGTGACTCCCAGACGAAGAACTTCAAATAAGTTCGAAACTGGTCGGAGCAATATCCGGTAAATATTACGCGGTTACTTAATAATAATTATGGACAAAACTAGCGAAAGTTTTTTTAGCTTAATATACTCTTAATGAAATTTAGTTGTGTACATTTTTAAAGACTGTTTGGTGTTCTAACGCGCACACCTATGTCTAAAATTGCAACCTATTCGAAGTTCACACATCCCTACGTTTTTGCCAAACCATTCGTGTTTTTTTTTTCTTTTTTTTTTTTTTTATGCTGGATAGGTTAGCCTTTGACCACTAACTCACCTGATGGTAAGTGATGATGTGGTCGAAGATGTTGTTCAGGCTAACCTAGAAGTACTGGCTCTCAAGGACAGCTGCCGGAACACACCGTTAGGTGCTTGGCGACAGATTTTCTACTTGAGGGTGGTAGCTAGCCAGGCGGGCATTCGCAAAATGCCCTACCACCATGCAAAATATACTACATAATACATATACTGTATCGCGAAGATATTTTTTTTGTAAAGAGAGAAGATTCTAGAGATATATTTATGGTAATTTTTAACTAGAGAATGCATTATTGCCGAAACCATTGTATTATTGTTTTACTTTATAAAGCAAGTTATCAAGTTTAAGTATTGTTTTCGCCCCCTCCCCAATATTTTTTTTTTTAATTTTTATTTATTTATATCATTTACAAAATCAAAAAATAAGCACACCGAAAATTACAGAGATTTGTCCGGTATGCGTACAAAAGTCGAGTTGTTGACATATAACGTAACATAAACGCTAATGTGGAAAAGGGACAACTATATTGGTTTTATTTCGCCGAGCAGTAAAAGACGACTCAAGCCGATAACAAAACTTGCTTTTCTACTATCCAGTGCGTTATCTACAGTATGTTCAAAAGGTGTGATTTTAGTTTATCTATAATATTGTTCCTCGTAATACTGTTTTCAACACATTGCTTGTAGAGTGAGCTTTATTATATCGTTCTTAGAGCCATAAACCGAACTATAACACCCTCGTGCATAGTAATATTATACACTAGTGCGTAATAGAACTATCCCTACAAAGTTAAGTTAGTACCTAACTGCAAATTATATGCGAGTAAACAGAGCATTTTCAATTTAACCGGGTAATACAGATTTGTAACATCAAAGAGGTTTATATGTAATCAACCATCAAACATTAGCCACGCGCAAAAAAAAACTTGCGCGCTATTTTCCATAATTTTCGTATGTTGTTTGTATCGCATATGTGATCCTCGTCTTTGTGATGACTCGTGAGCAACTTGCTCATTAAACACTCAGCTACCTCACACAGCCTCGTGTACAATGAGCAACTTAGCTCACTTGTATCATAATCTACTATTTTAAAATTAGCATCGATATTATTTAATAGACGTCATATCAAATCCGTTGTTCCGCCCCATTACAGTCCCACCAACTTATCTGTTCAGGCGGCAAAAAAAAGAACTACAACATTTCTTCAAATTGTGACAGTTTGTAGTTGATTTCCTTGACCAGTAGCGCCCTCGAAAACTGCACAGTTAAGTTGGTGGTACTATATGAAGGATTACCTGTCACATTAGCAGGGATGAGGTAACGTAGAGGAGAGTATAATGGTATTTTCTTTCACGTTTAAGCTGTGTGGAATTAAAGCATTTTGTACTGTACCTTGTAATCATAAAGCATGACTAGCTCAGTCCCGTGGTATCGCCCGTCTGTGTCCTGCGTATTGGTTGTGTTGTTCAAACTGTTATTGGACAACAATGTATTGTTGATGTTTGTCGGCTGTGGCGAAAGCACTGGTTGGGTGTGGTCTTGTTGCGTTGCTGAAATAAAATAAAATCATTTCGTAGTTAAAGTACTTAAAAGTATTAAAGATAATTAATTCAATTGAGGCCTCTACGTCGATTTTGCGGCCGCGTTCGGGATAAAGGGTATAAAAGCCAATGCGAGAAGAACGGACAAAATACTCGAAACCATTATTTATGCCTTTACAGTTAGTAACTTAATTATGTCTATTAAGTACACTATTGATTTACATTATAAATTAGTAATTGAAGGAGGCTTGGCAGGGGTAAAAATTTCCAAACATTATTGTTGACTAAATAATCATCATTCCATACATCGAATTTCCCGCTTTTGCAAGATAACAATGGTATATATATCGGCTGCTGCTCCTCACAACAATACACTATACATTATGCTATGGATATACACAAAATAAATCATCAGAGCTGTATCTTCTCCGTCAACTACTTCGTCAATCTTACGAGCGGCGAATGCAGTAACACTGACTCCCGGACATTTATTTCCCAATAAGGCTGTTGCTTTATAAAATAATAGTTCAAATTGGCGAAATTCTAGGCTAGCCTGAACAACATCTTCGACCACATCATCACTTACCATCAGGTCAGTAGTGGTCAAAGACTATCAGGTATTATAAAAAAAGTTTTGTTGGCGAATGTAGATATTATTAGTGCAAAATTTCATTTTTAAAACCGTCAATTAAAACTTACTTTGTACAACAGCTGGGTAGACGAAGCCAGAGGGTATGAATCCCTCCTGACCGTCACTCCTCACTATCCAGTACCAATCAGGGTCTTCTCTGTTTAGAACTGAAATATACAACATAAAACCTCATTAACACCAACAGCTCATCATATGCAGGCATTAAAATTTCCTACCAGCCTCCAGTCAATATACTTTTCTGGTTTTATGCTAAATAATTAAAAAAACTGACATGAATAACCAGCGTTATATTAATTTAGAAAAACAAATCCAAAGATCATGTATTTTTACTGAGTGAGCACTTTAGTGCTTCCAACTCTGTTCAGTTCATAAGGGTGCTATCGACAAAGATAATCTGTCACAGTAAAAGGAAATTTAGAAGTTCATTTCTCTGACACCTGAACAGATAAGTTGGTAGCACTGTTTAGGTATAGAAATCTTAACAATAGCGAAAATAAAAATCTTACAACGAAAATTATGCTAAAATCGGTTATCCTCTGTTATTATTATGATTTAAAGAAAAGTGGTACCTACATATGACATGTACAATGATTTGAATATTTATTAATAATAAGGCAAGCGAAGCGCAACATGTACATTTTGTGGCCCCTTTTACTGCAAAACTATCACTCCTATAGATTCGTGCTTTAACATAGTAATTTAACTTGATATCTAGATGAATTATCTGTCAAAAGAAAAATATAACTGTAACCAGTGTAATATAACTTTATAACCATAAAAAAATGAACATTAACAATTTTGTATTCATTGGATAGATTGTTATTGACTACTAACGCCATCTGTTAGAAAATCAAAGAGTTAACATCGCTGCAACAGAACTAAACTTAAATGTTAGTCGCACCACACCGTACACCGTAGTTACTCTCTACTAGATGACACCACTAGAATCAGGTTGTGAAATGAACGCGAGCCCTCACAAAGCTCAGCTTTTTGCTAGTATATATGAAGTTTGTATGGAGCGTGATAGCGAAACTTTTCTTTCTTATACTGACCTGTGACAAACTCGCCGCGTTCGACATCTACATCGTTTTCATCTCTAGCAGTGAATGTGTAGAGAACAACATATCGTCCAGAAGGATCCTTACTAAATGGACATGCTTCACCCTCGCTACCAATTTCCGATGTGCCATCGTTAGTGACTGCATCCGATACTGATAATCTATGAATGAAAGAAGGTGTGGTTAAGGCGACTACACCTATAGTATGAAGCAGTTGTAGCACTCTGTGGAAACTAAAAACAATATCCGATAATGAGAGGATGAACTTGTTCAAATCTCAATTCACAAGTACCTCATTGTATAAAATATAGTGCTATTAATTATGCTGGCCAATTAAAAGAGGGTAATTCATGAATTTAGGAATGCTTGAAAAATATTTTTAGTTTAGCCCTTAAGAAACCTTGAAAAGCTTCTAATATTCCTACACTGCAAGATCGAAGTAGAATGATAGTACTTAATTGTGCACATTGACATGATGTTAAATTTTTTTATTAACTTAAAATGGAACTGACTTCAACACTACGAAATAACTTGTTGAAGTCGGTACCATAATAGTTCAAAAGTACCTATTATCACAATATTGTGCGCATGGTACAGACTTCGACAAGTTATTTTACACCTTTGAGTGTTGAAGTTGGTTTCATTTTGAGGCAAAAAAATATTTTACCCTTTTTGTGATCAATTCACTGTCATTGACTATATCATCAAGAAAAGAAAACACTTTTCAGTTAATGGAGTGTAACTCAAAAACGGCTTGACCGATTTTGATGACATTTAAATGGGACCACACGGGAAACATCAGCTTTCAATTAAAAAATGAATCATCAAAATCCGTTCACCCCGTCGAAGTTCTGAGGTAACAAACATAAACAAAGAGTCGAATTGAGGACCTCCACTTTTTTTTGAAGTCGGTTAAAATTAACAATGAAAAGTTAAATATCTCTTCAAGACATATTTAGGAATTTATAACCAATGAATTTTTTTGTGTCTTAAGTATATTTAATATTGTTAATTGATAAATACATAAATCAAGGGCATGCTATGTATTATTGCTTTGGTGATAAATAATTCTCTCAAAGAAATTGCATTAAGATGTTTGTAAGCAATAGTGCCTTGCTAATTGCTGTAAGTAAAAATAGTTAAATATTTCTAATTTAGCTACTGTTGTTTATAAAAGTATTTTTATAACTTAAGGCACTTACTGTGAAACATCTCTATGTGCCAGATCTGCTGGAGATCTACTCCTCGGTAGTTTCTTCTTCAAGTCATGGTGCTCACATGGGGCGCAGTACGAATGTGGAATGAATCCCTCCCTGCGAGACTCTGCTAGTATCACATACACCCAATCATTTTCTCTATATAAAACATTTACTATTTGACCACGTTTCACCTGCAATCACAATTGTTTAATGATAAGTGGAGGTGTCTCGCAATTCAAGCACCAAAGTCCTCAGGTACATTATTTTTGAAGGACTTTTTGGCACAAGGGAGTGCGGTGGTACCTATGGAGTAATAAAACTATCCTACCAGGTGATAAATAACATTCATGAGATCATAAGATCATTTACCCCCAGTTTCAGGAATTGTCTTGATTAGCTACAAGACTTTGACAAACATATGGAATGTTTGTCAGTCTTGTAGCTAACAGACTTAATACTGAATGCTCAATGGTCACCTATCCCATAATAGAATACCATTTACTGACCAGTTACTGTATCTATAATAGTCTTGGGGATCGCAGTATAAGATAACAGTTGATCAGAAGGCAATGCTGCCCATCTTCCGGTATATCCGCCGGTTAGAGCTTCACCACATGGTGGAAGGTCATTTTGGGATTACCCGCCTGGCTAGCTACCATCCTCAAGTAGAAAATCTGTCGCCAAGCACCTAATGGTGTGTTCCGGCAGCAGTCCTTGAGAGCCAGTGAAATTACAGGCACATGAGACTTAACAACTATGTCTCAAAGTGACGGGCGCAGTGCAATTCGTTACTTGTGATGAAATACATCTGTGAAACCGCTTTACATCAGGTGGGCCTCAAGCTTGTTCCCTCACAATAATATAAAAAAAAAACCTTAGTCGGCATTTACTTCACTCACGGGAAGAAATAGGGGGTGTGACATTCCCTCTTCTTCTATCCTGGCACCGCATGAGGACCAGTTAGTGTACAGTCTATCAACTAATTAAGGCTGTCACAATGGTGTCAGAAACTGGGGGTAAGTATGAAAGATTGACAATTATATCAAAGTCACAATCATTTCATGGAATCAAACCTTAAAAATTATAGAATGTTAGGGCAGACAAGTTGTGCCTTTGAAGTTAAGCTGTGTGCAAAATTATGTATACCAATGCAATAAAGCTAGTGACTTAATTTTGTAGTCATTCAACTCCGATAAGCTGACCTTATAAACAGCTAGAGTTCATTTAGGCAATCTGTTGTCTGTGGAACACAAGTAATGTGAAGAAATCTTGTAGCCATCGTCTTCTATATACCTACTACTGGAATGGAAGTGTACCTGAATGTCTTGTGTCTCTAGAACACTAAACTTGATTTTTAAGAAGCTATTTCCAAAATCACCTCTAGAACTAGACTTTGTCCACATTTGAATGCCATTGCAGTGTTCTTTTACTGATTTTTATTTCAGGTGATTAGTGAGTTTATGAATAAACGTTTTTTCTTCCCATTAATACTTTAGAACTTGCGACCCGCCCCGGTTTCGCACGGGTGCAATGCTGACACTAAATAATCTGTAATATTAATTTAAATTACATGGTGTAAATGGCCATATGTATTTAAGGTACTGAATCGGATAAGGATTAATGCTATATTAAGTTATACGGATAGGGATTAGAGCTTAGAAATGCAGAGCGAATGGCTAACCATAGGTGAATTTTGTATCCCTTTGGCGTTAAAGTGGCGCACCTTGCTATACGATTGGTCACCTGCCTTATTAAAATTTTATCTAAACGCCTTTCAGATGACCCTCCCAGACCAAAGTAATTTAGTAAGATGGGGGAAAGCCACCGAAAAGTCTTGCGGTATTTGTCGGGAGGGCATAGGTACAGCAAGGCACTTATTGGTAGGATGCAAGGTGCTCCTTGATAGGGGTCATTATTCACGCCGTCATGATAGAGTCCTCGAAATCATACGAGAAGCAGCGAGTCTCTCGGTAGCTAGAGCAAAAAGAGGTTTGACCACGAACAAACGACAGGTTGCTTTTGTAAAAGAAGGGTCATCTACCAAATCGAAATCCAAGCCTTACTCCATCTTAGGCGCAGCTCCCGATTGGACTCTCTTGATGGACACGTATGAAAACCATTACAAAATTCCTGAGGATGTTGGTGTTTCGTCATCTAGACCAGACATATTTTTATACTCAAAAAATCTAAAACGCATAGTACTTATAGAACTTACTGTGCCGTGGGAAACAAACATACCTAAAGCCCACACAATAAAAACAAACAAATATTATGACCTAACAAATGAATTAACCAAAAACGGTTATGTGGTTAGTTTATATGCTGTAGAAGTTGGAGCAAGGGGTATACCAGCGAAACCCCTATATAACCTACTTAAAGACCATGGCCTACCAAGAACAACCATAACTTCCATCCCAGAACGTGTATCTAAGGCGGCATTAGTAGGATCTTATCAAATTTGGTTAGATAGGGGAGGAGGCTCGAGTGGTGAAGGAGAGCATTGATATATCATAAAGGGGCCCCTTAATCCTACTCCTGGGTTGCAAGTCCCAGGCCCCTCTAGCCTCTTCCTCTGCAACGGGATGGACCCGGCACCCGCACGGTGAATCCATGGAATGCTAAGTAATTCGTCTCTCTTAAAACAGCTTCGTAAATAAGCCATTATTTCTCGTAAAAAGTAAAGGATAAAAAACAGTTATTGTGGGTTATCCCTAAGAGATAGACATATATCATCGTGGACTATTTTGTAGACCTTTTTAAGGTGTACAATACTGTAGTACATTATTTGATCTATCTCGTATGGCCAGATCCCTGTCAGCCAGAGTTTGCAATGTAAGCGCGAAAAGAGTTTTTATTTACGACATCCGTTAGAAACCTCCATTATTATCAGTGTTTCTCTACTATATTACACATATAAAGCTTTACCTTGAATCATTCAATCTATTAAAAAAAATCGCACCAAAATATGTTGCATAGTTTTAAAGATCTAATCATACATAGGGACAGACAGCGGGAAGCGACGTAGTATTATACTATGTAGTAATTAATCTCATAATCCAATAAATCAAGCAGATTTCATAACTTTTTAGTCATCTGAATTTAACAATATTTTTTGATTATCATCCAAGATCTTGAGAGATTAGAAATTACAATCTAGGGTGATCTCATATTTGCAATATTGAGTCGAAATTGCATGCCCTAGTTTTTGGGGGGCCCCATATGTTCTAAAAGTCCAAAGCAAGCATTGTAGGAGCTGACTAAAACCTCTTGCCTTGGTTTGGCCCAAGCAGACAGTAATATTTACCAGTAATAATTGAGCATGGTTTGCCCTTCCAGAATATGCAAAGCTGCCCAGGCTTTAGGTACTTCAATATGAGTTTTGGACACCCGGAGATTGATTCCTCAGTGCTTTGGTAGCTGGTACACTCCTGGAGTATTATTCCTTTTTAATATATTTTTTGTGACTTATACTGCACCAGTTTTGCTTTATTGTGATAAATTGTAAAATAAGCAAATTTATAATGTCAAATGCAGGTCCTATTTGTAAATTTTTGTGTTTCGTTTCTAATCAAATTTAAAAAAAAATCTAAACTTATGTTATGGGTCTCTCTCACAGATTATACACATTTAAATAAGCTTTTACCACCTTATACACAAACTATGTGATTAAATAGAATGTAAGATATAAAAAAATATCAACAATAGGCAGCTGCTACCATTGTCACTTCACAGCTCTGCCCATCCCCTCATTCCATTCCAGTTGTAGGTATACAGAAGAGATAATATGATTATAAGGATTGCATGCTAAGCAAAAATGTCATTAACAGATTATTGGAGCACAAAAGTTATGTGAAACAATATTAATTTAACCATCGTAGGGGACTGTGCACGGCCCTTAACCAGACTTCTAGAATTCATCTGATTGAATGAAGAGCTTTTTCAAACGCTTAACTCTCGCAGTGATAAAGATACCCCTCTATATTTCTAAATAAGATTACAAGCAATATCACATACTAAAAGAAAATCATTTTTTTTGTAAATGTGATGCAGACGAGATGACTACAAAAATCACAAAAGAGAAGACTTATTCAACAATGGTCTACAGACTAAAGTGCCAATATTTTAAATAAAAAAGTATTTCTAACCTCTAACTCATCATCTACACATGGAGCAAAATCATGCAGCACCACCATCTTGGAATCAGGACTGAGACCATGTTCTTTTTCTATTCCAACTCGGACTAGGGTTTCTATACTAGCTGATCCGGTAATTCGGCCCATGCCTGGACTGAGTCCTGAGCCAGGTCTTGATAGGTCTTTATCGGAGTCCCCACTGCTTGCTGATAATAAAATCCAATAGTACAATTAATTCTAACATGTAATAAGTTCAATATACAATAATAACACTCACACTTTAGAGAGTTTAGGTTTATAAAAGGTAGGATAATATTCATGTGAATATGTTGCTAGCAGGGTAATGACAAATTTGCACAAGGATAGATATACAAAATGTCATATAAAAAGCATACCTATAAAAGGTATGACTATGTTATCTTAAAATATGTATGGTCATTTCATTAAGTATATCAGATTTACAACAACTTCTTTTCTGTCTCTTGCCGTGTGGCCAATTATTGCCACTGATACATATATATAAAAAAAAAATGTTTACAATCAAAACTATTGAAACTTACATTGGACGTATGTATAAAGGTAAATGAAGATATGCTTTTTTTTAATATTGTCATGTTTGCTATAATGCCTGCTATGCTGATTACTTTATATTTAAATTCCAAGTTTCATCCAAATACTCATAATAATCAATAGGATGAAACTTGGAATACCTATGGATAGTTTGGGTCTTGCATTATCACATGATACTTTTCATCATCATTATCATCAATCACTACGCGGATGAAACCACAGAGCGCAGCCAGTAACAAAGCAATGCAAGCTTAAACTTTTGTAATACCTAGGAACCTACTGTCTCGACTAGACACATGTTTAGGTACTGATTACTCAAGTTTTATTTACTTAAGTTTTTAACCTATTTATCAACAAAGTAGGGAATCGACTTGTTAAAAACTGGGGAAGTAACTGTAGAGTTCAGGTCTCAACGCAAATGTAATTTCTGACAAAACAGAGCATTTCTGGCACTCAGGACTATTTTCCCACGGTCATGTAGACAGGTTGCTTGTTTGTCAGGTAAAACAAGATGTAATTTCTTGTTTTGTAATATTTATCACTATGTAGAAAGTTTGAGGTCATTGACTTCAGAAGTTCAAAAGATGTTACTCACATTTCTTCTTCTTTCCCCTTCGTATTCTCACTGGACATAAGAATGCCATATTGTTTTAGCTGTATTTATTCATATCCAACAGAAAATATTAAAATAACTAAGTAAAGTTTTATCGTAAAACTTTTCCCACGACCGACGAATCCGACGATAACGACATGTCAAAAAGTTCACAAAACAACTTTTTTAGCGTTTCGTTTTTGCAATTGAGATGAGACCATAGATTGAGACTCTTGAGTTAGGAGTAAAATACGCATGTCAATTCTACAATGAATTATTCGGAAAATCGATCTAACATGGATCGATTCATGAGATTAATTCCCGAAAATCGAGAATCAAATGGCAACAATAACTAAGGCCCACTTGCGCCAACGAGGAAACGCGAGTTAAACTCGAATTGAAATTGTCATCGGTGGACACAGCCTCCCAATTAAGGGGGGTTTTGCCATAATCACCACGCTTGGCAGGCGTCTTGGGGATCGCAGTCCAAGATATCAGTTCCTCAGAAGGCGCTACTGCCCACCTTCCGGCGTTATTTTTCCTTTAGTCGCCTCTTACGACAAACACAGGTAGCAAGGCGGGAGTGCATAGGAGAGCTCTTGATAGAAAATCGGTATTTTAGAGGTAAAATATATCGATCTTGGACAGTTTGGGTCGAATCGATTCAAAACTCGATTACTATTGACGATTTTGATATCTCTAGTGACAAAGAACTTCAGACGCTGGCAATAATAATTATCTGGGGTTTTGTAATCATTGCTGAAATGGGGTTGAATTACGAAAGCTATCTCTATTCTATCTCTCTCTCTCTATCTATATTCTTTTGACCACTATCTGACCTGATGGTAAGTGATGATATGGTCGAAGATGTTGTTCAGGCTAACCTAGAATTACTGGAGCTCAAGGATCGCTGGCGGAACACACCTTTAGGTGATTGGCGACAGATTTTCCTCTTGTGGGTGGTAGATAGCCCGACGGGAAGTCGCAAAATACCCTGCCACCATCCTATAACGACTGCCGTCCTAAAACAACAACCGGGACCGACTGCTTAACGTGCCTTCCGAAGCACGGAAGCGCTCAGTAGTAACATAGTAGAAAGAGTGGGGAAGTAGGCCATCTCCGGCCCAATTCGCGATATAATTACCTACCATACTTGCCTGTCTCAGGGTTGTTACTTGTTTATAATGTATGTACTCGTATATGCAAAATTTTAATTCAGTATCTAGAAATGGGCAAGGGCCGGGAAGTTGTATTTTTTACTTGTGTTGTCTGGGTTCAGGGTTAGTCAGGTCGGTTTTATACCTAAACGATGATGACATGAAAAAAATACCGACTGGCGATATCTATGTGGTTGCGGGGCCAGAGACGTGCGACGGGGCATACCTAATACAACAAAAAAATAAGTAGGCATCATCAAGTAAAAATCATAAGTATGCTAGATGCTAGAATAAGTGACTTGCTTACCTGCTGTTCAGTAGGTAATCTGAACAAAGACAACTCTGGAATCTATGAATTATTTAGACAGCCGAACAAACAGCTATAAAAGTTCTCATGCGAATATCAAACATTTTTCATTTATTTAGCGGTGCCAAAAAGCCGTGACGCGCGGTCCTTGTTCGGTGTTAGCCCCGACTGGCGCTAACACCGAACAAGGACTGAGAAACGGGTCGAGATTGTGTTGAGTGTGCGTGCGGGACGCATAGATACTATGGAGCACACAAACAAGCCGCGCGCGGTGCGTTTGTATGAAGATAACTTACTTCCTCACTCCTTCTACTATGGTAGTAATGTCACTAGCGGTCACCCATCCAACGTTGCTTAACTAAGCTGTTCGGTTGAACAGCAAAGCAAACTTGGCTACGAGCGCTTCAACAATTTCACAGATGGTGTGGATGTATTTTATTGTAAATAGTGATTAGGGAAAAACAGTTATATTTTCATAAGAAGTAGTATATTATATTTATTAGGGTACAGGTTTTCACGGTAAGTCGACTCGGTCCCTCGATTACGGCTCGCGCGCTATATCGCCTTGTGTGTAATGATCATAGATCAAATACGTATTAATATATACGTAAAATTATCCATATCCTATATTTACTTGTGTCATAATTATTCATAATGTGCTATTTCAACACACTTACCCGTAACGGGCATTTGAATGCACCGATTTTAGTGTCATTACCCACGTGCGTGTTTTTTTTCTACATACTCGACTCGCACTTGTGTTTTATATGGAAAAAGAAACTATTCCACACTGCTCACCAAAGAGATTGTAGTTTGTTTCATTCGTTTTTATATAAAAACAAACCAAAGAGTGTTTTACCTACTGAAGGAAAACTTTAGAAGATTTAATAATTATAAACCTTCTCAATCAGATTATCATTGCTATCAAAAAGATAAAGTATAATTAAGAACTATTCGTTTTGTATTGTATTTAGTAGTATCTGTATCAATGATATTATTACTTCTCATATTGACACTCTTACAAAACACAACATTGTCACAACATAGTACGCCACGCTTCGATGTATTGCACCTTCATCTCTCTCATGGCCGCTTTCTTGTGGTTCGTCCACAGTTCCAATGTAAACGGTGGTGCAGTAGCTCATAAATAGCTGTTTTTACGGGGTAGCTATAGCAGGCGAAGCGTCTGGCCAGCATGTTACCACGCACTGCAATGTCACGCCTCTGCCTTTCGATATCCGTATGATCCGATAAGTATAGTAGTGCGGTATTTATATGTCCGAGGTTCTTTAATAAAAAATACGTTGTTTTTAGGAAAAGGGTGTACCTATAATACAAAAAAAAAGTCATTCCATATTACTCTATACTTGTCGTGACATATTTTGTAATATTTTTATTGAAAGAATTGAACAGACGAACTGTCTGCTCCCATCACCGTGAAACATAAAGTTTTTATGTCTCATGGGCTGGTAATTACACCGACACTCTTCAAACCGGAACACAGTAATGCGCACATTATTCTTGGTAGTATAGAAATGGCGGCACGGTGGAAGTATTGCCGAGTTTATAGAGATATATTTTGTGAAAGAGTTCCTCCAGGGAAATACTTCCCTGGAGGAACTCGTACACAAAATATCTATAATCGTAGCTACACAGTACATGCTAGGTTAGCCTGAACAACATCATTTACTGCATCATCACTTACCATCAGCTAAGATAGTAGTCAAAGCCTAACTTAAAAAAACTATTTATTAAAAGCAGACATACAAATAAACAGTGCTAAAAAATGTGAGCGTGTACTGTAATTATTGGTAGCTATGACAACTCCTAGTGTAAGAGAATATTTCTTAAATGTTCGATGGCTTCATATTCTGACTACATCGGGTTTAAAAGTAGACAAGACATTAAACCGTAGTAAAGGATCTTGACATTGAGCGCTGAATCGTTAGCTGCTAGAGAGATAGGGGCGATAAAGTGCTGTGTGAATGTGACACGACATTATGCCTATGGCAGCTGTCAAAGTGATTTTGTCACCTGTCACAGCTACTATCATAAGTGTAATCTATTAGTTAAGCATCTTTTTATAAAATAACTATAAGTATTACCTATATTAATAACCATGAAAATAAAATCACCAAGGAGTAAAATGCTTTTTACTTACAAAGTTGCTTATTTTGTATCTATGGTGTGGGATGCTATACATAAATACACAATTACTGTTGTCCGCTCCGAAAATCTATCAAAATTTTCTGAGAATGGAATATAAATACTTTGGCACGAGTACCTGAATAATTGAATATAAAAAATAGACTAGTTTGAATTTTAGTTACACTTTAGTGTCTACCTAGTTACGTACATATTTTATTATGTATAGGTACATAGGTAAGTATATATTCTTCTATATTTTCAACAATCTATTATTTTACAACTACCTGCAAATAAATACTGCTCTAAGTAGCGAAGACTTCCGTATACAATGTCAGGCTTCATATTTGGTACTTAGTTACAATAGGTCCCTATTTGATTTGCATACCTATCAAATGACTAACTACTTACTATCTATTTAATATAGGTGACTACTATATTTGGCATTTTTTTATTTATAACATTTCCATACAAACAATTTACAAAGTTACTTTAAAAATTTTGTTAGTTTACAATACACTTAAATTTAATTTACACCCATTTTATATAGGTACCTAGTTTATATTATATATTGTTGATGTTAAGAAACATTTATTTAAAGGTTTATTACAACATTTTAGATAGAATGTATGAATCTTAAAGTCATCTTAGATTTTCATGACTAAGTACTACCCACATAGAAGGTATATTTGAACGGTTTAAATAACGTATACATAATGATCTTTACTTTTAGTTACTCCTCTACCACAATCACTGCAAGGTACATTAGCGCTTAAAGCCAGGTTATTCAAAATCAACCTATTTTTTGTTTCAGCCCGTAAACAATCAAATATTCATTATTTTGTTTAGATAAAAATCTATGTTGTACCTAGTTCCATGTACTTACTAGCCTGATTATTTTATGGTTCGAAACGTTCATTAAAACTTCACTCGATAATAAAAAATCATGAAAAGAGAGAAATTTACAATGTTTGAGGTTGTACCATAGAACATAATATGTTATATTATAATGCGTACTATTTACTACTTATAATAGTACGTAAAATATATTAATCTTTTAATAAAAAAATATGTCAAGATGTGAGACTTTTTCTCATAACCACTGAGCGAGTAGTCCTCAAAACAGTTGCATTTTTTCACACGAGTTGATTTGAACTGCACTCAGGCGGCGGCAGCGTTTTAAGAAGTTTACTCAATTGTATGTGACGATATACTTAAACATAATAAGAAAAATATTTGTGATAATAATTACATAGGTAGGTACCCTTTCCATGGTGTCGATTCCATACAAGTTATCTAAACTTAAAATTCTATAAAACATTGTACTCGTAGTTGTTACACTGTTCACACCCAATCGCAAGCATTACCTATACGTTAAATTCGTAAAGGTAATGCTTGCGATTGAAATTATATTAGGTATTTATAACTCTGTTCAGACTAAAACCTAAATTCGTATAACGCTTGCGAATGAAATCATGGTAGTTCTTCAGTTCACATAAAAAAAAAACATATTTAAATAACGCTTGCAAACGACAGCTCTTATAGTTGACTTTATAAATTAAATTTTAAGTATGTTTTCCCAAATTTAGTCGTCACTGGATGCTCTTTAAACTGATGTAAAATGATACACTGTTGAATATAATACTCAATTCTATTTTTAGACTGGCTATTTTAAGTGTTACACGAATGAGGATTTTAGTGTGAAGAGAATAAGAACTACCATAGTTTATAAAGTTGAAATTTAGAAAATTTGAAATTAAGAGAATTTGAAATTAAGAGATTTTGATATTAACAGAATTTGAAATTAGGATAATTTGAAATTTAGAGAATTTGTGTAGAATCGACGCCCATGCCGTACAGCTTCTGAGCACCAGCTATATATACATGTAAACATATACCAACATAAATTAGTTATACATGGTTTTTGATCTCAGTCTAACTTTTAGCTTGTCAGTGGCGTAGTAGGTTAATAACAAGTGGCTAGATATACAGCACCGACTACCAAGCTACAAGAAAGTATTAATAGCCACGTTATAATTTTACAAATGCTGCGTGTCAGTCAACGAATGCCATTGCTCATGCTTATGATCAGGAAATTTGATGCAATCCATCCAGTGCTTCAGTCTTCGGCCTTTACTACTCGCACCTAATATTAAACTCCCTAGAAAATCATTTGGTTTGCCATAGTCCTTATCCCAAACTGTCAATGTCAAATTTTGGCGGGAAAGCTCCGTTGGTCGTGTCTCGAATAGAAACTCTTCGTTCCAAACAGGATTGAGGTTTCTCCATTTAATAGACGTCTTGTGTTTTTTATGATATGGGTCTGGGTCCAAATGTCTGAAAAGAAAGTTTAATGTCGTAAAGGTAATTAGGGTATTTAGGTAATAGAAGTTTCCAGTTAATTAAATGTAATGTTCCGTTGGCAAGTTTCCAAATAAGATTCAACACTGACTCAGATAGGTGCTTGAGTAATTAAGTAGATGGTAATTAGTTACTCAGTAAAAATATATATTATATATTAATAATAAAAACTTAATAGATTATAGGTACAATTTTAAGACAAGGTATTGGATTGCTGTATACCGGTATTTTGAAATTATTGATTGCTTCAGTACCTAAACTACTACTAATCTACAAGTAAGAAGGTGTACCTACTATAATAGGTACGTCGATTTTGTTACACCTACACAACGTAGGTACAACATGTGGAAGTTTTGGATCAGACAAAGGTATCCAAGTTAGTGATCCCATGATACGCTAGGTACCTAGCTTCATGCTCTAACATAAAAGACATCAAAAAAAATCTTTTAATTCTTCTTAATATCACTAGATTGTTATTATCAGGGCTTGCTCTTAACCCAATGGCATCGGCAATAATTATAACAATAGAATTTCATTCATAAATTGGCCATAGTGGTCCAGTCCGATTTCAACTTATTAATAGATAATAATATAATATCATGACTCTCCTTATTGTATAATACGAGAGAATACGTGAGTCATGATATTGGACCAGCTGCATAAGACAGCATTATAGGTGCTGAACGTACGTACTCAACGCGAGGTGGTTCATAGCACCAATACAACATATATTGTGGCTCCAGGATATCGTATACAGGAAGATGTGCATATGAAATCAGACGGCGATGAAATCACGGGGTCAGCAGTCAAATTAATAGGAATTATTTAGAAGGATAAGCGCATTACCATTAAAACAATGGTTCGTCTAATTAGATGTCTGGTCTTTCCGATCTTTCTTTATAGAGCTGAAACTTAGTCACTCATACTACAGGATTGCCAAAAAATCGATGCACTGGAGATGTGGTGCTGGATAAGACTGTTGATAATATCGTGGACTCCATTCCCCAAGAAGTACAAAAAAAAGGTATACTTTCGTTGACTATGCAGATACGGTATACAAATAATAGTACAAACTCAAATGGAAGGAAGGAGAACCCCGAAGTCATCCACCAATACGCTGGACCGACACGCTGGTCACACAGTGCATAACGTGTGCTCGCAATGCCACTTAAGACGAGAAAAAGAGAAACTTTACGAGCCAGCCCTGGGAAATAATGGGACAAGAATCCGCCATTTGCAATTATTACGACTACACTGCCATAGTAGAAAGAGTGAGGAAGTAGGCCATCTCCGGCCCAATTCGCGATATAATTACCTACCATACTTGCCTGTCTCAGGGTTGTTACTTATTTATAATGTATGTCCTCGTATATGCAAAATTTTAATTCAGTACCTAGAAATAGACAAGGCCCGGGAAGTTTATTTTACTTGTGTTGTCTGGGTTCAGGGTTAGTGAGGTCGGTTTTATACCTAAACGATGAAAACACCTTTCACGATGAAAAATATACCGACTGGCGATACTATGTGGTTGCGGGGCCAGAGACGTGCGACGCGGGGCATACCTAATACAACAAAAAAATAAGTAGGCATCACTCATCATCAAGTAAAAATCATAGGTATGCTAGAATAAGTGACTTGCTTACCTTTCCTATTCAGTAGGTAATCTGAACAAAGACAACTCTGGAATCTATGAATTATTTAGACAGCCGAATACACAGCAATAAGTTCTCATGCGATTATCAAACATTTTTCATTTATTTAGCGGTGCCAAAAAGCCGTGACGCGCGAACCTTGTTCGGTGTTAGCCCCGGCTGGCGCACTGAGAAACGGGTCGAGATTGTGTTAGAGTGTGCGTGCGGGACGCATAGATACTATGGCACACACAAACAAGCCGCGCGCGGTGCGTTTGTATGAAGATAACTTACTTCCCACTCCTTCTACTATGACACTGCTAAGTGCAAGGGCCTAAGAATAAGTGCTTCTACTAAAAAAAAATTTTTTTTATTTCTCATCATTTCTTACTTATGCTTTCTTGTGTATCCACCTTGGACCCCTATAAGCCGAGTATTTTTGTTCCTTATCGTTTTTGCCGCAACCAAGGAAACAATGGATAAAAAAAAATTATACATACAATATGACAAACACACTCACATTTTAACAAAAGGATCGGAGTATCCGTTGCTATCCCTTGGCGGAAGTTCTGCTCCCCTACAAACAGTAACGACCAAAGCCCTTTTCTTAGTGCTATAGCACAAAGCCAGCAACACTCTAGGGCCGATGGGTTCCGACCCTGATGATCCCGAGAGTGCCAGACGTAATTGAGAGGGTGATTTAGCACATTCTCGCAATGCCACTGTTGCTGAGCCCATTTCATCGCAGCCGTATCTGAGAAATAAATTTAATGAACTTTTATTTTCTTCCAAGCAATGATGTTACCTCATATTATGTTCAAATTATTATGGGGCGTATTGAGACCAGTGTTTTGAGATTAATTCCTTACGAGCCGGATTTCTTCTCAGGTGTTTTTTGTACAAATGATCTGGTTGGAAACGTGAAGGTTGAAGTTATATTTAAAATGTGAATGAATCAATGTAAAGTCGTTTCTTGAACACCGAATGTAAATTTATTAAATACTAAGCCAATAATGAAAGGATTGATCATCAATTACAATGAAAATAACCTATCTTGAGATTTTATTACAAACTAAAGTAGGTGAATGTTTATATTATTATACTCTAAGTCATCAGTTACCCTTTACTACTATACTATACGCCTACCCCACGTTGGGCACCATAGTTAAAAAGTTTGAATGCAATGTTTATAAGGTTTAATGCAATAGAGTTATTCAGTAATAAAACTTTATAGATACAGTATACACAAATAAAAAAAATTACCTGTCGTCGTCAAAAAGTACTATTTCTAATGACTTAACACCAAGGTCCGATTCGGTGATGCCAAAGAAATGAAGCGTTTCATTATACTCAGGATTCTTTGTCTTATGCACCGTCTTTGTTCTTAATCTATTTGAATAGGTCCCTTCTGAAAGTAAGAAAATATACTGTAAGAATAAACACCGGAGAATCTCACGTATTTAAATCACGAATGGAAAAAATATTAAATAAATCTCGAAGGCAGTAATGTTTATCGTGATAAACACTTCTGAATGGGACCATGTCCAGTATTCAGTTTTACGTTGCAGGTACTGATATTATGTTGGTTTTTTTTCCTAGCTGGTTGATGTAGTTGATGTATGGGAAGACGTTATTCAGCATAACCTAGAATTACTAGCTGCCAAGGAAAGCTGCCGGAAAACACTATTAGATACTTGATGACAGATTGTTTACTTGATAGCGATAGTGGGCGAGCATTCGCTAAATGCTTTACCAGCATGCTTATACATAGTAGAATGTAAATTTTTACAATACATCTCAAATAATGCTCACACCTTATACATGTATCATCAATATTGTTTACATTTTAATACGTAAACCTTGTATTATCTACAGTGACGAAAGCAATACAAAATGTATTAAAAATATGGTGCTGCGATTGCCAATTCGTCTTTTGTCGTTACGTATAATGGTACTTATAGAAGAAAACCAACTGTTTTTTATGTACAAGAAGTAACGTTCTAGATCATTTATTTGCACGGCAAAAATGAACTTGAGTCTATGCGTGTAAATTTGCACAACCTAGAAGCAGCGGCAGGCAGCGTAGTTTAAAATTATGTAAAAACAGCTCAGTCTCGACTTACTGTATACATAAATACACATAAATTTACGTTAGTAACGATTCTGAATTAATTTGCATCCGTACCTCTAGGTAAAATTTCTAATCTACAAAAAGGGTCGGAGAGTCCAGTCATGTCCATGCCAATCAATCCCCTTGCCCTCAGCACTGTAACTGCCACTGAAGATGTTGCATTCTCGTACGCCAGCCTGACTTCTAGAGTTCCAAAACCTGCGTCAGGTATTGCTGGAGCTCTTTCCACCTGAAAAGTTTTATGTATTTGAATTAGTTTTATTTACAATTATAGCTAAATTTTCTATTTACCGTCCTCAAAAAAGGAGGAGGTACTCAATTCGTCTGTTTTTTTTAATGATTTTACCTCAGAACTTTTGACTGAGTGAACCGATTTTGATGATTCTTTTTTTTTGAAAGCGGATGCTGGTCCATTAAAATTTTATCAAGAGTTACATTCCAATAACTGAAAAGTATTTTCCTATCTTGATGATTAGTCATTGACAGTGAATGGCAATCGATCCCATCAGTAGCAAGGATCACTAAAAAGGGTAAAAATAAAATTCCAGTTATTGGATAAACATTTTTTTTTCAGTTTATAATTTCCGCGGCTACGGGAAATTCCTTAGTTAGAGATTCTAGATCGAAAACAACCAAGCGCCAATAAACCACCTTTCTTTCTTTATAGCTGATCAGGCTAGCCTTTAACCACTAGGTATCTCACCAAAGTATTTTCCTATCTTGATGATTAGTGGAATTGACAGTGAATGACAATCGATCCCATAAGTAGCAAGGATCACTAATAAGGGTGAAAATAAAATTCCATGTATTGGATAAACATTGTTTTTTCATTACAAAATCACAAATATACAGGAATTTAAATCATGTGCGGGATTCAAACCAGCGTCCGCAAGTGGTACTATAGATGTCGCTCCATCCCAATACGATGGTTAAAGAACGATAGGAAAGATTTGAGTTATGACGTCATTTCATGTTAGCTCAATTGGTTAGAGCATACCCCTGCTCAAGGGGTGGATGGACGCGGGTTCAAATCCCGCAATTGACTTAAATTTTTCCTATCGTATATTTGTGATTTTGTAATGTAATCGGCATAGCAGGCGTTATTGCAATTTTTTCAGTTTTTTCAGTTGAAAATTTCCGCGGCTAAGGAAAATTCCTTAGTTAGAGATTTCTAGATCGAAAACAACCAAGCGCCAATAAACCACCTTTCTTTCTTTATAGCTGATCAGGCTAGCCTTTAACCACTAGGTATCTCATAAGTGATGATATGTTTGTAAATGTTGTTCTTCGTGCTGACCTAGAATTACTGGTTCTCAAGGACAGCTGCCAGATTTACTTTGTAGGTTGGAAATTTGTTCTAAAGTTCCAGCTGGCATGAGTTTTCTCAGCATTTTTCACTGGATTTAATTTGATATTGTGTTTTTTTAAGTGGTGCATCGTTTGCTAGATGAGGCATGAGTTTTGACAGACATTTAAATTGCCTTCAATGTGACGTTGTTGTTTTTGTCAATTTGAGAGAGTTAAATTTAAAGAATTTAAAAAATGAATTATCCAGCCTTTTCCAAATATGGTTGACCACTACGAGCAGTAAAGCATAAATTAGAATAATTATTTTTTCTTAAATAAGAAATATATACGTGTATGTACTATTTTCAAATAAAGATTATTTATTTATCCTGAGTACCTGGGTCGGCTTCATGTCTTTTCTGGTGCTTCGTAAGCTGTATGCGCTGCCTTTACTTCCCGTCCGTTTCAAAGCTCCTAGAGGACGTTGATTCATGCTGTCAGTTCGATGAAGACTGAGGCCACTGACGCCATGAGAGAGAATATCCGTCTCGCTCCAGTAGGTCTCCTGAAACAGATAATATCAAGTTGTTTTTATTCTAAATGTATTCCAAGATAAAATTGACCGATAAAGTAATAATCATGCCACTATACATTTAAAGTCGGTCATATTAACGTATTTTGATTTCAATAAATGATTAAATACAGTGATGTTAATAGTTATATCATGTCTAGTGTGTATTGCGAATTTCATAATGGCCAAAAACATCGAACAAAGAGTTTGTCTTAAATTTTGCTTCACAAATGGAATTTCGTGATAGGAGTCACTGAAAATGTTACTGAAGGTTTACGTGAAAGCTTATCGTATATCTTAAGGTGAATCTATTTTGAAAACACATGAGTGGTACAAAGCGTTAAAAACCGTCGTGATGTACTGGAAGATTTGCCTCGCTCGGTTAGGCCATCAACGACCGCAAGTCAAGTTAAATCACAAAAGTGAAGGAAATAGTGACTGAAAATCGAGAGAGATACCCGCCGATTTTTATTGGTCTCACGAGTTGAAAAAAAATCAATTTTGTGGAAAGAAAATTCTTGGATTTTGCAGTAATGTAACTTCGCACAAGGCCATCATTATGAACGATTTTTTGACCAACAACTCAACAGATACCATCAAGCAAACATCTTATTCACCAGATAGGCTCCAGCCTACTTCTTACTTTTTCCTAAACAAGAAAAAGTGTTTAGAAATTGTCTAAATGTTTGAATTATTGGTTGCCCTAAGTGTATCGTTTCTGACTTCACTTCACCATACTTTGAAGGCTACGAATAAATTTATTAGTAGTTTGAAGGTGATCATAGTATTATAAAATATAATTATTTATAGTGAACAGATTTTGTTTTTACGACACCTATCTAAACCATATCGGAGCCGAGATATTAGTATAACCGAACTATTAAAAATTACAATAAATAATAACATGATTTTCATTATATATCAAACAAGTCGTATAAAGTGCGCGTAATTCATGATTATTTGACAGCACACACAATGCCTGGCCCTCCCCGACCCACCCCAGTTCGTGCAACCAATCATATTGTCGGATTCATATACCTGCGCCAATATAATAAAGAAAATAAAGTATACCTATATAAGTCATCATCATCAGCCGGAAAACGTCCACTGTTGAACAAACAACGTCGCAAAGAAACTATTGGCTACCCGCGACTTTAACGATACCGTCAGTCCACCTAGTGGGGGCCTACCAACTCTGTCTTCCAGTGTAAAGTGGTAACCACTCGAAAACTTTTCTTCTCCATCGGTTATCAGTTCGTCGAGCAATGTGGCCCACCCATTGCCACTTCAAATTGTAGTACTCCATAGCCTGTCGCACCACACTTGTTATACTGCATGCGCACAAACCAAGGAATCGCCAGAAGAGAAGCAAACAGGCTACCAAGGATAAGATGCGAAATAACATCTCATCCCAATCTGCTTACTTGTAACGCCATACCCACCGGTCACCTATTAGGCAGAGGTCGGGCGATGAGTATACCTATACAGATTTCACCAGACAGTGGTCATAGTTACTTAAAGGTGACAAAACTGACACCGAGTATCGGTCTGGGTCTGTTGTCAGCAGAAGGTCCAAGCAGTTGGCTGTATGGCCGTCAACGTTAGGAACCCTTGTAGCGCCTTGGACCAGCTGGGTGAGATATAACGTGAAGGCTAGCTTATGAGTCTCTCTCACGGCGTGGTCAGTGTTCTGGTGTGGGAACAGCCACTCCTGGTGGTGGGCATTCAAATCCCATGGTAACACTAACTGAGCGGAAGGGTACTGATGTTGTGCCACATCTGCCGTCACAATTAGATAGTCCATAAGCCTGGTCGTCTCCTGATCACCGCTATGCTTTCGGTAGACACTGGCATAGAGAATTTTATTTGAGCCTATGTCCACCAAAATCCACAAGACTGAGAAGTTGGAGTCTTCAAGATTTCGGAGACACTGACACTAAATGTCATCGAAAGCATATACGCATACCCTAGCACGTGGTCTGAATGTATGTTCCAGGACATAGCCAGGGTACGAGAGGTATACCGCGATAGCCAGACATGTTATCTGCGTCTCCGTGAGGAATAGAAGGAGCGGTTTTGCAGTCTATAGGTGGTGGACCGAGTTGATATTGAAGTGCAGGCCTCGAATATTTGAAAGGTGCACTTGGAGCGAGAGGATGTGCATCCGCTGTCGAACAGACTTTTTATTTTTCATTTTCTTCATATTGTAGAGTGTAATAAGGTAGGAGGACAGCAGTGGGACGAGACGCTACCTACTGCCGACTCATTGGCACACAACTCCGATATCGCACCATTTGGAGACTAGTCCGGTGACCGCGGGGACGCCCGTCCCCCCTCAGAAATGTCCATCGGAACCTCTCATCCGTGCGTCAAACGACACGATGGCGCATTTCGGGATTTTTCGCTAGATGGCGGGGCAGCCTTTCGTGTGTGGCTAGCACACTACTTGGGCCTTCTACTGTCTGCAGTCGGCCTGCGGATAACCATGCCTCGGATCCCACTGCTTTCTGAAACTAGTCCCCCAATACGGTTCTTCGTCCTATGGCAACAAACATATCATCTCTGGCAGTGCAACTGACCCGACCTGCCCTCCTTGATGGTTGCACCGAATATCGTGCCAGAACACGGCAGAGCCGCTTGGCGGCTTCGCTTTATTCGGTGGGTGGTTCAAACCGCGGCCTACCACCAGTAATTAGTCACCACGTGTGGGGCACTAGTAGGATCTCGAAGGTATATCCTATGGACACGGGTGACTTTAAGCCCACAAAATAAAAAGCTCGTTGAGCAACTCTGAGCTTATCCATAAGGGCCACATCCATAAGGGTCTTATGGGTAAGCTCAGAGTCGCTCGCAGGACCACGTTTCAGTGGTATAAGACATACACTGGTTGAAGACTTTGATCTTCAAGCCCTGCGAGTCATGTTCGACGAGAATATGTCGCGTAACTTCTCGAACGCTGCCCATCCAGTTGGATTCTTCTAGCAAGCTAAAATAAATGTAGACATGTAATATTAGAACGTAAATGTCACCAAAATAAAGAGTGTAGAACAATTGTATTGTATTTTGATAATAATTCCATTGCAAACCGCCATAATAAGTACAACATTTGGCTGTCACTAATTCTTTACTTGGATGATATAGTCATATTATTAACGTAAAAATCATAACTTCAAACTCCAATATGTCAGCCCCGATATTACTTAGAGACAAGCGGGCTCGCTATTATATTATTTTTTTTTTTTTTTTTTTTATTCGTTATAGGTTCGCGTTTGACCACACCCTGCCTGATGTTAAGCATTGATGTGGTCTAGGATGGAGCACGCTTACCTGGAAGAAACCTATTTACTCTCGATTTGAAGACACCCATATTGTATTCATCGGGAAAGACTGACCACGGTAAGGAGTTCCACTCTTTCGCAGTACGCACGAGAAAAGTGGAAGCGAAGCGCTTCGTACGAGTCTTCGGAATATCAACCATGTACGGATGGCGCCTCCCCGTTTGTCTGGACGTCCGATGGAAAAAGGGTGAGGGCGGAACCAAGTCGTGCAGTTCTTGTGCACATTCACCGAAATGTATCCGGTAAAAGACCGATAGACAAGCGACTTTACGGCGGTGCTCAAGGCTTTGCAGCCGAGACTCCTTCAGAAAGTCGCTGCCTATTAACCTCCTGGCGCGTCTCTCAATCGACTCCAGTGCCTCAAGTTGGTATTTGGCAGAGCCGTCCCAGAGGTGAGAGCAGTACTCAACACAGGACCTTACTTGCGCTTTGTACAAAGTTAGCATCTGTTCCGGTGTGAAGTACCGTCTCACCTTTGAGAGGATACCAAGTTTCTTGGCGGCTAACTGAGCCTTTGACTCGATATACGAGCCAAAGTTTAGAGTCGATGATAGAGTGACACCGAGGAGGTCTAGGGGGTCTGTGACGGGCACAGATACATCTCGGAAAGTTGGAGACAGTTGAAATGGTCTCCTTTTAGCGGAGAACAAACACGCCCGGGTCTTATTGGCATTGAACTTAACCAGGTTGGCATCGCCCCAGTCAGAGACTGCCTTAAGGGATAAGTTCAAGCGTTCGACCATAGCTTCTCTGAGTCTCTGGATTTCTGGCTCACTGGTTCGTGCGGTAGATGTATAGCTCTCTACAACCGTGCTGTCGTCTGCATACCCAAAGGTACCGGGCTTTAACAGATCGTTGATATGCAGCAGGAAGAGCGTCGCAGAGAGCACTGACCCCTGGGGAACACCGGCATTGATACCCATTTGATCTGACGAGCAGCCGTCAACGACTACTCGTAATGATCGATCCCTCAGGAAGTCCGATATCCACGCACAAAAACCAGTAGGCAGGCCGTATGCAGGAAGCTTGCTAATAAGGGCGTCATGCCAGACCCTGTCAAAGGCCTTAGAGATGTCAAGGGAGACGGCAAGCGCTTCCCCTTGTTTCTCAATGGCTTCACTCCAGATATACGTGGCATACGCTAGAAGATCCCCAGTGGACCGATTTCGGCGGAACCCGTATTGATGGTCACTGAGGAGATCATTCACTTCTAGGTATGCCAGGAGCCGGCAGTTGAGAACACGCTCCATACTCTTACAGAGTATAGACGTGATAGAGATGGGTCTATAGTTAGCAGGGTCGGCATGACTACCTTTTTTAGGCACGGGTTGCACGTTAGCAAGCTTCCATGATTTGGGCACTTTACCAGTCTCAAGAGACAGCCGAAAAAGGCGTGTTAGTACAGGAGACAACTCAGGCGCACAAGTTTTTAATACTATTGCAGGTATACCATCAGGACCACTGGCTTTATTCACGTCCAGATTGCATAGTGTCTTACGAACATCCTTTTGGCGAATATGTATGTCATTCATGACAATTTCGCTTCGAGGTAGAATTGGAGGAGTCGCAGTACCAGAATCAAGACGTGAAGACTCCGCAAACAGAGAAGCAAATATGTTCATTGATGTACTACTAGTGTATTATTGATGTTTTCCTAGTACTTTCTTGAGAGTAGTACGCGCTGACCACACGTCGCTCTCCCATATCTAGATACCTATTTTATTCTCGATGCGAAATCCCCCTATCTCAAATGTCGTCTACGCACACATGTACCTTTCATCCATAGCCCACGATTATAAATAAATCTCTCCGTTCACACATACAAAATGTAAATCAATAGACGTGGTTACCTAGAAATCCTAGAATAGATATAGGTCGATCAACAATGCTTCGAAACCTATACATATAGATGTTGATCCTTTGATTAATAGCTCCATGGAAGCTGTTAGGGCAATACAATGAGAATCGAGTCGGGGTTTTATTGATTTCACATTAATTGGAGTCAACTCGATTTATGAGCGGGGAATACCAATAAAAAGCATAGAAGATTTATATTTACAGTGAAGTACAGTCAATTGCTTATACATATTAATGTATTTGTTATTATTAATGTATTTATACATATTAATCTATTAAGATTAATTTTCCACTCGCGTCGATTGTCGATAACAGTGTAAGAGCATTGTTCATTCACATTAATTTGCTTTCATATTTTATAAATTTCCGAATCGGTTACGACTTTTCCGTGCCTCAGAGGGCATGAACGTTAAGCCATCGGTCCCGGTTGATGTCTAAAGATGGCAGTCGTTATAGCATGGTGGTAGGGCATTTTGCGAATGCCCACCTGGCTAGCTACCACCCTCAAGTAGAAAATCTGTCGCCAAGCACCTAACGGTGTGTTCCGGCAGCTGTCCTTGAGAGCCAGTTATTCTAGGCTAGCCTGAACAACATCTTCGACCACATCGTCACTTACCACCATATGAGATAGTGGTCAAAGGGTAACCTATAAAGCATGAAAAAAAAAACAATCCAAGTCAAACCTTATTATTACAATTTTATTGTTGTTTTGAGTATTACACAGATACAAGTTATATGTTATTTTTCTTAGTCGCTACACTCTTGACAGAGTGGTCGTGGTCATCAAATCAGGAGTGGTGACACGCCTCACAATCCATCGCCATTCCTCTCGCACCGCTGCCTTCCTGGTACTCTCGTGGAGTGGACGATCTGCCTTCACTTGGTCCGTTCAACGCATGGGTGATCTGCCGCGAGCTCTTTTGCCGTCCACTTTTCCCTGCTAGTGCAAGGCGCTCCACAGACATGGCTCCTTGCCGCGAAACATGTCTCAAGAAACTGAGAATTTGATCCTGTACGATGGAAGAAAGGGTTGTTTGACCTTGACTTCGGCAAGTATGGAAATGTCGGTTCGATGTTGAGTCCATGACATGCAAGGCATTTTTCTCCAACACCACATTTCCAGACCGTTTTCTTATTTTCTCGTTTATGTTATACTTGTTATGCTAGGCTGCAAAGTTGTTATTTGGCAAGTACATGTGTTGAAACAGGAGGAAACGAAGTACTTGGTATTGAAGCACGAGCAAAGCGTGTTTAAAATAAAGAATCCTGAGCCTACCGAAGGTTTCAGGGTACAACAAGACGCAAAATAACTATACTGCCGAGGGCAACTCATGCCTAATTTTTCACGTCATTCCAGCTAGGAAAATTATAGTAGGGCGCACCTTAGTCAAGTGTACCAACTGTCGTTACTCAATAAAATTGTACAACATTCTCATCTATCCTTGCAACAATACTGCACGAAAGACATTTTTCGACTTTCAGGTGGAAGTCACCAAATCTATTTTACGACTTCTTTTCTTCTTAAGTACAACAGAAATGTAGTACATATCTTTTAAATTGTATGACTATATATTACGGACTATGTATGTAGTTACTATGTTCTATGTACTCGTATGTATGACTATGCATGTAGTTACTATGTTCATTTCTAATAAATAGATGACTTTCCATACCTTCACTTAAATTCAATCGGCCAGAGATGATCTGAAGATACTTTTTACCAAATTTTAGATTTTACCGCAGCGGGCGTTCCCTTTTAATGAGGGTCAAAAAACTCCTTGGATAGAAAATGAAATGTGGTGTCAAATTAAATTATCATATTCTTGGGGTGCTTGTGAAAATATTTTTTTATTAAAAATGATAAGTTAAAGCGACGATGACTTGAATTTGACACCGGAAGCAGAGAAACTAGAGGCAAAAGCAGTTGTAGAAAACCTATTACCTACAGTGCAACCTCGATATAGAGAAGCTGCAGGGAATTAGACGATATTCGTACCATACCTAACTACATAAAAACTACAAAAATAATAATCTTATATCTAAATAAAATTAGTTAGATTAATAATAAAAAAACACCGGTTTTGACTTGTTTCCTATACATATGCAAAATTACAGCTTTTTACGTTCATTAATGTAGAAGTAGTTAAGTTTTTTTTAATGTAATTGTGACGGATCAAGCACGAGGCCCACCTGATGTTAAGCGGACTAACCTCTGCCTATAACAGATGCATTTCGTCACAAGTGACGAATTGCACTGCTCCCGTCACCCTGAGACATATAGTAGTTAAGTCTCATATGCCTGTAATTTGATTGGCTTTCAAGGACTGCTGCCAGAACCCCGTTTGGCGCATGGCAACATTTTTTTACTTGAGGGTTAGCTACCTAGTATAACCGCTTGGCCATCATTGCTTCGGATTGCATTGTTTGCGATAAATGTGATGTTACTTCTGTTCTCTTATTTTACATTTTTTATAAATCTTGCGGGCACATATTTAGATTTAAAGAGTTATTGAAATATTGCAATTTTTTTCACAACTGTATTGTAAATACTCTTACCTAGTCCATCTAATATCTAGTCCTACATTACTTCTCTCGGCTTGATCTATTAGTCCTCGCATACACTTTAATCCCTCGCCTACGACTTGTGATTACAATACCATATCATCTGACATATACTTCCCGCATTCGTATCATAATGTACTATTTAAATACACTTTCTCGTAAAAACTCTTTTGTGAAGCCATTACCTATTATTGAAATGAACTGTTTTTCACACAGGAGCTTTTTACTTTCTATTTTAGTTTTATATTTTAGTTTTATAAGTTGTCAGCTGATTGCCACTATGGAGATACAGATGATAACACACGAGTAGATCTACATACATATCTCGAGACACGTCATATCGTAACCCTGAAATAGTAACCAGGCATGTACTTATTTACATAATACACATTTGTATTTTTCTAAGGGCAATCATTTTTAATACTCCACGATTTACAGCTAGATAATACAAACTTTTAACTTAAATTACCGTCTTTCCGGCTGATAACTTGAAACTTGGCATGCATCTTTTTGGACTTATTATGAGACGGTACAAACAGGAGTTCCTTTCTGCATATTAATTAGTGTCAAATTCCGGAATTTTACTTTGACTGAGATTGAATAGTATTTCTCACGAAAGCATAAGTTATTACATTTTCCTATAGTGTTAGCTAGTATTTGGGCATTTGTGGCTGATAAATATATCGCTTTAGGTAAGTGCCTACTGAAATTAGAAACTTTAGAAAAAATGCTTTACAATTTTGTCGACGATTATATCTATAACATACAAATTCCATGTTCCAACGGCATTGATTGGTTGTTTTGTTACTTGATTCTTTAGGATTCGATGGGAATGCTAAATAAAATTGTTGGGTTCCGTTGAAACAAATATTCAGTGGGATCTTTTTTATGGGATCGGATGGGACCTACCCATAATTAATAAACAAAATAATTTTCTTTTGCAAATTATTCAGGAAATCAATAAACAAGATTCTTTAATCTTACTAAAAGGGACTAACACAAATTTTATAACTGTATATTTAATCAATATATTTTCTCCCTTTACAATTAAACAAAGAAATATCTATATTATATCATTTTAAGGGTTCCGTACTACAAAACGGGACCCTAACACAGAATAAAAAGGACACCCTAAGCGTCGGCTGTCCATCCATCGCGTCTGTCCGACATACAAAGGGATGTATTTTGTAGACCACAATTTGACACACGAACAAAACTTTGAGTCGTGACTTGTGACTTGGGCCTGCACCCATACAAATTTCAACTGACCCCGGACCTGAAGGTAAATGACCATAGACAGCGACGTGGGTTCGCTGAATGGACACTGAAGCAGTTGGGAACTGAGATTTTTAGATGAATGGTTACGTCAACATTGTTTTTTATTCATGACGATACTAATCTACATGAGAACCAATAGCGCTCAATACATTCCGAAAAAGTCACTGTTTGGTGTGTATTTTGGGCTGGTGCAATCGGCCCATATTTTTTTGAGAACATATCTATTGCACTGTAAAAGGTAATTGCTTGAAATTTTCACAGAATAAGTGAATATGAGGTACGCGCGAAAAACATTACTCTTCCTTGGCAATCGGTTAAAAAGTACATGAATCGACAGAGAAAATAATAATTTGACTACTAAGTTATATACGGAAAAACCCCATGAAATAGGATTATGACAAACGAGCCGCCTTTCTGCGTCAGATATAGATGCCTCATCTATTATATTATCTGAAACCCTTGACACCCGGTCCCTACCTATACAATGGATTAAGGGTGTACACAATTGCTCGTGGATTTCTTAAATGTGATACCTACTTACTTTCTTCATAATGTCCTTATATGTAATTACTTAGGTCCTATTTACTTACTAGCTTTTACCCAGACCTTCTCGCTGTTATCAGTTGAAGAGGGTGAAGGGTAAAATGTGATAAGAAATTATTCATAGACAAATGACGAACGTTTTTTTTAATTGAACTAGTTGATACAAGTCATATCTTACGTATAAATGTATATCATACTATAAATCTTCTAGGTATAAAAGTTTCTGAAACAGCTAGCTTATTGCTAACATTAAAACATTCTGTGTCATAGTACCCATAACATAATATCATCCAAACGAGTGTTATAATGTTGTATTAATTTCATAATATAACTCCTTTTTCAAAAAAAGAACATAAACAGGCTTTCACAGCGCCGTGTTTAAAAAAAAACCGTTATTCGAATTCACGACATTTTTGTACGATATAAGTATTGCAGAAATGTATTTTTATAGAGAATTCATATCGTGGCTGTAGATAAAGTCTTGTATGCATAAATGTCCATAATTAGTTAATTAGGTATTAAACACCCATGTGATACTATTATCACACCCATACTCGTGTTTTAATACCCCTTATTATACAACAGTTGCATAAGTAACTATATGAAAGTATTTTTTTCGCCTTACCTACTCTGAAAGGTGATATTTATTAATCAGAAGTGGCTGTAGTTAAAGTCTTGTATGCATAAATGTCCATAATTAGTTAACTAGGTATTAAAATACTCATGTGATATTATGACACCCATACTCTTGTTTTAATACCCCTTATTATACAACAGTTGCATAAGTAACTATATGAAAGTATTTTTTACCTACTCTGAAAGGTGATATTTATTAATCAGAATCTGCGTGGAAAAGTGCTTCTGATAGTGTATTAGTAAAATTTTAACCTCTATACAAGTCCCAGGAAAGTTTATTTACTTATTATATTACCAATTGTAGTAATATCACTTTTTAATATCATCAATTAACACTTTTTGAATATCTATTATTAAAGCTGTTTTTCTTGCACCATTTCCTCTGTGTAGTGAGGTTATAATTGTGTTATTCGCTTGGCAGTAAAGTTATTTTGCGTCTTGTACCTTTGAAACTTTTGCAACGCTCAGGATTCTATATTTGAACTATTTGCTTCACTAATGGTTTATTCCTAGAATCCTTTGCTTCTTCAGTTCACAAAACAAGTACTCGCGCCAAATAACAACGTTGCAACCTTGCTAACAAATAACTATTATGATTGGTATCTGGCCGGTCTTATTTTGAAAGAATGTTATTAAAGAGAAAATACATACGTTCGAATTTCAAATTACTCTCCATATTTTTCACGAGTTAATTGAAGCGGTTCGTCCGAATAATTGAAATATTGTTTCTCATCCCATTGATAAATGGAGCGGACATTTTCGTGAATTTATATCGTACGATCATATTTATATCGTACGGATTTGTCGCTTAAAGTCGCTGAGTCCATTGACGTCTCGATGGCTGAGTCGCGTGTAACATGAAATGGCATTTGCCTTTGGAGAAGTAAAGGTCCTTCTAAGGTAAATGTGTACTGATGTATAACGAATTTAAGTGCGGTCGCCTAACCTTGAGGGATGAAAATGTGGCCCAACGTTTGATAGCTTTTACGAAAGGTAATGAGCAGTTAAAGTATACATTTATAAGAATATGTATATTTATTATATACGAGGAGACTCAGCACAATATACCTCTTGAAGCTTGTATCAAGATGCGTTCACGAGATTCTACAAGAACACCTCTAAGCACAAGTGAGGAGGAATTGCGTTGAGCTGGGTGTCACACAAACCGCCTCAAAAGCATGTCATGTTTTTTACATAATTACAGGTGATTAATCTTTGATTTATCAATACGATCCAGAAATGAAGCGTTGATCGACGATTCATCTGTTTCAAAACGAACAAACGCCTACCAAAGTGAAGCAGGCGTGAAGCGCAGGAAATATTGACCTAATCGCTTATTTTCAGGATTTCTTACTGAAAGGGCAAAATAGAGCCCGCTATGAGATTCCGCTGCCTATCTGTTTGGCTGTTTGTATCGAACGCGTATCACAGGACACTCTATACGTCACGTAAATAGAATGATTCACCTGAAATTTATATATTTTGTGAAGAAAGTTGGACCCGATATAAATATTGAACACAATTTAATTATTTTCAGGGCATCTAACACACAACAAGAATTAAAAAAATACATATTTTTGCCTGACCCTGGGGTTCAATATCGCTATGTAGTGTTAATAAACACAAAAATGTTTTTAAACAAAAAGCTCAGACCAAATATGGAATCGTAACAATCTTATAAATTGTACACCGTTTTTGTCGATGAGATGATCTTTAATAAAACCAGTTAGGATTCTGTAATTTGAGAGACGAATAACTTAGCTTTCCATGGATTAACTGTGCCAGGTCCATAGCGTTGCAGAGATAGAGGCCCAGGTCATAGGCGCCTGGGAATTATATATAACAAAAATCTAAGCTTCTGTGTAAGGGCTCGCGTTTATTTTACAACCTGATTGTAGTGGTGTTATCTAATATTAAGTAGATTAACTACGACGTATTTGAGTATTGAGTTTAGTTCTATTGCAGCGATGTTAACTCTTTGGTTTTCTTACAGATGGCGTTAGTAATACAATAACATTCTATCCAATGAATACAAAATTGTTTAATGGTTAATGGTTATCAAATTATATTTTTTTGATAGATAACACATCTAGATATGAGGTTAAATTACTATGTAAAGGCACAAATCTATACGCTTCATAGTTTTTCAGTAAAGTGTGCCACAAAATGTTTAGGTTGTGGGATAGTCACCATCACGACACTGTGTTACATACAAACATCAAACTTGGTGTGTTTATGGTACAACCTCTATGAAATAACACGAAAATATATGAAAAAAATGTTATGCGCTAAGGATCCCGAACTGTTTGAAAAATAACTATTTTTTTTTTGGTAAATTTGTTGTAATATAAAATTACTTTAATTATTTAATATAAAATTGCAATGTGCGTAAAATTACCTATGAATAAACATATAAAGAAATGTAAGTCTAGCTCAAAAACAGCGGAACGCAAACCTTACCGTGGTGGGCTTGGTTTAAAAAGTGTACAGTGCGGCGCATCAACATTACCTTGACGCAACCAATCGGATGCAATTATTTCTAGGCGCCAAATCAATTAATCCAATTTAATTTAGAAGTTTGTGCAAGTTTTGCTAATTGTGAAATTGATTTGTCCGAAATCAAAACGGTAACTGCATGACAGTTATACATTTTTAGCAAATTAGTAGCAAATGTCATCCCTGCAAAGTTTGATAAACCGCTGAAACTACCAACATAAAAGGTCGTAGGAAAAGAATCAAGCTGTAATTTTATTTTTTTAATATTTTTATGTCTGGTAGGTTATCCTTTGACCACTATCTCACCTGATGGTAAGTGATGATGTGGTCGAAAATGTTATTCAAACTAACCTAGAAGTACTGGCTCTCAAGGACAGCTGCCGGAACACACCGTTAGGTGCTTAGCGACAGATTTTCTACTTGAGGGTGGTAGCTAGCCAGGCGGGCATTCGTTAAATACCCTACCACCATGCAAAGTTGTAAACAAATGACTTATCACAACGTAAACAGCCTGACGTAGCGTAGCTAAACACGTCACAATCAGACCTTCGTAGAGATAATGTCGGCAACGCGCTACGGTGCTACGCGCTCTACTTGTGTCAGCTGATGTACCTATCTGTTTATGACATTAGCATCGGTTACATCGAAAGAGTTTATTAGACTTTCATTATATGAGTAGCTTTTTACCTCGTGAATGTAGTGAAATTTTAAAATTTACACTGTTTGTGTCCAATAGACTTTGCTGTGGATAAAAATGCTCAAGAGCGAGTCGGCCGCGGTCTATTATTTCCGCATTTGCCACAACCCGTAAAATTAAAATGTTTGTTGGTTTTGATCGCAGTTTAGAATGCTTTAAAAGTTTACCGTAGTTTTCAGTATTTGTTTCTAAATACAAAACGGGTCTTTTCACGCACGAATAAACATCAAAATAATTATATTTTGACTAAGTTTATTCGTGCGTGAAAAGACCCGTTTTGTATTTAGAAACATGAGCTTTTTTCAGTATTTGTTGTTAAAGGATATGATACTCGGATATCTGTGGTAGGCAGTTTATGAAAATTCGAAATCCCATAGCTAGTTCAGATTTTGAGTTAGTCCTCAAAACAAAAATGATCTAAAATTAACAACTTTGAGAACACTACATTGCTTTAATATTTTTTAATTATAATTTTGAGATTACATTTTTACTCTACTCAATGAGCTTAGAATTTAGCGACAACACACCAAATGCCAGAGTATGTAACATTAAAATTTTTGTTAATATTATAATTAATTAAAAAAATGTAATAAAATAAAATAAAAAAATTAAAAATCTAATTATATTTAAAAATCTATAAAATAAAAAAAATAAAAAAGTAATACATTTTTAAAATCCAATTACCTTCAAAATTTAGCTACCTTCTAAAATCTATTAGACTGAACCAGAAATATTATAAACAATTTTAAATACAATATTTGTTGTATTTGACAATTTTGTCGACATTCTACACAAAATATCTTAATTTCTAGTATGCAACTCTTCTTTCCATTTACGAGCTAAGGACTCTAAGGACTTACGGACAGACAGACGGCAGAGATGACTGTTTTACCCTTTAGGTAGAAGTATTACCCTAAAAAACCACGAAGAAATACTTTCTATACCATGTTGTATGACGAGGAGGTAAATAATTTCGACTACAGATCTGGTTATCAGTGCAAACGGATAACTTTCTTGTGACAATGGCAACCTTGGATAGTTGAAGAAAAATGTAATGACATCAACAATGTTGTTTCAGAGCACAACACAAACATGCCCTCGAGCGTGTCGCCGCCGCAGTTATTTTCAGTACCAGCAAGTCCGGTACCCGAAGGCTGACTTATACGAGTAGTTTGTTGTATTATATGAATAAGTCAGTAAACACAGTCTATGGTTTCGACGACGTCGTTAGCAGACGCCAGAGCGGGCGTCCTGAGTTCTCCTTGATAAAGACCATCATATGTGATGATGGTCTTTATCAAGGAGAACTCAGGACGCCCGCTCTGGCGTCTGCTTCGCACTTGGTAGCACGTCGTTATAACAATAATATTGCTTGAAAAGTGCCGCAGCAAGTGAGCTACGTATGTAATGAAGATATATTGTAATAAATTTATGAAATTTTTGTAACAGTGTGTTGAAAGATATTTAAAAGGATGGTGCTAAATTTCTTAATCGTTCTTCTTGCAGTGGTTCTATACCCCTTTTTTGTTGTACATCGCAGTAGAATGTAGAATCTTTCAGGTTAACATATTCTAATTGAACTCTATAAGAGTTCCGTACACACCATATACTGATACATGATTATGACTTTACATATTATTCTTTGGATATATTTTGTAAAACGATACAGTGAAAGATATTAATTTCGGTTTTGCTTCACCAACTAAAATGAAAACAGAATAGGGTGCGCGCCACATAGCTCCGCGCGGGCAAAAGACTATCATATTCGTGTCAGGATGCGTTTTGCTTGTACCGAGCGCAGACATATGGGGCGTGCACTATAGGACGCGCTTTGTGGGCGCACAGACCAATATCAATTCACGCACTTCCACAAATATTTCTACAGTTTTCGACGATGTTTATTAACGAAGGACGTCATAAACTGCCTCTCTCTGTGGGAAAACGGAATGATGTCCGCAGCCAGCAAGGGTCTGTCCTACTACTTTTGTAAGCCGCTTATACGGAACCGGACCGGTTACTTTGAAGAATTTTATTACACAATCACATAATATATCAACCATATTCTTTATACTCTGCGAATAGCTGAATAGCTTTGCGTCAGTGAGATTGTGTCAGTATCAAAATTTTCGTATTAGTGTGATACAAGCAGACAAAGATCTTTTTAACTAATAAGTAAGAAGAAGAGTAGAAATATAAGAAGATGGCAACCAAAACAAATAAGAAGAAGAAGTTGAATGAAATCATCGAGATAAATGAAACATAGAAGTGAAGGCAAACAGCGGAGAGCGGCAGTCGACTAGAGAAGCCTACGCAGTGAAGATACCCCGTGGGGTTGTAGCCCCACGTGGACCAGGCCACAAAAGGCTAAAGAGAAAATGATGAAAGAATAAGTTCTCTTTTTCAAGTTGGCATCTGACGTCTATGCAAAATTTTGTCAGTCTTTTCACTCTTATAGCTAGGTTTTATAACCATACTATCAGATCATGGTAGTCGCGAGTTTAAAATCATATTGATCGTATTTGACAGTTATTGGCGACCAATGCACATGATTCCATAATTTAGCCCAAAACCTGTCAAAATATTAATTGTTACGTTTACCCGTAACAAATACAAATCATGCAATAAGTCTTACAAATGTATTAGATTTTGTGAAACTCTTCTCCGAATATCGCGTTTTACGTGATCAAGTACAATGGTTCGACGATCCAGCAAAAACAACAACAAGATAATAAAATTATGAATTTCCCGCTAAAGCGTTCAGCGTTCGCCTTAAGGTAGAACTAGAAAACGGGGACTTCCGCCGCCAGTCCATCCGGCTGTCTGACCTTTATGGGGCTGATCTTTGGAACTGTAATAGATATGGCAGCTTGAAATTCTTGCAGAACAGGTGACTATGTATTGGCTGATTGCCTAACAAATGATAGTATTAAAAATTATACAAATACAGAGAAGCAATACACAGTTTTTGTTGTTGCATTTGTTTGAAATAGCAATACATACAAGCGTTTATTATCGTGTGATTATAGTACACAATATGGTACACAATATGGATGGACGCGGATTCGAATCCCGCACATGACTATAATTTTTCTCTCGTAAATTTGAAATCTTGGATAAAAAGCTTTGATTCGTATTGACAGTGCAAGTGACAATAGGTACATAAAAATACATACGTAAATAAAAAAACACTGGCGGATTTTTAACGCCTTATTGTGAGATAAAAAATATTTATTCTTTTTTAGTCAAAGATCTATTAAATTGAATTGTATGTCATTAGGTTTAGGTTATAAATTGATATTGTTATATTTTTACAAGTCCACTACTAACTTGCTCCTTTCTCCCCCAATTCAACTAAGCCAACGGCTGGCGACGGACGCCCTTGCTACCCACTACAGATTACTCATTGGTCATTCTATAAATATAAGTTTATCTGTAGAGTAAATCTGAATTTCGTGTCTTACATGTAGATTAGTAGCATAGTAGTATTTTAATCATTATTATTCATTCAATAGTAGTCATTCCGTCTTAGTCATACAGTTAAGTTCGAAACACACTGGCAACTGTGTTGTAGCAAATTCCGAGGGTGGTGAGCCACAAGCCGTCCGCCAAAGCCTATGGGCGGTACCCATGGTTTCCAACTGTGTGGCACAGCTTTTGCGCTATCTTACTATTATAATCTATTAAATAATCATGTAAATAGGTATATATTTTAGGTATTAAGTGATTATACTTTACGCTTTTGAGTATATTTACTTTTTTTTCGCCTGATAGGTTAGCCTTTCACCACTATCTCACCTGATGGTAAGTGATGATGTGGTCAAAAATGTTGTTCAAGCTAACCTAGAAGTACTGGCTCTCAAGGACAGCTACCGGAACACACCGTTAGGGGTTTGGCGACAGATTTTTCTACTTGCCAGCCAAGCGGGCATTCGCAAAATGCCCTACCTCCATTCTATAACGACAACCATCGTAAGCCAAGGACCGGGACCGACAGCTTAACGTGCCCTCCGAAGCACGGAAGCGCTCAGTAGTAATGTCACTAGCGGTCACCCATCCAACTGATGACCGCGGCGGACGTTGCTTAACTTTGCGGATCGGTTAAGAACAGCTAAGTTAACTTCGCTACGAGCTCTTCGCTACTTATTCTAATGTTAAACAGAAATCTAACACATTAATCTACCTTTTTATAAAAAATAACAAATGTATGCATAAAAAATAATAATCATTTGCGTATAATGTAGATTCGGCACTTACCTACAAGCAAGGCGTAGCCGCAGGGCGAAGGAAGGTAGCAAGGTAAACAAAGAACCTTTGTATTCAAGAGTTTTATTTCTCTTTGATACTAACATCTAAATATTTATCTCGTATTAATTACACGAAATTTTGTTTGTAGGTAGAGTAAAAATAAATAAGGTTTCTAAAATCTAGAAGCTGATGGTAAAATGAAAGATACGTTGCAACAAAATGGACGACACATGAATATATTATATTTGAAAGTTTTGGCTGCAGTTTTATGGCTTGCCGCATGACTGACCTGCCACATATTTGATTAAAACATTTAACATGGTTATAATATATTAATAGAAATATTTTATCAAATAATATGGCTTATTTTACTTGAATAAGATAGATCCGACTATACTATAGCTTCGACCAAATGCCGGTGGACTTTTTAAGGAGAGATCGGAAGTCGGAACACCCGTGTTGACGTCTCCAATCGCTTCGCACTGCTACCTTTGTTTAATTAGAAACAGCTATGTGGTGTTCCTAATATGAATCAACACTCTACTCATAATACGGAGGCGCATTTTTTTGATATAAGATATAACTTGAAATAAAATCGCCCATGTACGAGTTGAAGGGTATACCAAATAAAACGATATCTTATTCCTACGATGGATTCTGACCCGCACTTAGCCATTTTTTATAATTTGTTGCTTTACGATAGATATATTATTATTTGAGTACAATCGTACCAAGTTTGACGTTTGTTTGTATTACCGTTTTTTACAATAGAGCAAAAACAATTAACGTAAAAAGAAGGGCCTATATTAGGAACCACCCTTTTTCAAAATTTTCGTTATTATTCGTCCGCCATACCCACACATTCTGTAAAAAAAATCAATATATATTAATAATAATAATAAAAAAGTATATAAGGTCGGACGGACGGACGGCCGAGTGTCCAGGCTTGGTAATAGGGTTCCCTTTTTAGTGCGGAACCCGAGAACGGTATGCATTATGGAATGAGACCAATGACATTAGAAAAAAGAGACTGTTTATATTATGTGCACCGCTGTGGCACATCAAAACCTTGCTAATTGGCTAACCTGTGGTTAACTTCGCGTCATCGACGAAGGCGTTGCGCGTATTTTGAGTTTTGTTTTTGCGCCCCAACTAATAGCTAGCGCTATAAGTAAACCATCCTTCTCCCGCATTTACTCTGCCTTGAGTGACATTGTAACACCTACCTATGCGTTTGATGTGCGGTTGTAACACCTACCTATGCGTTTGATGTGCGGTCGTAACACCTACCTATGCGTTTGATGTGCGTGAGAGTCGTGACGGTGGTAGCAGCGCGCCACTTCTAAATATCGAATGTGATTTAGGTAACGCATCTACCTCTTCTTCTAAATCTGAATATGGAAATAACAAAGTAATAGATAGGGTAGCTTCGTAATGTCAATAGTACCGCTAATGCACGCAAAGTGATTGCCTCTCATGGGAAGGACCAAGGAAGGCGTTCCTAGTGCGGCCCTGACCCAAATGCATCAGTGCGTGCCCGAACGTATTTATGCTCCTGTATGTGTTCTGGTTTCTGTGAGAGGCAGTGTCCATATTCAAGAAGGTTTAACGTGCATACTCTCTCACAATATACTGTGTTCACTAAATTACTCTGCCTCACCAATCCACTCGTGACCACGGTCTATGCAGCTTGAACGAAACGTCGAGATCATAATAATATTTTTAACCGGCATCTAGAGATCCTCTTTTTTTTCGATGCCGGTTAAAAATATTATTATATTTCCCAAATCAACGCATTATCTTTCACTGGATCTTCTAATCTTGGTTATCTATGCTTGCTGTGTAGTCAAGTTATAGTGTCATTTAAATTTCATCAACTTTGATCGAGTAGTTTTTAAGTTACACTCAATTCAACCGAAAAAAGTAATTACCGATAACTATCATGGAAGAATGACACGTTAATAGATTTTGTAAGCTTTACTGATAATCACTGAAAAGAGTAAAAAAAAACCGGCCAAGTGCGAGTGGGACTCGTGCACGAAGGGTTTCGTAACTACATATTCTGTGAATAGTTAGTTTACCTGTCACCATTATTAGCATCGAGCAAGAAACGGCCCCCCTTAAATATATTTTTTTTATTTATAGTATTTGTATAGCAATAGAAATACATCATCTGTGAAAATTTCAACTGTCTAGCTATTACCGTTCTTGAGAAACAGCCTGATGACAAACGGACGGACAGCGAAGTCTTAGTAATAGGGTCCCGTTTTTACCCTTTGGGTACGGAACCCTAAAAAGTTAGAGCAAAATTGAACCGAATTCTAGCACTGAAAAGCATAAAATTGCTTTAAAAAGTCGGAGTGCATGGAAATGTTACCATAGAATGTTTTAAATATGCATGTTACCGTCCTCAACAAGATTTAGTAGTACGTTTCCTGTTTGGAAGTCAGTTACGTTTATTTAAATAATTTTGGGTCCATTCCGCTGTTGAATATGAATAGATTCACGGAAAGTTATTTTATTTAAATTTGTTTTTCTTGACCTGTTATAACACACAGGTTGGTATTAATTAATTAATTAATTATTAATTAATACTAACCTGTGTGTTTGTGTGATATTATTTTAGTTTTGTTTTAATTTTTCAGTTAAATAAGGGTGACATCCTGACCTTTAATTTATTTCGATTTTATATCGATTTAAAATCGTAGACTTGAATACTTCAAAAGCAAAGATTTTCAAAATACTTGTATTGAATTTATCGTCCCTTTTGGATGATCTTTATTTATTCTCTTCTTTATTTAATGGGATATGTAAAGCCTATTTATCCTAATATAATGAATAGATTCAGGCGTTACTTTGCGGAAATCCATATTTAATTCTAACAAATATTTTTTTTAAGTATTTTAAGAAAACATCAATTTAATTATTTAATAAAAACACTTAAAAAATCCTTATAAAAATTATATATATCTAGTGACAATTCCGCCCAATTTCCTGTTAAGCCGACGTGACGTCGCAAACGCCACGCAGCCAAACCGGAAGAGTATTCGACGCGTTTCGCTTCTAAACGAAGCATCCTCAGGAGGTCTTGACTACTGTATAGCGTCACAATAAGCTGCAAATAAAAAAAACCTTTACGTACCTTTACTAGGTAGGCACTTTAAATATTTATAGGTAATCCAACCAAAACAATATTTGATACCTTTTATACCTACAGACACATTGAGTTATTTTGATTTTCCTCATCAAACTTTGATTGTAACTGTTTCAGGATTCTTTATTTGTTTTAATTGGCAGTCAAATTAAATTAAAATTTTGTGACGCTAAAACACGATTTATGCCGCGTCAAAAGTGACTGTCAAATACATTTTGAATGTTTGTGTCCTTTTTGTGAATGGTTTTATTTAACTTCATTCGTTATTACAAAATAATAACAAGAAGAAAAATTCTGGTCATGTGCGGGATTCGAACCATTCGAAAAGCGCTGGCTTTCAGTTACGTCAGTGTACTTATTTTACTCGTGGGGTGCAATGAGATCTGATCAGTAGTATTTGAGCTATCCCTAATACTACTTATTTATTTGGTTACGTCTACATTTCATGATGATCTCGTTTTCACTTACCTACTTGTCGATATAAAAACAACAAAAAAACTGTATACGATACAAAATCACAAATATATGTATACGATAGTTTGGTTTATTTACTTTTTAGTGCATTTTTTGTTTTAGAATATTTTCTGCTTCGATTAGTTTTTTTTTTGTGTTTCTCTATTTTGCACATGTCTCTGAAGGACCGATTTTCATTATCGCCATATTATAACGAGTGCTAGGAGCTAGGAGCTAATATAAACCTGATAGATTCTTCTTTTCTTAGGTGTTTTATTCTGTTTTCATAACGACCGAAGCATTGCGAGCAAAGCATTGAAGGTTGTCGGTTAATATGCAATCTCTCGTTTTCCGCGCTCAATCTGCATTTCACCGGATCTTAAATATCCGATGGTATTTTCTGATATCGCAAGCAGCAATGAGACAACATGCAACCCTATAAGATATTAGTACGTTAAATTACGTAAACATGTAGATATAAATAGAACATAGTTTATGCACCTACTATGTACATGAACATGATCTATGTTCTATATATTTTTACGCTCGAGCGTGTATTTATATACAGGGTTATTGGTAAAATGCTAACAACCTCTTAGGGTTAACTTCTGCCAGTCCTAACAAACATTTTAAGACGAAATTTATTTTTATTTTTTATCTTGTTTATTTATGTATATATGACGGCATGAGCACGAGTACCACCTGATGTCAAAAGTGCCTATACTTAATTTTTTTTTTATTACTTAGCTCGATGTAAATATTCAAAACTCTATTCAAAGGGAGCGCGGCGCGGTCCAGTGTTACCGCTGTGGGCGCTAATAAAAAAATATTACAGACACAAGAAACTTTAAACATCAGGAGGTCCTCGTGCTTATTACATCCAATACAAAAAAAAACATTAAAATGTTTGTTAGCGCTAGCAGAAGTTAACCCTAAGAGGTTGTTAGAATTTTACCAATAAATTGAATATGGTCTAATGGTATGAGTAGTACACCCACGCCATCATTTTCATTACTCATAGATATCTTCTTATTTGCATCTTAATGCGACAATGATAATCGAAGTTTGGCAAGGCAACGAAAATAGAACTGCTACCTACGCTATGAGAATGATATAAGGCCGTAGCAATTTATATAAAGTAATATTTACTCTATACTTTATTTTGTATTAAACATACTATGCACAGTTGGTATATACCTACCTACTATTATTTTCGCAACCAGTCCCTGTCTCGATGTCTATCCTAGCTTGAAAAAGCCGCGTCTTTTGATCAGTAAATTAGTGGCTGGTTTAAATTATCACAAAATATTAGGTATTATATCGGAGATCCTAAAAATTAAAACAAACGCGATAAGGAATCGTTTCTTGTACAGAGTACCCGTACAAGTAACATGGTAATAACACATAAATAAATACATTTATTCATGTGGTAATAACTTATCATAACATATAATATATATCGTATTTTGGCGCGGAACCCTTGGTATGCGAGTCTAGTATAATTTTTTATCCCGGCCGTGGTAGGCTTCCTTGCTAATTAAATGTTCCCGTTTAAAGATTGCACGAATTTAAAACCTCCTTTTCAAAAGTCGTTGAAAAGTATTATAGTAGTCGTTGAGAAGTATTTATTTCCTGAAGATTTACTGGCGTTTTTTTGTAGCTCATAGGCTAGCCACTATCTCATCTGATGTTAAGTGGGGTCGAAGATGTTCTTCAGGCTAGCCTAGAATTACTGGTTCTCAAGGACAGCTTCCGGATTACACTGTTAGGTGCTTGGCGACGGAATTTGTACTCAAGGGTGGTAGCCAGCCTGGTGGGCATTCGCTAAACGATGCTTTAACGACTGCCATCGTCAGACAACAACCAGGACCGATAGCTTAACGTGCTCTCCGAAGCACGGAAGAGCTCAATAGTAATGTCACTAGCGGTCACGTATCCAACTCCTGACCGCGGCGGACGTTGCTTAACTTAGCTGATCGATTAAGAATGGCTAAGCAAACTGCGCTACGAGCGCTTCGTATATATTTTTTAATAGGGTTAAACTAATCCTACATAAAAGTCTCTGGTCTACATGTAAACACACGCCTCTACCAGCCTGGGTGACGATGTCTTTTTGTGTAAATTAATTTCCTTTTGAAAACGCCGCTATTCAAATCCAAGTTACATATTTTTTGGAGCTAGGCATTAGCCCAGAAATTGAGTAGTTACAACACTACACAGTACAATTCAATGTGTTACCTAGTGTAGACATCCCTTCAGAGCAACGATTAGTTCGCCTACGCAACGTGATACGCTATAAAAGGATATGGGCGGTCATGGCAACTCACGTGCCTGGTTAAACTTTTGCCATCCTTTACCTACATTAACATTAAAAAAAACTAGTTGTATTAATTAAGACAATCTGGGTGGAAGACGTGTAATAAACATAAAAACAAGAATATAAAAGAATCGTTACGCCTGTGTGTCGCCGAAATAGGAGGGTGCATACATCATAATACTTATATTTCACAACGCATTTTCATTACTCATAGATGTCGTCTTATTTGCGTCTGAATGCGCCAATCTTATAATCAAAGTTTGGCATGGTAACTGAAATATATCCGCTACGCTATGTGAGTGGTATACCTAAGCACGCAGAAATTCCTTTAATGATTTACCCTATAGATTACCTAGCTGTCAAAGAATTGCCAAGTGTCGTTTTAAAAATAATCATTTTAGCGCTGTTGTGGCTGGACATCAAACTAAAACAAGAAGGTTTGGCACCAAATTTAAATTAAACTTTAACTTTAAAAAAATACAAAATCCAGTCGCTTGCTTGATGATACATTGAGGGTGGTAGCGGCTTATGCAAAACGCTCTACCATCGTAATACGCTAAGTGTCGGACTTTAAGGCTGCCCAAAGGCTTCCAACATAGCCTAACTGCCAACCTACGCTTAGTAGCAAATGCCACTGGAGGTAGTAATACGCAGAATTACTTATACCATAGATAAATATTATTTCTCTATGCCCATACCCATGTCGATTGATTAAGAACAACTAGACAAGCTTTGCAACCCGCGAGCGCTTCAATCTTCTAATGTATGTTTGCACATGTCCTCTCAAAATAAAATCACACCCAGGGTATGCCTCAGTAAGATGAGGGAGGACGCAAATAGAACGGCCCTGACCGACTTTCTGAAGGAAACCTCATCGAGATTGAGGTCCTATTTTTTGTAATTAGGTACTATAGCTTGATGAAAGTGAACGTTTCTGTGGGAATTTCAGTGAAAGATTTAGGAAATCATTTACTGCCTACTTACGGACAAAATCAAAAAGTACTGATTATTAATATTTGAGAACAATTTTATGACTTTCAAAGTATTTACGTAACAGTTGACAAAATGCTATTAATAGGATGTAGTAAAGTCTATTTCAACATAATAGCTCGTAACGGGCCTTTAAATACACCGATTTTTATCATAATGTAGTCTATTACGCACTCGTGCTTTTTTTCTACTTTATCGAACTTTTGTATTAAATAGAAAAAAAACGTTTCCACACTTCTCACCAAGGAAATTGTAGTTTGTTTCATTCGTTTTTCATATAAAAACAACAAAGAGTTTTTTACGTAGAACTTTAAAAGATTTAATTATAATCAGATTATTATTGCTATTAAAAAGATAATGTTAATATTTACGTATCGAAATTTTCGTATTTGTTCCTCACAAGTGTGTTGAAACGTATGCCTTACGTGCGCTTTGAAAATTATAGCCTCTGCCTTCTTGTAGCCCTTGCCTACGGCTCGGGCCGGCCTTTCTTGTAGCCATCGCCTCGGCTGTGATTTTCAACTTACCGCACATCATAATGTACTATTCTATATTTTTTATGGTAACCAAAATAGATAAAGGATGGCTTGGGTAGAAGCCCGCTTTGGGTTTCATGTGCATTTACCTTTGTCATAACAAAGGTAAATGCACATGAAACCCCAAGCGGGACGTCTCAGTAACGGACTTCTCAGTTTTAAATAGAATAATCGTTCCATAACTTTGCCAAACGTCCTCGCAAAGGAAAACCTTGTGCACAGTTCTATACAACATTGTATAATGTCATACAACTATTATGAAATAAGCGTATTATAAGAACCTATAATTTTCCTGAACGCTTCACGATGTTCATACTAAACCAAAAACGCACACCAAAATTAACTTTTTTGGCAAATCGCATTGAGTTATCGCTTACCTAAAACGAGTAATCGCGTTAGAGTAGAAAAAAGGGTAATATAATCTGTTTGTAATGTAAGCCGCAGAGCATGCGTTATTGCAAAAATAAAAATATATAGATTATAGGATTACGTCATCAATGTCATCATTAACAAGTGTAAAGGTAATTGCAAAATTAGTCTTGTTTGTAGTACGACGTAAGGTATTATTACATTATTGACATATAGGTTAGGTTTTATTAACATATAAATGTTCTATGACGTAAGTTGAACTGAGCTGGTGTCGCTCCATCTCCATACGTTGGTTAAAGAACGAGAGGAAAAATTACAGTTATATATAATTATAGTTATTATTATTATTATTATATTAGGCATACCGTGGGGTGCCGGGTTAGAATTGCACCTCCCCATATCATACCGTGGGTGTCGTAAGAGGCGACTAAGGGAAAAATACCAGAAGGTGGGCAGCTGCGCCTTCTGAGTAACTGATATCTTATCACTGCGATCCCCAAGACGCCTGCCAAGCGTGGGGATTATGGCAAAAACCCCCCAATGACAAGCACAATAATAACTCGGCCCCCAGTCCCCGGCAGCTCTGTTATTCCTGGCCCCGGTAGCAGGCCAGGTAACGGTGGAGCAGGGGGTGCGAAGAATCCCCGGCAGATGCACGGCTACCGCACTCAGAAACGACGACCCTTGGCCCTGGCAACACACAACGTCCGTACGCTCAGGGAAGACCATAAGATTGTCGAGTTGGAAGAAGAACTGAGCAAGTTACGCTGGGATGTCATGGGATTATCGGAAGTCCGAAGACAGGGACAGGACACCGTTATCCTTGACTCCGGTAACTTGTTCTTCTACCGGGAAGGTCACAAGGTGGTGTTGGGTTTCTCGTCCGGAGGTCCGGAGGGAGGAAAGTGTGTCGAGCAGGGTAGCGTACCTTATACTCAGAATCACCAAACGGTATTCGCTGAAGGTCATACAGGTTTACGCATCGACCTCGGCACGCTCAGACGATGAAGTAGAGGCTATGTATGAGGAGATATCAGAAGCCATACATTCCTCCGAAACATACTTCACCGTTGTTATGGGGGATTTCAACGCTAAGTTGGGCACACGGAATGGCGATGAGTTGAGAGTGGGGCCATTTGGATATGGGCAGCGGAACCAGAGGGGCCAGCGGCTTGTCGACTTCATGGAGAAGGAGGGACTCTTTGCGATGGACTCCTTCTACAAGAAGCGACCATCCAGGAAGTGGACGTGGATAAGCCCCGATGGTTCAACAAAAAATGAGATCGAGTTTATCATGACAACCAAGAAGCATATATTCGATGATGTCTCTGTGATCCATAAGGTGAAAACCGGTAGTGATCACCGTATCGTCAGAGGCTCATTGAATATTAATGTTAAGCTGGAAAGGTCGCGTCTGATAAACTCCACGCTCCGACCTAGCGCTGCCCAAATCCAAAACCCCGAAAGCTTTCAACTCGAACTACATAACCGCTTCCCTCTCAGAAGTAACCATCAAGCTGATGGAAGACCGGAATGAAATGAGACTGCAATCTTCAGCTGATATGTCGAACTACGGCAAGCTCAATAAACGAATTTCCAAGGCACTGCGACACGACTTGCGCGCCTTCAATACTCAGCGGATAAAGGCCGCAATCGAGCGTAACCAAGGCTCCAAAGTGTTCGCAAAAAATTTGTCTATAGAGCAAAGCCAAATGACGAAGCTGAAGATCGACGATGGCAAAATCATCGCACCAAACCGGAGATTCTGAGAGAGCTTGAGAGGTTTTATAGACAGCTATACACCTCGACACGATAACCCGTTGTCAGTGCAGCTCAGGACAAGAGAGTTAAACTGACCCGACACTATACCGAAGATATCCCGGACATCAGCCTATACGAGATTAGAATGGCTCTCAAACAGCTTAAGAACAACAAGGCGCCAGAGGATGACGGAATCACGACAGAACTTCTGAGAGCGGGTGGAAAACCGGTACTCTCAGTCCTCCAGAAGTTATTTAATTCCGTCATCCTTGAAGGTAAAACGCCAGAAGCGTGGAGCAGAAGTGTACGTGGTACTGTTCTTCAAAAAAGGCGACAAGACCTTGTTGAAGAACTACAGGCCCATTTCACTTCTGAGCCATGTTTATAAGCTCTCGTGTTCTCGAGAGTCATTACGAATCGTCTTGCTCGTAGGTTTGATGACTTCCAGCCTCCCGAACAAGCCGGGTTCCGAAAAGGCTTTAGCACCATAGACCACATTCATACGCTCCGCCAGATTATACAGAAGACTGAGGAGTATAATCGGCCATTATGTTTAGCGTTTGTGGACTATGAAAAAGCCTTCGATTCAATCGAAACCTGGGCCGTACTGCAGTCTCTTCAGCGATGCCAAATCGACTATAGGTATATCGAAGCGCTGAAGTGTTTGTATAGAAACACCACCATGTCGATTCGACTACAGGACAAGAGCACGGAACCAATCCAACTGCAACGAGGCGTGAGACAGGGAGACGTTATTTCTCTGAAACTGTTCACAAATGCGTTGGAGGACGTTTTTAAGCTCTTGAACTGGAAAGAATTCGGCATCAACATCTATGGCAAATACATCACTCACCTTCGTTTCGCCGATGACATAGTCATATTGGCAGAATCGCTTGAAGAACTCAGTACAATGCTCAGCGACCTCAGTAGAGTTTCCAAGCAGGTGGGTCTTAAAATGAACATGGACAAGACGAAAATTATGTCTAATGTCCATGTTGCACCCGTACCAGTAGTTGTTGGGAACGATACACTCGAAGTTGGTGACCATTACATTTACCTGGGACAGACTGTCCAGTTAGGTAGGTCCAACTTCGACAAAGAGGTCGCCCAAAGAATCCAACTCGGATGGGCAGCGTTCGGGAAGTTACGCGACATCTTCTCGTCGAACATCCCACAGAGCCTGAAGACCAAAGTCTTCAACCAGTGTGTGTTGCCAGTGATGACATATGGCACTGAAACGTGGTCCTTGACTGTGGCCCTTATAGACAAGCTCAGGGTCGCTCAACGAGCTATGGAGAGAGCTATGCTCGAAGTTTCTTTGCGTGATAAAATCCGGAACGTGGATATTCGCCAAAGAACCAAAGTCACCGACATAGCTCTCAGAATTTGCAAGTTGAAGTGGCAATGGGCGGGCCACATTGCTCGACGAACTGATAACCGATGGGGAAGAAAGGTTCTCGAGTGGTTACCACAATACACCGGAAGACGTAGAGTTGGTAGGCCCCCCACTAGGTGGACTGACGACATCGTTAAAGTCGCGGGTAGCCAATGGTTACAAGCGGCTAATAGCCGTTCTTTGTGGCGTTCTATGGGGGAAGCCTTTGTTCAACAGTGGACGTCTTCCGGCTGATGATGATGATGATATAATTATATTTCCAAATGAGTAATATAATCCGTTTGTAATGTAAACCGCGGAGCATGTGTTATTGCAAAACTAAAAATATTAATTTTATAGGATTGCGTCATCAATGTCATCATGAACAATATTAAAGCTATTACTTAATTACAAATATACGAGAGGAAAAATTTAAGTCATGTACGGGATTCGAACCCGCGTCCAATTGAGCTAACATGACAATGACGTCATAACTCAAATTTTTCGTATCGTTCTTTAATCATCGTCATTTCAAATATACGAGAGGAAAAAATTAAGTCACTTAAATTTTTCCACTCGTATATTTGTAATTTTGTAATGTAATCCGCATAGCAGGCGTTATTGCAAATATAACAATATTAAAAATATTAAAGCTAATTGCAAAATTCGTCTTGTTTGTAGTACGACGTAAGTTGAATGTTGGTGTCGCTCCATCCCCATACGATGGATAAAGAACGAGAGGAAAAATTAGTCTTGAGTCATATGTCATGTTAGCTCAGTCGGTAATAGCATACCCCGGCTATAGGGGTGGATAACGCGGGTTCGTATCCCGCCAATTACTATAGATTTTCGTCTCGTACATTTTTAATTTTGTAATGTAAACCACAGAGCATGAGTTCTTCAAAAAATAAATATATTAAAACAGAACGAGTATATTTTCTCCGTAGTAACACCGCTACTTTGACTTTTGACTACACCTTTAATATCAGATTTCACCCAGGTTAATTATAAGTTTAAGTAGAAGGTACCAAATCCAAAGGTAATTTAAGTAAGTATAATTAACTGCCAGTGAAAATTATATTTAGACTGGCATACTATGGAAACCAATCTTTCTTTTTTAGTTGTCTCATTTCTTGTAGCGAGTTATGAGCTACGGGCCTTCTACGCACTGCTACGCAGGTACCTACCTATATATCTATACGTAACGTCAGTCAATAGACAATGTTACTTTCTTCGGATTGTTGTTCTTTCGAGGAGGGACAGAATAACAAAGCCTCCCAATCCTCTAAGGTAAGTTAGTAAGGGAAGTTTACGTTGCCTTCGGCATAAATGACGAAGGCTTACCACAGCTTTTAAGCTGTAGTAAGATGTATATCTTAGAATATTCCTCAACACACTCATTGGGAATATGGAAGAAGTTTTAACTAACTACTAACTGGTTAGTAGACATGTTCAACCAATGTTTATCTATTTATTTCTGGTCAACCAACAATTACTATTTTTTTAGATCCACGAAACAAGTGTTCAACAGTCACACAAAGTCTGCGATTTAAATCGACCGTGATTGTTATAAGAGAGTATGATTGGTCACAAGATACTAGAAAAAGTAAGCGTTGTACAATCGATTACCTGATGTGCAATAAAACGAAGTGACACGTCTTACATTCAGTCTTTCTTTCCATGAAAATGAATACCCTTTGGTACAACCCGTTTTAATAAAGAAACGAATATAAAATGGCACCGCTAATCAACGCCGTCCTCCTTAGCAACTAAGGTACAGGTAGTTCCACAAAATACATATACTTAAATAAAAATGGGCGCGCGCGCATGAGTGTGTGTGTGTGTGTGTGGGAGAGAGAGAGAGAGAGAGAGTGTTGTGTTTAACTGTGTTACATGCGAGTTAGCTCTTAAGTTTGTTGTTATTCATTCAAAGTAACTATGCAAACGATATGAAGTTAACAGTCACAATACAGAGGGCTACCTACATAGCGCTGACTTTTGCCAAATGGGCAATAAATTTCGAGTTTTCGTTACAAATTGAGCCTTCATTTGCATCTGCATCTTTACAATTAAATAATTGTTTTAGTTTACACTCTAAATTGAAATTTAAGCTTCGCAAATAATCAGAAGCTAAGGGATAAGACAAGCCTAAAGTTGGATTATAGATTCGAAGAATGAAACTCCTGCGAAGCAGTACATCCAGAAATAGTCGTTCATCATCACCGTTGAACGGAGTAGCATCGGTAGCTCGGTTATTAGTCCAGTTGACCGAATAAATTCATTGTTTCAAAAAGCATTTTACACTGAAATGAAACAGAAATAAAATTTCCACGAAATCCACTGGATAAACTGGTATCGTGTTTCTATAATGATAAGCGCGATCTGACGAAGGGGCCATTTAATTATCCTGCGCATTGTTTGTTGCAAAGCCGGCAACTTTTAAAGCCGGATTAACTTTGAAATTAGATAATGAACAGATTGAGGCGTTACTTTGCGGAAATCTATTTTTAATAATAACATATACTTTTAAAATATTTTAAGAAAACATCAAATTAATATTATATATTTTAATAAAACACTTAAACATTTTAAAAATATATCTAGTGACAATTCCGTGAAAATTAGGCGGAATTGTCACTAGATATATTTTTATATTTTTGAAGTGTTATATTAAAATATTAATTTGATGTTTTCTTAAAATATTTTAAAAGTATTTGTTATTATTTGAAATTAGAGGTCATTTCAAATAATGTTCTTTGCCATTTTTGTAAATTTTAATTATCTACCTACAATATATTTTTCAAAGAACTTCAAAATGTCGAAAAAGCTACAGTCAATGGCAGTGAGTATTTAAAAACATTATATAGTCCTGTATAATCTGGCACTCTTTTCAGAGGTGGTGATTTTCAGATGGTGTATACATTATACTGTACAGCTACCCAAAAATTAAAACAATCCTATTTTCAGCGAATTTTTGTTTCTTGCGCCATTCGATTCCTTACAGCAGGAACAAAATATGCACTTTAATATCCCGATAAAATATCTTAATTGTTTAGTTATTTATGAAAAGAAATGCTTATTTCTCTTGATGTGAGTTAAGAAAATGTAATACTTTAAATAAATATTGTCAAATTTACTTTATATAAAACCATTTCAATTATTATTTTTCCCAAAGATATAAGATGAGATCGAATTGAATTAATGAAATTTTATGAAGATCAGATCAAGTGATCGAAAGTACAAACGCTCAGGCCACAACTTGCCGCGTCCGCTCTTCGTTCAGTCAATTTATATTTTTAATTATTCGTCTCAATTGGTAAATCTCAACTTTCTGAATCTAATTATACGCATACTCTTCACAAAAAAGATGGTTAAATTTTTTATGGAATAGTTCACACAGATGAATCACGACCACGAAGCGCTAAGGGGCGTTTCATTTTCTGAAGTTCAAATTGATTTACGAGTTTTACAGCTGAAAAACTCAAATGATTTAATTTAACCTGAAATTGATAATTGTCAAAAAAGTGAGATTGCTTTTGGGCTTAAATTGTTTATTAGACTTTCTTATTCCTGCCTTTATCCTACACCAAATGGGGTCGGCACAATACCAATGTACTTCTCTACCTCTCCGTCACGTCTGTCGTTTCAATTCATACACCTCATTTTGAAGCACTCGTAGCAAAGTATGTTTAGCCGTTCTTAGGATGGCAGTCGTTACATCCTGGTGGTAGGGCATTTTGCGAATGCCCGCCTGGCTTGCTACCACTCTCAAGTAGAAAATCTATCACCAAGCTCCTAACGGTGTGTTCCGGTAGCTGTCCTTGAGAGCCGATTATTCTTGGCTAGCCTGAACGACACCTTCGACCACATCATCACTTAGCATCAGCTGAGATAGTGGTCAAAGACTAGCCTGTGTTGAGTTTGAATATATATACATATATTAGGCCGATAAAGGTGCTCTACCACCATATTCATTCTCAACACTTTTGAACGATTCAATAGTGTTCATCCCAGCTCATAAAAATGTAACAGTTTTAGTTTCTAAAAAGGTATTTGATATAAATATGATTTCAAATTAAGACACTATATCATTGTCAAACGTTATAAATACGAATGTCTTCCTTTTAACAAATATCAAACAGTCTAGCTAGAAAAAATGCTAATAACCTCAAAACTTTAAACAATAAGTTTTTCAAGTACTGTCTGACACTTTTAAGTTCTGTGTCTCGTAATAAAAGACAATGCCTACTCCGAGCCAAGAGCGCCCGCGGCGGCAACACTGGACCGCGCCGCGCTCCCTTTGAATAGAGTTTTGAAAATTTACATCGAGCAAAGAAATAAAAAATATGAAATAATAAATTACAGGCACAAGAGACCTTTAACATCAGGCGGTCCTAGTGTTCTTTCCGTCAAATACACATAAAAAAGTAAAAAATCTTTCGTCTCAAAATGTTTGTTAGGACTAGCAGAAGTCAACCAGAGGTTGTTAGCATTTTTCCAGTGACCGTGTATACAGACGGATATATATATATATATATATATATATATTATTGACAGACTGTTCAGATTTCAGATGTACCACTTACGAATACATCCTATCTATTCTAATGTATTGATGGGTCACGTAATATTTGCATATATTAACTAAGCATATAGGATATATGTATAATAATTATGGTAGATCACAAGGCAAAACTATGAAAAGTTATTTTTACTGCGGAACCGTAAATGAGCCATCAGATCGTTCACTTAACTGAGCAATCAATCATTTACTGGTCGGGTGCCAATTACAAGACAGTCACTAAGCTGAAACTAAATTGGCGCCCAACGTGGGGCTGATTTCAATGACGTGGGTAGTTATGAAAGTTACAAGGGAGCCTTTAACTCAAAAAGTAATAATGTACAAAGACTAGGTAAACAAATTTAATTCGATAGCAAAAACCCTGATAAAAGGCCTGATAGAACTCAGAATAGTGGATAGTCAAGTTCGTGTTGCTGATAACATTAATGAAAGATAAATTGGTGCTAAATATTTAAAAAATAACCCTTATTAAAAAAATAGAGTAAGACATAATATCATATTAAATATTATATTTTCTAGCGGTGCTTAATCTGAAATAACATTTTCTATTTCGCAGTACCGTCTAAATTGGCACCAAAATCTGGGTTACACACCACTCTACTTTATAATAGAAGGGACTTAATGTATTTCTTAAATCATATTTTTGTCGCGGTTCATTTCTATCGCAATAGCACATATCTTTCGAATTTACATGTAACTTGTCAATCTGAGCCATTACTTCGTAAGCCTTGATCGCTCAGTAATTTCATTTGCTTAGAGGTGAAATATCTGACACTGCGGTGGTACCCACTAAGACGGACTCTTGCTTAGAGGCTATAACAATTGTGAGCGGTAAAGCGGTTAATTGCTCACGATTGTTTATTTTTTTTATACCGAGGTGGCACTAGCACTTCACCACTGTCTTACCTGTAGCCTAAGCACGAATAACTTGCGAAATCGTAACCGTTTCGTAAACGTATCGAAATGTCACCATTTTGTATAGGGTTTGATCAGCGCCTCTACAGTGCGTAAAAGGAACTAAATTTTGGCAGAAAAAAGGGTTTTGACAATTAACGTGTCGAGATTTTAACGTGAACGTTTTGTCACGTAAAAAGTTTTGTATGAAATCGCGAGCACGAACCTAATACTAACGTAAGCTCGAAGGCTGGCTATCGAGGGTCTGTCAAAAATCTATGAATGTCATGTCACTGAGAAATTTTCAGTCAGATGGCTGACGTAACGTATTCAATTGTGATAAAACTTCGAAAATTCATGTTATTAATGTGTTTGTTCATTCATAATTTACCTATGAAAAGAGTTACAAACATGGCAGCTTAGAAGTAGTAATGTACCATTTCGTTTACCAGGCACAAAGTAGGTTAATTTATGGCACTGGAGGGAAGTGATGCTAATGTACGATGAACCCAATTCAGGACATTTTCCTAAACGCTGCATCAAACAGCGTCTATATTCCACCGTTCCAGCCCACATTTACACCTATTTCGCTCGTTGGATATGTCTTGCGGCGCAATAATGTTGCTATGAAATTCTTCATTGTGCATGATCAAATTGAAAACAATAAGGCGCATAGAAGATCACCTATCCATTCAAGATTTCAAGATCACCACACCAAAGCTGTCAACAAATGCACCAGATGAACACAGGCAGCGACACGAAAGGAATACCAACGGATTGTCAGACTAACTACCTACGAACTCTGAGGTGATGACCATGCTCACGCCAACATTCTAACCACTACGAAGAAGAAGATTTTAATGTGAAACGTAGAAGCTGTGTTATTGGACTTTTGGTTCTTAATAAAAATAAACGAAGTGCAATTGTGCGTTTCATTTATTGGTACCTATATACCGAACAGTTCGTGGGTTAGGGATAATAGGATCTCTAGTTGGATGTCGTGAATCGCGACTAAGACAAAATTCGTTGCAGCATGCCACTACATAGGTCGGTGTGAGTGGGATGTTGCCACGCAATGAGCATACAACAGTGATGATGAGATGGATCAGTGTGTGCTCCTATTGGTGGCGCATAAAAGACTATTGGGTGGCGAACTCATAGCAGTGCCGTGAGAAGCATTTTTCTACCCCCTCTGATCTAATAGGCTAGGTAAGTTCGATATCATGCTCTTTTGCCACACTATTCCTTAAAAATAAAGGAAAGTAGATGAATAAAAAGACAAAACTACACCAACAGTTACGTAATTTCTTTATTTTTGGTAATGTAATAACAGACACAATCATAATCCAAAAAAAAAACCAACCATAAGCTGACTAATACAAAATAAACACTTTAATTATCCTAAAATTAATATGAACTTAAAACAACACCAAGCCTAGACGGTTACAAGTCACAGCACTCCCTATAATTTGTAGTAACGGCGCATTCATGAAATGCTACGTGGTTTGTCTTTGCAAAACTGTTAGGTAGGTACATTACTACGCGCTCCAGGTTTTCACAGCATTCTTCTTTCCCAGAACAGACGGTAAAATACCGCTGGAGACGAAAGTTCTGTCGGGAATCACCTTTAGTGAACAATTAGAACTTATAGAATGCACTGCTTGAACTCAATAGCCTATTTTTCTGCTGAAACACCATAAAATTTAGCGCAAAATACACTTCACGCCGGCTGGCGGCCCTTCAGGGTTTCTTGAAACTCCTCCCTCTGTTTAAAGGTGTAATAGTAGCTGTTTGTAATTCATATAGTAAATTATCAGTGGCGTAGATTCTTGGCTTGAGAATTTATAGCTCATAATTTATATATAATGTTTTATTTTAATACCTCTAATGATGTTACAATAAAATTTGGTTCACTGAGCAAGTAACGCATAGAGAAAAGTAACATACCGGAAAAAATATGTTTGGTTTTCACCAAATAAAAAGCTAAATTTGACGAATATCAATCATAGAGGAACCAGTCCAGCGTCACCAACCTTAAAATAAGGTAAAGTATTGCAGGTGTACCGATTTCTGTCCAAAATTACCAAATACGATACGAGTCATTGTCACCTTGACAACTCTGGCACTGGACTGTCATGGCTATAGACTAATCATATTGTTCCCGGTATATTACATTTCTCTATGTCATAATGTATGTCATGGCACTTAGTAAATATATCACCTCAAATACATTTTATTCAAAAATTTTAATATTTCATAGTGAACATCAATATAATATGGAAATCGCAAAGAAAATGCGAAGTCTGTGGTGTCCAAACACAAATAAAAATGTTTAAACAATAGATTTCCATGAGATCCAGAACCGGTGAGTTGAAGAAAATATGTCACTGAAATTACATTATTGTTTCAGAGCGTAATGATCGCTTGGTTTTTATTGTAATTTAAGTAGGTATGTGTTATCATGCGAATTGCTGTACTTACATATATTTGTATATAAATTACAAATATTTACGTAACGTAAAGTAAGTTTAGTGTTGCTCAAGGAAAGTATCGATACCTTTGTAGTATCGATTTTTTATATTGTCAGTGGTATGGGTACATATACTTTTTCATAGTGTCAATATGTTAGGAAATATCATATTCGAAGCTGGTGATCATAAACCATCACGCAGAATGTTTTATTATGCCACGAAACTTAACATGTGTATTTTAGGGACTGTTATTTACATCTTTAGCTCAAAAGCATTTTGAAACACCAGGTATTATCAATTTTTCTCTACATAACTGGCACAGTACTTGCTAACTGAACGGCTAGAGCAATATTTATTATCTAACATATGAAAATCGACCTAAATATTATACAATTAATAATAAATAGCGTAAATAACGTCATATCTATGCTTGTGATAATAATCTGAGTTGATTTTTTTCAGTTTATTTAAACAAAACTCCATCGCTTATATACTTTCAAAGTAAATGCTGAATCGATAGAGCTATGGCATGGAATTTAAGGTACTATGTCACCTCAATACTATATAAAAATTAACATGTGTATCAACATACAATCCCAATTATTTAAATACTTATAATACTATACTCTAAATTGTTTGATTTTAAAATTAACCAACTTTCGAGTGCAGTTAAATAAACTATTTTTGTAATTTCATATATGCATATGTTACGCAGAAAAATAATAATTGAATCAATAAATAAAACAAATCAGTGCAGAGAAAGCTTCTTGCAATACAAATGAAATAGATCAGCTGCAAGATTAAATTAAATATCTAAATAATTCAACTACCTACACCAAAAAAGTTTTTAAAAGTCAACAGTCTATATATAATTAAAAAAGGTGCGTCAGAAATACTACATTTTATGATTGAACTACAAATAATAATAATTGTTAACAGTTGATGACAAGTTTACTAGTGCAACTTACGTGCAGTATTTTTTACTTTTACATATACGACAGTTAGAAAATAAGTATTATATATTGAAAACTGTTATGTACAATGAAAAATATGTATGGTAAAGATGTTCTAGTACACAAATAACTTTGGAACTATGTATACATACCCTAATAATACGGTTTTCGATACTAGCGAAGATATATCGCACGATAAAATATTTTGATGATTTTGAATAAATTAATAAATCTGTGTATATAAATTTGTTTTATTTTATATTTCCTTAACATATATTTTATAAACCTAACCTTCTTACCATTTTTTCCTATATCGATTGTAATGGAATCGATTTCATTGTACCTAACTAATCGATTTTAGGGAATCAGTAGTACAACACTCACAAATGTCACTATTATTGTGTTGGAAATATAGTTTTCATTTGTAATGGTTGGTATAAAATAACTTCAAATCTGAGTTTCAAAGCAACAAGGTCCGTGCCAACTCTTAATATTACTTGCTCAGTGAGAGGAACTTTTAAAGGCTAAATAAGAATTAAAACCTCTTTTGGAAGAAGTTGTTAGGTCTTAGAAAAAAGGTATGATTGTTGTGATTTACGCTGGATGACGTCACTTTTGTAATACTATCGAGTTCACGTTAGCCAGCAAACGATGCGTCGTACTGTCAACCATCGCCTCCTGCGTAAACGTACGGGGAACTCGATACGATTACGTTACGGACTATCGAAATGTTTGTGCTTGGGCTACTGAAGTTAGGTGATGATGCTATCGATTATGGAGCGCGCTCACAATATTTGAAGAAGCAAATCGCTTCGTTCGGGTACCTAAATGGAATACCAGTAGCGCTTCTGAGTATCCCTGGTTATAGAATGGGGACGGCGGAATCAAATCATGAAGTTCCGCGGCACACTCCTCGAAATATCAGTCGAAAATAAAAAACCGACTTTGCGGCGATTTTCGAGACTCTGGAGTATCTTGCCTCCTAGTTGGTCGTCGTTAATGAGTCTCTTGGCTCTACTCTCAATTGATCGATTGATCAACTAATCTAGATAAAATATTAACTCGGATGAAATATTTGTAGGTATCTTTTCACTTGATATCTCATACGGTATGACATGCAACTTTTTACCTATTCCGTGAACTAAACATTGCCCCGTAAGAACTAATTATAGGGAACACTGTAGCATTAATTATGTAACGGTAGCATCTATAAAATATGGATGATAATTATTTTAGTGTACTTACATGTGGTGATCCGACTGATTTTCTGCTGTCAGTATTACTGGGCTGGCGGGAGAAGGAAGGAGCGTGCACACTGAGGGGCGACCCCGGTTCCGAATCAGTCTTCTCGTTGCTGCTGTTACCGGGATCAGGCTGAAAATTGTTATAATATGATAATTTTTATAATAAATTATTTTGTGTTTATTTCAGCACAGTTGTCGGCTTAAGAGATTACCAAAATTTAGAAATAAATGGGCTTGACTGAAGCTCGGCATGAAGGTCAAGAGGAATCGAAGTATACCTATCAAAAATGTTGTCAAAGTCCTAGACTACATTTTGTCCTTAAGCTATGTAGGTATGTATGAAGTACCAAAAATAGTGAACGAAATTGCATTTTGTTTTAAACGGCATTAAACATTTTGTTCAAAACCATGCCAACTGATGGATATAAGGATCGTAATGGGTACCCCCGGTTTTTGCGTATCGTTCTCTTATGACGTTATCTAAAGTGACAATTAGAAAATTTCGTCGGTTTACCATCATTGGGTTTTTCACAATCGTGCTTCGAGTGCAACACAAGTCTGAAACGAAAAGGTTGACCAACATCAATCACAATCGAAAGTTTACTACTCAAAATTTTTTTGTTAAAACATTCTTGAAAAACGAGAAAAAAAAAAGAGATGGTGGTCATTTACACGGATTTCGTTCCTCCGTTATCTGTTAGGTAAGGCAAGATAAGATAAGATTCACTTATTGGCCTTAACTGCCTTTGTTATACGGGCACGTCAATATTGTATAATAATATAAATCATTAACATAGATGTCAAAAATAATTAGATGAATAAACTAAGTAGGGTTGATTAGTAGCAAAGAACAACGAAAAGTTTAAATACCCGTACCTAGTACTGTTTATGTTAGATTATAAACATGTATTTTAGGTGAGGACTTAGATAATTATATTTACTTTCGTTATGTATATTTGAATTTCACTTCTTCACTTCTAGGTTAGCCTGAACAACATCTTCGACCACATCATCACTTACCATCAGGTGAGATAGTGGTCAAAAGCTCTATCAGACATAAAAAAAAATACTTATATTTAGGATCATGTCCTAAAGATTTAAAAAAAAGTTGAAAATGGTTCATTTTGAACCGGCGGTTCTGTACACTTTGTGGTACGCAATGAACCTAGGGGGTAGTAGTCAATGAACCAGTAGCCACACAATGAATCAAGGTTCTTGATATATCAGAAATATATTAAATAAAATAGTCATTGATATTTCAAAGGTTTATTATGCATTATGAAACATCATTATGAAATATTTATCAATATTAAGCATGACACTGAATCATTAAGAATAAAGGGTTATAAAAATATGTCAAAAATTGAACTTTACTTTATGTTTGTTTGGTAGGAGAAGGCTGTATTATGTTATACGTGTTATACTTTCTTACTGTATGACTATAACATCGCAAGCTGAGTGGAAAAGTTCAGGTTCAATATCAAGATAAAAAGTATCCCATGCGTTAATGCAGGAGCTAATCTTTTTACAAAATTGTTAACGGTCTCTGTAAGGAGAAACTAACCACACTTTGATTTCAATTATTTTGTAGTATACATGGACGGACTTGGGTGGATTGACTTTTAGGTTACGTTAGACATAAAATCACGTCATATTCACTACATGAAATCCTAGTGAGAGTACCAGAGTCTAAATATTTTTGTTGCTTCTTTGATTAATTTATGATGTTTTTAATGTGTTAATTTCAATATGTACACTCTTTGCTCGCTGATTAAATGATAATAATACTAATAAATAATATAATTATAAAGCATTCGACTTTCGCTTTTATGGCTGGCTATGGCTAACAGACGCAAACTCTCTTTAAGAACACTGTTGTTTTCATGTTCTAGTTTCATCTTAATCAACGTTTCCATAATTAACCAAGGAAAGTAAATTTCAATACGAATTAATATCAAAATAATAATATTTTGACTAACTTTGACTTTCTATCAAGTTGCATTGGCTGTGGTTACGAGTAGACTCGTAGAGTACACTCTAAAAGTTTAAAGAAAAGTTAATTTCAATAATCAGTATATATATATACATGTTCCTATACTATTTAGAGCAAGAAGTCTGATATGAAGTGTCGTTGTAAAAGGTAACCAAACAAAGTAAACTTCAATGGTCAGTATATACATATTCAATAATATTTAGAGCAATAGTGTATAAGTGTCGTTTGTAAAAGACTTTCAATACACTCGTAACTTTTCCTACTGTCTTTGAAAGTAAAGAACTGAGTGCTAGGACTATTGTATTCTAAGTGGAATTCCTTACAGTGCAAATAAGGGCATTTCTTTGTTAGATACCTAATCCCTCCTAAGTAAGGAATTGATTGTTTGCAAAGCTTCTCATTGGTGTCGAGTTTCGAAAGCTTAGAGAAAGCGTAACTTGATACAGGATTCGGGATTAACTGTTAAAAGATTAGAATGGTTTGAACGGGAGCTTACCTGCTATTATCTGGTAGCCTACACCTAAACTAATATAGATAATAATTATTATATATGTATTATTCTCTTGACGTGATCATAAGCTTAATCTAACAGACCAGTGAGAGTTAGTAGTTAGTTTACTAAGGCCCCATTCAACAAAATAAATCCATACGCAGATAACTAAATAAAAACCATTCAAATGTGATAGTCTTTTACAATGATAGAACGTCAATCCTAGTAGGAGATTTTGAATTTGTTGGATTCTTTTATGAAAAAGAAAACTCCTTGGTATGTAGTATTTTATGACATGTGACAGCAACTGGACATAGACAATAGACATAGACAATAGCATGTATTGTCAGCTGTAGCAAAGTAGCCATATTTATTTTTATTTTATGGACTTATATCGCCAAACTCAACGGTATATTTTTTTAAACTTGGATTAGATTATTTTTTTTGCTGGAGCTATCTGCCTGACGTCAAATTTTACAAATGTCAATACCATGTCAAATTTAAAATACTGCAAACATTATTGGACGTCTTTGGTGATAAATGTCTATCATATTTTGTTGGTTAAATAGATTTGTTATCTTTGTATTAGTTACACCTTAATTTGGTGAAATTGGCCCTAATAATAATATCAATAAAGTCTATTTATTCATTAAAAGATATTCGATAACATAAAAACAAAATTAATTTTGTTATTGAAATTAATTTTTTAAGTACCTCTCTTTGGGTTAAAGCCTTCTCTATTTCCAGCCATGCTTATCTGATTTATACTACTAAAAGCTATTTTTACCAGCTATTTTAATAAATTCATCAGCTCATCCTTCTTGTGACCTTCTTCGTCTCCGTTTGCCTTATTAGCCTACCCACATGGATACCTACACGATTGGACCAGTTTTCGTCTGGTGACCGTGCTATGTGACCTGCCCAAGCCCATTTTTATTTCAGGTTTAGTGAATGTTGTAGTGCATCTATTAACTTTGTTATGTTCCATATGGTGATGTTTTTGTTTGTTTTTTTAGTTTTATGTGTAAATTGCTTCTTTCCATAGCGCGTTGGCAAACTGTTACGTATCAGCCGGACTGCCTGCTGCTGAACACAGAGTGTATAAGTTTAAGATAGCAGTTCCTCAGGCGTTGCTGCCTATCTTCCAGTATTTTACCCTTATCGCCTCTTCCGACAATCCACGAGCATACTCGATTTTTGAGTTGATTTCTTTACTTTTCTCTTGACTGTAAGTCCATGTTACCCTGGCAAATGTAAGGCCGCATTCCATTTGAGTTATTTTCGATAATTTTGACCACATTTTGCGTCTATGCATCCCATAGACACAAAATGTGATCGAAAATAACGAATTTGGCGTCAAAAGTTATACGCCCTAAGACAGGGAAGTGCACAGAATCCATGCCAATCTTTATTAATTTTAATAGTAGATCGCTTTTCAAAACTTCCTTGTTATCCCAAAATTTGTTCCAGGTTATAGTGATTCGTCTATGCTTCTCTTCTTGGCTTTTGGAGGTAAATCTATATACTCGAACTTTAATTTTTGTATAGCGTGCTGAATATGCATTTTGTCATATACCTACTAGTTTAAAATAGTAGAGCGTGGGATCTCCAGTTCAATATTGCCCCAGTATTACTTTCTATATGTACGATCTCCATACAGATCACATTACTGTGTTCCGGTTCGAAGGGTATGGAGGCCGGTGAAATTACAGACACACAAATATGTTTTAGGGTGATGAGCGCAGTGCACGCCACTTGTGACGAACTGAATCTGTTATAGCCAGAGGTTACCGCTGAACTCTAGGTGGGCCTCGTGCTTGTTCCATCACGATAACATAAACAAGAAAAGAATATATATAGGTATATAAAAAAAAAATGTATATATATATTTTTTTTGATTAGATATAGAAAAGAAAGATGTATAAAATAACAAAATTATAGGTACAGGAAGTGAAACATACCCACTGAAAGTATATAGGAACCTAACACCGCAAGCTTATCTAATATCAGGTTTCCCTTATAAGATACATACATCTTATAAGGAAAACCTGATCTTTTACGAGTAGCTACTTTCAGGATATTGCTTTTAATTGAACTACGGTAAGCTTACCGTTTCATCTTTGTCTCGCTTGGAATTACGTAACATAACCAATAAACTTTCCATGAATTCCATACTACGTGACAAGAAATGCAGTTAGACGTCAACAGAGCTAAGACTAGGTGGACTAGCATGGGGTTAGCGAATTCCTTTATGGCGCTGCCACATAGGTAGTTATGCAGTAGTTTTAATACTGTAGTGCTCTATGTTACATTTTATAATGTTATATTACACTAAATATAGTATTCCAAATGATAGATTTTATAAGAATTTCTTATGTGCTATAAGAAGTATAACTTCGATTTCGGCCTCATCAAGTTCACAAGTAACAAAACACGCACAATTTTCCAAATCCAATTTGATTGGTTAATTGATTTGGCGCTTAGAAATAATCGCATCTGATTGGTCGCGTCAAGGTGATGTTGTCACCGCCGTCATTGCCTAAGACCAAACCACACTACTGCGGCACAGCGCGGCAGCGAAACGGCGCGGCTCGGGAAATATAATTTGTATGGATTTCTAAATGGCGTAAACCGCACTATAGTGATGTGGCTTCGGAGAGGCACGGCGCAGTGCTATAGAGATGTCTCCGAAGGCAACTCTGCGTCACGCCTGCGCCACGCCTTTCGGCACCGGAGAGACGCGGTGCAGTAAATTATCCAGTCATTTCACGTTCCACCCTCGTGTCAACAATACTTAAGACCTTATTTTACGTTCTAAAATCTGTGTGAAATCGATCATTATCTTTGAAGATTCGTAAAAAAGAGTTTTTTCGAACGATAATTTTGTTATATCTTGCAATCAAATATATCACTTATTAAGTGTTCAGCTGTATCTAACTCTTTGCAAGACACCACGATTATTTTACTTCCACGACTTCATCCATTTCGAATTTTTGCCCTTAGTTGGATGAACCGTTCTGCTACGCCGTATTTCTATTGTGAACGAAAAAGTCGAGCCACTTTGCTGCAGTACTGCTCTGCACCTCTGTAAATGCATATTAGGTAGTGACAGTCGCTCAGATACCGCGTCGCGACGCAACTCTGTAGTGCGTTCCCAGCTTTAGATACGCGTGGATGGCGTTATGCCACAATACAGGTTTTTTCAATAAAATATTTAAGGTTTTTCATGCACTTTATTTCAGTATATTGGAATTACTTTCTTGGAAATAATATTCTATAATTAAAAAAGTATATAATGCACTGAGAAAAAAAATGGATGTCAAGTAAATTTTTTTTATTCAAGTTAATATTGACAGTAGGATATAACTTAGAATTAAATTTGATTTTAAAAATGTCTCATTGCGTTTGTTAGATTAATAAGTACATCAGTATTTTTTTTGGCGGTATGTATTTTAACAAAATGCTGCAAACTATTGTAAATACTTTTACCTACTACAACGAAAGCATTTAGTCAACCTAGCTGCCATTTCAGGTTTGCAGGCAGTCTAAACATTCCAGCTCTCTACCAGTTAGCAGCGTGCCCAGCATGCCCAGAACTAATATTCTAGTATTCCATTGTACCAAATTAAGTAGATGGATTATATATACCTATTGCAACTAACAATACCGCAGCCATAGGCGTGACAACTATCAACGTGGCAGTTGTTGTAGTATTTATCTGTTTTAATTTTCTGTATTAGGTACAAATGACATTATAGTTATCTAGAAATTGATCTCAAGCATGACAGCTGTCAAAATGAAAGTTAATATCATGTTTTTCCAGCAAAGATTTGTAAAAACAGGCACCGATAAAAAAACTGTTGGCACCTTACTTGCAAAGGTTTCGTCAGCTCAGCATTGTTTTATCTCCCAGGGCCGTATACTTAGACAGGGTGTACTTTGAAAAGAATTTATAGAACTACGTCAAGGGCTATAAAATATAATCACATCTCCCTAACAAAATGGATTGATCAAGCACGACCAACTTCGTCAAAAATTTGTAAAGACGCGCATAGAGCATCTCCCGTTTCTGCCTCAAAGGAAACTGTCGGAACTGTACCTGCAATGATCTCGCAAGCTCAGTGTCGTTTTTTTTTCCGGGGTTCCTCCGCTCAGGCAGGACATATTTTGGCAAGGATTTGTAAAACCACGCCCCAGACTTCTTCCACATCTCCCTCGTCTCCGCGCACAGGTTACAAATATATCCTTCTCTTGTGTATATTGGGGACCTGCAGAACAATAAAGTTGAGTTAATGCAGTGTTATTTTTATTAGTCAGTGAAAGGATTTCAAATTTGGACATTAGTCTTCTCATCATCATCAGCAGCTGGAAGTCGTTCACTGTTTAAGAAAGGCCTACCTTACGAACGCCACAGACAATGGAAAACCTTTCTTCCCTATCGGTTATCGGTTTATCCAGCAATACAGCCAGGCCACTGTCACTTCAACTTGGTCTACCAGCTCATCATTAAGAGCGAAGCAACGCGACGTTTTTTTCAGAGAATACCTTAAATACATGCTAAATAGATTAACATCATAATTTCCCAGCATTCCAGCATAACCTGCTATTAACATCGAAAATCTATACATGCAACCATGCAGAAGAGCATGAAATAAGTAGGCTGACCTATTATCTATGTATAGAAATAAAAAAGGAACTGTTTTTGCCCTTAATCTACCGCTATGTGTTAATAAAAGTAAGTACGTGGAAGAAAAACCCTCGTCAAAACTTTTGCTGTCAAATAAGAGCTCCGACTAATTAGATCGCCCTAAAATGTACTTTTGAGCTTTTAATACTTTAGTACCGCTTTGCATCTAAGTAAAAGCTTAAATTTATCACAAGATAATGATCATAATTTTTATGAAGATTTAGAGTCAGCAAATATTATAATAATGATATATCTTTGTTTGAATTTTTATAAGTCTTATCAATAACAATTTCATTACAATATTACATATTATACAGTTTTCAAGTACACCATATTTTTACACTAAGTTATAAAGCTAAACGTATTTTTAATTAAGACAAGTCCAGCATGCATTATTTATTATACCCGAGAAGGAAATACTGCTGGTCATAAAAAGAAAAGTAGACACATACAATACAATTTTTCAATTTATGTATTAATAAACAATATAAGAAAAAATAAAGCTTAGGCTTAGCCGATTTGGCCAGGACTGCTTAATTCAAATTAATAATATATTTTGCCAAGGAGTCTCAAATAACATCAGTTGTATCGTTTTGATATTCATTAATTAGTTTGCTTATTCTGAGAACAGGCGAGTCCACCCCCAACCTCGATACAGTTCTTTGGAATATGAGAGCATAAGCAATTATTTGTTTACGTGGATTTTGAAATGTTACTAAAGTTTAAATATTGTTAAAATATTAGAACAATTGATATTGTTGTGTAGTAATTTATACAAAAATCCTAAATCCATCTTAATGTGTCTCTGTAGCAAAGATTGGATTAAAAAACAACTAGTCTATTGTTATATGAACGTAACTGATCCCTGAACAGATTTTTAGTTGAATAAGTTTAATGCCATTTTTTGTATCCTCTCTAGTCTAAGTGTATACACAGCATGTGTTCTCCAAATAGGACTACAATACTCTAACACACTAGACGTCTCAAAACGTCTGGTCGACGCTACTTGTGACCAAAATGCTGGCATATACTTTGCACAGAGGATAAGCATTGCCATACAACGTGGCAATGCGGCCAGCATTTTGGGGACACTGCCTAATGGTAGCGGAACATTGGATTAGTTTCTTTTTTTTTTTAGCTAATTTTAAGTTTTTTTAAGTTAAATATGTTAATCTGTAGTTATTGTATTGTTAAATTTATATTTGCCCAAAATAAATAATTATTTTTAACACACTGCGGACTAGACAGTTATACAATATAATTTTAGCTGCATGTTTACGAAATCCGAATAGGGAAACCCAACATCCTAGGGGCCTTTTTGGCGATACTTTCAATATGAGGCACAAACGTTAGTTTATCAACAAATGTCACACCTAAACTCTTCGTTGACTACTTTGACTTAATTCATTTATTTAATTGTCCCTATTCTGTAAAAATAATACTAATTGAACATTTTCCTACAATATATAAAGTGAAAAAAAATCGGGATTTTAAAACATCCCATTTATATCACACCATTTATTTATATTCTTCAAATCATTATGCAACTTTTCAATATCATCGAGTGAATCTCTTAGACTACTTAGTACAACGAGTTTTGTTGCTCGATGGCTTAGTATCTCAATGTAACAATGATGATGTGGTCGAAGATGTTCTTAGGTTAAGCCTGACCTGGACATAATTGTTTCTCAATGGGTTGAATATGCGATGTGATTCGTTGGCTACTGAAAGCTACAGCAGGTATTTACTACGCGATTTTATAAAAGAATGAATAAAGACTCATCCGAAGTTATTCTAGTCTTTTTATATCTAGTGAATGGCTAAGAGGAAAGGCAAATCTACCTACCCTGTTTCATTATCCGATGGCGAGAAATTAATATCTGGTGGAGAAACATTTATAACCTATTCCAAGTAATTCGTAGTATTCTAAGATATACACTTTCTTTTAAATCAGTTCATTTGGTTAATTAGGTGCGAAAAGCATTTTAAAGATTTGTCCGGACCATTTTGATATATCAAGCAGAGGATACCGCTTACTATGAAGTGGAAGTCGTGCTTGTTCCGTCACAATAACATTAAAAAAAAATAACATCTTCATAAGTTTATGAAGATGTTATTTTTTTTTAACATATCGGATAAGCAAACATGAAATGAGGAGTGCTCCTTTCATGTTTGCAGATGACCTTAAAATTTCGAAATTATAAAACAAGCGAGTCTTCGTAAAGAGAGTCCTTTAGTTAAATAGTTTTAATGGGTGATTTTAGTGTAATTTACTAAAATCTCTTCAGCTCTTTCAAATCCTTGAGAGCCAATTCCCAGAGGTGACTGATAGATGATGATTAGAAGTGCCCTATTTGATCAAGGGCCTAAATTATGTATATTAGAAGGTTCCGGGTAAAGGGGTATAAAACACACACACTCACATCCCCACTTCAATCACAAACTTACGCATTTATTATATTTTTTTGGTTAGCTTGTTAGACCAATACCACAACTTAAATGTCGATGTAGAGAGGGCTTAGTATGGAAGTAAGTGGAAAAAGCCAATAGTAGATAGAAGGTTTGCCTCCTACATTTTTCTCCTCCCACACCAAGTACATGCGGCCTGATTCAAATTTAACCCCTAACTCATGTGGCGTCTCACGGCTATGCCACACGGAAGGGAAGTACTTTCAATATTGAAGATAGGATAATTTCCTGAAACGAGACCTCATTACAATTTTAAAATTAAGATAGAATCCATTTATTAGATTTGAAAAAAATAAATAATTATTTTATTATCACGGTCGCAAGGTTTAATCATATGGATTATTTTCCATAAATAACATGCCATCTTAATCAATATGAAGACCATGAAATTTAGCATTTTATCAAAAAGGTTGTGCAAGAAAATTCCCCCAAATATCTACTGAAATTATTACAATAGTTACTAACAAATACTAACATAAAAATTATAAAATATTAACTAACACTGTATCAGCCGGAATTTCCACTGCTGAACACAGCTTCCCCTATTAAGGGGGTATTTGCCATAATCCCCACGCTTGGCAGACGGCTTGGGAATCGCAGTGTAAGATAGTAGTTCTTTAGAAGGCGCTGCTGCCCACCTTCCAGTATAATTATTCCCTTAGTCGCCTTTTACGACACCCACGGGATGATATGGGGAGGTGCAATTCTAACCCGGCACCCCACGGAAATTAACTAACACACAACACACAAACTTAACTAACATACAAACTTAACTAACACACAAACTTAAAAATAATAATCTATTAAACAAAGGTTAGTACTTAAATGGTGTATGCATTTCTTTGTAAGCTTACAATTACTATGCAGCTGGCTGATTTTAGTTAAAATAATAATTCGAAAATGGTTATCGTAGAGTTAAGTAAACTAATTAAAAGAGAGAGACTTTGTATACTGCAGAATATATCACATTTATAGCATTTAATAAATTAAATTATTTGTAAGTTTGTAGCTCAACGTAATTATCCATAATTGAATATTATATTTTATAGTATTTTCTATATTATATGATGTATTATTGAGGAAAAATAATCCTTATGATTACCTAACCCTTTCGAATGTTATCATAAATCATTTTCACATTTTAGGCTAGTTCCATTCACACACACATAAATGTGAGGCAGGCAATTATCAATAATTCTGCGAATGTAGTTTACATATTTTAAAACACAAAATAAGGGTTTTGTTGCCTGATAGTTATCCTTTGATCATTATCTCACCTAATGGTAAGTGAGGATGTGGTCGAAGATGTTGTTCAGACTAACCTAGAAGTACTGGCTCTCAAGGTCAGCTGCCGGAACACACCGTTAGGTGCTTGGCGACAGATTGAATACTTGAGGGTGGTAGCTAGCCAGGCAGGCATTCGCAAAATGCCCTACCACCGTGCGAAATGTAACCATGAAAAAGTATGTCCGATACTTAAAGCATTTCCCCTCCATGTGACGTAGCCACGGGACGCCTTGTATAGCGAATACCACTCACCGATGGGGCGGTGTATGTGTTTCTATAACACACTTGGAGCAGGCTGCATGGCTGCAAATGGAGCAGGTCCGCAGTGGCGACAGAAGCCTCGACGGTTCTCCACAAAGCAGACACGTTCTCGGGGCTGGACCCTGCGCTGTTCGTCTCATACCTACAATATTATTAACTAGATTACATTTAGAATGATTACAGATTAAAACAATAAGGACACCACGCCTCCATGCCACACTTCAAGAGTTGAAACTGCATTAGAAATTGTCGCATTAATTAATTATCAACTTTACCAATCGTTACATAGAATACATGGTCATTAAAAGGTCTCTTTTTATGTTATTGTGACGGAACAAGCTCGAGGCCCACCTGATTTTAAGCGAACTAACCTCTGCCTATAACAGATGCATATACCTCTGCCTATAACATAGCACTGCGCCCGTCACTTTGAGACATAGTTGTTAAGTCTCAAGTGTCTGTAATTTCACTGGCTATCAAGGACTGCTGCCGGAACACACCTATAACTCACATAGGTGCTTGGTGACAGATTTTCTACTTGAGGATGGTAGCTAGCCAGGCGGATAATCGTAAAACGCCCTTTCACCTTGCGGGGAAAGTAAAGCCGGCGGTGGGGATCGAACCAGGGACCTGCGGCACGGCAGTCCATAGCTATTACCGCTCGGCCATAATTGCTTCGAAGGTGGAAACTCAAACTTATTTTTGTCCCGACGTTTCAAACACTTTGCAGTGATCGTGGTCACGGGGTGACAAAAATAATGATAAATATACGCGATTTAAACCGTTTAAAGTTGTTCAATTACTATGTGTAATAACCGCGAAGACCTAAGACAACAACTTGTTTAATTCCATAAATTACCACTTAAACAGTCAAAAATATAAAAAATACGTTTTTTTATAAATGTTAATAACTATCGCAGAAATGTATTAGATATTGTAAAAATCTCTAAATCTCGCGTTTTACGCGATCAAGTACAATAGATACAAAGTTTACAAAAATGCAAATAAATAAATAAAAACCGCCATGCGCATCCTAGAAAATTATAACAATAGACATGGACGATATCGTCCAATGCGGATGCAAAGAGTTAAACGATATGATAATCAGTTTTTACTGACTTCAAAAAAGGAGGAGGTACTCAATTCATCTGTTTTTTTATGTTTGTTACTTCAGTACTTTTGACTGCGTCAACCGATTTAGATGTTTTTATTTTATTTGATCGCTGATGCTTACCGTGTAGTTGCCATTAAAATTTTATCAAAATCGATCGAGCTGTTTTTGAGTTTTACTCCAATAACTGAAAGTATTTTCCTATCTTGATGATATAGCATATAAGCAGAAAGGGTCACTAAAAAGGGTGTAACTTTTTTTTTACCAAAAAATGGAACCAAATTCAGCACTCAAATGTGTGAAATAACTTGTCGAAGTCGGTACTATGCGCACAATATTGTGATAATAGGTACCTACTGTTTAACCATCATGGCACCGACTTCAACTAGTTATTTCACACATTTGAGCTTTGCAGCCGGTTCCATTATTTGGTAAAAAAATTGTATTCGGTCTGAATGCAGTCGTGCAAATATTAAAGGTTTTTAAAGTTCCATACTAGATAACGGAACCCTAATACTATGCTTCGGCGGTACGTCCGTCCGCCCGTCCGCCTTTGAAAGGCTGTATCTTTGGCACGGTAATAGGCAGCTGGGTTATATTTTCATAGAGTATGTTTATATGGTGGATTATGAAACAAAAAATAATAATAACAGAAGTTGAAAATAAAAAGGAGGCTCATTTAAGTAACGTATTTTTTATCGTTCTTTGTTTTTATTCTACCGTAGAAACGGTAATACAATAGTCAAACTTAGTATGATTATATCTTCCAATATCTAATGTATAATATTTATATGTAATATACCTAATAATATGTTTAGTAACAAATAATAAATTCCAGCTCAGCGCCGGTCGGAGAAACACTAAGGGTCCGAATTCTATTTAAAAATAATAATATTATGGTACATTCTCTGTTGTTGGTACGAAACCCACGGTGTGTGAGTCCAACTCGAACTCAGCCGGTTTTTTTTTCGAAGAATTTAAAATAACTTATATTCAAAACAAAACTCCTTTGTCACTGAAGAATTTCTGAAAAGTTCACTAAATAATGAAAACTGAGACGTTATTTCGTATGTCTCGTATGCCCAGTAACTCACTTGCTACAGTGTCCTTGACCCTTAAACGTATAGTATGTATGTAAAGAATAGAAGTGTTACCACCTATTGCTTAGTTAGAGACTTAGATTAGAGGCATAATATCTGACTGAGGTGGTCAGGAACTTAGGATACGGAGACCTTTTTTTATGCTTGATTGGTTAGCCTTTGACCACCATCTCACGTGATGGTAAGTGATGATATGGTCGAAGCTATTGTTCAGGCTAACCTAGAATGACTGGCTCTCAAGGACAGCTGCCGAAACACACCGTTAGGTGATTGGCGACAGATTTTCTACATGAGGGTGGTAGCTAGCCAAATGCCCTACCACCATGCTATAACGACTGCCATCCGAAGATGACAACCGGGACCGACAGCTTAACGTGCTCTCCGAACCACGGAAGCACTCAGTAGTAATGTCTCTAGGGGCCACCCATCCAACTCATGATGATAAGAACAGCTAAGCAAACTTCGATACGAGGGCTTCAGAAACCTACCACTTGGTATAGCTTTTATTTTGGCTTTCGGCTCAAATAATCTCTAATCCGCAACTATAATTAAAAACCTGTATTTAACAGGCTTATAAAGCCTTCAAACAATTTATAACGAACTTTTTCGTGCGTTAGTTTTCTTTACACAAATAAAAAACGAGGAAAACAAGTTGCGTTAATGGTTGAGATGGGTCAAAGGGTATTTTTATATAAGAAACAGACTAAATAAAGCAAGGTCAGTGCCCTCCGCAGGCTATGATTGCGTCTTTTGAATCATCACATGTTTTTTCAAGTTTTTCCCCGTTGCGCGAGGAATTGTATTTTTTAAGGAAGGGAGACTTTGATGTTGCGTAGGCGTGCAATTTATATTGATACAATATCAAAAATATTCTAAGGCGGGGGTTTATTGTAGGAGTATTTGATTTGAAAAAGTCCCAAGACGTGATTAAGACTTTATTACTCCTTAGGATTCTATACAAAGGGGGAAAAAGGGGCCCTGTTCATTACTATATATATATATATAATACTACATATATACATATACTAATCATGAGACACCGCTGTCTGTCGATCGGTCCGGACAGGAGTTTCTGTCTCGGAACAAGATACAAACCAGAAAATTTCTTTTTAAATTATAAAATTGCAAATTTACGTGAGAAAATATTATACTTAGTCATGTGCGGGAATATTTTTTTCTATCGTAAATTTGTTATTTTTTAATGTATTTTTTTTTTTAATTTATTTTTTTATGTTATTGTGACGGATCAAGCCCGAGGCCCACCTGATGTTAAGTGGGCTAACCTCTGCCTATAACAGATGCATTTCGTCAACGATGAACTGCACTGTGCCCGTCACCTTGAGACATAATTGTTAGGTCTCATGTGTCTGTAATTTTACTGGCTCTCAAGGACTGCTGCCGGAACACACTGTTAGGTGCTTGGCGACAGATTTTTTTACTTGAGGGTGGTCGCTAGCGAGGCGGGCATTCACAAAATGTTCTTCCACCATGCGGTGAAGCTCAAGCCCGCGGTGGGATTCGAACCATGGACCTGCTGCGCAGCAGTCCATAGCCAACGCTACTGAGCCATCAGTGCTTCAAAAATAAAGTAAAAAAAAATTGTAAATATTATGTAAAATGTAAATTTTAGTTAAGTTTTCTTACGGGGTCTGTCATATTAACTAGAGATGGGCCGAACATGGGTTTCACCGAATACGAATATTCGGCCGAATGTTCGGTAAAACTTTTACCGAACCGAATATTCGGCCGAATGTTCGGCATAATTGATTACCTTGCGTTAACAATACAGGTCTAAACACGCAAAGCGGGTGGACGGGCGCCGGGCCCTCCCGCCCGCTCCCCGGTAATTGATTGATTTCTCAAATGATATAAAATGCTATCCCTTTTTTTCTTAATAACAACTATTTTAGATTAATACATTTAAATAATGATTCAACTTCAAGATAAAATCTGATTATTTTGAATATAAAAAATTCGCTATACTACTATGAATTTCGCTATATTTCAACAGACTATGAATCATATTTCTAGCTTGTACACTTCAAGGACAAATATAGTATATATCATAAACTGTTGAAATATTGTAATTTAAATATGCAACTATTTCTTTAAATCAAAAAAAAATTAAAATAAACTTGCTTCATTTTTCACTGTAATAATCAGATTTAAATGTTATTTTATTTTAAAGATTCCACAGTAGTTTAACAGCTACATACTTTAAAATTGTTTTTAATTACCATATGTTTATCTGCTGTTATCTATACTTATAATAAAAATGTAACAGATCAAATTCGGCACATGGCAGATATTTTGAAAAAAAAAATTGATAGCAGTATGTAACTGACAATCATGCTAAAACTGTATTTTTTTTAAATTTTTGTCCTTCTGTCTGTCTGTATCCCAGCCGCGCATCACTCCAAAACTACTGGATGGAATTCAATGAAACTTAACAAGATTTAAGTTCATACTACGAAGAAGGTTATTGTACTTTTTATTCCGAAATACAGCATGGTTCCCTCGGGAAAGGGGATTATAGTCAAAATGTACACGTAGTTGTAATTTATTAACGTCATTCGTCATTATTTTTTTGTTAGAATAGTGACGAGTGAGCCCGGCACCCCACGAGTAGTAGCTAGGCATTCCACGGGCAGCACGGCACCCTTATATAGTTTTGCAAGCTTGCTAAGATAAAACTCTAAAATCTGGAAACATCGCCACAAGCAGTTTTTTTAATTATCTATCTTTTGCCGGATACATTTTGGAGGCTGCGCAATGGAAGTGAACAAACTAATATATATTTGTTCTACCGCCAAACAAGGAGAACCTCGGCAAAAAAACGCCGTTTTGAAATCGAAATTCCAAAGAAACGCACAATGTACTTTGCTTTAACATTTATTGTGCGAACCGCCAAGGAACTCTCTGAGTAACTTAACTACTGTTTTCTGGAAAATACAAACCGGGAGTTTTCAAACCCCAAGGAAAAATCTCCTTTCTGACCTAAGCTTTCTAAGAGTTCTTCACCGAAGACCACAGAGTTGCTTAATATGAGATAAAAAGTGCTCAAATGTGAATAATTAGTCTGCGTAAAGGCAATCGCGAACGAAGTCGAAGTTACAGCTAGTTGGAAATAAAGCTACAGTGTCAACATAAACATAAAGCTACACTGCAAATTACTAACGACATTAAAATAAAATATAGGATACATTTAACACTCAACTCACGATCAATCATACACGGCTTAATACCGTGAAAATTAAGTACCCCTTCGCCGAATATTCGGCGATTTAACCGAATATTCGGCCGAATACGAATATTCGGCAAACCTGCCGAATATGCCGAATACCGAATATAAAACGAATATTCGGCCCATCCCTAATATTAACTAGGTCGGAATTTAGAATTTAGTTAGGTGCTATATTATGTATTATATTTCCCATCTACTAATTTCTTTAAGCAATAAATACTGAAAACGCCGATTTTTAGCTGACTTTAAAAAAGGAGGAGGTTGTAAATCAACTGTTTTTTTAGTACCTAGTAGTTACCTCATGTTCGTTGATTGCCGGGCTAGAATGTTACCCCTCCATTGCTACCTGTGGGAGTCGTAAGAGGCGACTAAAGGTAAAATACCAGACAATATCGGTGGGCAGCAGTGCCTTCTGAGGAACTGATATCTAACTGCGATCTTCAAAACGCCTGCCAGGTGTGGGGATTTTGGCAGGGGGGGGGGGGGGGGGGTTAATGAGGGAGCTGTGTTCAGCAGTGGAAAATCCGCCTGATACAGTTACCTCATAACTATTTACTGATTGCAACGTTTTTTTTTTTTTTTGCCTGTAAGCTTAGACTTTGACAACTATTTCACCTGATGGTAAGTGACGATGTGGTCGAAGATGTTGTTCAGGCTAACCTAGAAGTACTGGCTCTCAAGTCAGTCTCAAGTATTTTGCGAATGCCCGCCTGGCTATAGCGACCACCCTCAAGTATAAAATCTGTCGCCAAGCAACCAACGGTGTGTTCCGGCAGCTGTCCTTGAGAGCCAGTAATTTTAGGTTAAGCCTGTTAACACCTTTGACCACATCATCACTTACCATCAGGCTTATCTTTAAGCAATAAAAAAAAAAGACGAAAATATAAAAATGAGATACAAGATACGTTTATCTTTAGACGGTGAAGGTAGTATGTATTGATTTATCCTCCAACCACGCTGAGTTTACTTGGCCTGACCTCTCCCCGAATGATTCGCGGTGATCAATATAGCAGGTATTGAATAGCAAACGGGTCCATATTAACCTCCGTCTTACAAACTTACAACAGTAGCCCAAGCACAAACATTTCGATAGTCCGTAACGTTATCGTATCGAGTTCACCGCCCGTTTACGCAGGAGGCAATGGTTGACAGTACGCCGCATCGTTTGCTGGCTAACGTGGACTCGATAGGATTACAAAAGTGACGTCATCCAGCGTAAATCACAACAATCATACCTTTTTTCTAAGACCTAACAACTCATTCGAAAAGAGGTTTTAAGTCTTATTTTGCCTATAAAAGTTCCTCTCACTGAGCAAGTAATATTAAGAGTTGGCACGGACCTTGTTGCTTTGAAACTCAGATTTGAAGTTATTTTATACCAACCATTACAAATGAAAACTATATTTCCAACACAATAATAGTGACATTTGTGAGTGTTGTACTACTGATTCCCTAAAATCGATTAGTTACAATGAAATCGATTCCATTATAATCGATATAGGAAACAATGGTAAGAAGGTTAGGTTTATAAAATATATGTTAAGGAAATATAAAATAAAACAAATATTTCACACAGATTTATTAATTTATTCAAAATCATCAAAATATTTTATCGTGCGATATATCTTCGCTAGTATCGAAATCCGTATTATTGGGGTATGTATACATAGTTCCAAAGTAATTTGTGTACTAGAACATCTTTACAATACATATTTTTCATTGTACATAACAGTTTTCAATATATAATACTTATTTTCTAACTGTCGTATATGTAAAAGTAAAAGATACTGCACGTAAGTTGCACTAGTAAACTTGTCATCAACTGTTAACAATTATTATTATTTGTAGTTCAATCATAAAATGTAGTATTTCTGACGCACTTTTTTTAATTATGTATAGACTGTTGACTTTTAAAAACTTTTTTGGTGTAGTTGAATTATTTAGATATTTCATTTAATCTTGCAGCTGATCTATTTCATTTGTATTGCAAGAAGCTTCTTCTGCACTGATTTGTTTTATTTATTGATTGAATTAATATTTTTCTGCGTAACATATACATATCTGAAATTACAAAAATAGTTTATTTAACTGCACTCGAAAGTTGGTTAATTTTAAAAGCAAACAATGTAGAGTATAGTATTATAAGTATTTAAATAATTGGGATTGTATGTTGATACACATGTTGATTTTTATATAGTATTGAGGTGACATAGTACCTTTAATTCCATGCCATAGCTCTATCGATTCAGCATTTACTTTGAAAGTATATAAGCGACGGAGTTTTGTTTAAATGAACTGAAAACAAAACAACTCAGATTATTATCACAAGCATAGATATGACGTTATTTACGCTATTTATTATTAATTGTATAATATTTAGGTCGATTTACATATGTTAGATAATAAATATTGCTCTAGCCGTTCAGTTAGCAAGTACTGTGCCAGTTATGTAGAGAAAAATTGATAATACCTGGTGTTTCAAAATGCTTTTGAGCTAAAGATGTAAATAACAGTCCCTAAAATACACATGTTAAGTTTCGTGGCATAATAAAACATTCCGCGTGATGGTTTATGATCACCAGCATCGAATATGATATTTCCTAACTTATTGACACTATGAAAAAGTATATGTACCCATACCACTGACATTATAAAAAATCGATACTACAAAGGTATCGATACTTTCCTTGAGCAACACTAAACTTACTTTACGTTACGTAAATATTTGTAATTTATATACAAATATATGTAAGTACAGCAATTCGCATGATAACACATACCTACTTAAATTACAATAAAAACCAAGCGATCATTAGCTCTGAAACAATAATGTAATTTCAATGACATATTTTCATCAACTCACCGGTTCTGGATCTCATGAAAATCTATTGTTTAAACATTTTTATTTGTGTTTCGACACCACAGACTTCGCATTTTCTTTGCGATTTCCGTATTGTATTGATGTTCACTATGAAATATTAAAATTTTTGAATAAAATGTATTTGAGGTGATATATTTACTAAGTGCCATGACATACATTATGACATAGAGAAATGTAATATACCGGAAACAATATGATTAGTCTATAGCCATGACAGTCCAGTTGAGTTGTCAAGGTGACAATGACTCGCATCGTATTTGGTAATTTTGGACAGAAATCGGTACACCTGCAATACTTTACCTTATTTTAAGGTTGGTGACGCTGGACTGGTTCCTCTATGATTGATATTCGTCAAATTTAGCTTTTTATTTGGTGAAAACCAAACATATTTTTTTCCGGTATGTTACTTTTCTCTATGTGTTACTTGCTCAGTGAACCAAATTTTATGGTAACATCATTAGAGGTATTAAAATAAAAGATTATATATAAATTATGAGCTATAAATTCTCAAGCCAAGAATCTACGCCACTGATAATTTACTATATGAATTACAAACAGCTACTATTACACCTTTAAACAGAGGGAGGAGTTTCAAGAAACCCTGAAGGGCCGCCGGCCGGCGTGAAGTATATTTTGCGCTTAATTGTATGGTGTTTCAGCAGAAAAATAGGCTATTGAGTTCAAGCAGTGCATTCTATGAGTTCTAATTGTTCACTAAAGGTGATTCCCGACAGAACTTTCGTCTCCAGCGGTATTTTACCGCCTGTTCTGGGAAAGAAGAATGCTGTGAAAACCTGGAGTGCGTACTAATGTACCTACCTAACAGTTTTGCAAAGACAAACCACGTAGCATTTCATGAATGCGCCGTTACTACAAATCGGGAGTGCTGTGACTTGTAACCGTCTAGGCTTAGTGTTGTTTTAAGTTCATATTAATTTTAGGATAATTAAAGCGTTTATTTTGTATTAGTCAGCTTATGGTTGGTTATTACATTACCAAAAATAAAGAAATTACTTAACTGTTGGTGTAGTTTTGTCTTTTTATTCATCTACTTTCCTTATTTTTAAGGAATAGTGTGGCAAACGAGCATGATATCGAACTTACCTAGCCTATAAGATCAGAGGGGGAAGAAAAATGCTTCTCACGGCCCTGCTATGAGTTCGCCACCCAATAGTCTTTTATGCGCCACCAATAGAAGCACACTCTGATCCATCTCATCATCACTGTTGTATGCTCAATGCGTGGCAACATCCCACTCACACCGACCTTAGTAGTGG